>JAJTUV010000117.1:0-600000 GCA_021653895.1 Mastomys natalensis
TTCTATAAATATCTGTTAAGTCCATTTGGTTTAAAACTTCTGTTAGTTTCACTGTACTTCTGTCTAGTTTCTGTTTCCCTGATCTGTCCAGTGCTGAGAGTGGGGTATTGAAGTCTCCCACGATTATTGTGTGAGGTGCAATATGTGCTTTGAGCTTTAGTAAGGCTTCTTTTATGAAAGTGGGTGCTCTTGCATTTGGTGCATAGATGTTCAGAATTGAGAGTTCATGTTGGTTGACTTTTCCTTTGACAAATATGAAATGACCTTCCTTATCCTTTTTTATATCTTTAAGTTGAAAGTCAATTTTATTCGATATTAGAATGGCTACTCCAGCTTGTTTCCTAGGACCATTTGCTTGAAAAATTGTTTTCCAGCCTTTTACTCTAAGGTAGTGTCTGTCCTTGTCACTGAGGTGGGTTTCCTGTATGCAGCAAAAAGTCGGATCCTGTTTGCGTATCCAGTCTGTTAGTCTATGTCTTTTTATTGGGGAATTGAGTCCATTGACATTAAGAGATATTAAGGAGAGGAGACTGTTGTTTCCTGTTATTTTTGCTAAAAGGGAGGCATTGTTTGTGTGGCTATCTTCTTTTGGGTTTGTTGGAGGTGGATTACTTTCTTGCTCTTTCTAGGGTATGATTGCTCTCCTTGTAATGGGTCTTTCCTGCTATTATTCTTTGTAGTGCTGGGTTTGTGGAAAGATATTGTGTAAATTTGGCTTTGTCATGGAATATCTTGGTTTCTCCATCTATGGTAATAGAGAGTTTTGCTGGGTATAGTAGCCTGGGCTGGCATTTGTGTTCTCTTAGGGTCTGCATGACATCTGACCAGGATCTTCTGGCTTTCATAGTCTCTGGTGAGAAGTCTGGTGTAATTCTGATAGGTCTGCCTTTATATGTTACTTGGCCTTTTTCTCTTACTGCTTTTAAAATTCTTTCTTTGTTTTGTGCATTTTGTGTTTTGATTATTATGTGACGGGAGGTATTTCTTTTCTGGTCTAGTCTATTTGGTGTTCTGTAGGCTTCTTGAATGATTATGGGCATCTCGTTCCTTAGGTTAGGGAAGTTTTCTTCTATGATTTTGTTGAAGATATTTACTGGCCCTTTAAGTTGTGAATCTTCACTCTCTTCTATACCTATTATCCTTAGGTTTGGTCTTCTCATTGTGTCCTGGATTTCCTGGATGTTTTGTGTTAAGAGTTTTTTGCATTTTTCGTTATCCTTGATAGTTGTGTCAATATTTTCTATGGTATCTTCTGCACCTGAGATTCTCTCTTCTATCTCTTGTATTCTGTTGGTAATGCTTGCGTCTGTGACTCCTGATTTCTTTCTTAGGTTTTCTATCTCCAGAGTAGTCTCCCTTTGTGATTTCTTTATTGTTTCTATTTCCATTTTTATGTCCTGGATGGTTTTGTATAAATCCTTCACCTGTTTGGTTGTGTTCTCTTGTGATTCTTTAAGGGCTTTTACCTGTTTACCTGTGTTCTCCTCAGATTCTTTGAGAATGTTATTTATGTCCTTCTTAAAGTCCTCCATCATCATCATTAAAAGTGATTTTAGGTCTGACTCTTGCTTTCCTGGTGATATGGGGAGTTCAGGACTTAATGTGGGAGAACTAGGTTCTGATGATGACATGTGTTCTGGGTTGCTGGCCCTGGTATTCTTGCGCTTGCCTTTTGCCATCTGGTTCTCCTTGGTGCTACCTGTCTCTGGCCGGAACCTGTCTTTCCTGTTCTCTTGGTTGTGTCAGAACTGTTTAGGTTGGGTGTCGCTGCTGAGGTTCAAGCTAGGGCCCAGGATCTGCTCAGTGCTTTGGTCCGGACCGGAAGGAATCAGTGCTCTGGGCCAGGAGTGAGTTCCTGGATCCCTGTGGGACCTGGTTACTCCCTGTTTGGGGCAGGTGTTGCTGCCTCCTTGCTTAAGAAGCTGCTCGAGTTAGAGCTCCTGGGAGCCACGCTTCCTCTGGGTTCTGCGAGATTACCCAATCGGGCAGAGTTGCCGCCCGAGATCTGCTGAGCGCCCAGGCCCAAACCGGAAGGAACCAGTGCTGGGGCCAGGAGTGAGTACCTGGGTCCCGGTGGGTCCCAGTTACTCCCGGTGTGGGGCAAGTGTTTGCTGCCTCCTTGCGGTGTGGGGCAAGTGTTGCTGCCTCCTTGCGTAGGAAGCTGCTTGGGTTAGAGCTCCTAGGAGCCCTGCTTCCCCTGAGTTCTGTGGGATTTGGTGTAGAGCTCCGGCCTAGGATCTGCTGGGAGCTCCGACCCAGACCGGAAGGAGCCGGTGCTCCGGGCCAGGAGTAAATCCCTGGGTCTCAGTGGGTCCCGGTGGGTCCCAGTTACTCCCTGTTTGGGGTGGGTGTTGCTGTCTCCTTACCAGAGATACTGCCTGGGTCAGAGCTGCTGGGTGCCCCACTTCTGCCGGGTTTTGTGAGGTTCAGTGCAGAGCTGCCTCCAGGGATCTGCTGCCTGGGCCCAGACCGGAAGCGAAGTCCAAAATGTTTTTATTGAGAAAAAACTCATTCCTTCACACTAACAATAAAATGGCAATTGAATTGGAGTATGAACCAGGCTTTGTTCAGAGTTGAAAATGTATACACCCTCCTTGAAGACTGGTAAATTGTACCTGTTATCATTTTATGTGACAATATTTCTCCTATGTATCTATTTCTCTGCCTGCAGCCTTAGATTAGACACAAACTTTTATCTGTGCTTGGTTAGTGCATCAGAATTTCTAACTTGAATAACTTAGGACAAGATGATTTGATCATACATTGAGACCAGAGCAAGAATATACAAGGTGTCCACATGATGAAGTGTTTGCATGTGGTTGTTCAGCTCTAGGGGGTCTTTAATTATTGCTGGGATTTTACCCTTTTCTCCTGATTCCATGAACCACTGATATTTTATCCTTAAGTTTGGAGGAGAATAAAAGGAAGCTATGAGTTCAATGCAGAATAGAGGACAACTTTCAGGAGCTGACTTTCTTATCTTTGAGATTGAATTCATCCTATTAGGCCTGCATGAGAAATGCTTTAATCTATTGATCTATCAGGCCAGCCCAATTAATATTTTTTAAACTTTTAAGTAATGGAATTGTGAGTTAATTATATGGATTTCCAAATATTTACAAAACTCTCTATCCTTCATCGGGATAACTAATACATTAGAGGCTTCATAAGATAGATTTTAGTGTAGAACCTACATGGTTCATTGTAGACTTCCATGCAATGAATGGATGGATAACCAGCAAGAGATAGATAGCCATGGCATAAACTTAACTACTAATCCTGTCAGTGCACCCCTGTCATCCAGAAAATCCTAGGAGCATAGATTTTTTTTCAAAGATTTGTTTGAAGTAAAGAAAAGGTCCAAGACCCTATAAGAGTGGCCTACAAGGTCCCAAATACTATAGAAATGACCTTTACTTTTCTTTGCCAGTGAATCTGCCCTGTAGTCCAGGGGCAGAACCTACCTAACTTCCTTGCCCCATCTAAGCAAACACCCTTTGTCTTCCTCATTCAGTCTGTCTCAGACACACACACACACACACACACACACACACACACCACTTTCATCTTAAGGTCTGAGGCAATGTCAACGAATTTTGCCCAACTTCAAAGCAGAATCAATTCTTGGTTGTATTTTCATGTTTTGTAAATACTCTCTTCTTTAAAAAAAAAAAAAAAAAGTGTTAGTGTATCTGTGTATGTGTGTACCTATACAGTACCCAAAGAGACCAGTAGAGGGATTCAGAATCTCTAGAGACAGAGTTACACATAGCTGTGTACTTCCTCTTGTGGGTTCTGGAAATTAAATTTCCAGTCCTCTGAAAGAGCAGTCACCTTCTTATCCTTTGAAGCATCTAACCAGCCACTATAATCTTTTCTTTAAGCTGTTTTTGTAAAGGACACATATTGTAACAGTTTCAAGGGTACTGATGAATGTAAGTAGATAAGTAAGATGAGACATTTCAAAAGCACACAACTGCTTGCCCAGAGCAAGCAGCAACCACTTCTGCTAGCTTTCCTATATCATTCTTGACCCATCCTAAGCCTACAAAAGTATAATGTGTGCTTCTTTATTTCTTAATCTGTAGGTAATATATGATAATAACCATTTTCTCATTTTCCTTTAATGTTTTAAACATATTTGGGTGGTTGTTCTGTATTAGTATGCTTGTATTTTTATGATTGCATAGTATTTCATTACATAATAAACCAGTGTTACTGTAAATATTTATTTAGACTGATTATACTTGCCTGCAACTATGTAAGAATAAACAACCAACATATATGCCATTTCAAACATACAAAAATTCATGCAAAGAATAAATTCTCAAATTCAGCCCCATGCATGCTGAATTTTTGAATGGATGTGACAATCAGCTTGCTTACTTTCAAAAGATTTCTTTTCTATCTTGATAAGATCCTTATAGATTATTTCAGGAACAATTTATGAAAATATGATGTTATATTGTTCTTTGATAAGCATTATTTGTATTTTCTTATAAGACTTATTTTTTGTTTTTACCTCTAAACATGTGTGTATGTGTATGGGGTAGACTAATGTGCACAGGAATTCAGGTGCCCATGGAAGTCGAACAAGACTGTAGGAGTACCTTGGAGTTGTGAGCAACCTGACATAGGTAATGGTAACAGAATGCAGGTCTGCACTCTCAAATGGGATGATATCTTTCCTGTCCCATATGTTTCTTTCTAAGTCTATACTCGCTCACATAATCGTGTGCATTCTGGTATATGTCATTGTTTCTGTTGCTGGCTTTATTTCTACACATTTTCTAGCAATTAACTCATGTATAGAGATATAGTTGTTTTGCACTTATTAGTGTGAAGTCTAGTGACTCATAAATTTCCTATCCTTTTTAAAGACCCTTATGTCTAAGCCATTTTACAGGCTTTCTATTTCTCATCTTACACACCCGTAGGTCCTTTACAGATATCCAGCATAATTCCTTTCTATTTGATATTTTTCTAAACTTGTTACATTCTTCCCTGGATTTCACACTGTGTAGTTGGCTCCTACTACAGTGTTCATCTCATTCCTTGTTAACAGCGACATGTGCATACAACTTCCCTATGGAGTTTACATGAATGAACAGCAGGGGCCAGATGAACAACTTCCCAGAATGCAGAGTACTGCCTTCATCTCTCTCTCACACACAGAACAATGAAGTGTTGTTTTAACAAGCCATTTGGAAAAGGCCTTATGGTTCTAGAAATTGCTCAATACCAATAGATGGACCCTGTGTAATTGGTCATATTTAAACTGGATTTTAAAGTTAAGTTCATAGTGGAAACAAAGAGTCAAAAAGAAAGATCAGTATAAATCACTCACTGAAATGCAAAAAGATGTGACAGTCCCTTGTTCAGGTGCTAGAGGGGGCAATGTGAAGGAGCTGAGAATACATTTGTTTAGAACCCACTGAGGCTTTCCTTTAAACCCACTTTCCTGAAGTCATTTGCCTCTTTATTTTCTTTATAAACCTAATTGTTAAATATTATTGCATAAAATTGCATAATTTATTATTCTTTCCTAATAACTTTAATAAAATTTTAAAGTCTTAAGTTGTCAAGCATATGACATCAACAATTGTAAATCAACTTCTAAATAAGGACAGACCATTACCTCTGGTGGCGTTTAAAAGAGGCATTATAAAAGCTCTGTGAAGAGTGACTGCGGATAGTAGTATTCACCAAAGCTTGAAGAAATATAAACAGAACTTTCCTGAGTTGCTGGTGCTACAGGGCATCTGCCAAGGAAACTGGGAATTCACTTTGTGAAGTAGACTAGGCAGAAACTAAAAGTAGAGTAGGAAGGGTCAGAAGAAAATGTCAGGATATGGGAGTATTTAGGACAGAGCATGCCTGGAGATAGATGCTAAGTCATATTCTGAATGCATAGAACTGGAGGGGAGAGGCAGAGACGCATTGTGTGGTACCCATGAGCATGTACAAGTGTATGTGACATAAATTTGAATATATGTCATTTAAATTTAAAAGCCAAAACAATATTCTGGTTCTTCATATCATCATTTATTGTTTCCTTTTATTAATTGACTCTTCCTCATCCTTAACACTTAAAGTTTTAAAACTCTACTTAAATTTAATTTTCTTAGCATATCTATAGTTAATGCTCTAAACATCATTTTCCTAAACAAAAATGAGAAAATTATCATGTATTTATTTCCTATGTCTCTTTTTAAAGCCCCATCTCAACTTCCCATCTTGTGCTGAAAGAGCCTAGGATTTGCTTGGCTGTAGATTGACCTGTGGGTCAAAGTCATTCTGTCTTCAAAACTTAACTCTCTATGAATCCTTGATTATGTTCAGTTTTGCTGTTTGGAATTGTTCCCAATGATATTTATTTAACAGATAATTTTAATGTCCCATTCAAATAGTCTGACTACTTTGTATTGATTCTTACTATTTTCAAATTTCAATTTTCTAGAGATGAATCTTCTCTATTTAGCCAGTTTAGCACAGACATTCACATTATCTAAAAACATGTGTAGTCATTTCTGTGAAGCACAGACCTTTATAATTATTTTTGTATTTCCTAGAATTTTTCCTTTCTATGACTCTGAACAATAGGGTGTAGAAAACCAACTTATCATCTAACTGAAAATCTTTTATGCCTGAAATTTTTCTCTTGCCTGTTTTTCTATACCCTGGAAAAGTTCATCATATTAACCTTTTAGCTTCAAAAACTATATTTTGTTTCCAATGGTGTCTCCAGATAATACAGTTTGCTGTGTTTGAATTTAGTTTCTTTTCCTCTAACTTTTAAATTTTCTAAGTGTTCCATTGTTTTTATGGCTTCTTTCACTTTTGCAATAAAACTAATTTTCTCTCTTTATTCTGTTAACTTTATTGTTTTCATTATCAGTTCCTTTATTCTTTGATTTACTTATTGGCTACATTGTTATTTGATTACTTTTGCTTGTATAGTAATATTTACAGTGAGGGGTTTCTTGTTGATCTGTGTTTGTATACAATCAGACTTATTAGGTTGCTTTTAGGGACAAAGTAAATGGTTAATAAATGAGATTTGCCAGTCTTTAGCTATATAGCAAATAGAGCTCCGGAGTTAAGAGGGAGGGGGCATAACGTCCAAAACACTTTCTGCCTAATTTTTGTGGCTACTAGTTTGTTGTTCTTGTTACAATGTCACAATAAATTAGCCCAGTATCACTACTGTTGATATCATCATTTGCTAGCCATCCATATCCCCTATAATGTCACAGTCTTGAACTTGCTGCTTCTTATATTGAATATTTTGTTGTATAGACTCTGATTTGACATTATACTGGTTGGTTTTGTGTGTCAACTTCACACAAGTTGGAGTTATCACAGTGAAAGGAGCATCCCTTGAGGAAATGCCTCCATGAGATCCAGCTATAAGGCATTTTCTTAATTAATGATCAAGTGAAGGGACCATTGTGGGTGGTACCATCCCTGGGCTGGAGGTCCTGGGTTCTATAAGAAAGCAAGTTGAGTAAGCTAGGGGAAGCAAGTCAGTAAGCAGCACTCTGAATCAGCTCCTGCCTCTAAGTTCCTGCCCTATATAAGTTCCTGTCCTGACTTCCTCTGGTGATGAACAGCAATGTGGAAGTATAAGCTGAATAAACCCTTTCCTCCCCAACTTACTTCACGGTCATGATGTTTTGTGCAGGAATAGAAACCCTGACTAAGACAGACTTGATTTTCAATTTTACACTTGTTTTCAGTTTTTTTCTTCATTCCACACATCTCATGATTTTGAGTCAAGTAAAACACTAATCTTGGTTTTCAATGTGTGTGTGTGTGTGTGTGTAAGAGAGATCTTTATAGGTTTTAAGACTGTAAAAATTATTTTCCAAATAAGAATGTTTATAAAGCATATACTTAAATATATAACAAAACAATCACCAGTAATATCAAATAACATTTAAATAAATAAATATTTTCCTAATGATTGTTTAGTAGTGAATTAGTTAATCCCCTTTGGCTCCTGGTGGGTCTCGTATGCTGCACCTGACCAAGAGCTCTCTGGATTCGTGAATGTAAGACACACACATGCACACACATACACACACACACACACACACACACACACACACAGAGAGAGAGAGAGACAGAGAGAGACAGAGAGAGACAGAGACAGAGAGAGGCAGAGACAGAGAGACAGAGACAGAGAGAGACAGAGAAAGACAGAGAGACAGAGGCAGAGAGAGACAGAGAGACACACAGAAGGAGACAGAGAGAGAGAGAGAGAGAGAGAGAGAGAGAGAGAGAGAGTGAGTGTAGAGAGATCAGCTAATTTTGTTATGCCTTAACTAGCTCAATGGCTAGGCATTTCTAATCCTCCCCGTGGCTAGCATACATTCTCCCCACCAACTTTCCTGAGTCAACATCCTAAACCAACATTTCATCTCTGTCACCCCAGACCCAATCGGGGGAGTGGCCCCTAGGGCCACTTTCCCGAATTCTTACATGGCTGATTGCTTTCTTTTCTGCAGCTTTACGCCTACCCTTCTTCTTCATGGCAATTCTTTTTCTCTCCCTCTAAATTCCTTGCCCATGCAATCTAAAAGTCCCACCTCTTTCATCTTGCTTAGCCTTTGACTGCTGGCAACTTTATTTTCCAATCAGAGCCAACTGGGGGCACGCTTTCTTTAGGGTCAGAATGTGCAGATTCACATCTGATTCTAGGAGCTGAATTACGACAAAGCATTAGAACTAATCCCCAACATGCTTGAATATTTGTGATCTGATTACCTGAAAATGAGTCTTAATTTACAAAGTATACTTTGTTGGTTAGAGTAGTTACAGGTTCACAGCAACATTGAATGTGTGATGTAGATATATAATTACCCTCTCCTGATAGTGCAGTCCCAACTGTTGACATTCTATACCAGATAAGGCTCCCCTGACAACCATTCTAACAGAGTGTCTACAGTTTATCTGAAGGAGCCTGGTTGTGCACAGTCTACATTTTTCACAAAATGTGCAATAGTTTACATTTACCACCATTATATCATAGTTGTGCTTCTGCCCTAAAATGCCTTTTGCTCTGTCCTTTCACCCACAAGCCCAATCCCTGGCAAACATAGATCTTTCTGAAGTCTGTAGTTTCTAATTTTCCAGCATGTAGTATAGTTGAAGCAGACAGTAGGAAGCTCTTGCTAACTTTATAACTTTCCTGCTGAGAGACTGGCTTTCTAAACTTCGTTATAATTATGAAATTGGAAAAAATATTTACCTGGTTGGCACAAATGAAGAAACAAAGTGGCCATCTCTTTCCAGTTTATTAAATACTATTTTATAAAATCATGATGAAACAGAAGAAATATTTAATTTCTGGATCCTTAAGAATGTTCTTAAAATATAAAATCAAGTCAATACATTTAAATTCACGAAGACACAATACTGAATTTATGAGTGGCTTTATTATTTTTCTCAAGAGGCTGAGGCAGCAGCATGCTGTGGCCAGGTAATGCCATCCACACAAGGAATCTGTAAGTGATTCTGTATGTGGCATACTGAAGAGTAGCTGGTGGACATCCTTAACATTCCCTCATTTCTGCCTCTTAAATACATAATTAGGCACATAGCCTGATTCACACATAACTTGATTCAACATGCTTTGTCTGACCAAGTGGTGACTATATTCTATGGTTATGTCAACTTCATGACTCCTCAGGAGAGAACTTTATAACTTTCCTGCTGAGAGACTGGCAGAATTTTTTTTTAACACAAAAAGAGTACATACATACATACATAGGAGCTCTTATTTATTATATGAACAGAGAACAGAAGAAATTTTACATTAGAAGTGTTTATAGCAAAAGACTTCAATGTCATCAGTTGCTCAGAGCAGCATATTGTGATTATTACTATATGACAATTGAGAGCTACTCTTGTTAAACTCGGCAGAGGTAGCTTTTACTCTGTTTGGAGCAAGTCTTTTCTGAAGAGGTTCATTTAAGCAAGTGGAGGGTGATAACCATATTATAACTGGAGATCAGAAATATTTTCTGCTTCTTTGGGTCCACATCTGAATGTGAAGAGCTACCAGTAGCTCACTAGGTGTCTTTAATCAAAGTTCGAAAGGTCCTTTTGTTAGACTGACTCATTAAAAGGGGTGGGGGTGTCTTGTAATGCGTCTTTTGTGCAATATGTAAGCTCTACAGTAGCAACAGAGTCTGTGACACACTTAAATAAGGTCTCAATGACTGGCAGTGTCTATGTATTTAGGGGCAATTGTGAGTCAGAATACCAAAAGTAGATTTATATTTCCTTCAAGAGAGTCCAAATGTAGTTCCCACATTTTTAATGTTGCTGGCGAGAATAGCTGACAGTGGGACCCTTTGGGCTGTCATGAAACGAGAACCAGATTTTGCTTCCACCCCATGGTAGCCAGGACTCTTGGGTGAAAGTAATTCAATGGAATTGAAACCAACTTGAAGCAACAGAGAGACTTATTAAGGTGACTAAGCCGGAAGTTGTCAGTCACAGTTCCACTGATATTGTAGGCCTGCTGATTCTTCATAATGAGGCTGAAGACCACCCTGAGTATGTTAGCTTCATTAGAAATATCCTTGGACTCTTCTGAGTGGTTGCCAAGAGGACCATGCTTCTAGCTATGATAATTTAAAGTGGCTCAGAAAAGACTGAATGTTCCTCAGGGGATAACGTGGTTTCAAGTAAAAAGACCACTAGTTGAGGTAACTGGCAAGTCTCATGTACTGAAACATCAGTCATTAAATAGAATTGTGTCTTCAAGAAGACCAACAGCAGGAATGTAATGTCTTGATCTTGCTCTAATACTTATGGTTCTAGGTTCATTCCCTGGAAATTCAACAGGGTTTTCATTCTCTTCCTCCATCATCATTATTAGTCTGAAAAATATCTTCTAAGATTGGTATTAATTATGCCAGCAATCTCAATACAATAACACAAATAGGGTGGAACTTGTATCCTGTCTCATGTGAATGTCAAAACTTAGCCCTCTAGTTCTGGAGGACTGGTTTACAACATTAGGGGCTTGACTGCTTCAGATATCTAATGTATAAGCCTTTGATAACCCAAAGAGAAATATGAAGAAGAGAGTTATTCCTTACTCTCATGGTAATTCCTAAAATTGTCCACACTGCCAGTTCCACCCGTATGCTATTGATTTGAAATCACTCACATGAGCCTCTTTCACTGCAAGTTACTTCTTTGGTAAGTGGCTAGTGAAGAGTGAAACATCAATGATGTCTTAGAGGACTCATACTTGGCTAACTTCAGAATAACAAAACAGACCCCATGCTTATAAGAGGTAAGAGGCTTCAGGGGCATAGATGGGATGTCATTTCAAATTCTCTCAGGAACAGAGACCAATCTTTTAATGTGACCAAAAGAGTTAATCTGAGAATCAGAGACCAAAGGAACATGGGAAGAGCATCCCGACCAAACAGGAAGCATGCCTTTGAAATTTTGGGGTCAAGTCCTGAAGGTTTCCTGGAATTCCCATATTGAGTATGTATTGGAATAAATACAATATGAAAATCTGGAAATATGACTTTTCAGGATAAAAACCATACTGAGTTGGGAGTTAGCAATGAAACATCTGGGGTCTGATGACCACTGACCTAGCATTTGACTTCCTGGAGCAGTTATTCTGACCTTTCAGATCAGGCACTCAGCCTTCCTTCTTTCTGGCAAACTTTAAAGATTGTGGCAGACTACGAGAATGCCTGATACTAGACAGGCTCAGACTCTGCTTTTGCACTATTAAAAGTTATGTAGTTTGCGGAACATTCTGAGCATGTTATTGGCCTTGAGACAAATACCCTACCTTTTTTGGTTCTCAGTTCCATTTATTTTTTTTTTCACAAAAATGATACAATATGCCCTTTCTTGGCCTCTTTTCCTTCTGTTGGTCTGTCTTGTCTGACTTAGATGTGATAGTTTTTGTTGTATCTTATTATGTTTTATATTGTTATATTTAAATATAACAAAATAAACATGAAAATATGTGTCCGTATAAGCTATACAGTGGTGCATATAGATATGAGTATATACATAGATGATAAAACAGAAGGATATTGACATGTACTTGGGAATGATCATTTTTGGTAGAACTATTTCAGGTGAATTTTACTTCAATGTTGTGGATTATTTTTACAATCAGAACAAATATTTGAGTTTTTAAGAAATGCCTCAGATCCAGAAAAGGTTTAATTTTATCTTTCATCTGAAGGTTTGCAATCAGTATATTATGATACTATACTTGATAGCAGGAGAGCATATTCTTCTTGAATCCTACTCAACAAGCCTAAGTGACTACATTGCTACAAAATAATATTTTCATATAAATATTTTAAGCACTCAATCAATTCCTTCCGGTGACTTTAACTCATTGGCATTGGAAAGAGTCTAACTAACTACACTTCAGAGATGTAGTTTTAATAAGCATGTTCACTTGCTAGTGTGAGGCTTTAACCAGTAATTTTAAGCCCCAAATCCAAGTGTTGATTGTTTTCCATTTTTCCAGAGATAATTTCAATCTATTAATTAGTTTAACTAATGTTTAGTTTCTTTGATATAAGGAAGGAGAAAAGTGAGACAAGAATTGTATGAAAGAATTTGAGGTGATGGTATACAAAAATATCTTCAAAATAAAAGTAAATAAATTAAAAATAATTAAGCTGGAGAGATAGTTCAGCGGTTAAGAGCACTGGCCACTTTTCCAGAGAAAACTGGCTTCAATTCTCAGCACCCATGTGCAAGCTCATAACTGCCTGTAACTCCAGTTCCAGGGAACCTGAGACTCTTGTTCAGATATACATATAGGAAACCCACTAATGCACATAAAATAAACATAAATAAATTTTAAAAGATATTAGATAATAGAATAGACTTTCCTTGGTGAGCTATCTAGTCTACTCAGCCTGAGAACATATCAATTCCTGAAAATACACAGGCAGCAGAAAGGAATTGTAGAAAACGGATGGTCTGTGTGCAGTTAATAGTGATACCTGATTCTAGGGGTTTGTTATATTAAGACTGTCCTTAAGACATTTTGCTGAAACCAAGACAACATTAAGATGCTGTAACTGTGAGTTATATCAGGATGGTTGGTCACAAGACAATAAGGAATGGCTTCAGCTCTAACCAGCAAGTGCAATCCCCTACTTCTAACTGCTATGATATAGAGAAATATTTAATATTAGTTGTATGGTTTGGACAAAAATGGCCCCCATAGGCTCATAGGGAGTGGCACTGTTAGGAGCTATGACCTATTGGAGTAAGTGTAGCTTTGTTGGAGGAAGTGTGTCACTAGGGGCAAGCTTTGAGGTCGCAGAAGCTCAATCCAGGCCTAGGAGCTCACTGGGTCTTCCTGCTGCCTGCCAATCCAGATGTAGAACTCTTAGATCTTTCTCCAGTGCCATGTCTGCCTGTGTGCACCATGCTACTTTCCATGACAATAATGAATAAACCTGTGAACTATAAGCCAGATCCAATGAAATGTTTTCCTTTATAAGCATTGCTGTGGTCTTGGTATGTCTTCATAGCGCTAAAACCCTAACAAAGACAGAAGTCTAGTCTAAAAACTTTTCCTAAAAATTTCCTCAAATATGTAAAAAGAGAAATAATCCAGGATCTATCACATATTTTCCCTTTGAGAAACTGTAAAGCAAAGTGATTTTGTAAATGCTGCTGGACTGGGGAGAAAAATGGAATTGCTGTTCCCTGTTGTGGATCACAACTGCATCCAGAGGTTCCTGAGGATGGAACAAAGATGGCTTTGTAGGAATCACATGACTGTCAAGGTTACTTAAGCTGTTGTGCTTGGGTTGGCCCCATCCATGGGGACCCTGTGACCCAACTGCATAATTATGAATATTGTTCTTGAGCTAAACCTAACAGGTATGGCTCTTCACTGTGCCTGGGTGATAAGATGTGTTTGTTATTTAATCCTGCTTTATAACCTATTAAATTTAATGTCTCGTGCCTCATAAACCTTGCATGTTCTTATGCAGTGACTGCTGCTTTTGGTCTAAGTACATATTCGACACAGTATGTACTGACTTCTCCAGCTAAGGTGCACCACTAAAGTGATTATCTATCTGAATGTCATTATTGGGCCACACCAACTTGTGCAAGGGTAGGCTATTAAGCAAGAACTTTGTACTTGAATACATAAACTATTCACATCTTGAGCTACACCATCTGCCCCCATGAAGAAATCTATTTGTTAACAATCTTCAGTTGCTACGTCCAGTTCTCAGACTTGTTTTGTAGTGATAGCCAAACAATCAACCAATCACCATACCTGAGCTGTTGGCTATGCTGTCTCTAGACATAAGGAAAACATGTTTCACCCTAGAAGACTCTTATCTGTTCTTTCTTTCTCCTATAGTTTTCATTGGCAGCGGGCAATGCTTCCTTGATGCTGTCAATTAGAAACTGGTTTGATAGAACACTACTTCACTGGGCACTACTTCATGGCTACCTCAGGTTCAAAGGGAGCAGATTTTGCGTCACATTAAATACCTGTTTCTCCAACAAAGAAAATTTATACCTAATATTCTTTTGTTTGTTTGTTTGTTTGTTTGTTTTTTCGAGACAGGGTTTCTCTGTATAGCCCTGGCTGTCCTGGATCTCACTCTGTAGACCAGGACTGGCCTCGAACTCAGAAATCCACCTGCCTCTGCCTCCCAAGTGCTGGGATTAAAGGCATGAGCCACCACCGCCCGGCTATACCTAATATTCTTAACGTGATTTATTCTCGTAGACATCAGATGATTAAGATAAAATATTTAGATTAAGAAACTGTTGTTAAGCTACAGTTTAAAGTCAGAGGATATCTTGAAGATGATATCCACCATGAGGAGAGAGATGATATGCTCTCTTCCTTCCATCATGTGGGTCCTGGGGTTAGAACTCAAGTCACAGGGCTTGGCATTAAAGGTGCTTACCTTTACTCTCTGAGTCATTTTACTGGCCCACTAATTACTGCTTCCCATTAGTAATTTTAAAAATGTTTGAAATTTATAAAAGGCTAGCAATGATTGGATGAAGTCTTACTTTTGATGTTTCAGCCTTCATAATGATAAATTAACTTCAAATACAATTAGATGAGTATTGCTAACTTGATTATAAAATATAACTAAGCAGGAAACAAGCATTGTGTGGGTTGTGAAAACCATAGGCAAGAATGAGAAGCTGAGTGGTCTCGCCAGTCATAAACTCTGGCATAACGATTAGTTAGTGAACCATAATGGTTACTACTACTCATATTTATGACACTGGGTGTGTAGTGTTCATAGCACACAGGTCTCAATAACCAATGACAATGACACACATGTGTATGTGTGTGCTCATGCCAAAGTCAAAGGGCAACCTCTAGTGTCCTTGCTTTTCTTCCACGTGAACTTTTTTTTTTTTTTAATAAGACAAGTTTTGGCTTTCCTGAACTTTCCTGATAGGTCATGATGGATAGTTAGAGAGCCCCAAGAATCCATCTGCCTCTCCTTCTCCATAACTGAGATGGCAAAATCATATATGATGTTTAAAAAATATATTAGTATATTTTATTTTATGTGTGCATTACCTGTAATGTATATGCATCATGCTCATGCAGTGAGAGAGGAGGTCAGGAAAGGGCTTAGGATCCCTGGGACTGAAGTCACAGGCAGCTGGGAACAGCTATGTGAGTGCTGGGGCCAATAAGTACTCCTAGCCACAGACTCCATTCTCCATCCCAGAGAGAGAGACAGAGAGAGAGACAGAGAGAGGGATGGGGAGACACACATGCACACACACAGAGACAGAGAGAGACAGAGGCAGAGAGACAAAGAGAGAGAGAGAGAGAGAGAGAGAGAGAGAGAGAGAGAGAGAGAGAACAGAGACAGAGACACAGGGAGAGACAGAGAGACAGAGACACAGGGAGAGAGATAGAGACAGATAGAGAGATAGAGACAGAGACACAGGGAGAGAGACAGAGCAAACTCAGGTCTTCATGCTTATATGACAAGCACTTTACCACCTGAGCTATACCCAAGCCTTTCTAATATCATTTTGCTGAAACAAAAATATTTCTCTTAAATGTGATTTGAGATCCATTTAGGGACAACATACAAGTTTTGAAAACTACATGGTGAGTTTGGGAAACGAATCTTGGACATTTGGACTGTGTTGACAGTGCAGTGCCCCTGAAGGCACTAAGGATGAAAAGGTATGCCTGCTATGCGTTTTGCCCAGTTTTGCCACTAAGAACAGCAGCTAGCTGTGGTGTCTGAAGGCATGTGATGTGGCTGCTCTTCTTGCACTGTGTGGGCTGAGACTAGCAAACAACACTCAGATGTTTGCAATTTGGGGTCAGATTTGAACTGGTGACTCAGGGGGCAAGTGTTCTATAGCCCACCAGTTCCTTTAGTCAGCTCCTGAGTCTCAGCTTCATTTTCTTAAATAGAGGGAGATTACCCCATGGGAGCCAGCTTAAATGAATAAAATATAGTGTTCTCTTGAGCAAATTCTATATTAGCTAACATGGTCAGAGAGTTTCTGGTTGTTCTAAGTGACTTCAATGATTACTGATTTTCAAGAAAACAAGAGAGTGTTAATGCATTTGTTACCAAATGAGACTGGAGATCAGCTATTTGTGGATTCCTACGTTCACTCAGAATCTTGTAGGACCAAATGGATAACCATAAATTACAGGTGTACAGGAAGGTCAAGGATGATGACATCTAACAGATAGGCAACCAGATAAACCTGCTTTTACTGCATTTGGGCATCAGAATAGAAACGACCAGGGCACTAGAAAATCACAACAGCAACAATTATAACAGCTATAAGCAGGCAAACAAAAACTAGGCTGGAGAAGCAGGAAAGTAATATTTAAACTCTTGTATCGTTATTTCCTACTACATGGTATAGATCCTGGGGATGGGTTTCCTAAATGTTCCCTTATTTAATCCTATGACAACCATGAACACACATACTGTTGTACCAAGAGTAAAGAAAACCAAGTATTAGCTTGTCAAGTACACAGAAGTACCTAATGTCTAACAATAAATATGTGACAAACAAGAAAGAAGTACTCTTTTCCCTTGGCAGACCCTCCTTGCCCAAACAATTGCCTCACCTTCACAAGACAGCTGCTCCTAAAATGGAGTTGATAGCTTAGAATTATTGAATGGGCTTCTCTTTTCTGCTTTGCCAACCAAATGTGTGTGGTTTTTTTTCTGAATGACCCGTGGAGAGCTTTGGGGGCTGCTTGGCAGGAATCTGACATTGGACAAGGACAAGGAAACAGGCTTTAGGCAGGAATCTGACATTGGGCCATGGCAAGGAAGTAAGTTTGGGCAAGAATCTAATTTTAGGCTGTAACAGAGAAGTAATTTCAGTCAGGAATCCAAGTCTTAGGCTAGAACAAAGAAGTAGGCCTCAGGCATGAATATGACTGTGGGCTAGGACAGGGAAGTAGGCTCAGATATTTTTGTCATCCCTTAGAAACAGCAAGAGGGATCATGGGGTGATCACAGGACTTGTTTGTTCCTTGACTGTATCAATTGTACTGTTGGTTCCTCAACCTAGAACTGACCTAAATATTTGCATGTAATTAAAAGGGTTTAAAAGAAATGTGAAAATAAACAAACCTGCCTCAGCCTTCAGCCTTAGACCTGGCTGGGGTCATGCTGCAATTTTGTCTCCTTTCTCGTCTCTTTTCTTTTAATCCTCACTCCTGCGCTGGAGAACCTGTTGACTGACTGAGCGGGCTTGGTCAATGACCTGAGACTTCCACTTGCCTAAGAAAATGACAGGAAAGAAAGAGATATGTTTCAGAATAGTGCAAAAGAAGATTAAAAAAATAGACAAACTACCCAGCTTCAGACATATAAGGTATGACTAAGCTTTGAAGCTAAATTTGCCTTAATAAAAAATATTGTAAATGGATTTACTTTGTTAATTTTTTAACTGAGACTTGTTTTTTGTCATAGAAAATATTCTCATTGCTACTTGTTTATATCAGGATGCTGTAAGGTGATAGAGAAAGCCCGCAACATTTCCCATCCAAGTGCATGTTTGTAGAGAAGAAAGAGAGTCATCAAATGTGAAATCTGGATTCTGCTTTCTTCTTTTAAGTTTACTGCTTGTGAAAAATGGGTGCTAATGGTTCCTTAAATGTCATAGAAATGATTCGTCTCCTGTATAGCTGAAGTCTTCCTGTTGGCCATTGAAGGCATTCTGCCCTTGGTCTTCAGGCTGTGAATCTGTGCTTGGTGAGCTTTTGATACTTCCTCCTCCACCTCTTCTCCCTCTTCCTCTCTTCCCTTCCTCCACTCTTCCAATTCTCAACCTTCTCCTTCCCTTCCTTCCTACTTCCTCCCCTTCTTTCTCTTCTTCCTCCTCTTCTTTCTTCTTTTCTTTTAACTGATAGCTTTTTCACAGAGACATCTCTGATTAGCTCTAACTGGATGTAGACTTTATTAACTTTGGTCACTATTCTGACTCCTCTCTTGGTCACTAAGGAGCCTGTCTGATGCCAAAATTCTACCTTCTTCTTCTTAGATGGGTCTTTTTTTCTGTAGACATGTACTCTTCCTTCAAAAAATATGCAGTCTGAGTACATCATGCATCCTTAACTATGGCAGTTTGTTTGTATTAATATTGCTTTCATCCTTTGGGCCAAAGAAATCTGTGTTCTGAGCCTGGGAGAAGTTGTTGTCACAGGGAAAGTGTTCAGAGCTCACTAGTAAATTCCATTGAAAGCCATAGCTTACTTCATTGTGATGAGGATGCCAGCACAAAGCGGAGGATGATCAGAAGAAACTGGCTAAGTTTAAGAGAAGAGATTCTCTTATCTACAGTGAAGATTTTACCATTCTGAGCCCACATCTTAAAGAATATAGTACCAATTGGAACTCAGCAAAAAGTCTATACTTGATCATCTGATATATATTGGGAAGACCTTCACTCAGCAAATTGCATTTAATATTATAAGAAATCTAATGTATGAGGCTCTGAGCTTAGAGCTAGACATAAGACAGGTAACTTTCAACCTTCAGGAAATGTATGTTTGTTGATTGCCTCATAACTAAATTTATTAATATCTTTTAAAATAATCAAGTCAATATAATAAATTTTAAGTGTTTTGTCTATGGTCTGTGAGTAAACAATGGCATTGTTTTACTTGTTCTCAATTAGGTTTAATATAGTTGGTTATATTTTAAATATTTGTCCAGATAAGGACCCTGTGGTCAATCCTGGTAAAGTGTATTCTTATGTAACTTACATAAGAATAAACAAATGCCCTTAGCAGTTAGTCATGTTCCAGTCCCTGGATGTCTTGAGAGCAGATTACTGGATATAAGTTCAGACTCTGAAAAGGTCCATGGTACAAACTCTCTACAGTTTATTGAAGTAACTAAAGCTTTTTCATTTAATAAAAGAGGTAGGAAATCTGAAATGGAAAAGAATTAAGAAATGCAAACACAGAGGAAGGACTTGAATGAATTGTGCTTTCCAGTGAAAAAGGATCTGAAATGATTTCATACGTTACTCATGAAAATGGATTTAGAATTCTATGGCATACTGAGTTCTGGGGCCATTTCACCTGCCTGTCTTGTGACAGCCATGGATATCTCTATGTGAAGGAATCTGAGATGGGAAAGGTAGTTCATCCTGAGTTGGCCAAGTCTTTATAACAATAGTTGAGAATAATCTGGGGCTGGAATTGAGCCATGGGTGGTGTACCCAGTGACATGTTTTATAAGATACCACATGTACTGGAAACTGGTAATAAAAGTGCATAAAATTTTAATCATAAACTTTTCTTTTAAGAAAGGTAATAAAGCAAATAGGGAAGTGATTGAAAATTGGTTTTTAACAACATCAAGAAAGGAGTAAATTCTTCAAACTCAAGTCAAATTCTTAAAGAATGATTAAGTAACTAAGAAGGACCTTGAAGTGCTTATCCATTATTGTGTGTGCCTTTGAATACCTAGACCACTAAGACTGTTCATGTATTTGGTAGAGTGACTCTCCTGATATTCCATGTTGTGACTTTTTATTTATATTTTTAGATTTATAAGGTCCCTAGTAACTGGTATCCTTCTCAGTAGTAATTTCATTTAATAGTTACATTTGCAGTAGGAGTTTCGAGATAATGAAAGAATTGAAAGAAAAGTCTAAGGAAATAATAATCTGGATAATAATATCTGCCAATATATTATTATCATAGGGAAAATTATTTAACATTACAAATTTAATAGCTAGTAATCAATTATGCTTATAGGTAATTAGTATATATTCTTTTTTAAAAGATTTTATTTTCAAGTGTGTGTGCATATGGCAGATACCCTGATGCTAGTATTACATGCATTTGTGAACTACTCTATATAGATGCCAAGAACCAAACAGGTTCTCTACTAGAGCAGTATGTACTCTTAACTACTGGCCACCTCTCCAGTCAGTCAGTACATATGCTTTATGTTGAGACCAAAAAGTACTGAATTTGTTTTCACATTGGAAAGTGAAGCTGTGTCAATACACAATTAGATAAAAAATAAAATAAAATAAAATAAAATATAAAATAAAATAAAGAGGAGTCAAAAGTCTATTACGTGTTTCCAGTGAATAATCTCCATGTATTTGCATACTACATTTCAATGAAGAGAACATATTTAACATGCATGGTAGGCATTGGTACAGTGTGGAAACTGAATTGTTTAACTGTTCCTCACGGTGCTCACTTAGTTGAAAAGTCCTGTGTTATTGTTGATCCATCCCTAGAAGTGCTTGTGCTGTTCCTTTGGCCACCTTATGAAACCTCAGGTACACGGTGACAGCAACAGAAGGATGACCGTTGTGCATGACCTCAAGATGTTGGAGGAATATCTGTCTAATTTTTTAAGAACCAAGGAAAGACAATGTCTATACTTACCAACTGCCTGATCTTTCTTTGCAATCAATCTATAGTAACAAGGATGATCGAAAGAATTCAGTACTGTTTTGGCTGAGTTCTCCTCGAGATCTCCAAGAGTGTAAATTAAGCATTTTATGTACCTTCAAGCCATGAATCGTATATTCGTTGTTAGAACAATGAGAAAGACATTCAAAGTCACAATGGAATGGTGAGGTATGGTCTCATCTGAGGTAAAGTTAAGCTTTCTGGCTGTTGTTCTCGTTCGCCATTTCCTGAGCTACTCTCATGACAACATGTATTTCTTATTCTTCTCCCCCATTATTCAATTCTTAGAGCAGTGGCTCTTTTTTTATTCACTCTTTGGGTTACTATTGTATATAAAACTGGCAATTCCATCATAAGATGTACTAGGTATGTTTGTGAGAAAGCCCTAAAATTATGTGAAAAAAAAAAAGTCAATTCTTGAGAAACTAAATAGAAGTTAAGAATATTGTTGTAAACCTTTTCCCATGGAAAATGTAGAACAATGTGGGCTACTTGTTCATGACACATTGAACACATTCTCTTCTTTTTCTGGTCTATAACCATTACATCATTTCTAGAGCTGGAGTGGGGGAGGGGAGATGCTCTCTGGCATATAAACAATACCTGCATGTATGTTTTCTAAAATTAGCTCAAATAGGCCTGGTAGATTGAATGAATCAAAAATTTGAGTACTTTGTAAAAGCAGCTAATTCAGAACATGAGGACTTAGTAAAGTATATGCTACTGATTCAGACAGAAGACCAAGTTGGGACCTCTAGTCACAAACCCACTTTGCTTTGATAGAAGCTTCTAAGGGTATCTCTCTTGCACTGACTATCTCTTACTGGCTTAGCTGTATCTCTTTGTTCCTGTGTTTGTTTAAGAGTGAAGACCTGAAGACCTAATTCATACCTTTTATCAATCATTGTTACAGCTCATGGTAGCTGCAATGAAAATTCGATTTATAAACAGAAAGTCTTCACTGTAACTAGCCGTCAGGTCAGCAATGCTACTTTTGGGTTTTGAAATGCTGCACATCCATGAATTGTCTACCAAACTCTGCTTATTTTCTAGAGACTAAAAATAGAACAAAAACAAATATTTTATCAAGTTTTTTACAAAATCATTACAAGTCATTTCCCAACAGTTAAGACATGTTCAGTATCTCAATGGATTAGAAGCAATGGTGAATTCATTTGAATGGCTGTCATGACTTTAAATCAAGGGAGCTTATAAAGGCCGGTGTGATCGAATTTGTAGAAGTCAGTGGGTAGAAATGGCTGTCCATCGTGCTTTAGGTTGGAAAGAGTTTGGAAGACTATTGAGCATCTTGTGGTACAGACACAGCAGGATGCTGTGTCTTCATCCCAAGTTTATTTAAATCCCAGTGAATTCACAGCAGAGAGCAGAGCTCTTCCTTCCTTCCTTCATTGGAATCCAAACAAGCCATTTTTGGAGTCCCTGTAGTGCATGGATGACGTAGCTCCTAGTAGAGAATTCAGAGAAAAGTGGGTAAGGTGTTCTCACATTCGGTGAGACAATTTTCAGTAACTAGAGTGTTGCTGACACCTTCAAAGTAGACTAATTTTGCTAAGAAATGAGGTAGAGGAAGGGGTTAGGTACATTTCCTAGAGTGAGTTAAAAAAATGCCACAAACATGGAACACAGCTTTCTCCTGTCGACATTAAGGTTCTCCTTTATTAAGCCTTCCTTCACTACACAGCTTGATCTTTCTCTGCTGGATTCTGGAAAGCTCACAGATGAATATTACTCTATCTGGTCTGTTCTCTGGGATTCCCTAGACCACAAATTTTTTTCTTCTATTTTATTTTGAAGATAAAGTTGGTGAAGGATTATAAGAAGTGATATGCAAAGCTTTTAATGAGTGTCATTTGACAAGGACTCTTAACTCCTATACCACAAGAAAGCAAAATCCCAAAAATAAAAAAATAAAAATAAAATGAAGATACTCCTCGAAGAAGTCATTTATTTGACTCTCTGTCCAACAATACAAAACTGGTGGGGTGCTAAAGCAGAAAAAAAGTGTCTCGGAATCACGGTTTTGTGCAACAATCCAGGCCACTCCATTCCCACACCACCACAGGAACTCACAGGTCTCATTTCTAAGTCTTCCCAAACAGACTGGCAGAGTAGATGCTTTGTCCTTTCATCAACTGAGCACATGGTTTACATAGTACAAGAATTGTTCTTCAGAAGCATAAATCAGCGTCCTTGAGAGACAGATTCCTTGTTCTGCAGAGTGAGGGCATCTAGGGTACGCAGTGGAGAGACAGGTAGGACAGTAAGCACACTGTCACTCCCACAGGGGTATTTTCATTGTTTTGTTCATATATTTCTTTTTGTAAAATTAAGAAAACCAAAGTTTGGAGGAATGAACTTAGGTGTAATGTCTAGAAGTTTAAACTCACCAGTTTCTGTTCCTACCCAGGAAGAGGGTGCTCAGAGACTGGAGGAGGGTAAAATGTCTTATCTCTCTGATTTGTGTCATTGTCTTCATATCAGGGTCTGACTATTATTGTTTTACAACAACACAAGGACTCTGACCTTTAAAATGAAATATAATCTTCAATATAACTAGTGCCAGAAATAGTACACAGCAGTTTACTTCAAAATAGGTTTTCCTTCTCATAAAATATAGTCTCCATGGTGGCATTTATCAGCTTCCTGGGAAGACCGCCACTGAGGCTGAGGCTGCAGAGCTTTCTGTTCACTATCTGAGGATTCTTAAAATCAGGATTCCACAGAAGCTAAGTTTGTGCACACGTGTGCAAGTATAACAATGTTTATTTTACTGTTTTACTTTGCATAAGTCCTTCATGAATTGCTTTTAGACCCCAGATATGCAAAAAATGTTTCCCTTAGCTTTTTAGATATTGGAGACAGGGAGATCAAGTTCATATAGGATTAGACTTATTCATTGTAAAAAAGGAATTTGATAGCCTGGCACTCCACCACGCTCCTTGTTAGATGTGGGTGTTCCTTCAGCGTCTCTCCTTAGTCCAAAGCATGGAAAGGGAGCTCTTCAAAATGTCCTCTGTATTATTAATAATTCTATAACTTTCACGTCAAGCTTACTGTCTGATGGCTGAGTTGATAAGTTAATCCCAGCATGAAAATAAACTGCTGGGGACAGCCTGTATATTGTATACTGTATACTGTTTACTGTATATTGTATACTGATTGTCCAGTTAGAGCGAACTTCTCATCTTTCAGCTCATTCTCAATAATATCACAGCCCCTCACCAGTGGCATGCTTCCTCGTAGGTGTGCCCTTTTGTGTTCTGAATTTCTCAGTGATTCTGCTACTTAGAGGTAACTTAGCTCAGAAAAACACCATACCTACCTGTATTTGTTACCTCCCTTTTGTTTCTGAGACATGTCCCCCTATTGGGAGATGAAAGTGTGTCCTGCTTCAGAAAGGTTTCCAAAATAGGACTCTGATTTTTTTCTTGGCCTCAGATTTCTTTGAAGAAGACAAGTAGATTTTTTCTATGATAGGGATATATTCTATTGGTTCCATTTATATTACATTATATTTCTCTTTACTATTATCACTGCAGAATGTTATAAACTTAAAAAGAAAATCTATAAAGGAGGAAAAAAATTCCAGGAACACAAACCTCATCTGATTTTTTTTCACAGTCTCTTGTATGACTCAGGATTGTCAAGAGACAGTCACAGAACTTAATAATTATCAGAAAGAGAAGAGACAACAAATAACCCTCCAGTAATTTTTCATCTTAGAATGCATGTTTACTCAGTATGGTAACTTGTGTTACAGTGCATAATCCTGACACATTGTAGTTGTCATACAAAGTCTGTGTATACCCATGGATAAAGCAACAGTGATAACTTCATTTTTATAATCATTTAATCCCATGAATACTGGAACTAAACATTAATGTTAAAGGATCTACCCCTGTAATATATTTTATGGCTACAAAATAATTTTGTTAAGATATCTATGTATATTTAGTTACAAAGGTGATTTATGTCATAAGTTTCTAAAATATCACACATTTATTGCAATTATATATTTTTTTAACTAGAAATTCAAAATGAGGTGGTAGAATAATCCCTTCCTGAAAGTGGATAGGGCACAATTTACTCTATTTTCACTGGAAAAAAAACAAGATAATTCCATTAGAAAGAAATATAAGCTATAAATACAATGTGACTTAAGTTCAAGTTTTAAATTTACTGCAAACCAATATATTGCCTGAGTGTATTGATTATTTAAACACCCTCAATAACTCTAAGATCCATGACTTTATCACATAATTAGGAGAGCAGAGAATTGAGAAATGGAAACATGTAAGCATGCTCAATTAAAATATCTGATCTCTGGTGCAGCTTTTTATTTCTTCTATGACACACAGGAGTTCATAGTGGACTCAGTCTCTGAGGTCATGTGAAGGCCTTCAGATGTATGATTTGTGAGGTATCATGATATCACAGTCATCACCGTCCTGCCCACCACCTGCTCTATTCCCACAGTACACATGCCAGGCATTATACATAGGATACCCAGTCATTTCCCCAGCGTCCCAGTTTATACCAGTCCCTAGAAAACTAGAAAGATTGTTACTATTTAAGCATATGGTTTTCACCTTTGAAAAATGATCAAGATGCTACTACAAAAGGAAATTAAAGAATAAGTGGCTCATATTTTCATCATCCTGATAAGCCCTTAGAAACAGTGATCACAGGAGGGTTCACAGAACTTTGTTTATTGCCTTGCTTGTTCTTTGACTATTTGTGTTTCCTGCTTGTTCCTTGACTATTTGCATCTATTGAATTGCTAGTTCCTCAACCTAAAACTGACCTTAATACTTGCATGTTATAAAATGCAAGTATAAAATGGTATAAAAGCAAAAAGGAGGAAGGGGGATGGGATAGGAGGATTCTAGGTGGGGGGAAATGGGGAAAGGGGATGACATCTGAAATGTAAATAAATAAAATATCCAATACAAAAAGAATTAAGTGCAAAACAACTAAGAACCTTAGATGGAAAAGGTCACACTCTAAAGGAATGTCCTTTTTCTCATCTGAGATTTCACCAGATGCTGGGCTGCTCTTCTGTTCTGTTGGGGGCTTTTATTTCCTTCCTTCTTTCTCTGTTGCTATTGTTCTCCATTTAATTGCCCTTTTACAACATGAGAGTCTGGTCTGCTATTACTTTAGCTCCTCTGATACACATTTCCTTTTACTACCAATATTCTTACCATTATCTGTGTCAACACTGACTTCTGCCCCGTGTGTTGACCTGTTTGTGGGGCTTATGGTGTGGGGGCAGTTGAGGGATCCGACATGTGGGCAGCAAGCAGTGCAGTTTTCTTCCGATTTAAGTACAGGGCTGGAGATTTGGAAACTCATATGTTCAGATTCAGTTCTGCCAGAGAGATCATTTGTCCAAATATTGCTTTAAAGTCAGTGCCAATTCCCTCTTCATCTCTTCATTGTAAATGTTCTGCTAATATATCAGGGATTAATACTAATGTATTCTATAAGCTTCCTTAACTTTTTAATGTCATGCAAATTCTATCTGGAGACTAACGTTACTGTGAAAAGTGATGGAGAGGTGGGTGTGGAAATGGATCATAGTAGATTTAAAGTCTTCTACCTTCTATCTAAATATAACCATGGAAATAACTTTCCTGAGTGGGTTACTGTTGTAACAATAAGTCATTCAATATTGACTGAATATAGACCCAGTAACCATATTGACTTAAGAAGACATGTTTAAACAAATTGTCTTCTTTATACTGTGGATTACCAATAACTGTGACCTTCAAAGAATAAACAAAGAAGGCCCTTTTGTTTCTCAGGACTTTGGCTAGGAAGAAAGTTCAATGGAAATATTAATGGCTGCAGCATTGTGGTCTTTAGTCACAGGCAGTGTTCAGAGGGGAGAAAATCAAATATTCATTGTTTAAGTTGTGAACAAAAATAGGCACTTTTACATTATGGTTGGGATTAACATGTGTTGGGCAAACTGTTTGCTTAGCCTTGACTGAACACTTCACTCCTCCCATGCCTTTTGTCTCTCACACATCTAGGAATGTGGTGAGGGCACCAGAGGAGCAATTACAAAGCCAGTGTCCACTTAAAGGCTCCGGATTTTCCATTTTTAGCCTCTGCTGCAATGTACGAGTGTCCCAGGGTGTCCTGTATGAGCTTCACAGGGGAAAAATGCCTTGATTTGAAATTCCAATAAAGCCAAAATTACAACAAAACAAAAGAGAGACTTTAAAGGGGCCAATTGACACAATCGAAAACAAACTAAATTATAAGGAGTTGTTTAAAAGATGATATTGTAGACACTGAAATGTTTTCATTAGAAGCCACAGTATATCAGCTATGAAAGAGAAACATTTCAGAAATAATAATTTTAAGTTTAGTGGGAATTGTCTCTAAAAGTCAGGATTAGAGATTTGGGGGTAGGTGGCTTTGGTGTGAAATAGCTCCAAGTATCTATCCTAAGGCTTTTGCTTCTCGGTGTTGTCTAGATGCTGATTGTACTGATACAATGTGTGTTTGCGTGTGCATGGGCGTGTGAGTGCACATGTGTGCAGATATAAGATATAAGCTTAGAATTTCATGCATGCATAAAATGTATTTTAATCAAATTCACCCCCATTTTCTCACCTCTGACTCTTCCCAGGCCATGACGCTATCCCACCTTTCCCTCCCAAGTTCATGTACTCCCGCTATCCCCTGCTGACTCTAATTATTTTGAGCCATCTACTGGAGCAGCTTTCAACTTTCACCACAGAGGCTTCTCCTGCAGTAGATGCTGGTTTCCACAGACTCACAATGGGGCAAAGTGCAGAGAATAACTGACTGGAGTGTTCAGCTTTAATTAAGATATCTAAATAATGCTTCCTCCCCTCAGGGCTCAAGATGTGAACAGAAACATTGTAAGAGCCAGAGGTTTGGGAGGAGAGCTGTGAGGCAGTATTTCCCAGATACAAAACCAGATAAGACAGGTTACATGGCTGGTACCTGGCTGGTATTGCTTCTTAGAGCTCAGACTTCTCTATGTGAGATGGGGATTCAAAAAGGACATTACCTCAAAACCATATTAGAAGATTGGATACAATAAAACATGTATGATTGTTTTAGTGTGTGACATGTCATAAGTATATAATGAATATTATTAATAGCTATTACCCAAATGAGACTGTTGAAGTATTGTGGTTATTGACAATATATGAAATCAAAGGAATATTTAAAAAATCTTACTAGTAAATGGTAGCCATGATTTTTATGATGAGATTGGAAGCAAAGTGATTTTGCTAAATTGCATGAGGTAAGGCTATCTTTTAAAGAGAGCACAATGTTCTTTGGGCCTGGAATAGCCCTGTTAAAGCTCCCAGGCAAGCATGCATTCCAATAAGAACCATTTCTACACTTTCTCAAAGAAGGAGAAGAAAGCTGTGCTATCTCATGGTAAGAAAAATACCAGTCCTCCAGTCTTAACCTGCTATGAAAATCCTCTCTACATGGTGATGGTAAAATCTTTACAAAGGAACCTGACTTTAATACTTATCTACTTGAAAGTATCTAAACAGTCCTCATAACTGTCATTCCAAGTCCCAAAACATACAGCCAAGTCTCCTAGAGTGGCCCTCAATACTTGTCTCATCCGGATCAGGCCTGTGCATGCCCTAACCTGCCACACAGTGTTGGAAAGTTGCCTGAAGATCCATAGTCTTCAGTACATCTTGGCTTGATGTAGGCCATTTCTACTTTTCTGGACATACTACTTTCAACCATCAAACAGGCTTTAGTCTCTTAAAATCTAGTTCACAAAATTTTCCTTAGGGCAGGATTGTCTTTTCTTTCTTACACCTCTCCCCAGCTGCTGAGGCTATTATAGTATGCATCCTGGTCTGACAGGTACAATGAGTCCCTCTGCTCAAATGTTTGTTCATCTCCTATTCTACTGCTAAATTTTGAGTCTTTGGGGGCACAAATAGTGTCTTCTCCATTATGAAAAGACCTTATTGCTTATAAGATTTGCACATTGTTCATTACTCTAATGATTACTAGAAATTTCTGACCATGTCTTTCTACACTAGACTGTCTCATTCCTAATTTTAATCCCTTAATCTTTTAGATTAATATCAATGTGTTCTCAGTGTTTAAATTTTGAGTTCTTAGAAACATACATTGAAGAAAAACCAGGGAAAAAAATTTTTGTCCAAAAGATTTGCTTGGAGTATAACTTGCTTAATTAGTCCTATAATCAGGGACAATCCTAAACAAGGGGCTCCTGCATCATATCTGAAGAGCAATTATTAACTTAGTATGCGTTCCAGTATTTGGGAACTCAGTTGTTCTTTTACATAAAAATATATGGCAATCAGCAGGACCAGTTGATGTTTTATTCATCATAAAACACACCACTAGCATTTGGCTCATTGGTAAAATACTAATAACAACACTGTTAAATAGATACAAGTTTGTGCTAAATGAAAATGAGCTCCAGTGACTACCCAAGCTTGCTGCATGTGCCTTCATTGTAATAGAATTCAACTTTGTTCACTTTCTAAGAATTACAGCATTGTTTCCCTCTCTAGATTTCTCCCAAACACTTTTGATTATTAGTGTAACAAATGTGACTGGTATTTTAATCCAAGATAGAGTTCTGAATTTGTAAAGCATTTTCACATTTAATTTTTGCTTAACCATGGATATTTTTACTATTTTGCAATAATAGACTTAGTCTTCTATATATATACATGGTCCCCAATACCGCAAGATCTTTAAAGCAATAAAAAGTTCTCTAAAGTAAAATTATACAGATACATAAACAAATGAGGCAAGGCAGTGATTGATATATATTCATTTATATACATTCACATATATATATGCCAAGTTAGTGACTAAACATTGAGATTAAATGGTTCATTGCCATTAACCTGATTCTTATATAACTCTCATTTTTGTCTGCTATACAATGCCTCTCTTCGTGTAGTAAATTCTATGAGCAAAAGAAATGTGTTTAATTCATAGGAATATAAAACTATGCCCAAATTCTATTCCATAATAGAAAATAATCATACATGTAGATTCCATCAGCACATCCAATTATTGCCTTCTTTCCTTTGAAGTAAAATGATATTTCGATTGTTCAATTAAAAATACAGTAGCTTATCTGTGTGGAACAAGTTGTAACCTACCAGAAAGTCATTCATGGCTTGGGAAAGCTCCTTTCCCTAATTATGCCATTCAATGTGTTTAATCATTAACCTGAAAAGACTAAATTCGGTAAAGAAGAAAAGAATCGTAAGTCCTCACTGCTGTTCCTAAATGTCCTGTTAATTGGTGTATGAAAACATCAAATATCAGGGTAAGCTAAAGAGTTCTCATTCCTTAGAAAGGGAAGTTTCTCTGCAAGTAAGATTTAGAAGTGATAGAAAATTGGAATTAGAACGTAAGGAGTGAAGTCCTGGATTTTTCGTTTATATGTCTTTTAATGTAGGGCAACACTGTTTTGGTGTTCCCTACCTTTACATTCCCTGAGGTTTTTCAGAGTCCCATGTAAATGAAAATAATGTCATAAAGGTCAAGATAAGTGAAAAGAGACACATTTGTTTAATTTACCTTTGGGCCACATGTGTTTCACAAAGACTAATTTTTAAAAAAATTACTGGTTCAACTTAAAATGGTTTTGAGCACGTTTTAGGAATTGGTTGTTACTGGCATAAGCCATTAGTGATTAAGCCAAAAAAAAAAAAAAAAGACAGATCTCAAGCCATCCTTTTCTTAGACATATAATATGATTTACAATTTCAAAGGTAATTATAGGAAATAATATCCCAGAGGTGATTATAAGCTGATTGAATCTGGAACGTTATCTGTCTGGGACAGCCTGTGGTTACGCTCTGTACTAAGTGAATAAGATAGTGTGGGATTCCCGCTGCCTTGAGTTCTCTCTTGTGAGAGAGACAGACATCTACACAGGAGGAGAAGAGAGGTCAAACCTAACTGCAGGAATGCTCTTGAGAAAGAAACTCAAGGCTCACTTTTATGTGTTCTTCTTAATGAGTTCATTTCAATAAGCCAAAACTTTCAGTAGCCTTTTTATATAAACAGGGAAACAAATACTAAATTCTGCTTGTCCTTGCAGGCGACAGATGAGAGCTCTCCAAGAGACTGCGTATCTGTATCTCCGAGTTTCCTTTTGAAGCCAGGTTTAAAAAAAATACTAGGCCATAAATAGATTACTACAAATGTCTGAAGAAAACTGAATACTCTCTTTCATACCCCCGCCCCTTGCCATTGTTCCTGCCTCCTTTCCCTCTGAATGGTTGCATATTATACACATTTTTATATAGTTATATATGGGAAAGATAAGCCTGAAAGCATCTCATGGAACAATTATAAGACACCACAAAAGCCACACGGAGAGACAGCTTACAAGAAAAAGAAAGCTTAAACTGAATTTTCATATTTCATCTACAGCAATTCAAGTGCCTTGGGTGCGCTGGGTTGCTAAGAGAACAGGTGCACGCTGGGAGAGCATGGCTGTCTCCGAACAGAGACCTCTCAGGAGCTGGAAGACTTGCATGTGGGAGAATCACTTTGAATGTTGTTGAAAGAGTGCGAAAATCCCCGTCTTTTTAATGTGAGCAAATGATAGTGTATATTTTACACCCCGTTCCTTGTATTTTCTTTTATATGCTTTTACTGCTATACTTTGAACCTTGCTTTAATCAATCTGATGACTGCTCAGAGAGGCCAGCCGCCATGAGCTAATAAACCCTCTCTCCAAATCTTACCCTTCTGAAGTTCACTGGAAAGGGGCTGTGTATAGGGAGTGCATGGAGGGGGAGTAGACATAAACATGCTTTTCTAAGCAATTGCCAGTTAATCAAAAAGGTGTTCTGGATTTATATGTATTACACTTGAATTATCAAAATGTTCCCTTGTAAGAATATTTTCCTTTTGAGGTATCTTAAGTCACCCTTCCGGAAGCCACAGTTTGCCATAAGTAGAAAAACTCCACACCAAAAAGCCAGAGTTTTGTTCCAGACTCTAACCCTACAATTTTGTGTGGGTTTTGTACTTGGCAAAATGCATGATCCCATCCCTAATCACAATCCACAACAGTACAGTGGGTGACAATGGGGACAGAAGAAGGACTCTTGAAATATACCAGTGAATCTACTGGGGAGAGTCAGCTGTGCTTTCCTCTCTGTCAGCTGCTCTCAGGAGGGTGTTCCTTCCAGCTGGATGCTTCTTTGCCCCCAGTTTATTAGACGTGCAGAATTTGAAGCTTGAGAACAGTGTAGCTCATGTTTTATGTTACCAGCCCATCCTTCATCCCATCCCACTGTTCACTGTTTGTTCTGCGCAGGCAGCTTACAAGCATCTTGTCTTGAGTCTCTGGACATAAAACACAGTAGTTACACCTATACACATCCACACTACTATCTATATGACTCCTAGGTTTGAACATTCAGGGAACAGCTTATTTGTAAGTTTTTGCTTGTACAAAGGCAGGCCATAAAACAGAGACAACTCAGTAGGTTAGAACAGTGGTTGTTATTTCTCGTCCCATCCCCTTTTATTGGAAGGACAGAAATTTTTTTTCCCCAAGTCATCCCAGCTAAGGAAAAAAACTATTTCACCCTCCATGGGGCTTTGACGGAGGCCTGGGTAATCTTGCTAGATTCTTAGCTTGGCTAGCTTGGCTTCCTATAAATGTAGTACCACTCTGCCTTTTATATAACAATGTACTCCATCCTGGATGATGGGCTGAGGGCCTTCTCCTCTTCATTATTATTACCCACAACCTCCTAAGCACATAGGGCACCACCTGAATCATTTGCTGCTGCTTACAACCTTTGTGCAGAGCATTAAATGCTCAAAACTATGAAAGCAGCAAATGCATCTCCAAAAGGCATTTGTTAGCACTTACCCCATACACTGAACTATTATTTAGGGGAAGCATTATAATTGTGGCAAAATTACAGATTATAGTCTTTCTCAGACTTCCTACAGTTAACCTCTACCATTATCCCCCTATAAGGTCTGGTCCACTGAGCTACTTGGAGGACGCTGCACAAGTAGAGTTACAGAAGGATAAAACAACTTCCACAAGGATTCTTGCCTTATAAAGTGTCATGTTATTTATAGAAAAGCAAGACGCTAAAGTGTGCTTTCTTTTAAATCTGGCCTTTACTGCACCATATAATTTATGGTGATATAATAAGTGATTTGAAAATAAAGATTTGAGACATTTTAGCATTAGTGTTTTTAAGACAAAACAAACATTCAAAATAAAACCTAAGCCACCAAAGTGAACTCTGTCATTAAATGCCGACTTTCTTGCTAAATCTGAGGCCAGGCAGTTTCAAATCTCAAACTCTTCAATTGTGACCTCTCTCAAAGTAAAAATAATTGTATTATTTGCTGTGGTATGAGGGCATTATGGTTCATTATTTTCCCCCATCCCCAAAGTCCAACTAGATCTGCTTCAGCTGCTATTAAATGGGATTAATGAACTTGGAAGAATTTAAATAACAGTATGAGATTTCAGAGATGAACGAACAACCTATAATATTTCAGACTCCTGACGAGGAATTATTTCAGCTTTGTCTCATCAAGGCTCATTGAATCTTATGCTATTATGCAAGTATAAATCAGTCTGAACTTTTGAGCCTGCACGAAATAAATTCAATTCAAATTTTCTTTTCTTGTCTATACTATGCAATCTTCTAGTACACTACTGTGCCAGAAAGAAATGTGAGAAATATTGTAAATAATAAATGTCAGGTAATTCAATAGAGATCATAAAGACTGTGAAGACACATTGTCACCCCAGTTCATTGATTTCTCTGTCATTTAAGAAGGGAGCACTCTACTTCTGAAGACTCACCATATGAGGTAACAGGGTGATAAATCCCTAAAGTTAAGAATATAAGGTTGACTTTTAGCTTTCTGTCTCAGCATTGTCTCCTCACTCCTTTGACTAAATAAAGGCACTCTGAAGTCTCAAAATATTATATACTCATTCTATTTTTGCCCGCTCCCCCAGTTATTCACTGGTCTTTTCAGCTTTCTAAGTAATTAGCAAAACTCATGAAAAAGATCATTGGTAAATCTCATGTCACACAAAAGCCTTGATTGTTTCTAGGAGATTTGTCACACTAAGGATTGAAGATGCCATCTCTATTAACTGCTATTTCTTTGCTTTTATAAAACACCAAGGCAGCATTTAAAAGAAATTATTTGATTGGGCTTATGGTTCTAGAAGTTTATAGACATGAGGGCAGAGCAAAGGCATGGAGAACTCACATCTACAACTGCAAATAGAAGAGAGAGGGCTAACTAGAAATGTCATCAGTTTTTTATCATCAAAGCCAGTCCCCATGATACATTTCCTTTAACAAGCCACACCTCCTAATCCTTCCCAAACTTTCTAACCAGGAAACAAGTAACTGAATTATGTGTTCAGGGGGCCATTTTTATTTAAACACCACGTCATCCAGAGCTATTGTACTTCAGTTGATCATTTCACAATTTAAAACACATATACTGAATAGTCAGACAGTTAATACTGCTATTCCTGAAGGTTCTTTTAAAGCCCAGGAGTGTTGCTAGGTTGACAAGGCATGTTACACCTGGAGACCACCATTAAAGCAGCATTCAGCTAAATCACAGCCTGCATTTTAAACACAATTTCTAGGAGGAATCCACACACACATTGAAGCTAGAGAAGCATGCTTTGAAGCATTTGTTCTCAACATGTATGCACAGCACACCTTACCAATATCACCTGGGCTGTTTATAAAACTCCCTGTCTGGACCACTATCTGGAACCCATGGAAATCTTCAAAATCAAGATTTTTGTGAGTGATGTCAAGAAATCTGCATTGTAAACAAGCACCAGAGGCCCTTGATGCTCAGAATGTGGCCTAAAGTGATAGAATTACTGAGAAGACAGGTAGAAATGCGGACTTCTGGGTCTTACTGCTGACTTCCAAATCAGTGCCTGAATTTCAACAGGACCACGATGATTTCTGTATACACTAATGTTTGAAAATCATTGTCTTGTGATACCTTCTATATAATAACTTAATATTTTTCTTAACTACCCATTACTCTATTCATAGGATTGGGAGGAAACTTTAAGATGCTGTCTCCCATAACTTAAGATAAAACCAAACCAAACAAACAATAAAATAACTCCATAACTGTAGTAACTTGAAAAGAATCACAAGGCCTAGTGCCTCAAACAGTAGAGGCCCATAAACTATATGAATAAGCATTTGACAGCTTTAACCAGCTGCAAAATAATCTTCAGCTTCTACTTTGACAAAAGTACCTCTATCACCCAGAAGGCAAGTATTAGAATAGAATTTTTTGTGTGTGTGTGGTGTAGTCACTGGGATATATTTCTTTTTTAAAAAATTATTTAATTATTTAAATCAAATCGTAATTTACTTATTCACACAGGGGTTATAAACATAAAAAGGCAGGATGTGGGGAAGGGAATGACACTGAATCATAGGTGTTCAAGGGGAGTACAGATACCTTTCAGAACAAGGTATCAGCTGGGCGAAATTTCAGGGGACACGTCACTAAGACTCTGCCTATGATTCACTTGTCCTTATCTAAGTTGGTACTGTCCACTGAGGATACCTATTTACAAGACCTATGACTACTCAGGCTGGTAAATTTCCACAAAAGCTGCCTGTTTACAATAGCTTATAGCCATTTGTTTCAGTGTTTTTCCACAGAGACCCAAGACTTTGGGTTAGCATATATGTATGTCAGGCCTATTGCTGATTTTAGGCCTATGGCTGATTTTAGGCCTTCAATGTATAAGCAGGGTTGCCCCTGACATTTCCTCTCTTCTCTAAGTATAGAAGGGCCGTGACGATTCTAATCTTGTGAAGGCGGAGATAGAGGCCTGACCTCCAATAATTTAAGGGGACCTTATAATGGCTCCGGTCCTCCTGTCATTGTCCAGGAAGGCATGAGGGCCATACCCATCCCGATGCCTTTTTCCTGGAGAGGGGATACATTTGACATCAACCCCTATGCAGTCAGGCTTGTCCCTCAGGGAACCTAGAAAGAGATTTTTAACTTTTATTTATATTCCCTTGCAGTGCTTAGCTTCGCAGCCTAAGCAAGAATTCAGATCGCGAGTCAGAGAGGGTTCTGGGTGGACCCTCTCTGCTTCGTCTAGGGGCTGAACTCCCCTCTTTTAAGTTGGGTGGAGATGGGTTTGGGAACACCCTGGATAGAGTAACAACCTCATCTTTAGTCTCGTGGTCCTCCATAGCTAACTTATGATAATGTATCTGAATAGGTTTTGCCACCAAATTATCATGCCTTGTTTACTTTTAACTCTCTAAAACTGGAAGCTCATGGCAAATCTGCTGCTGACTGCCTCTGGCATCTCTGAGACCAATAAAAACTATGCCATAGCTATGTGGAAGGACCCTCTTACCCTTAAATAAAATGGCCCGGACCCAGTTCTCTTATGGGACTGAGAATTGATATGCCTGTTTGATGCCAGAGAAGGTGCAGCTAAATGACTGCCAAAAAGATTAATGAAATAAATCGATACCCCCACAAAGACAGGCCCAACTATAAATAAGATGAATAACAATTGACCTCCAGTGAAGAGAAATCTCCCTGAGAATTGCCTTCTTTTTCCTTTCCAGGTAAAAATGAAACACCTGTGATTTCTTCTGGTTGAAGTTCTAATCTTGATGCTGTCCTCCGGACTTATACTACTCAGACCTTTGATGGGCCATTGACAAGGACATCAAACAGGTAGAGATTGACATCACTAATCTGAAGAAATCCCTCGTTTTGCTGTCTGAAATGATCTCCAAAAATTGCAAAGGACTTTATTGGACTTGATTTACTCTTTTACAACAGAAAAGACTGTGTACAGCTCTTGACTGTGTACAGCCTTTAAAGAAGAATGTTGCTCTTACACAAGACAGGGATGGTTAAAGAGAGCATGAAAAAGGTCAGAGAAGGCCCTCAGAAAAGACAGAGAGAAAAGAGAAAGATGAGAGCTGGTACAAGGATTAGCTTTCTTTCAACCTCTCCATGTTGTCAAGTTTTAGAATTTATAAACTGTTTGGATATCAGGTCCTGATGTCATACAGATGAGGATCCAGGCTGCCTTTTCTGATGTCATGTTTCTTTCTGTCCAGCATAATCCTGTCTCATGCACAAAGCCTCTAGAACCCTTTGTGAACCTTGATCAACCTTGTCAACAACTGGGCTGAGAGCAGTGGTTCTCAACTTTCCTAATACTGTGACTCTTTAATACACTTCCCCATCTTGTGGTGACTCTCAACCAAAACATATTTCATTGCTACTTCAAAACTGTAATTTTGCTACTAGTTTGAATTGTAATGCAAATACCTGATATACAGGATATCTGATGTGCAACCTTCAAAAGGGGTCGCAATATATAGTGGAGTGGTTTAGAAAGAAGTTTGGTTTCTGACTGGTTCATCTTCTTACAAAAAGAACAAGAAGAGAGGCCTGTGCATGGCCAAGAAGTCCTGAACATGTCTTTTATAAGGTCAGCTCTAGTTGAGGGTGCTCTGAGAATTCTTTGAAGAGATGCATGGTGTGGCAAACCCTTTTGCAACACAGATATTTTGCCCTGGGGAAGGAGAGTGGATGGATCAGAATAGGGGTTGAAATCAAGTCTGCATGATTTTTCATCCTTTAGTATAAAGATTATCTTGCTAACAGTGACACTATAGTTACAATAAAAATGTACTATACTGGAAAGCCATGTTCAATTTCACTAGCACAGACCTGATGTCATGCCAACCCAATGTCCCTTAAATTTACTGAATTCTCTATGCTCCAATGCACATGTCATCACCCTCAGTTTTTTGGTCAAAAGTGAGAGTAATAATGAAAATGCACCCTAGAATTGTTATGAGAGTTAAAATAAAACTTTAAAGTAATTAGCATAATGCCACAAACATAAATTCAATGTGTAGCAAACATTATCTATAAGTCTAGTCTTTCCTCCAACATTGCTGCTTTCGCATGACATGTTGATTAAAGTACTTTGATTTTTATACATCAGCTTGTGAGAATTCATCTTAGGCATTGCTTCTCAGTAATGGGGAGACTGGGTATTTCCAGAGAAAAGAAAAACTTTTTCTTCAGGATGCTACCTTTAGTGACTGTACAAAATTATCTATTTTAATTACTAAAAAAAAAAAGCTAGTGCCAAAAAAGTGCTGGGACATAAGCAAAGGAGTTAATCCATAGAAGAGAGAAGACAGTGGAGGGTCCCAATTCTGGAAATGTAACTAGAACTTAAGAGGACACTGTGAGCTTTGCAGGGGCATTTGGTAGAGTTGTACCTAGCCATGAGACAAGGAAGAAAGCAGAGAGTATCCCAGAAAAGGCAGAAGACGACTACTATAGAGAGTGGCTGAGGATGAGGAGACAGAAAACTAACCCTTTATCTTCACAGTAAGGAAGTAATTAATGATATTATAATGGACTGATGCAATTGGATAGGGAGGACTGAATGGAGATGAATCAGGACTTCGAGAGCTGGCTTCTCTTTCCAAAAGCACAATTCTAAACAAAGGCGTAAAGAGAGACAGCTCACCCCAAATAGGAGGCAGAGTTGAAGGAAGATGGTCAGTGGTATCGGTATCTTGCTTTTAGTTGTGTTAGAGGAGAGTATTCCTCTGCCACATTTACAGAAGGGCCACCATTTATATCAAATTTATTGCTTTAGATAGTGGGAAATGATTGAGAACTGAGGAAAATAACTCAGAAGAGAAGGATAAGAGGGTAAATACTATAGTAATCTAAAGAAGTGGGGTGAAATCAGGAGCTATTTCACAAATATTTTCTTGTGGATCATATTTATACTGTATAGAATAAAGAAGTCTATCTGCAGGGCCTGAGGAAGGTGGGATGGAGGAGGGGACAGAAGATTTTCCATAACACTTAAGGCACTAAAAATTGAAATAAGCCCTGTGGTTAAACACCCGCTTTGGATTTGGTTATCAAGATATATCTGGGTGGGCAGGCTTTTTCACAGCATCGATTATGTAGATAATTGCCTCATATTTCCACTGTCTGGTAGATACTACTTATGGTCCTTAATGTTTTCCTGGAGCCATGAACTGTCACCACAGTTCATGACTTACAATAGAAACTAAACAAGGCATTTGCAAAGGGAAAAGACATGTTTTGCGTCAAACTTCATGACATGCCATGCTGATGCATTTTGAAGTCTACACTTCAAAACATCTGGTAAAGCTCCCATGGTCCATACACACATTGAGAGCTTCTCACTCCAAATTTAGTTAAATAAATTGTTAAGAATGTGTTTTTATTGCATAAACACAAGCTCCAAGTAAGCCTAAATACTCTTAGATATTGTAAGCACAGGTCCCACAAATAGTCATAGGGTCTTGGGGGTTAAATGATTACTTGACAATGAGTTTAGAACAAAGCATACAATACTGGAATGATTGCTTTCATTTAACTATTATGAATATAGTTTGCTCAAAAACCTCCAGTAATCAATAACTGATATTTCACATGGTTATTTTTGCCCTACAAGGAAATATGTATATGCTCAAAATATTGTGTTGTGTTTTGAGTAAAATTTAAACCTTGAAACTTCTGGCACTGTGCCTAGAGTAATTGTTTCCTAGTGAAACATTTTCCATAACAATAATTAACTTTGAATTTATGAAAGTGTTAAGGACATTTTAACATTAAAATGATAATTAACTACAGGAAAGCTAATTTCAAACTTAGTCTAAATGCCCAATTTATAAATTATTTGAATTAATTTCCCCACAGGACCTAAAGTAGCACTTCTCAAATTTTAATGAGCACAGAGCCACCTTGAAGATCTTGATATACTGCAGATGCAGATGAAGCAGGGTGAGACCCAAGCCTCTGCCTGCCCAACATCTTCCCCTGTCAGTTACCCTCAGCAGACCTCTAGAATAGCATGGACTCGTTCTTTCAAAATGTACAAATAACAAAAATTTACAGAATCCCTAAAATCATGACGCCTTCAGTCAACTAGAATAACTGTAACCAAAATGAGATTTTATGACTTAGAATGATTTGTATCTGAAAACTGTTGATTTGGATGCTTTGTCTTTACCTGGAAATAGCAACTTCCGGTCAGTGACTTTGAAGCCTAGGAGTCTCATGGTTTACTTTTGTCACTTCCCAACGTCATGGTGTCCAGAAAACTCTCCCATCATTCTCTATGTTTATAAGCAAGCAACATCTGTGGAGGGTGTTGTGACAAACCGTCATTGTCTACTGATTGGATTTAGAATCACCAAGTAGACACTTGCAAGGTTTAACTGAAGAGGGAAGACCCACTCCGAACCTGGTGGCAACATCCGTGGGTTGGAGGTCAGCATTAGATAAAAAGGAACGAAGGAGAAAGTAGTACAAACATGTATCAGTTGCAGCATTCTGACTGTAAATACAATGTGAGAAGTTATTTTAAATCCCTGCAGTCATGCCTTGGGCACCATGATGGACTCGCTGTATTCCTTACTGAAGCTATCAGATTTTCTTTTCAAAATGTCAACAATGTATATTTATTTGCGTACATCCCCCTGTATGTATGCATGCTCCTATGGAATCAGAGAAACCCGAAGCTGTTCCCTTCCATCATTGACCTCTGGGGATCCAACTTGGTGCCAGGCATCCTGAACCACTGAGCTATCTTGCTGGCCATGTTTGGTATTTTGTCAAAGCCATAGGAAAAGTCATCAGAACATGCTGTTTACTGAGAATGGTGTAAGTTCAACACAATGTCTAAAGTCTTTTAATTTAATATATTTAATTAGATTTCTTTTCATCACAGAAGTAGAAAAGCATCATTTAGGCCTCTGGGCATGTTTCTTAAAATGATCTCTAAGCGACAACTGAATACTATATTGCATTCCCAGTATTGCCCCAAGCTTCTTCTAGATGTAGCCATTGCCTGAGGGTCTAATGATTTTTGCATTTCTCTCAAGAGAATGACTTTGGTCCCTCCAGGATGCCCAGGGCCTTTGCACCTACAGTTTCTCTTGAGCTGTACTTTTGGCGTGCTTGACTCTGAATTTTAACACACACCTAATTAACTTTTGCTTCCACTATCCATCTGCTCTCAAGCACCAGTTATCCCAAAGGGCTTTCATGAAACCTACCTCATAATCTATTTCTCTTAGCTCTCTGCACCATTCTTCAGATAACTTCAGGTAGTTCCTGCTCTTGTAGTTTGTTCTTCTTTTTTTTAAATTATTTTTTATTGGAAATTTTTTTACATTTCAGATGTTCTCTCCTTACCCCATTTCCCCCCTCCCTCCCAGGAACTCACTATCCCTTCCCCCCTCCTCCTGCCTCCACGTTGGTGTACCCCCACCCATCCTCCCCGTACCTCACCTCCCCACCCTCGAGTATCCCCCCCAAGACGTCCAGCCTTCATGGGACCAAGGATCTCTTCTCCCCCTTATATATAGCTCCCTTTAATGTTCCTACTGAAAGTCCTGTGGAGTTTCGGAATGAGACTTGTTTTAACCCTCTCTGCCCCAGGTGCCATGTACAGCTCCAGGCACAAAATTTGGTTTCTCCGAGTGAGCAATCTGGGAAGGAAATCCTGGCTGTTTCCTTTGACCAACAGCTGAGCTTTGAGCTTCAGTAGAACAGACTGGCAAGCATCCAGAAAACTCTTGCAATGGTCAAGCAAAGATTTCCACATACATCTTATATTCAAAATCACACCACTTTATACAATTACAGTTTTGAACTCCTTGACAATGACCAATAATGGATAACTATAATATATGGATGACTTTAGAGTGTCAAAGTGGCATGCTATCTGTTCTCAAAACTTATGCCTTTTAAAAAATCTTTATACTTCAGTTTCACTTGAGTCTATTTATTCTCAATGTGTGTGCATGTGGGTGTGCGTGTGCATGTGTGTGTGTATGGATTCACATTCCATTGTGATTTAGTGTAGTGAGTTTAGTCTAGTGCTGCTTATATTATGTTAATTTGGGTCCCCCAAACTGCACAAGAATCTGCACCAGAACCCTAAACATTGGAGCAGGTAGCGAGGAACATGCCACCGCTGGGATCAATTTTAGTAGTTTAATTGGGTATTGCTACAATTTAGTAAAAATTAGTTATCAACTCTTTTGTATATATTTGATGCCAGAGTTAGATTCTTTTTCTTTTAGATTGACAGTTTCTTTAAACCCCTTAGTTTCTAAGGGCTAGGAGAATCCTGTCTGCAATCTAATCTGGCATTCAAACCTTATGTAGAAATAAATATTGTTCAACAGTATTGATACCAGCAAAGAGAGCATCAAGTAGTGCAACTTTACCCAAGAGCAGAACTCACACATCTCTTCTGTTTCCTTTTCAAGGAGGTTTCATAAATTTAAAAATTACATTACCTACCAATTATTTAACTTGTATCTTGCTTTAGTATTCCTGGATACTCTACCTCCGAAGTGCAAAATGAAGTAAGTAGCAAGGCAATAGAACCCATTTGTATCTGTAGTTGTAAATTAGTATTTGGTAGGTTCAAAAATGCCACTTAGAGAAAAACATATGGATTCCACATCAGAAAGTCTTTAAGGAATTAGCCAAGACTTCGTATGTTACTTTATGACAACCCTAAAATACTGAATGCATTATTGAAGGGGCTTCATAATTAAGTGATATTTTTTTTTATTAATTTCTCAAACTGCTTTGGCCTAGTGAACCATGGCTCCAACTACAGAAGGTAGAGAGCATCGGCTGCAGGCCAAGTGCTGTCAAAGATAAGAAATGGCTCCGACAGACGTCAATCTGCTACTGTTCACAAGGCTGTCTCCTCCTCCCTTCTCCTTCCAGCTATTAAGCAACAGTGTCAGTCATGGCCTGTTCCTCCTTTCTCTTTTTATTAATGATTTAACATGGATATGTCATTACTGCTCTATACATCTTTATGCAGACGGCACGACTGTGCATTTTAATGGCAAATCTGTTTCTCACTTAACTACTGAACTGCAAAAAGACTTTGGCAGACTGGTTCCAGGAAAACAAACTGGTTTTAAAAGCAGCAAAAACGAAAACAATGCTTTTTGGCTCCACAGCTCATCGGAGCTTGAATAGTGATTACTTCAAAAGCCAGAATCATTTGAGAACATAGTTTATAAGGAAATTTTAAGATATAGGCTCTGTTTGAGTACGTGGTAAAAGCATTAAGGGTTGCACTGGACTAAAGAGACATGTTCCTTAAATTAAATCATAGTAACTTTTAACTATATATAATAATTCTCACTTATTAATTAATCCTAATTAAATATTTCTATTTTTTAGGTTTAAAAAACACCAACCATTAAAAGTGAATATATTAATGTTTAATAAAAGTATTCAAAAATTTCAAATGTATGTATTTGATATTTTATAAGAATATGAAACACCTGAATCAAATATAAGTGAGTCGTGGTTTCACTTATAACAAATATAGTATAACACATTATAATCAATAAGAATTATTTTTAAAATGTCATATTTTAAAAACTCTATAACTATATTGACTTTCCTTTATAAATCTTACTTTCTGTTTCTCTTTTTCTATTATTATTATTCTACATATTTTCTACACGAATGTCTTTATGCTTCAAGTAAACTTTCTTTAAAACTCATAGTCATTTAACAACTGTTAACCTCTATTTATTGATTTTAATTCTTTCTTTTTAAAATAGGGGAACAAATAAGTCTCTTGTATAATCTTACCACCTAGAACTTTTTTATTTTTCTTTCCTTTTCTGTTTGAGTCTATAGATCAAAAATATGCCTTAACATATCACAAGGTATACCAAAACAGGAGGAGCTTCAGTAATCTCATTCAGAGTTCCAAGCCCGTATGAATTTTGAGATTACTTTATTCAACAAAAATTAAATTTATATAGCAAATCAAAAGGGTTCTGCCCTAGTGAGACTGGAAAAACCCAAGAATTATCTGTTCACCAATTTCTTCCTTTGCTCTCAGGTTTTCTGGAAGAGCAATTTCAAGTCATTTTTAGACAACTTTTTGTTAACCAGATAACAAAATCTGTTTCCAGAGTGGTCATAGACTTGCACAAGGTGACACAAATAACAACAAAACAAAACAAAAACAAGTAAACCTGTGTACCAGAAAGCCAAGCATCTCCTGAAGCTTTGAAACAATGGAATCCCTATACTTAAAGCACACAGGACAGAAGACCAATCATTGCCAACATGGGGCATAATATAGAAATGCCATGAAGACCTCCCAGGGCTCCAAGGAACAGGGCTGTGTGCATTTTATTGACTTAGCTGAATCCCAGAATTTTCTGGAAGTATCTGGTCTTGCATAAGATATGACCTGAAAACCAGAAAATACATCTATTCTTTCCTCATAACCTTAACATAAATTCAACAGTTGTGGAGGTACAGTCTATGGATTAGTGTAGAAATCTCTAAACATGTCCATCTTAGTAACAATAGTATTCAATCATAGCTGGGCTCACTATGGTTTTACTATCACTTTGAGATTATATAGAAGATGTGCTTCAATGCTTCACCTTTTTGCATACACACCTTAGTCCTATACACGTGAAGTGTCTGACAACAAAAAAATAAAAAAAATAAAAAAAAATCAGGATAGCCTGAAATTATATGGTTTCAAGTATTCAATAATAATAAGAAGCTCAGAGCAAAATTCGTTTAGAACTCCAGAAGAGCAGTATCCTTGTACAACACATGTAAATATAATATGTTGTGTCTCAGATCCTATGTCACGTATCCTGTCACCTGAATTTTATTTCAGCCAGGTCAGAATGAATATTCCCAAAGATAAAGACATAGTATTTATTGAGAAAGCAAGATGAATAACGTTATTAGGTTTTCTAATCTAATGAGGAATAAATTAATCCTACCTCACATGACTGCTGATCACAACTCTTATGTATCTGCCATCCAAGCATGCTCATAACTGCATTTATCACCATAAATCAGGAAAGAGTTGTTTGTGAACAGTGTATATATTTTTTAAAGTATCACTTAAGGTATTCATTCATGACAAAGTATAATGTCACTTTTGTTTTATCATAAATAAAGGGGATGCAAGAACAATTCTTGGCACAAAGTTATCTGCCACACGAAAATGTTGTTTGAATATATCACAAGTGATTTATGGCCATTATTATGATTCTTCATGCACTGAGTTAGTTGGTCTCATCCTTTTAGAGCTGCATTGACTTCTCTCCCTGTATCTTCCTTAACTTGTGTCAGGTGACCTCTCTACTCAGTAGTATAAATCTAAGGCGATGATGTGGTAAATGGTTTTGCAGAATGAGTAAGTTATTTTTATTTTCACATATACACTTCTCATTCTTAATGTGGAAGAAAATGTAAAGATAAATGTGTCATTTTTTTTTTTTAAATCAGTTATCCATCAGGTAAGTCCATTCATCCACTGTGTTCAAGAAACTGTGGCCGCTGGGGATCCAGCCAACAATACCCTGTCCTTGAGTAGTTTACATTCAAGTAGAGGCAATGATGAGCCAACAGATACGGTAGACGTATCGAGAGGATGTCAGTAGCTCCTCCCATCTTAATCAGAGCATATAGAGAACAGTGAATGGGAAGAATGCTGTTTGGTCAAAGACACTAGTTTCTCAAACAACTGAAGTCAACTTAGTTCAGGACAATCCATCACTGATGTAAGAAAAGATTCTTAGTGTTTCTAATATGCTGAGAAATTTCCTTTGAAGCAACAACCAGGTGAAGAAAATGATGAGAACACTTTCTGATGAGGTTTTTGTTTTATTAGAGAATTTTTGGATGATTTCATTTCTAACCCAGCAAATATACTGATATGTAATTCATATTTATAATAATTTAGGGACCCATTCTGCATTCATTTCACTGCTTTCTAGTGCAATCATAGAATGGTACAGTCATCATCATAGCTGGTTTTATGCCTCCATCACTTCAGAAAGGAATCCCTTGCCTATTAGTAATTATTCCCCATTTCCCTACCCCCACAGCCCAAGAAACCATCAACTTATTCCTAATGTTTATAGTTTGCTTGTTCTTGGCATCTACTTTAAATGAGTCATATGGTCGATAGTCCTTTGTTGCTGTCTTCTTTAGCTCACTCAAACTGTTCATTCTTTCATGACTATTTCTAGGATTGTACATGCTGTAGCATGGACCAAACACAGAAAAACAGTGTAACAGCTAAGCAGCTACACTCCCAAGTATATAATATTCTGAAAAGAAATAAAGACAAATATCTAAACACATATGGTACACAAATGTTCAGAGTTTCATAGTAGTCAAAATGTGGAAATAAACCAAGGGTCCATCCACTGATAAGTGACTGAAAACCATGCATGTAATATGCTAGACCATGATATAATATGAACACAACTGCAAACCGTCCAGCTCTGTTCTCACACAGGATTCAGATTTCAGAGTTTTGCATTTCGGAACTAAGAAATATAGTTACCAGAAATACAAAACACAGTACAAAGAAGCTGTATCTAAAGGAGACCTTGCTCCTAATTTTAACACTTGTCTCAAGTAGCAATGATACCTTAGAAAACAAAGGGCTGTGTTTTTTGGTGGAAAGAAATATACCATTCTACAGAGGTCTCTGTGCATCTAACACCAGGCTCTTCCCTTTCTGCAAAGCATCTTTCGTGTTAGCACTCAAATGTAAATATGCTCAGTTGTTTTGAAGTGAGCATAAGACAACTCACTTTAAAGATGATTTCAGAAAAGCAGTCCAAACGGAGTAAAATGTATCTTTATTTCTGAAATTCATCACTAATAGTAAAATATTTTACATCATAAATTGCACAATCTACTTATAGACTTAAAGATTATAAATATTTGTATATGTTTTGTATCTCATTCTTACTCTTTTATTTCTTTTTATTGAAAAATACAGAATATGATAAGCTTTGTATTTTTCGACGTAGAAAAACTAGTATTTATCACAGTTTCATTTTTAATTGGATAGTTGATTACATACACATATTAGTATGAATATATTAAGTGGTAAGTCCCGTGAACAATTGCTTTCATTTCCAGAAGAAGCATTATTAGCTGAACTTGTGGGTATAGATACCATAATGAAATCATCTTTCAAAGATTTGGATTTATGATATCTGTGCAATGAGAGTCTCACTGGCCAACATCCAGTCAAGTCATTAAAATTTAGAGGCGGATCTTCTGAAATGAGAGAATAAAATCTTCTTTATGTATACATTGTTTTATTAGATAATGTGTTGATACTGCAATATTTCAATTCAGGAGGAAGGCATTTTAATTAATATGTAGGTTAAAATATCTATAAATCTTAAAGAAAATAAAATCTCTCCTAGGCTGGATGCTTCTGAATCACACATAGATGAAGTCAGTCCTTGAACCAGACTTTGAGTCAAGAGCAATACTTGCCTGAGACTTGCTCAGAACGATAGGCTCACTAAATATTGCTTTTGGCCTTCAGAAAGTAGCCTCAGCAAGATAAAACACATTTAATACACCTGGAATTAAAACCTCATATAAGATCGGATGTGTTCAGTGTGGCGTGCCATAGAAGAATAGCACCAAGTGTGATAGATCAAAGTGTTGTGTGTCTTTAAGTACAGTTCCTGGATGTTGGCATCAAGCCACCCTTTGATGTCACATAAGGATGTCTGGCACCATTCTCTAGCATGGATTTTTCTCTGGGTTCTAATAACTAAGCAATGGTGACTAATTCCCTGGAACTGCAATCTAACTGAGTAGTATATGTGTTAGCACAGAAAGCAGCAGAACCCCCACATTGATGATAATTCCCTCAAATTCCGCAGACAGAAGAAAGTGTTCATGTTATTCACAAGTGGCCAGTATAGGAACATAAATGAATTGCTAAGGGACTCACATTCAGGGAAGATTTTAATCCTTAGGGAAGAAGTTTAAATAACATCAGGGGAAATTTCTGAAGAGGTAAGTTGTAATTGAGTAAATATTAGAATAAAATGTATTTAATTTCCAGTAGTCTAAATATTACCTGATTTCTGAAACAAGACCAGCTAATGTTCTGATGTCTTTTTTTTTTTTTATTGGAAATTTTTTATTGGAAAATTTTTTTACATTTCAGATGTTCTCTCCTTACCCCATTTCCCCCCTCCCTCCCAGAAACTCACTATCCCTTCCCCCTCCTCCTGCCTCCACGTTGGTGTACCCCACCCACCCTCCCCGTACCTCACCTCCCCACCCTCGAATATCCCCCCCCACGACGTCCAGCCTTCATGGGACCAAGGATCTCTTCTCCACTTATATATAGCTCCCTTGCATATATAGCTGGAGCCATGGGTCCCTCCTTAAGCGCTCCCAGGCTGGTGGTTTAGACCCTGGGGGCTCTGGTTGGTTGGGATTGTTGCTTTCCTCATGGTGTCGTGAATCCTCTCAACTCCTTCAGCCTTCACTCTATCTTCTCCATTGGGAACCCCATGCTCAGTTCTGACGTCTTAAAAACCATTTACTTCAGAACAAATGGATTGTGGGAAGTGTTCTTCAAAGCCAGTTGCTTTGTCTTTCAAAGCATCTCCTGCATGCTCCACTCTCTGACTGCTGCAAATCTTCAGGTAGGTCTTCCTTCCAGCTTACTTCTTACCATAAATACTACTGCCTGATGCCTTTGAGCCCAGCTCTCTTACTGCACCTATTTACTTGTGAATATTTAGCAATTACAACTTGTAGTGTTATTTCTATGTGATGGAGCCTTCTTCTTGGTCAGGCTGAACTAACCTCATGCACCTTCTATTCTCTTTATGTAGAATGTTGATCTCACTTGTTTGTCCAAATCCTTGACATCCAGGCTCCATGGCCCATCATACCTTGATGTCTTCAAATATCCCATTTTTCCTTACAGAAAATGTTTGTTTGTTGTTTTGTAAATATCCATTGTTCATTTAAGTTCAATGTAAAATTTTAGATTAAATTCTTTGTTTAACTTTAAACATTCTTTAACTATTGCAATCAACATGACCCTTCACTCTTTCAGGTTGTCCCCTTTGAGTTGCTTTGAATGCCCAGAAGAAAGGAAGGAAACGTAAATGCTTCCAAGAGTCTGGGACCTGGCAGGTCATGTATGTGATGACGTAGTTTGTGAAGAATACAATGGAGGGGCCATAACACACCAGAGTACATGCATTGCACTGTGTGGAACAGGACAGCTCCTCTTCAAGCTAACCAACTGATGCTATGTGGGAATGTCCACCTGTCACCTGATTTTCCAAAACCAAATTAAAAAAAAAAAACAAAAAAACAGGCTTTTGCCTGAAATATCTCTTTCTTTAAAACACCATGGGCCAAAGAAAAAATAGCTTCATGTCTGCATTTTACAATGAGACCACCAGTTCGTGGACCATATCTAGAGTACTTGTGTTCTGAATACATGATTATGTTCACATGCTCAAGCAAACACACACACATGCACACACATGCTTACACACACACTTATGTTCAATATTTATTATGAGGAAATAAAAAAGACTCAAATTTCCCATGAATTTAATGAGTGTTTTCTTCAGTTTGAATAGGCCAATAAGAAGTTTGTGATATATATATATAAAATTTATATATATATATACAATCACACACATATATAATATTATATATCTATATATAATTACACACACACACATATTTGCATGCAATAATAATTAATGAAAAAAATAAGGCCATGAATTTGCAGGAGATTGCGAAGGGATATATTGGAGTGTTTGGAAGAAAGAAACAAAAGGGAAAAATTAATTATCATTCAAACATAAAAGATAAAATAATGTACTGTATTTTGTACAGGCAAACTTTATTAAAAAGTACACTGTCCTAAGAAATAGAAAGCTATTACTTCTGAAAATAGCAAGATCACTGAATTTTATTGACAGAAAAATCATATTAGTTACATATTTAAACTCCGTTTAACCTTAGTATTAATACTTAACTCCATTTGTACCTGCTTGCTAATGTCAGATCATCATATTTATTAAGATAGTGCAGAGTCTTTTTTTATTAGTATCATGTGCTTAATAAGTTCTGTTTTTAACATAATTTGTTTCCTTCAGACAGAAGGTAAGAAGTAAATTTGTCAGAGTTAGGAATGGATAGAACCAGGTGAGACTAATGTGGAGTAAAATATAAATCACAGAGTAATACTTATGAATCTTATTTATGAATGTACTAAAATGAAACAGATTTTAGATAAATTTATTAATTAATTTTAATATTTGATATATTTATATGTTTTTCTAATAGCCAGCTCATATCTCTATTCCCAGGTCAATGAGTCTGGACCTCAAATAAGTTGTTGTGGGAGAAGGATGTGACTTGATCACTTTCAGGGTAAAAGGTTAATAAGTGTGAATTTATAGGAACAGAACTGACTTCTTTGGGAAAGATTTCTGGCCATGTCTGTGTCACACCCCTTCTTGGTCAGTGTTGATCTAAGGCTAGGGAAAACCAGGGAGCTAAAACCAGCGAGCTAAATCAGCCTGGCCTTACGCCTGGGTCCACCTGCCAGGAAACAAAGTTAACATGGTTGATTATTAAGTTCTGCTTTTATTTCACACTCTTAGACTAGATATCTGTCCTCAATTCCCCAAAACCATGTGAGGTGAGGCAAGCAGCTCTGACTGTTGGATGGCTAGAGAGGGGGAATCTGGGACTCTGAGACCTGAAAGTAAGACAAAGAAAACCCCTCTCATGTGGGCAAGGAAGGTCTGTGTGACTAACCTTTCTCAGAAGATGCCTTTTTATGTTACATTAGTTTCCTGCAGAGGAAACAAAGAAACTAAATGTGTATTTTTCCAAAAGTTTCTTAGTAGTTATTCTTCATTGTTGTGACATTATCTGAACTGTGCATTTTCTTCTCTAGTCTTCTGGGTCTTTTCCTAAGTTCAAGCCATAATGTGGGTATGGGGCAGGTGTACTCTGGCAAACCAGGAGTGTTGTGTGCTCTTACTAAGGTCAAGTTGCAAAGCTCATGTGTACTGATGACCAGATAGTCATCTACAGCCCCTTATAGATATTGCTGACTTATTTATTGTGTGACCTTAGACAAAGTTCTAAGATTCCCAAGCATCGTCTCTGCCTCTCTGGAGTAATCATAATGGCAACCTATCTCTCAAAGCTTTGGGGGAAATTAATTAATATAAGAATATGGCCAAGATATAGAAATGTATGTGGTAGTTGGTGCTTATCCCTTGTCACTTAGGCATTTTCAGGCAAAGACAAGAGCTGTGATCTTTGTCTCCTACGATCCTTTTCTCAATAGTTCTTTGTCTAATTTTTTTTTTTTTTTTTTTGTCTCATGGTTGACTTTTAAGGTAAGGAAATGTTGACAGCTTTATGAAAAAAAATCTGGCCATGAATTTTAATATTTAACTTACTTCCAAATGCTTTAGAAAAAAATGGCTCTCATGGAAGAAAAGTTATATTCATATTGGGGTATGACTACTAATTCACATAGTAAGCTGTCCCTATCGACTTAAGTAGGAATGTAAATCTCCTCAAGCATCCCAACAGTGCACTGTGATAAAAAGACAGCTCCAAGATCTCTGTTAATACGTCTAAACGTTTCTGATTCGGTTTGATATTTACCTGTCTTCTGAGAACGAATGGCATGCTTTCACAAGTGAAAATGAGAAAACAATTTTAAGGAAAAAAAATCTCCTCATGTTTGTTAAATTGGGCTTAATTATCAGTGTCAAATGCTTATGTGAGAAGAGACGTTTGTACCATATGTACGCTATGAATGCAGTAAAGCCAGCACGTGCTGGAGAGGAAAGACTGCTTTGTTTCCTTTCTTTTCCTTAAGAATGTCTTTAAAAATACACTACCCACTCACCAAAAGCATAGTTTTTAGACATGATAAGTACAAAGAATAGATCCTATGATGATTTGTAAACTCTAGGAACATGCTGAAGTGACAAAAATCACATAAGGATTCCACCAATTAAATTATTGGTGATTTATAAGAAAGAATATCCACAAATATATTATAAAGTAAGTTTATATAAAAACTTACTTAAAATACTAATGAAAATAGAAACAAGTGCCAATTCTGGAATAGTAGATATAAAACTATATTGCATGTCCACATGAAAGAACAGCATATTTTGGTTTAAAATCACTTCATAAAATCTTATAAATGATGGCACTTATGTTATTAAGTTATAACTCATTGCAGAAGAGTAATGCATACATTACTAAAATGTATGTACACATAATACACATAGACCTGGAATAGATCATGGTTTTACAACTTCAGGTCTATGCGTAAGCTGGTAGAAGTCCTGCACCTTTTGTTGGTTCTCACTTGATGTATTCTGGAATTCTTCAAATTTCTCCTGAGTAAATAACCATGACTTTCATGAGCTGTATACCTTGTAAGATGCTGGGCTGTCAACTGCAGACATACCTTTGTAGTTCTTTGATGGGGACAGTACTACCTCTTTGGTACTGGTGTTAACCAAAGATGGACTGAGGGAGGCTGGAGTCATTTCTGGCCATGGCAGGTATCCTTAGATCTTCATGCATGGCAGGTGCAGAGCTTCTAATCTTAAAGACAGAAACTGTGCTGACTTCTTGCTAACAATGGAGCAGGTTGTTAGCTCTTGGTCTCCATATGTGTTTTATCCAGCCACCATGTCCTCGTAGATCACTGCCAATTTCGAAATTGGTGTAGAACCTGGAGTTTACGAGGAAGATATTCCATCATGGTTGTTATTCAGGAAGAGGCTGAGAAATAAAACAGTCCCACATTTAGTAATCTTGGAGGTTCTTCTCTCATTCAGAAGCAGTCCTTTCCCTGATGTGCCTGAAAGGTAAAGTCCATGGTTGTGCGCTGGGGTTCAAGCACCCAGAGAAGCTCTTCTTCCTGCTCCAGCCATCATCTCCCCTTAAGAGCCCCTTGGAAATGTCTAGCACATAGCTTCAGGTAGTCTTGTCACTAGCTTATGGATATTTCTTGTTGTTTCCACTTTGAAACTAATTTGTGCAATTGTCCTTTCAAACTCTGGAGATAGGGTAATGGGGAAATCAATCAATTCACACATTAAGAAGCTCCTTTCGGATTATATTTTCAATATTATACTTGGCAGCTCTCTCTCTCTCTTTCTCTCTTTCTCTTTCCCTCCCTCCCTCCCCCCTCTCTCTCATGTGTATGTGTGTGTTGGTTGGCAGATTTGCATGCTCATCATGCTTTGTATGTGTATGTGTGTGTGTGTGTGTGTGTGCGCATGTGTGTGTGTGTGTGTGTGTGTGTGATTTGGGCCTCTCTTCAGTAACATACATGTCTATATTTTATATGGAATATATAGGTAAGTTTTTTCAGTGTCTTACTTTTTCTTTCTTTTATATCCTTTAGCTTTGGAATACTATAAAAACATCACTTCTTATATCCTTTCAACAGTGAATCGGATTTATCCATGATGAAATTTTAGATTAGAAACATGTTTTCAACATTCTAGGTAGGAAAATAAATGGATCATTTCATTTCCATGTATAGCACTGAACCACTTTACTGCATATACTTACATTTAAAGTTTTTCTAGTATCCCATGACAGACTGAGGGTCTGCTTTATTCCTTAGCTTAGCTGTCACTGTCATGAACTGTCCTCAAGTTCAGGATTCAAGCAGGAACACATTACCTAATTAAGGCAGACATGGTCTTTGTGACTCAGAGAAGCGAGAATTCAGTGCTATAGATGCTTGCCTTAAGAAGAGAAGTTGGAATACTTCAATTCTGAGAGTCTGTCTACTGGATGCTTATAAAATTCATGGCCAAGTCAGTAAAGGTATGTCAAGGACTTGATAGTGAAAGAAGAGAAAGGAGGGGAGGAAGGAGGCAGTGAGGGGCAGGAAGGGAATGCAAACATAGGCCTCTTAGATACCCAGAAAAGGCGTTTGTGCAGATTTGGCCCCATAGGAACCTAGTCCTTGGGATGCTGCCACCCAGACTTGTCACCTACTAAGAAAATGCTGGGCTTAAAAACTAAGAAACCTCATTAAAATAATCCCAGTGTAAAGCCCACTCCCTGTCTTTGTTTCTATCTCTATGCTGAACTTTAAATTTTTAATAATTATGACAAAGTAAACAGAGGACACCCATACACACCAAGAATAAGCCTTTAAGCCTAGCTTTAAAGGACAGAAGTGTGAACACTCGTGCTGTTGGGGAGGCACTCTTATTCCAGAAGACTAGGGTAAATATTAAAATTCAAATATGCACATGGGAGACAACTCCAAAAAGAGCTTAGAATACTGAGACTGATAGAACAAATTTGTTAGAATTAAAGCAGCATCCTAAGAATGACTACAAGAAAACTACTAGACGAGACCTTTTCACTACCCAGAAATCCCCACTGCTGATTCCGCCGGATGCAGGGAGCTTGTGCCGATTCTCTCTGGCAGCTGTTAATGTGCACTCGGCCAGTAAAACAGGATGACATTGTGTCTGTGTGTATGTGCAGTTAAACCCCTTCTAAATAGTTATTTTAACTCAAATGTACTTAAATATGAACGGAGGTAGGGGAGTTACCTTTGAAATAAAAAAAGACAGTCTTCAAGCCATGAGATAAATAGACAACTGAGGCAGCAGAGAAACACCCCCCCCCATTCTAGAAAGTTTGAAGTCCATTCAATTACCAATCACTTGTGCCATTTAAATGTCAAAACTTGAGTAGTATATATTGTATGCTAACACTGAAAAAGACATTGGTTTTTCTCTAAATTAAAGAATATTGTTTTGTGTTTTTCTCTGCAGACTTTAAAGCAATTACTACAAAAAACAGAAGCGAGAATGTTATAAATGTCATATTTTGATTACATGGAAAAATTGAATTTCTATTTTAAAACTAAATATCTGAAGTTTTACAAAACATTGATGTGCATGTGATAGCAGTGTTTGTAAGTAGAAAACTGCTTTCTTATAAATTAGTTCTGACAGAAGCTACTCATTGATTGATTGATCTGTATGAATTTATACTTATACATGTCTTTACTTTCTTCTCTTGATAGATTCTCACTTTATCAATAACATTTTAGAAATACAAATTAAGAAACCTAAGGTAGTAGACCCACGGAGAAGTTGTCTTTTCCCCCAGGACTGTATGTAATTAAAGTGACTGTATATACCTACGTGTGTGTGTGTGTGTGTGTTGTACATATATGCTATAAGTGTGTACACCTAGAGATAATACACACATATGTGTGTCATATGTATAACAATATATGTCTTTGACTATTGTGTCAATAGGGGACATTCTATGGTGTAGTAAAGAATCTGTGGTTTTGAAAAGGGAGCCGGCTAGGTTTAAAAGTTCTAATATCAGAACAGGATTTTAAATGTTGCTTTGTTTTTAAATTCATGAAACTATGGAAGCTCTAATATCACTAGAAATTAAAAAGTAGAAAGCAGATTTTCTTCTTTTGTGTGCCAGCCAGAACTGAAATACATAAATCTTGCACTTATAAATATACATTATCTCATTGTAGCTGAACCAGATGGCCATGAAATGAGACTCATGGACCGAATTTTCGATGCTAAGCTGCTTGTGTACCCATGCTCTCAAGGTGAAAGGGGAAAGAGACTTCTACCGGGTGAGCTCTGTCAGAAGCTTAAAGAATTTGCCTTCTAAGAATCAGAGTATGGTCTGGAGACTAGTGGCTTTCTCAACAGGATTGAGGAAAAAAACACACTCCGAAATCTCTTACAAAAGCCGATCCCAGAGAGACTGACCAGTGCTTAACGAAGAGACGAGCACTCCCAGAGGTAAACGTCGAGGACGTAGAGAGACCTGCTCAGAGACCTGGTGACGTCCTGGCAGGGTAAGGGGAGGGGCTTGTGAATGAGAGGCAATGCTCAGTTCAGGCAATGCTGTCAGGAAACTACCACCATCACCAGCAGCAATTGCAACAAAATAACTAAGAATTGATCCTCCCTTTGCTGTGTACATCGCTCTGAAAGCGTGATGGAAACTCTTCGCACTGCCCGTTCTGCCCATTGGCAGATGGTATACCCCCTATTTTGGTACGCCACTGTCTAGTGGTACATCTTGAGAACAGAAGGGCAGCATGAGGAACTTGAATTTCATTCAGGACTGTTACTGTTTTCATAGTTTCGATTAATTTCTTTTAAATTTCTTCAGGTAAATCAAATAACTTTATTTTTACTTTCCCAGATACTTAATGTTTAACATGGGAAGCCCGTAGATATTAAACTTTAGAATTGAAAGCATGGAAATGCCCATCGATAGAAGAAGTATGACTTTTAATGCGTGATGCACGTCCTGTGTTTGGCCCAGAAGATATGGACAGAAATGGTATTTTGAATGCTTTCTTTTAGTGTAGCATCATTAATGATCAATCCCTGATGCTATTTTTAGTCTCCAAAATACGGGATTAATCTGAAAGAAATGGCTAACTTCAAATGGAGAAGGACAAGATACAGCTTAAAAAAAAAAAAAAAAAAACAGCATAAGAACACGAATATTTTCCAAAGATTACTGGGGCTGTATCAAATAGCACTGAGTGCCAAACCTAAAGGGTTCCCCTAGCCAACTGGTACAATATGAACGTGGAAACAGTACTGATCCTGGCTGGTTGGAAAACACGGGGGAAGCCAATGACTGCAATGTCATATGAAGAGTGAAAGTTAATTTAAACTGCAGTTTAATAAAATAATAAAATGCATTCTTGTTGAATCTTACTACTTGACCATGTTGAGATTCTTGACTTGCTTACTTTAACAGCATACAGCACAGGAATTAAAGACTGCCAAATAGGTTTGCAATGAGAAATTTATTCCTGAATGAGTCACTCATTTTTAAAAATATGTTGTTAAGTGATCACTTCAAGGTAAAGCCATTAAATTAAAATTTTGTCAAACACTCAAACACTTATATCAGTAATGCAGTTCCAAGGATACTTTTTAAAAAGTGGGAGACTATTTTAAGCTCAAAATTTAAATTATTTGAAACTAGTGCAAATTAAAAGGAAAATCACTTTGCCTAGTTTAAGTTCAAAGTGCAGTATGGAAGTAAATGGTCACACAGGGCAAAGTGTGTCAGAACTGAGCTGACAGAAGACAAGAGGACACGTTCCAGATTATAGCTTGTTTCTTTGTAAATTCTGGAACCAGAGTATGATAATTTGTGCATAGATGTTTGTGGATCACATGAAGGTATTGGATAAAGATACTACACTTTCAACATCTCATGTCATGGAAATTGAAGTCTGTTTTCTTATATCATGTACATAGAGAGTCTTTGAAGACTTTTATTTAACAACATAAAATATCCTTTGAAAACTCAACATAGGCCGTTAAGAAATAATATATCCATCTGAAATCTTGCACAGTTATCATCTGAACTAGTTTTCTTACATTCAGTCTACTGTGAAGTATCAGAATATTGGTTTATACTTAAGATTTAAATTTAACCCTATTAAGTTTATGTTCAGTAAAATAGTGCTTTAAAAAATTAAGCCCAGTTGATAATAATTACTCATCAAAAAAATTGGAGTTACCAAAATCATTGAAATATCTATATAAGATGTATGTTAATTGATGTAATTTAAAATATTTGAATATGTGTTATACATTCTTTGTACACAGGACAAACTCTTACTTAAAAATCCCCTAGATATTCTCAGGGAAGATTATAGAAGAGGAGGGGGGAAGGCTGTAAGGGTTGGTGGACCAGGAAGTCTGCTACAAAACTGTGAGTCTCAAAAGTGACAGGGAAGTTCCACTCATTTTGCTGCAGCAGTGTGGCTCTCATAGAGGACCTGAGCAAGGACAGTGTCAATAGACACACTAAAGTGGAAAGGGAAACATCTCCTATGGCCAACCCCTACACAAAAACAAACCAACAACAGCAACAAAACAAAACAAACATACAAAACAACCCTACAGGCCACTAAAGATAGTGAAAGATGGAGAAGTCATCTTCCCCAGGGGTGAGCCCTTTAATTGGTTATCCAATGGCTAGTCCTAAAAATCATATTCATGGAAACAACACAAACTAAATGTGTGCATGTGTATGTGTGTGTGTGTGTGTGTGTGTGTAAATAATAATGAAAGAAAAAGATGCCTTGTATTTGAAAGGGAGTGTGGGAGGCAGGAGACATGTTGGAGGGATAGGACATGGTACAGGTTAAATTGACAAAAAGGAAGGGGTTTGAAATCATGCAATTATATTTTAATGAAAAATCAAATTCCTTAGAAATTATAAAACTGTGCCTAAAGCTATCTGATTTAGAAAGTACACAACAGAGCCTATATATTTCGACTTTTCTCTACCTCTGATGGAGAACAGAAAGAAGGTCACAGAAAAGCCTAGAACTGCACAGAGACACATGAAAGATACACAGCACACATGTACTTTAAACATGGCCAACTACACACCTCTTCCTCGGGGCCATAACCCTAACCCTGACTACAACAGGAGACAGAAGCTGGCACCGTAAGATGCCAATAAGAGAAAGCTCAAAGCTCTCTTCCAAAGAGCCATTCTTAGTATCTTCCTGGATCAGCAGAGGGAGTGTCTTCTGGGGGCTAGTTTTCAAAGCTGCTGTTTATAACTTGCTAAGTAGGACTCCCTAATTTCCTCTAGGCTCTGTCCTCACCTGAAAGGGGAGTGTTAACTTGAAGCATGTGTTTAAACAGTGTGAAAGTTGAGGGGTGCATTAAGAAACTAGAGTATGCCTCAAACATTTCTGAAAGTGAATATTCTTCTTCACTCTATAATACCATTTTTTATTATTTTTTTTTAATTTTTGAGTATTTTATACACATGTTCCCTGTATTTGCATTTTCGTCCTTCTCTCTTCCCCTTCCAACTTCCCTCACATCCCTCCCACTCTGGCTCAAAAATCATTAGTTTTGTAATTGTCGTTATGCACGCACACATGCAAACCTACTGAGCCCATTTATATGCTTGTATTTGTATGTGTTTAGGGTTAACCTACAAGACAATCACACTAGAGAAAACTGAGTCTTCTTTTCTCAGCAGCCACTGACTATCTGTAGCTCTATTCTATGTGTAGGCACTGTGAAATTTGACTCCATCGATATTACCACGCCAGTGGGACGGTCATTGTGCAGGTCTTGTTTAGTCAAACACACCATTGACATTCTGTGGGTACAGGTCCTCTGCCACACCTATAAGGCATTACCTCATAGCTGAGTCCTTGTCCTCTCGTGCTCATTATAATCCTTCTGTCCCTTCTTCTGTCTTTAAAATATTTTATGTAAAAAATACATTTAAACTTTATCCTTAGAAAGTTTGATAATTTCCCACAATAGCACCAGTCTGTGATTGCATGTATTCATGCCCATTTTTTAATTCACAAAGTAATTAAAGTCACTATGATCTTGTAATGTCAATTGTAAGAAGCATTACATATGTAGCTCACTTTCTGTTTCTACCAGGCAACACTGTCAGACAAGGTGGTGTCCCTGATAAAGTGGTCAGCCCCAAAGTTCTGTCACTATGGTATTAAAAGTTTTAAGGCTATCTGTGTTATCTTCATAAATAAATTATAATTTGTAATTATGTCAATGTTCATAGGGCAGTTTTTGCACCTATGCACATACACATATTCTGTTCTCCACTTTCCTGCATACAGTTTGAAAGTCCAGTTATCTATCAGAGTGTTTGTTGTTTTAATTTTCAACATTTAGTGAATACTCGCTGTCTGCTATTTGTGTTAAGCTAAGTAGTTAACTCATTAAATATTCAAAACTGTAAGATAGGTACAGTTATTGGATTCACTCCATGTAAAGGGAGGTAAAAGCTTAAGAAATTATGTACCCAACCCATGGTTCCATAGCTCACATGCAGCTCACTCCAGAGCCTCTATTTCCTTATAACATAATACTCTGTCTCATTAATAATGATTTCCCTTTATTAAATTCAGAGCAGTGTGAGTTTGGTTAAGATGCTGTGATTATTCACTATGTGTGGAGTTTCTGAAGAGTTGGATGCTGCAAACAGAATCTTTGTAGCCACTATCTTCTATGTGCCCTTCAGAGCTGTGGAGACAGGACAGTCTTTCCATCCATACCAAGATCTAATGGCTCATCCAAATACACGGGCTATGCACTTTCTAATCAAAGCCAACTAATACGATTTAGATTCATTTTAAAAATGTTTTAGTGTTTTTAACAACACAATATCTTGACAAATAGCTAAATGACAATCTTATTTGCATTACAACATTAGAATTCGATGACAACAAGAACGCTGTCAGATTGTTTTTTCACATCAGGGTTGTGTGGTACTGCTGTACGTATCTGTCGGCTCGACACATCCTGCAATAAAATTGAAAACTTGGTCAGGAATCAAATATAAACTTGGTGTTTTTTATTTACTTCTCTCTGTTATTCTGCTATTTCTTATCACGGCTGAAGTTATATTTTTGGCATCTTAAAAATAAGGAATCTGGTTCCTATTGCTTTAGGCTATATAAATATATCCTGTTTATATTAAAATGATAAGCAAATATACTTAAAGTTGGAAAACACGATGACAGAAAACATTTTTCCAACTTTTTTTCTAGATACATGGATAAACATTATTTTTTTTCTAAATTTTGCCCAAACTGCAAGAACCTTTCGCACTTTAGAGTCAAGAGCTCTTTATGTAACCTGAATATCATTCTTTGGTGGATACTATTATAGTTATAAAAACATCTAGTACATAATTTTTAAGATGTTATTTTATTTTAAATTATGTGTATATGTTTGCATCTGGTGTAGATTTGTGTACCTGAGTACAGTGTTCACATAGGCTAGAAAAAGGCATTAGGTTCCCTGGAACTGGAGTCATAACTCCTTCATGGGTGGTGGGAACTGAACCTGTGTTCTCTGTAAGAATAGTACATACTCTTAAACACTGAGTCCAGACCCCAAAGTAAACATTTTAGAAGCATATAATACTGCTTATATAGTATGTGTGGATATTGCAAAAGATTCCTTTCTTAGCTCAGCATCCTGTTTACAGCGTTGTTTTACATTCTTACATCCTCAGCTCACTGATACATCCCATCTTAGCAGCCAAATTAGGTATTACTATGCAGGCCACATTCTCCTATCACGTTACCATTCTCGTTTTACCATGGCATACTTCTGATCTAAGAATTGGCAATATTTGGTAGATGATTTCCAGGCCTCAGTTTCTGGACATTTTCAATGATAAACTAACTCAATCTGAGGGGAAAAAGGACTTGAACTATTTTCCCCACACTTTTCAAATAGACATACTTAGATTTCAGACAAGTTACATTTTAAGAATAGCATGTCCCACACACATTGTATAACATATACTTACACTTGATATGCACTGCTGTAAAATTTACATCTAGCTGAACAGCTTATGTTTTATCTGCCAATCCTATTCAGAAGCCTAAGAACCATGGGCATATTTGATGCATAGTTTCAAAATGCATAGTTTCAAGCTTTTAGTCTGGTATCTGTTACTTGGAGGCTCTGAGATAAAGGGCTTCAGTTCAAACAGGGACATAGTTTAAACAATGAGTAACAGAAAAACAAAGAACTCCTCTTAGGTAGTTATTTCTAGAGCAAGGGATAACACCCCAAATTCATGACTTAGGAAATAGTTACTTCCAATTGCTACCTCCCACTAGACTATGAACTATTAGCAAGCGTGTTAGATATATCTTCTTGGAGGTTACTGGGGTAACTCCCCCCATAATAAGTAGCTTGTTAAACCGGAATGAAAACTTTATTCAGGATGGTGGCTACCATTGACCAAAAGACCAATATGGCACTCTTTTAGACTTTTATCAACAGTATAAAGACTAATTAAATGTACAACCGACACAAGGGTCTTTGCTGTCCACTCCCCGATCCTAAGAGTGGTTCACACAGTGGTCTCGTTCACCACTCTTCACCCTCATCCCTTCAGGGTGATTTCATTTACTCTGAAAGAAACCTTCCCTACCTCATGCTTTGCTGTCTCTTTGGAATTCTTCAGATGACAATCACAAGGTACATCCCTCACTTTTCTGTTGCTGTGACAAACACTGTGACCAAAAGCCATGTAGGCAAGAAAAGAGTCCACTGTGATTGTAAACCATAGCAACAGACAGCACAGGGGTTGAAGCAGAAATCTGACAGTCATGTTTTGAATGATGACCAGGACTAAGAGAGGGCAATCTGGAAACAGGCTAAGGCTGCATACTCTCAAAGCCCTTGCCCAGTGACACACCTTCTTTAGCACCGGCACACATCCTCACCCTTTCTAAACAGTACCTGAGAGAGCAAGTGTTCAAATTCCTGAACCTATTTCCATTCTAAACATTACCCAAGGGCTTGAGAGGTGAACGGAGGTCAAAACAACATCCATATCACAGCCTTCCGCACAGGTATAATGCTGTATTAGTACAGATCTCTACTGTCAAGGATGGTGCTTTTGCACATGGTAGCTATTTTATGTATATGTAAATTAAGTACCAATTTATGACATTATCTTAGTGCTTATGTAAATATATTTCTACAAAGTGATTGAAATCAAACTGTCCTCTGTCTAAGTTGTTCTACATTGTGAAAAATTACAATTTTCCAGGCTGCACTTTGCCTCAGAGACTTCCATTTTAGAAGAACTTTTGACTCCCTTTTGTGTGAAAAGGGAGAGGCTGGGGACTGACTGCACATTGTTATGCATATAAACACCACCACCTCTGTCAGGTAGCACCTATGAGACACATACTGCTAAATACATCATTACAGAAACTAGAAAGGGCACAACCCTATCCAAGCATTAGAGTAGGTTAGGGCTATCTGAGCACATAAGCATACTTAAATCTTATTGGGCAAACCAGGATCAAAAACATATTGATTACACCAGACCAAGGGAAGGGTCAAATTCTTACCTGGACTCCATAAAGAGAGAGGGTCACGTGACGTTGCAGTGAAGATGGAGATAGCCCCATTTGGTTATCATTTGACTCTTCATTGTGAATGTCAAAGAACTGACAGGCAGACAACTCCCAAGTGTCCTAAGGGTTTCAACTTAACTAAATCAGACCATTTGAACCGCCATTCATTCTTTTCATCTATCTAGATCCATTTCTGCACTTCATCTAGGAGTAAACCATCATGCAACTCAATCCTGAGGCTAAGCTCAGCAGAGGAACATGCCAACAGAGTTCTTTATTTCACTTCTACAGATTCTTACTGCACCTCTGTTAGTTTTCTCCTTCCTTCTAGAAAGGACTCTTTGAAGTCTCTGGACTAGCTGTAATCTCTTCAACATGTTAGTCATACTCTCTCTCTGTCTCTGTCTCTGTCTCTATCTCTGTCTCTCTCTCTAGTCTCTGTCTCTCGTCTCTCTCTCTCTCTCTCTGTCCTCTCTCTTCTCCTCTCTCTCTCTCTCCTCCCCTCTGTGTGTGTGTCTGTCTGTCTATCTCTGTCTCTTTCTCTGTCTGTCTTTCTGTCTCTCTCTGTTTCTCTGTCTCTGTCTCTCTCTGTTTCTCTATCTCTGTCTCTTTCTCTCTGTCTCTGTCTCGCTGACTCTCTCTGTCTCTCTGTCTCTATCTCTCTGTCTCTCTCTTTCTCTCTCTCTCTGTTTGTGTGTGTGTGTGCATGTGTATGTGTGTACTTGGATTAGTATTTTCATCACCCATATAAAAACTAAGTACAATACACACATCTGTAATATAGCACCAGTGGAATAGAGACAAGAAGACCCAGAGGCTCTCTAGTCATCCAGTATAGCAGAAATCCAGGTTCAGTGAGCGACCCTGTCACTCACTGAAGTGGTGAATGCTAAAAGAAACATTCAGAGTCAAGCTGTGGCCTCTATATGTGCACATATATGTGCTTATTACATAGAATACCTGAAGAAAGAGACAATGAGAGAGATGGAAGGGAGTTTGTATTGGTCAATTGACAGCCATCAGGAGTAAACTAGGGCAAACTTGTCACATTGCATCTAATAAAAACTATGTATCCTGGAAATTTATTGTTACTCAACCAATTCTGATTCAGCTGATACTGTAGAAAGATGCAGACACATCCTTCCATGTTTTGGAAAGGTATACTCATAACCTGTATAATGGCATATCAGAAAATAATTCAGAATGTGAACATATGCTTTCTGGAGAGCTATTAATTTGTGAGTTATAGTTTCTGATCAGGATTTGGTTTTCCTGCTTTGGGTCTCCATTTTAATACCAACTCCAAAACATTAATTTCAACAATTTAGAATTTATCTATTTTAAAGAAAATATACACATTTCCTTTTCTTCTTTCATTGTGATGAAGTTAAATGTTTAAAGTATATAGTCTCCTACCTGAATGCCTAGATCCTCCTGCTGCAATTAAGAAATAAATGTAACTTAAATACCTCATTAATTTCCTGCCATGAATTTTCACTATCTGAAGAATCTTTTTTTATCCCCTTTGAGTTAAAATATTCCGTTACTGGTTTAAAAATTCACCAGAACTATTTTCCACAATAATTAGCCAATATTAGAAGAATAAAAAGTTGTCTAGCAACTGACTCAATGGATAATTCACTTAAGAGTGAAAGTATTAGTCACCACTGTCCAACTGTCTTCCATAAAGGCATTATACAGATTGTCAATCTTCTTTTGTCTTTTGGGAAATGATATCAGATTTTTCAAGGTTTCCAAGAACAACATTCTGGTATGCTCAAAACTGGGCTGGGGCAACGGAGAAGAGGCATTTGCTTTGATAGATCAGAGGCATCTTTTTATGTCTTGGCTCAGTTTTCTTTGTTCTTGAGATAATTCAACATATTATTTAATAAGACACAAACTCTTAGATGAGTTAAAAATATAGTTTGGGGTAACAGAGGGACAGGTAAAACCGAGGAAAGCCTAGAATTACACCTTCTGTTTTATCAATATGTTTTACTGGTGAGTGTCAAATTCTCATTTTAAAACTTTTGTCAAATACTAAAGATAATTAATGACTTCCATTAATCCCAAAATGTAACATTTAAAGTGTTGTCATTAAGAATTTGATTATGATAAAATCAGTTTGCAAATTCAAGCCATAAAGTGAGAACAGAAATTAGACTATTTTGGAGCAACAGGGCTGTACCTCTTGTTCCCCAAGAAATACAACATATTTGGGGAAGACATAATTTTTAAAATTTTTATTAGAATCTGAAAAAAAGACTAAGTTTCAAAAATTTCCCCAATTTGATCTATTTGCACTTGATCACACTTCATGCTCTCGTCTGACTTTTCTGCTAATAGAAAGGCTTGGGTTACTGCATCTGCTAGATCATAACAGTGGATTCTGGAATCAAAAGGAAGAATAATATTTCAAATTCATCATTAGTACTTCAAATAACAAAAGCTGACATTTTGTGCTCATTTGCAGTCAGCAGGAAATTGGCAGGAAGATAGCAAGGAGAAAATTTCAGAAAAAATTCACAGAATTGAGGGAATGTCTGTATAATACTGGTTCTGGCAAAGAGTAACCACGTGTAGCCAGTATGAATAGCAAGATTAAAGCCAGCTGAGTGCCTAATGGGTGCTCTTCTGTGTTGTAAAAAGTTAGTGAGCTAATACTATTCTCTGTGCTACTAAGGGCTACACATAGACCGATGGCATTTGATAGGTCTAATTATTGCATTTTTTAGTTTTTCTTTGTGGAATACTTTGACAGTTGAGTAGATCATGACTTACCTCACAGAATTGCCTTCTTTAAGTTGATATTTTCTTTATAAAGTAGATGCAAGAGGCCTCCCAAAAGTAGGATAGTCAACCTATCTTTAAATATACACTTAAACTTTTTAATATAAGAAATATTTATCAATTGCCAACAAAGTAAATATTGTCATAGGCCATTGGAATACAGCAATGCAAAAAACCATATATTTTCATATATAGATGCTAATGAACAGATACAGAAGGAGAAGAAGAAGAGAGAAGAAGAAGAAGAAGAAGAAGAAGAGGAGGAGGAGGAGGAGGAGGAGGAGGGAGGAGGAGGAGGGAGGGAGGGAGGGGGAGGGGGACGGGGAGGGGGATGGGGAGGGGGAGGGGAGACGGGAAGGGGAAGGGGAGGGGAGGGGGAAGGGGGAGGGGGAAAAGGGAAGAAGGGAAAGGGGAAGAAGGGAAAGGGGAAAAGAAGAAGAAAAGGAAGGGGATGAGGAGGAGGGGTGGGGAAACAGGAGGGGAAGTAAGAGACTGAGGGGTGGGGAAGAAGAAGTGACTGAAATGTGAGATATTTTAAAGATATGATCCTCGGTGAAAGCATTTAGTGAGCATGTGAAGGCAGAAAAAGAAAAGAGTTCTGAAGACTCAAGGCTTAGACCTTGAAGGGGCATCAAAAATGTAAAAGTTAGAAAGATGAAAAATAGTCTAATTTGTCAAGAAAGAGTTGACAACCAAGAGAAAAGTCTTGAACATAAATTAAGAAAAACATTTTAAGATAGATGAAGAAATCAAGACATGTAAGGTATGATTGACAGGCCCAGTAAAAAATAAAAATGCCTGTTGCATTCAGCACCTCTATGGTCAATGATGACCTTTTAACGATGGTAGGTGATGGTTTCTATAGAATGGCAGATGACCAGTGTTGCTTAGTTTTCATGGAGGACAGTATTCACCAAAATAAATAAAAAAATAAATCCTCTTTCTGTTTTCCAATTTTCATATTGTAAACACTCCTACATGGCTGATTTCAAACTGCCAATGCAGTACTGCTGGGCACAGAATCCAGAGTAGGAAGTGGATCTTACAGATAGAATTCAAAGTCAGCACAGCATAGCCTGGAAAGAATTACAGAAAATATAATTCTTTTAAAACATACATGAAATAAAATAGTAGCTAATTAATTTGAAATTATATTGGATACATTTACAATATCTACCTTTAAAATTATTCTTGTAGGACCAACCAGATGAATTAGTAGGTTAATGTGCTTGCTTCCCAAAATAAATCAATTGACCACGAAAGAATTGACAACTAAGAGAATGTTCTTGGAATGCAAATGAAGAAACACTCCCTCAAGTTGTTCTATGACCTCCATATATGCACTCTCACCCAAGTAAATAAATGTAAATATATTCATAAACTGTAAAATCAATTATATAAGATATAAATTTAACATAAAAATATTTTTAAGTTCTTTAAATTTTTTCTGGCCACCAGAGAGATGGATCACTGATTAAAATACTTGCAGAATGCATGAGGACCAAATCTTAGAGCCAAAATACTTACAAATGCTAAGTGGGCATGATAGCTTAATTGAAATTCCAACTTCAAACATAGTTGGATCTCTAGAACAAGCAAGCTATGGAAACAACACATATCAGTGGCTTTGAGTTTGGTATGGAAACTCTGTCTCAAAGAATAGAATATGAGAGATATGAAATTTTCTGACAACTTCATACTTCTGCACATGACCACACACATGAGATGCTCAAATATTGGTTCACATATATGTGAACATGAATATACTTACACACAACACACAAGAAGAAAAATGCTAAATGTGCATAAATATGATATATATGCATGTATATTCATGTATATTGCCTCACATGTGTAGGTATACAAGCATGCATGTGCACCCATGTGTGTGGAGATTGATGTTGGGCGTCTTTCTCGGTAGTTCATTGCTTGATTTATTCAGACAGTCCCTTGATGAACCCAAAGTGCACCAATTCAGTTAGTCTATCTAGATTGCATGGGGTCTCCTGTCTCCTCTTCACTGAGCATTGATATGCTATGTGGGCCAGCATGTCCTAAGACTTTTATAGGGATGCAGGGCATCTGAGCTATCCTCATGCTATCCCAGAAAGTGCTTAATTTACTGAACCATTTTCCATTCCTCATTAAAACTTATTGACATAAAATCTCGACATTGGTGGAAGTCATAAATGGACTTAGCCTTGGTTAAGAAACTTGCTAACTAGTATTAAATGGTTTGGTTTTTTGCATATTTTTGAAGTTTCAAAGGGAAAAGATCTTTTGACTTAGTTTTGAGTATCTTTAATGGTATTTATGGATAGATGGTATTTATTTTTATTTTATGAGTATGCATGTTTTGTCTGCAAAACATATGTGTGTGCATACACTGCATGCAGAGGTTAGAAGGCTTCATATCCCCTAGAATTGAAGTTACAGACAGATGTGAGCTCTCATGTAGGTGCTGAGAACAAAGCACAGGTCCTCCAAAAGCAGCAAATACTCTTTTTTTTCTAATTATCTATTTTATGTATGTGAGTACACTGTTGCTGTCTTCAGACACACCAGAAGAGGGCATCAGATCCCATTATAGATGATTGTGAGCCACCATGTGGTTGCTGGGAATTGAACTCAGGACCTCTGGAAGAACAGTCAGTGGTCTTAACCGCTGAGCCATCTCTTCAGCCCTCAGCAACAAATATTCTTAATCACTAAACCAGCTCTGCAGCCCTATTCATGGAGATTTTTGCAGAAAAGGATTGTTATCCTATTTTCTTGTTTTACATGTGTTAGGTTGGGGTGAGAAAAAAATTTACATTTTATTGTGTAATTATTGTACTTAAGAATGAAATATTTAAGTTTACAATCTTTGGTAAATTGTATTTAAATTACTTGTAACATGTATTTTTGATAAAGAATCAATAATGTGAATGAAGTAGATAAAGTTGTATGCATAAAAATGCAAAACCTATAAAGCTTCTAGAAACTAAAAATAATAATACGCAGCCCACAGAAAGGTAGGGAAAACGAAAAGGCCTATAGGTACAGATGCCAAGTTTAATAATCAAGAAAAAGAAATTACAACAATACAAATTCATTTCACATGTAACTTACTGACAAACATACACATAGAGAATATAAATTCTCATGAACACTGAATAAAAACCCATCGGTGTTAATCACTAAAGTTAAATATACACATAAACCACAATCTGGCATTTAATATTCCTCAAAAAAATGCCCATGTGTGCATTATAAAACATTCATGGGAATTTTTAGAAGGGAATTATTTATAATATTGGAACATGAAGAACATATATTGAATGAACAAAATGATATAGAGTCATGTAATGGAATTTTACTACCTGAAGATGAACAAGATATAGCTATATACAACAATTTAGATGAGTCTCAAAATGAAAAAATAAGTTAGTTATGACTCATTATATATAACATGATTCATATACATGATAAATATATATAGTATGAATGAATATATTCATATATGAATGAATATATCAGATATATATGGACTGAATATGTATAGTACAGTTATAAATAGTACAATGAATATGTATAGTATCACGATGAATATATATAGTATGATTCATCTTTTAAAAAGTTAAAGAAGCAGGCAAATAAACAACATATATATATATATATATATATATATATATATATATATATATATATATGTTCATACACACACTAGTGGTTAAAAATGTAGAGAACAGCAGGAATCGGTGACTACAAAATTTAGGATACTGGTTACTTCTAGCTCGTGGAAAGAGCATGAGACCAGGGAGAGTGCAAAGAAAATCCTGTGCATGTGCTTGGGTACAAGCATGAGTGCCCATTCTCGTGTGTGTGCGTGTGCGTGTGCGTGTGCGCACGCACGCACACAGGAGAGAGACAGACAGACAGACAAGGAGACAGGGAAACAGCAGGGAGACCGAGAGACAGAGATAGAGACAGCAGAGAGAGAGAGACAGGGACGGCAGGAAATGTATGGAAGTTAAAGAACAGACTCAGGTGTCCATCTTCTCTTTGTACCTTGTATAAGGTAGAGTATCTTTGTGGTCCGGTCACTGTGCTGCATATGCCAGACTACCTGGCTTCCTGGGAATTGTCACCTCGTCTCAGAAGCACTGGGACTGCAGATGCATTCTACTATGCCTAGATTTTACATGAGTTCTGAGGATTACAACTAAGGCTCTCATGCTTGTGCGCCAAGGGGTTGAACCCACTGAGTCATCTCTCCAGACGCCCAGGCTAAGATCTTTAAACATAGAATGCTTTATATATTTTAATCCATTAATTGTTTTCATTATAAAATATTATTGGATAATATTTGTAGCAACATGAATGAAAAAAAAAATCACAAACTTCATTACGATTCCTTATCATTAATTAAGACAAATGATTCAGGCTTGAGTTACATTTCAAAGAAATGAATTAGAGAAGATATAAAAAAAAAAAAAAACAAAGAAAAATATGTATCAGTCTAACTCATTGGATCCTTAACAATAGACAGAACGGAAAGAAGGGTGCCTAAGTTGTCTCCAGGCTGTGAAGCCGAATGATGTCATAGAGGGAAAATGACTTAACAGCAGGCAGGACTTACCTTGTTTGGGAGCAAAGCCAGATGTAAGAATTAACATCGAGCATCCTCGAGATACTACAATAATTGATTATACATCAGAGATATATTCATATAGAAAACATATAAAATAATTTTATAGAAAACCCGGCTCTGTGGACTTTTCTTACCAGAGAAGGAGGAAGTTAAATGAAGACTTGTCTTCCTCCAATTTATTCTTCATATTGAAGCCAGAGTAATATTTCTAAGCCACGAAATTGATCATGTCAATTTCACTGGCCAAAATCTCTTTATAGCTTCAGGATAATTTCCAGCTTCTATAGCCTGCCACAAAATGCTATTTATGCTCTGGTTGCATCTCTAGCCAGCTCCATCTCTTGTGATTACCACCCAGTCAGCCTTCATGCCAGCCATACTGAGTGCTTGCCACTTTCTCCTGCACACCTATAACCTTGTGAGCACTTTCCCTCTGCCTGAGTAAAGCCGAGCTACAGCACACCAGCATCTCCTCTGCCTGTCTCCTTCTCCTTCTGTAATTGACCAGGAGTTCCTCTCTGCCACAGCCCAAGCTGCATCACAGTCTTCTATCATTCTACTTTTGTATCCTGTATTTACTTCTTTATCCACCCTTCTTAGCTTTGAACTTACTAAGTAAACCTTTAATAACTGTTTGCTAAGTAAATGAGTGATGATCAAATGGGTCAACAATAATTGAAAGAACCAAAAAGATGTCAAGAAAATACCATTGGAAGAGATTTTGAAAGGGGAGTACATGGTCAACAACATATTATTGACTACCGTGGACAGATGGGCCTGGAGAACGTACTTGATTAAGTAATGAGGTAGACAGAGACACAGCCTCCAGTGGGCTTTGGCCTCTGGCTGTGGGTATCCCTGCTGAAGTCTGACACTTCCTTTTCTCTTTCTCTTTTCTGAAACAGAATCTGGTTATGTGGCTTAAACTGCTTTGAATTTACAATTCCATGCACAAAGATATCATCATTTCCTGCTTAAAATAGCCACTGGTAAGTGTCTTGTAGCAGTATGTTCCTAGTGGCCCAGCCCACCACCCAAAGGCTCTTCTAACCCCCTCTCTCCAGACTTCTGCAGGAAGTACTTCCCAATGCTTAAGAAGTATTTGTGTTTTTCACTTCTTCTTATTATTATTATCTCTTTTTACGGTCCAGTCATTATCCCCCCATTCTACTCTCTGACAGTTCTTCATCCCATTCCTCCTCCACTGTCCCCAAGAGGATGTTCCCACTTCCCACCCCCATCCCCCCGAGACCTCCCCCCTCCCTGGGGTCTCAAGTCTCTCGAGGGTTAGGTGCTTCTTCTCTCACTGAGGCCAGACCAGGCAGTCCTCTGCTGGATTTGTGTCAGGGGCCTCATATTAGCTGGTGTATGGTGCCTGGTTGGTGGCTGAAAGATTTTAAAACCCTGTTTTCCAGCCTGTATGAAGCACAACATTCTCACTACCCAGAATTTTAGAGAAGTACCTGTGGCCACAAGATCCATCTGAAAATCTTGGCCAACCCACTCTGACCATTGCTCTGGAATTGTCCTTTATGTTGGGTTACATTGTAGGCATGTGCTCAGGGTTCTAAGTCTTTCCTTTCTGAAGGTCTGAATGCAAGATCAGGAGCTGATGATAGACAATGTTGGGAAAACTTTGCATAACGGTGGCAACAGAGTCATTAAAATGGGCAGTTGAGGCTAACTACAGCTATAGTTGTCGCTACATGTAGATCTTCCAGGGAATCCCAGCTTATGCATTATAATGAACCATAAAGAACAGTTGAAAATAAAACAACAAAGACAGTGTGACAGCCAATGTTAGGCTCCAGGATTGTAGGTGCAGCTTGTGGATTGACCAGAAGAAGTCACATGGTGGATGAATGGGCATATGAGTTCAAAATTAAGTGAGAAAAATATAGATATAACATCATCAATTCTAATTAAATAGTGTATGAAATCATGACATAATTCTTTGAGGTTTTACACTGGTGTGTTGAAGGAATCCCTGGGATATGATGTATATAAAGAAATAGCTACTAACAAGTCAAGGAGAGCCTGGTATTATTTTCTACTAGGCATGGGTAGGCAAGTATGTTAGAATAAAAGATGGGGTTCTAATGGCAGAAAGAAGCTCAGAGGTAAGCAGAGAGGAGGATGAAGGTTCATACAAAGCATGAGGAGGGATTCCATGCAGGATGATAAGGAATGAGCAGGAAATGCTCACACTAAAGATTATACTGGAGCATGAATTAGAAAGGAGGAAAGAACCTGGTTGATGGTGAAGATCAGAGAAACACCTTGCAGGCTGACCCTTGTCAGGATGTGTCTGCACTACCACAGCTCTAGACTGGACAGCAAGTCACAAGCTAGTGCACACAGCTAATAAAAGACAATGCCCAACTTGCCACTTGCTCCCAAAACACCTGGCTTGTCAAAGGTGCTTACATCATCCAGATGCCTTCTTATCAGTCTGAGTTTCATCATTATAGAAAAACCTCGGACACAGCCTATTGTACAAAGGAAAGAGGTTTATCTTGGCTCACAATTCTGTAGGTCTAAGGGCTTCATCTGGTCATCCAGTATAAGGCCTTACTGACAAAGTCAGTCCTAGGGCATTGCATGTTAAATAGCAGGGAACATACCTAAGTTTGGGTCCATATCTCTCTGATTTTCTTGTAAAACCACCACGGTTCAGTCCTTCAGTCCTGAGTTCCCACTCCTAATCTTTATCTAATTCAAATTCACTTTGTACAGGTCCCTCCTCTCAACACCATGGTCAAATTAAAGTTTCTACTTTCTTAATACCTCACAGTGGGGATCGCTGTTCAAATGCGAAACTCTGAGGTACACTCACATTATATGCAAGCCACTGAGTCTTACTTTACTTGAATGTTTAAAATATGATTACTTCATATGAATTGGCATAGATAGGACTTTCTAAAACTCCTGACTCTCAACACTCACCAATGCCCTTCTTTATTTTGTTGTAACAGTGATATTCCAAACTTGGAATTCCCTTTTATATTTATACTCATTAGTTTTTATGTCTATAAGTTAATATAGGATAATGTGGAGGTCTAAATAAGGATTCTGATGGTAGCAGTAACATATCATTTATAAATATTTTAAATAGTCCTCTTCTCCAATTTCCATCTCATGTCTGCATGGTTTTATGGGATCTATTTGATATGCTATCTCATCTGTAGATCTCAATCTACATGTTTCTTCTACTTATGAAATCTCAGTAGATGACTTCATGAACTCAGGGGTTTGTTATATGTATTGTGAGTGAGAATAAACTCGCTTCTTGGAATATCTGTAGTATCTTTATTTTCTAGTAGACTATATTTTACATTTTTGTTCTTGACTTACCAGATATGAAATTTTAAATGTGCTTTTTCCCTCTGAGCCTCATTTTCCACATATGTAGAACAGTGATTAGAATATTGCCAACTGATAAAATTATTGAAAAAATTAGGGGAAAGAAGCCTGCATTTAAGGTGTTCAGTTAATGATTTTTCACTCTACAGCCTAAATTTGTATTGCTATTGTAATGATTTTAAAATAAGATATAACATATTCTTCTTATTCATCTCTTAATATGATAGAATAGCTGGTTATACCTGTACAATATGCCAGCACAATAATCTTCAGATAGCGTTTTTGGAAAACCATGTTGGTTAAAAGAGTTTCTCAGACAATAAAGGTCATGTGAATGCTTCACGTGTTCAGAATTTTGAATCCTCAACCTGAGGATGCCAACCAACCTTCCTTCCAAATGTTATGAGTAAGAGCACACCAAAAGTGTGAACTGAATAACCCTACACTGGTTCATTTCATTTTTCAGCAGTCAAAGAAAGTTAAGTCAAGTCTGTCACTTAGCACTCTATGTGAGCTGAGAATAATTAAGCAAACTAAGAATTGTTAATTGTCTTTCGGGTAAAATCTAGCTGTGTGGATCGAGTTTCCACCAATATTAAGTGACTCGGTTGCCATGACAGACACTGTGAAAATGTCTTTGAGCTTGTTTTCTGGGACTGGCATGTATTAACCTTACCACAGCCCTAGCTTGTAGAACCATGCTAAGCGTTGGTGAAACTTGCACCTGGAAGATGACATTAATGATGCCAACATGAAGGGCAAAGACATCTTAAGTCAGGATAGCATTGTCAGATTGCTTCTTTCTAGAGCATCTACAAAGAACACAGAAAAAAATGCAATTTTAAAAATTTTCCATGTATCTGATAGAAAGCAACACAGATGTAGAGTGGCATCTAAACCCCTCGTGTTCAATAGGCAGAAACAAGTGGACCTCAGAGTGTAGTGGCTAGCTAGTCTAGTAAACAGGGAGCTAAGGGTTCAGTGAGACTCTGTCTTGAAAAACAAAGGGGAAAGTGATCAAGGGCAGCGCTGAAGTCCACCCCTCTTACCTCCCACAGCGCACACTGCATAAATAATACAATTTCACTCCACCATTAGAACTCTTTAAAGCAGACGTTTAGCAAAAGTAGGTAGCAGGTATTCACTTATCCCCTTATTCTTCAGTTCTTCGTAGCTTGGAAAAGTCCCCTTAAGGTTACTATTAATAAATCGTCAAACATTCGTGGACACCTACTCTGTGTCACATCCACTGTCTGGCATTGTAAACCACAGACATAAGCAAGCCAGGTTCTCTTCTCCATACAGTTGAGAGTTTATTAAGAGGATATGCAAAGTGTATAAGCAGTCACAAGAAAGCTGAGAAACTTACAAAGGGTTCAGTTCCAACCCCATGAACATACATAAGATTTGCCAGTTTCAGCGCATACTCGTGCATGAGAATAATTGTACAACTTACACTGCTTGATCAGGGCAGACTTTTCTTCAGTAAGTTGCACATAAATGTTTCAAGGCTTTAAACTGTCATTCTCTCTAAAATGATTTGAGATGGCTATTATTTCAGCTGGTAAATTAATCTTGCATATCTGCAAAACAAACACAAATGCTTTTCTCTATCTTCCCAATAAGCTCTAAACAAGTAAACCCAGTCGCTGCTTCTGAATCTAATGCTACATACAGTCCTTGTAGCTAACAAAGAACAGGCCATCATCCAAAGGGGTGAGCATCTCTGTGCCTTCTCACACATGCCACACTTGTGTTGAAGTTCTGTCTTGATGTCTGCTGTAGTAATAAATATTTTTCCTTTACCACATGACAAGCATTTAATTGACAATCTGATAAATGCTACCAACAAAAAAAAAAAATTTCTTCTAAGCCACTGTCTCTCTTCTGCAGTGTTCCATCATCAATTATCTCTCCATTCAGAATATCCATAAAATATTCAGATTGCTGTGAGGAAAGCTGTGGATGCTTGCCATTGTGAAGCAGCATATGCTCCACAGCAAATGCTGAATGACCTAGGAAGCGCATCTTCCTCTCAGAACACATGCCTTGGACAGTCTTAACAGAAGTTCTGAAGTGGGAACCAAAACATGCTTCCTTCCACGACAGATGCTGCTTCCTGTCATTCTTTCTCAGAGAAATGACTTAATCATTCCAGTGAAATGCTCTTGGAAACACAACAAAATCAAACCTCAGCATCCCACATATTATGTACCTGGTAGGAGGACTCTTTCACTGACTGGCACAGTTATCGGTGTGCTGCCAGGAAAAGCCTATAAGGAAGCCCCGCCCCACTGATGTGCATTAGTTCTTTTTAAAACACTCATTTAATGTAAAGATAAATCTATTTACTCCTCTGTGCTTCTGCTTCCTCATCTCTTGGATGGTTTGAGAAGGAGTTAGGGGGCTGGGGAGTAGCATTTCCTCCAAGAAATTTTTCTTTTGGTGTGGAGAAAGTTATGTAATTTAATTTAAAACATAGTTAATAATTGTGTAAAGCTAAGAAATTAGAATTTGCTACACCAATTTCAGAAGATAATACTGGAAAGAACCGAGGGTTAGAGACATATGTTTCCCAGCCCCTTACTGCCACGTGCAAGGCCATATTTACAGCCCTAGGAGTAGCAATGAAAAATAAACCTAACTCTACTAACCAGTCAAATTTTCTCCTCTTAAAATCAAAAAGATCTTAATTTGAAAGTAGTTAAAGAAATTTCCCAGTCTATGAGAAATATTCACTGCAGAATAGTTCTCTGTCTATGCTCAGTATAAACTCTCTCGTCTTGGTGCTTTGTTTAAGACTTAACAATAATGTGAGTGTTTACAAACTTGTTTGCTCTTTGTAAAGGAAATGGGTTGAAATCAACAGACAGTGCTGGACATGAATAGGAAAGGTGTGACAGCTTATATCTCAGCTCTCCCTGGTTTTGACAGATGCCATGTCTAAAAAATAAATGAGGTGATCTCATTGGCCTTTATACAAATATATAAAAAAATAAAACAAAATCTTTAGGGAAAGGGTACAAACAAAATAGAACGCTATTAACAAAACCAACCAGAAAGACTCAAACTTTACAGCTGTGCTTCAGAATCTGAACGTTCTGCCCTCACCAGTGTGCGTGTAAGCGTGAGAGCACAGTTCAGCTTGGATATAAATGTGACTCAATTTAGCATTTTTTCATAATTATTTTTCCTTAAATTGTGGCAGGTCAAGTCCCAGGATGAAGCCACACGTAGGCACTATGATAAAGCAAGGCTATGTGAAATTGTTGCTTTGAACTTATAACGAGCTTACAGAACAAAACCCTGCTTTGAACTCACTACTGACATCCTTCCGTAACTCCCCTTTTATATAATATTTTACCCATGATGTAATTCTTTTTTACATAGACAACTTTTTGTCTAAACACTATGTAAAGCAGAAAGCAATAATAAAAATTGCGTGTAGCCATTTCTATTACAAAAAAAAAAATTGTGGCAGTTAAAAACTCCTTGGACACCTGTTTGATATATCAGTCTTGCCTGTGTCTACACTTGTAAAACTCGTTCCCAGTGAATTTAGATCTTGGGTTTCATAATCTCATGTTTGATTCAAAGTCCAACCCTAGAGGAGAATGTTGGGGAGAAGAAAAGCATACACGCTTGTACTTACTTTGTCCTCATTCTTCTTTTGTCTCAGCCTTTCATCCCAAACCCTCTACTTCTCCAGTACACCACTGGAGAAGATTTTCCATTGGTGAGAAACAAACCATCTGGTGGCTGGGGGATTGTGGGTATAAGAATATATCTGTGCTTGGTACTGGGTTATAACTCCTGGCCTTCTTTTTGTTTGTATTGCTTCACTTGCACCTCCTACAACTTTGAACATCTTGAATCACCAAGAACTTTAGAGATCTGAGGTGGAGATGGCTTGTCTTGGTTTTGACAAGCTATATTCAGCCTTTACAACTAACTCTCCTGCAACCACTTTGGTGTTCTTGCCTTTGGAAGTCATTAAACCAAAAGTGGATACTTTCTGTCCTCAGCAGTGTCTTAAGCATGCTTAGCCTTTCTGTGAGCCTGAGGCTTTGACATCTGCCCTCTAGCATTCACCCATCCAGTAGTATGGTTTCCAGGACTTCCCTGCTCTTATTCACTGAACATTTGACCTGATTATTTCAGGGCCACACAAGAGACAAGGGATAGTAGAGTCTGTTGCAGTTTCAATCTAGCGATCCCTCTATTTCACTTCCTGCCTTACCTGTTTCTTTCCACACCCGTGTTTCCCTCTCTTGTTCTATCCCCATACTATTCTCAGTTATTTCCTGTGTGATCCTTCATGGTATAGCATGCTCCTTCCTGAATACAATGAAATGATGAAATAAACTCATTGTAATAACATTAACCTCATGATCTATTGGTGTTGATACATCTCTTTGTTGTTAACACATTATAGTTTAAAATATTCCAAATAACTTTGTCATTTTCTTCACCTTCTTTTATGTTAGGGACGTGGTGTCTGCAGGCCTCTGATGCTGTCTGCAGGCTTCTTGCTACACTCACCACACTTAGATTGCAGGTAGGTCTTGGTTTCTGAAACTCGGTAAGCATTGATCAGTAATATGATATCCAACTCTTCTTCAATGGTGTCATCCACACTAAACTTTAGCAGGAGGATGGTACACAGCTCTTTCCTTTGCAAGGTATAGAGTAATTTCCATTTTAGTGGCACTCTGTCCTTGAAGCCATCAACGAATTTTCAGACTCCTCTGAATTAAAGTTGCTTTAGAGTTTGTTTGGTTTCTGTGCAGATACAGCTGAGAAACAGCTAGAAAGCAACCTCCCTGTTGATAGCTATTTTAGTTTTCTTTCTAGTGTTGTGCACAACAGCATGACTAAAGGAAATTCATGTAGCAGAGGGTTTCATTAAACAACTTACAGTCCATCACTGAAGGAAGTCAGAGAAGAAGCTCAAGGCAGGAACCTGAAAGTAGGAATGGGAGCAGTGGCCATAGAGCAGTAGTTCTCACTTTGTAGGTTGAACAACCTTTTTACAGGCATTCCCAAAGACGATTGGGAAAACACAAATATTTATACCATGATTCATAACAGTAACAAAATTACAGTTATGAAGTATTAACAAAAAATAATTTTATGGTTGGGAATTATCACAACATGAAAAACTGTATTAAAGGGTCATGACATTAGGAAGTTGCAATCCTCTGCCAGAGAGGAACATAACTCACTTGCTTAATCAGCTTTCCCCAGTGCCCAAGGTTGGCACTCCCCCAGTAGTTTGTAATCATCAGTTAAGAAAATGCCTCACAGATGTGTGTGCACCGATGCAGACATTTTTTTTTCGGTTGTGGTTCCCTCTTTCCAGAGGACTCTAGCTTGTCTTACATTGACAACAAAGGAAGCAGCACAGCTCCTTAAGTTCTCCGATGGGCCTCCTACCAGTACATCCTGGGCTGGACAGTTATGCCAGTGTTCCCACCACCCTAGCTCCAGCTCATCACACACTTTAATTAATATGGAGCATATGGAAGAGACTTGGAGTGAATCATCAAGAAACTACTTTATTATCTTCCTTGTTCCTTTTCTTCAGCTATGAAATGTTTGGTATCTCCAGGCTGGCAATTCTAAGTATCTGTGTTTTAATTCCATCTGAAAAAATGGAAGGTGATCCATTGATAGGGCTTCATGGAAAACTCATTAAAATGGGTAGGTATGGCACAACTTGAATTTCTCAGTCTCAAGAGAATTAAAGAAGAGGCTGAGGGTGTCTTTGGACCTGTGCTGTAGAAATTTTATATTACTGTGTCTTAACTCCTTTTGCTTAGAAAAATATCACCAGACCAGTTTAGATTCAAGAAAGAACAGAAATAGATACTTCTTCTTCTTGAGTTAAAGAGTAGTAATGTCACGCTTACAAGGTCTTGGTATAAGGAAGGAAGGAAAGACTCATTGAAGAGTGTGTGTGTGTGTGTGTGTGTGTGTGTGTGTGTGTGTGTGTGTATGTGTGTGTGTGTGTGTGTGTGTACACTTACAAGTGAACATGTGTGATCATGCCTAGAGGCCAGAGGTCAACTTGGGTATTGTTCTCTAAGAACATCATCTACCTTTCCTTTCTGAAGTAGGATTATCTCACTGGGATCTGGGATCTTAATTAGGCTTGAATAGTTGACCAATAATCCCCAGGGTTCTGCTTGTCTCCATCTCCTCTGTGACAGGATTAAAAGTATGAGTCACCACACCTAGTTTTTGCATGAGTGTGTGTGGGAGGGCTCTCTGGGCATCATAAACAGACCCTCATGCTAGCATGGCAAACAATTTACCAACCCATGTAATAACATTAGATTCTCCTCACTTGTTTTCTGGAATTGAGTACAGAATCAAAGATAGATGAGGAATCAGCATCTTGCAAACATGAGGATGACCTTGGATCCTTTATAGCATCTTACAGTAATTTCTCTAGTTTTGACATATTACTTTTAGATTTCTTGTTTTGCCTTAAAACAATCCAGTATCTAGTTCAGTCTCTGTATGTGGACTTCTTTTATTTCATGCATATCTTTAGATAGGGATAGGTTTTTATTATTAATATTATTACCTAGTAAAGGGGTTAGCAATTCTACCCTCTTACACTTCCAGCAGAACTCTGTTTTTTGAGGGATTCAGTCAACTTAGCCCATATCACCTAAAGTACAGACAACCTATCCAGGGCCAGCTAACACCCATGGCATTTGTAGTTTTAAGCCATTGATTTAGACAGTATTAGATGAATGAAGCAGATTCAATCATGTTCACAGAATGTAAGAGAGCATTCGGGCTTGAGCATCTGATCTGTGTAAAAGCATCCATTGTGGGCCATGTTGTCAGGGGTTTGTTCTCGATATGCTAATTACCTTGTCTATGTTGCTATGGCAAACATGACTACCTTCTATGTCAAGAAACTGCTACCAGAAAAGTATACTGGGAAAGGGAGAATGGTGACTTTCCAAAAGCTCTTTATGCTGTACAGGAGTAGTCTTAGTTCATTTTTATTAAAACTTCTTGATTTTTTATAATAATTGTTAAGAACTAGACTAATTAAAAGGATTGCAAATTTCTATGGATGAGTACCTACTTTCAGTAATAAAAAGTCTTCTGTATATTCTAAATGATTGCTCCTTAGAGAAGAGATATATAAAGCTCCTGATGTGGAGAGAGGAGAGAGAGGAGAGAGAAAAAGAATATTTCTACTCTAAACCTCATCACACACATTTGGCATTTTGTTATTAGCTAAACAATAGTTTACAAACTCCAAATAACTGGAGTTTTATGCTTACATCTGTTAGTTACTTCAGAAGTCTCATTCAGTATCACAGAGAAAACAGGTTTTCAGTTCCCTGAGATTCTGCTTAGATAACTTTTAATGTTTTTACCTCACACCATACAGGGACTTCTCTCCAATTTATACTGGTCATATTTAATGTCTGTTAACTGGCAGATTTTTCTGTTTGGGGCAGGGCTACAGGGACTGTGCCTCTGGTCTACTATTAGGTTGTACCTCTGCCATGTGGTCGCTCTCCAGCTCTGGAAACTTAGCATGTACTGTTCTCTCCTGGCCTCAACCTTGCACCTCTGTATTCTAGCCTTGCCTTAAGAATTTAGCCCTTGGCATTTGAGTCCAGCCATCCTCTCTAGCCAGTTTCTGCAGTATGTGTCTGCATGACTCAATTTCTTTGAAACACCATATGAATGTTGAAATAATTCATTTATGTGACCATTGACTAGTGCTGGTGTCTCCACAAAACTAATTTGCATGAAGGCATGGAGCATGCCTTTTTGCTTGTTATTACGTCCCCAGGGCCTAACATAGTGCCTGGCACATGGTAGCCATTAAAAACTGTATTAACTAAATGAATGAATTAATTTAAATAATAATTGCTGTTATTCTAGATCTTAGGACTCAGCCTACACTAAAATTAATGGTGTATTTGCACAATTCCACCCACCAAAATTCTGTCTTCGTTCTCTTTTTCTCCCTTTTCTGACATCTGAGAATGTTTCATGAGATCACGGTCCTAGGATTATCTTTCCTTCTCCCACTTATTTTTAATGGAATTGCAAAACTTAACTTGCTCTTCAATTTGGATTTGAAGAAGGAAAGAACTGCCTAATTCTGTCTAAATTTAATCTAGTTGTCCTCTGCCAAACAACCCCCCCCATTCCAAATTTTTACACATTGATTAGCAGAAAAAAAACTTCAAATATGGCTTAAAGTTTTGTTGGCTGCAAAACTCCAAATCGTCCATTGAGAGATCAGCTTCTCATTTAAACATATACAGTATTTCAAAATGGTCTCTCTCCCAGTTCCTCTAACAATCTGGGTCTAAGACTGGGAAACATGACCTCTGGGGAGCAGGGGATAGACTAAGGACTTTAATCTTCATAACCATGCCTCTTCTGGCCAATATGACAGAACCATCTATTTACTAGTGTTTGTCTCCTTACAACTTACCCCAAGCTATAGTGTAGCTTGTGCTTTCACCCAGGGCAGTGATGTCAGGACCTAGAGCTCTTCTTTAGCTGTTGTTTGGTTTTAAGTTTCTAATACCTTCCATGTATTTAATGGGTATCCAAAGGCACACTAATAAGCCCCATACCAGAACAATCACAAAATGGCTTGCCTTTTTAACAATCTTGCATCAGACCTAAGACAAATGTTTCCCCAACAAAACATGTTATCATTTGTATACTTAATACTGTGGAAAAGTTGATATCCTTCATCTCTGTAATTTGGTCTATGCTTTCAATGATCATAGCCCATGCAGAGCTGTGTTGTTTGCCTATTTATGTACATATCTAGGCATAAATAGGAAGCCTTCTTCTTATCCTTTTTACTGAGTATTGTTAACCTTAGTATTTTATTCTAAAAGGATCCAAATCAGAGTTGATCTGTGAGAAGCACACTTTGTAAAACTCACTCAAATTAAGAAAGAAGTAATATAAACTATAAAATAATATAAATTGAAACCTCCGGAAGAATCTTTAGAGGCCACATTACCTAAAACTTCCATAACTGGAAAGACTACATATCTGAATAGTTACATAATTCTCCCCAGATCAAATAAGAAATGTATTTGCCCGGGTTCAAACCATAGTCTTTTCATCAGCAACTACTCTAGGGATCAAGTAGCATCTCAAGTGAATGTGTGTCTGGCATAGTTACATTAAGGACCACAGTGCCACAGCCTCGTGATCATGGTAGATTCTTCTTCAAGAGATGCTCCATATCTTTCCTTTGGTCCAAGTGTGGATTTTGACAATGTCTAAAAAAAAATGTCCATCTCAACTCTCTCCTTCCTGACTGTTTACAGCCTAAGTACTGGTCTCCAACAAAGGCTGTTTCCATCCAGATCAGCTAAGTAGGCCTCCTTGTTTAGCTGTATATAGTTAAGTCTGCCTTCTTGTCATCTGTATGTAGTAACCCACTTCACGAGTGTATACTAAGCATGTAGAACTTCTAGGGTGCTGCAACTTCCCTGTCAGAGAACCTAGATAACTCGATGCCAGTTTTTCTGTCTGTCTTTTCTTCACTGCTCTGTCACCTATCCCCAGAGCTGTTTCAGGAGGCAGCATCCTGCCTTTTATCTCTTTTATACTGCCTCAGGCTCATCTTGAGACAGGATAAGCTGGAAAAATCATTCAAGGGTCAGACTAGCTTTTCCAACAAAAATTTCTTATTAGTCCCTCAGAGGTTCAGACTCAAAAATTGTATCTGATCCTCATGATTGATTTCTTTCCCTCATCTCCTGAAGTAGGGGACAATAGGGATGAATTCCAAGTGAATCAATATATGGATAAAGGCTCGAGAGATTAAAAAAGACGAAGAAATGAAGGCAGCAAGGGATCTTGGGGATTGGGTAAAGGAAAGGGAGAAAGGAAGAACAAGGGAGTAATGAGGACATGAGCATCTGAGATGAAATAGAATATTTCATTATCCACAAAGGCCAGCCACCTTATGCTGAACTAAAAGCTCTTCTCAGTGGTGGAGGCTTCCAGAACATGGAAGGGCCATGGAATTCTCTATCTCAGCCTGAGGCAAGGGGTAATTTAGAATGTAACAGGAAGCCTTGTCATCTCTAGACAAGAACTGTTCTATAAAGCCATGAGGGTTAGAAATGGAGGCCCCAGAGGTAACTTCTGCAGCACCGAGACTTCAGAATGCATACAGGAATCACTGTAAAGACTACAGGAGCACACAGCTACACATTTAATTTTGCTAAGTCAGTTTGCATAGCATTTCAGGATTAATGGGTAGAATGCAGTTCATAAATGTCAGTTATAACTATAATGTTCACCCTGTGCCATAATTTAATTCCATGAAGCTAAAGGCTAGTAAATTTAGAACCAATAAAAAGAAATACTTCCTTCCATTGTATATTTCACCCCACTGAGACCATTGCCAAAGGGTCATTGACACGGGGCCAGCTCTGAGGAGGAATTTGACAGTCCTCAGATATATATCTGGCTAGTCAAAGTGGAGGTGATTTAAGAGGTACAAAAGTCTTGTGCTAGAGGCATTAATGCAGCTTGAACAGGGTCATGGAGATCCTTTAACCTGTGTGCTATTTACAGCTCCAAGTGGATGAAGCACACCAGTTTTTTTTAATTAATTAATTAATTAATTAATTAACTTTTTAATTTTATATCCCGATCATGCTGTCCCTCCTCCTCTTCCAGTCTCACTTGTATAAATTTCTCCCCCATTACCCCTTCTTGGAGAAGGGCAAGCTCCCCTTGGGTACCAACCATCCTGAGACATCTAGTCACAGTAGGCCTAAGCGCATCCTCTCCTCTCCCTCTGACTACCTAGTCCAGTTTAAGGGAAGGGGATCTAATATCAGGAAACTGAGTCAGAGACAGCCTGAGCTCCAATGCACAATAGCTTTTTATAGGGAAGGAAATCAGGTGAATCACAATTGAGCACAGATGTGTATATTCTTTGCATCTGTAAATGCTGAAGGTTCAGTGAATTCAGATACATCGCTCTCATCAGTAATGGAGGCTTCTAGAGCATGGAGGAACCAAGACTCTCTACCTCCCACCAAGTTTCCCTGAAATTTAGCTGTATCTTTGGGTCAATTAATCCCTTTCTTAGTAATAGGCAAACCAAATATCTTATTCTGTTAGAGACACATACGTTGGAGGTAACATTTCCCCACTGGTTCTCTCTTTAGATTATACCAGTGACCTTCTTAGAAAGAAAAAGGCAGATGAGAGGGGGAAGGGGGAGAGGGGAAGAGGGAGGAGAAGAGGGGGGGGGAGGGAGAGGGAGAGAGATCTCATTAGGCCGGCATGCAGATCTAATGATGAAGGATGCCCACACTAAGTTCCTGTACCTGTGTAGCTCAATGACTTCAGAAGGACCTACCTCTGTTGTCAATGTAGAGCTATAGGGCAGGGTATTTGTTTCTTTAAATATTGAATGCATTGTTTGTTTATGTATCATCTTCTTTTAAATTTATTCACTGTTTTCCAGTAGGGCATGATAGTGATTTTTGAAAGTTCTATTATCTCTGAAGTTCATTTTATAGAATTATTTTTTAAAATTAGAGAATTTTTATTGTAAGAAAGGAGCATAAGATCATAGAGTTTTAGAATACAGATGCACAGCATGGCTCTTTAACATGCACATGTGCTTTGTAATATATTCAAATGACAATTCAGATTTCCTGCTCTGCATCTTGTTGTCTGAGTCAAACTCATGAATGACTCATGGATGTTCCAGTTCCATCGAATACAAACTATATGGCCTTCCTGTACATGCTATGGCTATTTTTGTTCTATTGAATTTCTAGAGTCTATAAATCTGTGGGATATGTTTGCTTGTCTTTGTTCTGGAAATCAAGGTCCTTCAGTATTTCCACTAGTGGGACTGCAGGTAATTTTCTTTTTTCATTTTTGGAATCTCAGAAAATGGAGTTTCTCATTTGTGTAGGGCAAAGAAACCAGAGTTAGGGAAGTGGGATTGAACCATTACAAACTTCCATAACCCTTCAGATTCTTTCATCTATAAAATGTAGATAATAATACCAACTTAGCCAGCTGTTTAAGGATTAACAGAGACACCATATAAAAAGGATTCCACATGCTATACACTCCAAGCATGTGGGACTCTTTACCCCTTGTGTTTGTGGTTCTTCAGAATATCAATTATATATTAAGCGCTTTAAATGGCATTCATTCCTTGCATGATCGTTGTCCTTGAGACCTGAGAAAATAATCCAAATTCCAATCTGAAATATACCTAACAGTTATTGAAGCCACACAAATGCAATTGTTTATTATTTCAGTGTGATTTAGATTTGCAGGATAAGAGACGCTTTTCATACAGCATCAAGTGTTTACTTAATTCTCCCATGGAACCATCCTGGGGATAAAGCTTCTGCCTTAGTGCTTGGTCAAGCCTTAAACTTTATGTGTTTTGGCACCGCTCTGCAACAGAAGTGATCATGGCTGAGACTGCCAAGAGCACAGAATAAATATAAATTTTTATCAGGACTGTAAGTGTTCATAATACTAACTGTCAGTAGAAGGATATGGAATATTTTTATGATTCCAAATATTAGAATAGTAGTAACTCTCAGGAGTGGCTGTTCATCCTTTAAATCTAAGCTACTGATGCCCACAAATTCTGCTGTATATATTGGATATTAGCCCTCTATCAGATGTAGGACTGGTAAAGATCTTTTCCCAATCTGTTGGTTTGCCATTTTGTCCTTTTGACAGTGTCCTTTGCCTTACAGAAACTTTGCAATTTTATGAGGTCCCATTTGTTAATTCTTGATTTTAGAGCGTAAGTCATTGGTGTTCTGTTCAGGGACTTTCCTCCTGTGCTCAGGAAGAAAATCTCTTTTAAATTGAAAGGCACCACCATCCATGTTTTTCTTGTGAGAAAGTCTACACTGTTATGAAGAAATTAAATAAGACGCCTATTCCCATTAACATAAAGCCTCCTGAAAGTTTTTAGACCATTCTTTTTTATTTGAAACTGGGCCGCTGCTACAAAGTTTACAGGAGCAGTATATGGCAATTTTGGGGTTTTTTGTTTGTTTGTTTGTTTGCTTGCCTGTTTTAAATATGAAATCCATTCAATGCTTGAAAGAACTAAAATGCCTCTCCATTCTTTGAATGTATTCTTTACAAACTTTTGAACCTTGAAAAATTACTTACTTACATAGGAACAACTTAGCTAGAGACAAGATAGCAAGTGACATCTGAGTAGTACGTCCTTGCCTGACTCTCACTAAATTAACATTGGTTTCATCTGTGGTTATTGAAGCCTCAGAGTATCACACATTTTCAATATTAATGGGGTGTAACTTTGAATCATTCTAAATAGTTTCATTATTTAGAGTCAATAAAATGTTGTATAACCCAACCTTGACAATAACAGTGGAAAAATCTTTACTTTTGCATTTAGTGTCTGTACATGCATGAACATGTTTCAGGACACATAAGTGGAGGTCAAGGACAACCTAAAGAAATCTCCTTCCAGCATATGGGTCACGGAGATCAAAGTTGGATCATCAGGCTTGTTGCCATATGTCTTTACTCCCTGAGCCATTTTTCTGTCCCACCTTTTCCTTTAGAATTACTGAAAGCAGTGAATTGGCCTGGGAAAGGCTGACTCCATTTTAGGCTAGAAACTAGCAGTTCAGGATACTAGGCCTGAGTTTTTACTTTTCAGAACTGGGCAAGCCAGTTACTGGAATAACCACAGGCTTAGGTAAAAGGGATCCCTCCACAGCTTGTGGAAGAATGGTTAGCCAAGATTTCGGCCAAGAGGTCAAGAGCTACCCCTTTTTGGCATGAAGCAACCATAGTGAAGTATGCTTGAAGAAAGACCCTAACCAATGATAACATCACCCAGACCCCCAGAGACAGAACCCACCAATCAAAATGTAAATCATCTACCCCTCCCTAATGTTCCTCATTTTGTCTTTAAAACCGAATCTGTGAATTTAGTTAGGGTCCTTCCATCCTGATGGAAATAGGTCCCTGAATGCACGAATTTGTACAATAAGCATTTTTGCTTCTGCATACTATTTGAGTCTGGGGTCTTATTCTGTAGAGAATCGCAGACCACAATACTACCCCCGTGTAATCTCCCACACAATGCTGTCATCCAGTACAATTTTAATACATATTTTGTTTGTTTTTCTAGGTCATGTGGATGATTTGCTAATTATTTTTTTCCATCACTAAACATAAACAAAACATACTATTTATTCCTCCATTTACAAAAAAATAAATGCCCAAGCTTCTCCTGCAGTAGAGCAGAGAGAGCTGTTCACACTCCAGATAGTTACCTGTGCCGAGTACCCTCAGACTTCTCAATTTTATTTCCTATCATATCCTAACTGCTTATTAACTCTTATTGATCGCACCCACCAGTTGTCAGTTTTTTAATTCACTCCTTCCTCTCTGTCTTCAGCCATCCTGTCCCAGCATAAGCCTCATATATCACCTGCTTTGCATTAAGAGCTTTCACATTGATTTGGTGTGGCCAACTTTTTTTTTTTTATTAGATCAGTATATATTTATGAAGTCTTTGCCATGTACCAGTATTTCCTACAGAACCAGGAAAAAGATCAGATTTCTTGCAGCCCTGGGGCATCCAAATGCTGAGGAACAGATACTAATAAGGAAAACAAGTGGACATGTAAATTTCAGGGTGTTTTGAGTGGTACAAGGGGATGAGAATGATGTCCTACTGACTGGCATTATGAATGGAGAAAATACATTTTTGGAAGGCAGTTGTGAGTTCCTAACATTTAGCTGAAAGGAAAAGATGAAAAGAAGCCAGCCATGTGAAGTGCAGAGGAGAGACGCATCCTGATATAAGGGAGGGCACAAGGCACACCGTGTGAATAGTGTGCCGCAGAGGTGACAATGTCATGTGGACTGGATGGCTAGCTGGCCTGGCAGCATGCCTTATGGCTTTGTAGGCATTTAAAAGGTTCTGAGCTTTATTCGGGAGCAATAGGAAAATGCTGGGAAGTCTTCAGAGAAGAAGAGGCATCATATCATTTAATTTTTAATAAGCTCACTCTTGGCATCCTAGGGAGACTGAATTACAATCGAGCAAAGCCGGATTCAGGGAGGAGAGATTGAAGCCCCACACCACAATCCACATATGAGACAGCCTCCGTCAATGGGATGTGAATGGAAACAAAGAGATTTAGGAGGTGTTTGAGATCCTGAAAGGAAGATAGCAAGGAGAATAAAGGATGGTACCCAGGTTTGGGACATCAATACCTACCTCGGTGGCTAATTTTATCACTTGCTGAGATGGGCAAGAAGAGAGAAGGAACATATTTTTTTCATTTCCACAAATAGCAGGAACAGTTTTTTCTAAAATTGAGTTTGGTTGTGGTTTGTGCTTCAGGTGTTTCAGTCACTTTCTGTCTTCTCCAGTACGGAACCTGGGCTCCATTTCTTATTCCAGGGTCTCCTGCGTTGATACTCCATGGCCACCTCCACTGTAGACACTCGGTGCACCTGGGTGTGGTATTTAAGCTCTTTGCATCTTTTTTCTAAATATTCAACTTCCTTATCTACATTCTGAATTTCTTCAGCCTCAGAAATCAGTTTCCCCTGCCTCAATGTCCTCGACCATGGTCTTTTGGCTATAGTGTCCTACTTGTCTTTTGCAATGTCACCTGCATATGTGAAATTCCAGGACAACCCGGGCTATACAGAGAAACTCTGTCTCGAAAAAAAAAAAATAAATAAAGGCAAGCACCACCAGGCTTGCCCAATGCCCAACATTTATAGCCGGGCGGTGGTGGAGCACACCTTTAATCCCAGCACTTGGGAAGCAGAGGCAGGCAGATTTCTGAGTTCGAGGCCAGCCTGGTCTACAGAGTGAGTTCCAGGACAGCCAGGGCTACACAGAGAAACCTTGTCTCAAAAAAAAAAAAAAAAAAGAAAAGAAAAGAAAAGAAAAAGAAATTCCATGCATCAGGCCCTATCCTGAAATCCTGGTGAGGAAGATGCTTCTTTGTGTCTTCATAGTCCCCCTGAGCCAGCTTCGGAGAATAGGCCAGTCACAGTCAGACTCTGCCTGTATCTTCATATAAGTTTAGTGATCTCAGTAGGACCTTGCGGCATCTAGGGCTCATATAGGGCTCATATGCTAATCACTGGGTCACTATTTCTTTCTTTTTTTTTTTTTTGGTTTTTTGAGACAAGGTTTCTCTGTATAGCCCTGGCTGTCCTGGAACTTACTCTGTAGACCAGGCTGGCCTCGAACTCAGAAATCCACCTGCCTCTGCCTCCTAAGTGCTGGGATTAAAGGCATGCGCCACCACTGCCCGGCTGGGTCACTATTTCTTAAGAAAACAGATGATTGGGTCACAGTTAACTCACTACCTTATAAACATAATTTTGAGTCTGCTCATACAGTTCTTCTACCCATAGTGACTGTCGGCTCAGTAGAGAACATGTTGAAGTCCACAGTCGGCACCTTTTGCAGTTACCCCAGAACCTGCCTGAATGAGTTTCCCTACAAAGCCATCTTTGGAAGATGATAAACTTTCACAATACCTATCATGATTGATTGATTTTCATTTCACATTGGCCCCTTAGTGACATGCTGCAGATCTGGAAAGGACATCTCAGGCTAGTTACCTGGATATTAACTGCACCCACATAAATGTCTAGAAAGCTTTCAGCTTGGGCATAATGAGTTGAGGGTTACCATTAAGTCATATTATGTGCTTACTAACATTTAGCTTATTTTAGGGTTGGGCTAACATGACCCTTAGCCTAATGACTGTGATCCTTTTCCTAATATTGACATGGTCTAGATCTCTGTTCATTTTTCATAGTTCTTACATATAACTCACCACAACATATAAAGATTACGTTGGTGAAAACCCTTAGTGCTAGTGGTTATTCTTTTCATTGAGCTTAGCTTCATGGATGCTCAAAAACATAGACAACACAGACATGCAGAAAAGAAACTTGCCCCTGGGTCCTGATGTATTGATAGTAAGCACTACATTTACAGCCAAGGTGTTTGCTTAATGAGGAAGTCATTTTCAGTGTGCCATAAAGCTTAACACTGACCCCTCCCTGTATTTTCTGCTGTGTCCATGCTTAAATACACTGTGTGCTCACTTAAATACACTGCCAGTAGATTTGTATTCTAATAACTTGATTTTTAATTAGTGAGAAACCAAGGCAGCACTGGTTAAATGTCTCACAAAGCATTGCAGATGACTCTAAATGCCTCATGATATAAATACCTTTAGTAAAATGAAAACACAAGTAGCTTCGCATATATTTATATGTTTTACCCTTTAAGTTTTTGACTTTAAAGGCTGAAAGCAGAGATGGTGGCAAAAAGGAAGGCAGTTTCTTCTGAATATCTGCATTAAATTACTTCGTTTCAACTCAGTGCATGTTCTTAGATACCTACTGTGTAAACAGAACTTGTGCAAGTAATGCTGGGAAAACTGGAGCAAGTAACATACAAGGCATGCTGCCAAGAAGACAGTCACAAAATACATTTCCTGATGTCAACTCTCTCTAGTCTTCAGGTTGATCTCAGACAACAGGTCAAGCCAAGAGCAATGTATTAAATTTAGGCTTCAAAACATTCCATTAGATATATATGTTTTAAAAAGTATCTGATGCAAACACTAATTTGAGATAGTATTGCTAATATGACCCATTATCATTCACTTCTCAAAGGTCAATATTTGTTTGTCTTAAAATATTTATGATGCTTTCTAAAAATAAAATACTAAAGAATTGATGTGAGATAGTTTTAAATGAGCTCAAATTGTTTAAATGTTAAATTGTCTGACTAAAAGAATTCATTCTGTGACATTACAGCTCTGGTCTAGAATAAGATTTTGGTTCATTTGAGTTTGGTACTATAATGAAATTCCTTCTCTAGCATGATGAAAGTCTCTGTTTTACAAGAAAAATGAGATTAGGTGAATTCTGTAGTCAGAGATTTGCAATAGAGAAGTAGAACAGCTACCATGTTTATGCAAACACCTCACTCACCCATCACTCTGCTCATCCAGCACCCAAATAAGTACTGAACAGAGATGAGCCAGTCCCCTCCTGATTCAGGCTTAGTATCTGTGCTTCAGTCTCCCATGTCCCCCATAGGCAGTATCAGTGCTGGCCTCCAGTTTATCTTACACCATTTCTCTAGACAGACTCTTCTCTGAGACTAAGAGCAGAGACCTCTCCTTCTGGAAAGCGGTTGGCATCTCCTCACTTCTCAATTTTATTTCTACCTCACCTTGGATCCGTTACTCGGTTTAATCTCCTAGTCTTTCTTCGAAGTAGATTTATGCAGATCTTTCATGACTTAGTTTTTTCTACTTGGGACTTTCCAGTTCTCTCATGGTGGGAAAGCAATATATACTCAATATAAAGTGGACTTGAAATTATGAGTTCGGTTAAATAGAAACTGGACTTGAAATTATGAGTTTTAGTTGTCTCCTGTACTGGGAACCATGGTATGGTAGTCTTCCAGAATGCTGGACAGCAGCAGCCACAATTCTCAGGTAGTGAAGTGGAAAGGACTACAATCAAGGGTAAAGTCACAGTGTGTCCTGCTCTAATAACCATCATCCAGAGATAACAAGTGCATTTTCAATTCAGGATATTTTCAGCCTAGCTCAAGTCCAAAGGATGTAACTTCCTTGCAAAAGGAACACCTACAATCACTTTAGGCAACACTGTGGAGACTGAGTGACACCAAGTCTAAATCCAAAGAGAACTACCGACATTGATCAAACCAATTTCTTTTTCTTCTGTGCTACAGCCAATGGCCTCTCTACTTCCAAAACGTGTGCAAACCATTCTTCATCCATTGATCTCATTTCTCCAACCCTTTTTAGACTTCAGTCTGCTGGAATTGACTACTGTCTTCTGTCTTCTGAAAATGGACTACATGCTAAACATACTTTTGTTTCTTCAACTCAAGTTTGCTGTGAACACATCTTCTACCCCAACCCTCTGCTGTGATTTCCCCCAGCCCTGTTCCCAGGGGCTTCCTTCTCTATAACAGTTCTATTCTCTCTATGGGCAAATCTTGCTTCACCAATCTTCTGACTATTCTTGAAGAGCATCTTTTATTCTTCAAGTCCTCCTCCTCCTTGTCCTCTTCTCCTCTCCTCCTACTGCTACTCTTTCTTTGTCCATTGACCAACCATCCTATGGGCAAGATGACTTTCATATCTTGTCTCTACACTTGTCCTGATATTTTTCTTAAGGAAGAGAAGCAGAAAGCAGCTGGAAGTGAAGGAAGCATCTAATATTTGTTCTTAAGCCCATTGGTTCATTTTCTGTCTGCCCTGTTCTTTGGTCTATACCAGATTCCTGTTCCCTTGCACGACTTTTTAATTTTTCTAATATTTTTATATTGATACTGGGTTGCTCACAATGTAGCTCTAGCTGGTCAGGAACTCAGAGTGTAGACTAGACTCATCTAAATTTACAGAGATCCTCTGGTTTCTGTATACTGAGTGCTGGGATTAAAGGTGTGCACCATGACACATTTCTTCCACTGAATTCTTTCTTTTCCTTTGGCAATTCTCTATACTACTGCTCACATCATAATTCTGGTGTAGAAATAGTGACACACTGTGAGTTATTTTCTTACACTTGCTCAGACTCCATCTGTATACAGGCTTTCAAGAGCAAAGTTCCCTCCGGCATTCTGTGCTGGTCAACTGTTTTATTAGTTGATTTACACTGAAACAGTTTACACATATTTTACTTGCTTGAGATCAAAGGCTGTAATTTCTCCTTTATAATTCCCCATCTACCTGTTACAATGTCTGACAGGTAATCACCCTTATCAACACTGTTATCCACTGGAGCCTGATGGCAAATGCTACTGTTGTACAGTATTTACTATTACCTGGCTGTGTGACATGCCTTGCCTCTTCTTTTACGCCAGCCCTATGGGGAAAAGTCTAAGTCTATTAAAGTAAAGAACATGGATGTTAAATAAGTTGTCCAAACACTAGCAGTTAAAAAGTAAAGAGCTGATCTGTGGATCCAGGTGGCAAACTGCAGAACACATTCTTTTAAGCACTGCATTCTTCTCTTGGTGCACATCAAGGCATGTTAGATGTGGATACGCATGAAGGACCAAAATGAATAGAAATGGGCTTCTCAAGAAGAACATAAAACTAACTGGTGATGATAACTAAAGTACTACTATTCATAATTTTTAAATGTATGTTTTATTTTTTATTAAGTGTATTCTTGTGATGTGTAAGTATGTCTGTGTAACAGTATGTTCACAGGAGGGCAGGTGCCCACAGAGGCCAGGGATGTTGGGTCTCTTGGAAACTGGAGTTAGAGACACTTGTGAGCCACCTGATATAGGTGCTGGGAACCAAACTCAAGTCCACTAGGGAACTAGCTACTGTGCCATCTCTCTAGTACCAGCAATAATTAGTGAGTAAAGTTGCAGTATACACTAGTTTTGTGCTCATACTCTTTAATTGCTTTAATTTTTGAGAACATATGACAATAGATTCAGGGTATTTTTCCCAAAATAAACTTACTTTCATTGTCACAGTAGCTAAAATATGAACTGTATGAAAATATGAAATATATTTTCGAAGGGTAATTTCTCAACACCATGCCCCTCAAAGAGAAGTGTTGAGACTCAAAGCTCATGAATCCCTTTAAGTAGCCATATCTTTTATAGCAGGTGTGCACTTTAAAACAAAACAAAACAAAAACAAAAACAGAAAACCCAATGAAGAAATCATCAGAATAATATTTAAGTTTTTAAAGATGCAGCATCAATACAGTATGTTGTAAGTTGCTCTAGGAGTGATATCAGCTTTTTTTCCTTCAGAGTCTCGTGTCACAAGATAGCTAATAATTCCTAAACATGCTCCACGAGATTCTAAGGAGAGTTGAGCACTGGAACAGTGCCAGCATCCACAGATGTCTGGTCGTATGAACTAGCTCTGTGTTGGCTGGACTTAAAAAGCACCAAGGCAATTTGGTGTTGTGACCCAGCTTGCCTACTAGTCACATTTTTGCCTTTATACTGAAAACCATGGCCAGAGTGTCTCTGTGTGATAATCTGCTTCTCCCTTTGCTCTCAGTGACCTCTCATTGGTGGTAGTATTACAGAACAAAAGAGCAACTTGAATTGCCCCATGACTTACAATTACATACCTGGGCAGAAAAGCCCCGACATAAAATAGAAATTTTATAATACAGGATCTGTTTTTATGAAAAGCATTACACTGTGAGCACAGTTCAAAGATCACTATGCATGTCTGAGCAGAACTGTAATGTCGTTTCCTCAGTCATCACTGGACAATTACTGCTTTATTATATTTTCTTTCTCTTTTTATGGTGGAGAATCTAGTTTTTCCCACAATTAGTCCTTGAATGAAAATATAATAAGTTGGCAAGGTGAGAGAGAGAGAGAGAGAGAGAGAGAGAGAGAGAGAGAGAGAGAGAGAGAGAGAGCTTTTAGTTTTATCTGTGCAAAAGTGCCATTGGAATCGAGCTGTACAAGTCTTATATTTCAATTGTGCCCTAAAGAGATTTGTTATATATGGCGATTCTTAAAACAATCAAGAAGAAATTAGTTTTTCTTGTATATACAGAAGTGTAAAATAGTACAGCTGTTAGACATTTTGTGTTGGCCTCTAAACAATAGATTGTCAGGGATTGAAGTGACGGAGGAATGTTCGTGACATTCCAGATAAAAGTTGTCACTATGTTCTTTAGTGGTGTGACCATAACTCCTTTATTGACATACAAATCAAATGGGAAAAATGACCAAAGCATATTTATATTTATTTAAGCAAATATTTAAAAATTAAAGTTTGATTTTTAAAATCTAAAAGCATGCCAGTCACATATTATTATTATATTAACATATATAAACATATGTATTAACATATATAAATATATATATATGTTAATAAAAGTATAGCTCTTTAATTTGCAGAAACTTGTTTTGCTGATGGTTAAGTCTGAAGTCTACGCTAGAAGATACGGTCTACCCCGGAGCTATGCCCCATCCCAGTCCTTTTAAAAATTTAAACATAGCCTGTGTAACCCTCTCCCTTTTTTCTTTTAACTCTGTTCTGAGGCAGGGGTGTTTCTCTGGTGTTCTTGGGGTGTTTTTTATTCAGGGGAGAAGGAAGTGAAGAAGTCCCCAGAAATGACTTGTATAGCTTCTCCTTTGCTCTTGCCTTCAAGGGAGGGAGCTGGGAAGTAGCGGCTCCAGGACAGGAGCTCCATAGCTCACCAGGGCCTCAGAGGAGGACATAGAAAGCTCAGTACTTTTTCCTTCCCCTGAGTCTCCTGGTCCTTCCTCACAGAGTCAACTGTGGCTCCAGGAAAAGAAGGCAGTGTGCAGCTCCAAGAGAGGGAGGAACTCTCCATAGCAATGCAAAAATATATTTTAATAAGTGGATTCTCTTACTTAATGAGAGTCTGATCTGCACCTGTGTGTCTACTGTGCATACCCTATGCCGGTGTTCACACTGCCGCTGTGATGCTTTCATGGGTGGCTCAAACACCTGCGGTGCACTTTCCTCTCTCTCTTTCTCTCCCCTGATTTAAAAAAAAATCCTTATATCACTTAGTATATCACTTTGTAGAGATGTAATTTTTCCTGGTTTAAACATTTGCTTCATAAATATATTTATATATAAGATATAGGATATAATTATTTTCTAGTAAGCATTATAAATACATCTAACATGTATGACAGTTAAGAACTGAGTGAGTGACCATTTTCAAAGGAATACTTTAAATACTGAGGTGATGGGTTTGCTGTTCTGACTTAATTATTACACAATATAAACTTAGATCAAAACATTGCAATGTACCCCATCAATACATGCATTTAAAAAATAAATGTAACATGTGACAACTAAATTTTAGCTTCACAGATTGTCATGTGTTGAAAGATACTGCCATTTAAAATATGTAATACTTTTATTTGGTATTGTCTGTGCAGCCTGAAGCAAACTTTGAAAAGTTGCATATGTATTGTAGAAGGTTCCTAATTGTCTCTAAGAGAAGAGCAGATAAAAAAAATAGTATCTGGCTTCTATAATGTAACCATAGGAAAGCAATAAAGTGATTTTTAAAAAATCCAAAGAACTTAAACCATGTTTTATGTAATATTCCATATTTTATGGAATAGTTATTTTCTTTTCATATTTGCCTCAGTCTCTGTTAACTGCTGAGCTCAAGTGGGGAGAGATGACACACTATCTCCATTTATATCCACTGTCTTCCAAAACCACAGTTAAGTCATTGAAAGAGCTTTGCAGACTTCTCTTTGGCACGTGAAAATAATTTAGACTTTAAAATAATTAAACAAAATGTATAGTGTATACTTATTATTTTTTGTATACCAATAAATTGGAACTTTTTAAAAGTGGTTGTGAGCAATGAGTTACAAAATATGGAAGAGAGAGTACAAAATGGAACAGGAAGTAACTTTACGTTTTTGGTTTTTTGTTTGTTTGTTTGTTTGCTTTTTGCTTTTATTTCTTCTAGAGCTAAGCATATGGCGAGGCATAGAAGGGTAACTGAGGGGTGTCTCTGTGCAGAACTCACCAGAAACACAGATAATGTTGAATAACAAATAACTTAATGACAAGCAGTTCTGTGACTGCGAGGGTTTTCCATCTCACCGCTCCCACGAAGCTCAACAGCAGGCATTGACTGGATAGATACGGAGATTTTAAGGCATAGAAAGCCCATCAGCAGCTTGAGAAGGAGTCATGCTGGACTCGGGTCCTCTTGGGGCCTAAGGCCTGCAAGAGACTCTACCCTGCGCCCTGCTTTATTTCATAAGCCTTTACTTCTGACTTTCATTTTCTTCACCTTGGCTTTGAAAGGCTGAACGTCTCCCAGACCTTGTCCAAAAGCCTGCTTGGAATCCTCTCTTGAACCCAACCTAGCTTTATTTTCTTAAGTGACTTAATCAAAGGTAATTCGAGTTCACATTTTTCTATCAATGGTTGTATTTAAAGAGGTCTTATCTGATTTCCATCAGCAATTACAGGCTTGCATTTCTTGTTTATATCCATCTCCAAGCTGACAGGGGCCCGGGGTTGCCTTCCATAGGAAGTCGAGCCTTCATCTCATGTCAAAAGTTCCTAAAGCACATTTGTTCTGGTAAAATTATATCCCGGGAATGGTGGCCTCTAATGCGAAATGAGGATGTGGTGGCACGGGGTGGTCCCTGCCACTTTGTTTGAAAAATAAATTGTGAAACCTCAGTAGTAAATATTTGCCTGAGAGAACACAGTGGGAGGGAAATTACAATGCTGGGGAGGGTCCCCATTAAGAGAGCTGAAGTCAGAGGTTAACGTAACAGGAGTTGGGCTAGTCAAAGAGGTCACTGGGCTTGGCCCACTCGGCACAGAGCTCTGAGATGATTTCTAACTATTTTTGGCAAGATAAACATCATATGTCCCTGCCTTTGGGAGCAAAGAACAAAGGTCGAAGACCCAGGGGGATTAACTTCTTAAAAGGAGATACAATATTTAACTTGGCTGCCCTCAGAAGCCTCAGCCTGGTGCTCTGTAGCAGCGCAATGGGCAATTCCAGTTTTTGTTTAAACAGAGTGGTTTCTCGAAGTAAAGATTCAAACATTGCAAACCTCACCCCACAAGAAATGCTGGATTTGAAGCTGGAGTTCTGACCAAGGGGCAGTCTAGGGATTAGGCTTATGCTGTGACTCTGAGCCAGTCCCCTTCACCCTGATCAGTCTTGCCCTGCATCTCCTTTGAATTCAGCAAACTCTGGATACGCTTCTTCATACGCACCTGATTCCCACCTCAGAGCTGGGCCTGTTAGCTGCTCATTTGTGTAGTCCTAAGGGACTCGGAGTTTCCCATGCTGTCCAATATACCTCATTTGTCACTGTCTGTATGGTGTTGGAGTTACTGTAGACAGTCTCAGCTTCCTTCTCTCTCGATGAGAAAAAAAAAAAAACTGGACAAGTGATTCAACCTCTCTCTTCCTCAGTTACCTTGTGCTGGAAGTGTCAACACTAGATTTGATGCATTAAACTGGGACAAGGTCCTATAGTCACAAGTCTCAGATCCAAAATCTTTTGGGGGAAAAGGTGTTCTGGAGCCTCAAAAGCCTTCAATAAGTTTGTGGCAAAGTGTGTTTGGCAAAACCTATCCTGAATTGATATGAAGCCAGGGACAGACTTTATCCCATTTACTGTAAGTGTTCCTATGTTGTAGGTGCAGAGAGTGAGTGTGTTTGATTATGGAGTGTTGCTCCAGACTTCTTGGAGTGTCATAGCTTTTAGAGCCTTTGCATTGACTTCTTTTTAAATCTTAACTACGTAAAGTCTGAATCCTACCTCACTCCAAAGTTTCAAATAAAGATGTTTTGTTTATTAAACTTCTTATTATTTGTATCTTAAAGCCTGGGTCAATTTCTGGCACAAAGTAGGTGCTCAATAAAGTCTTATGTCATCATTTAAGAAACATATTGATCACTTACAGAGCACATTGGACGCTTCATGCGCTTCATGCCAAAGCTTGGCAGAGTGGCTCAACCACTTAGTTAAAAGGTGATGAGACAAAATCCAAACAGGCAGGTTCACTCCAAAGAATGTACACAGAACTAGCTTACACATGGTTGGTAGCAACACATATTAACCACCCACGCCTGCAGTAACTGTGCAGCTTGGATGGAAATGAATGATACCTTTAAGTTTATTGCTTTTGTTGTTGTTGTTGAATTTTAGGTTGATGCTAATGAAATAAGGAACATACAAACCAAGATCAATTGCATTTGGTGCCAAGTACCAAAGGTGATTGTTCTAGAATAAACCAATGAAGGTCTGTGATCTTCAGGGTCCTGCTCCGTCAACTATGTTGCTTCTAGACTCCGGGTCAGCCAATATTTAAATGCTGTTACCATTTAGTTTTTGGGTTTTTTTATTTTTCATTGTCAAATATCTATGACAAAACACATAATCTCAATATCTACTTCCTTTGTGCCTACACAAAAAGATAGTGATATTTGTGACCAGTGACAGCTTTTCAGTAAAACATCAGAACAATTTTTGATGGAGAACACCGAGGTCCAAAGGAATAAAAGTAATTTCTTTGTGTGTATGCTGATTAGAACTGGGTTCTTTTTTTTTTTTTTTTTTTTTGGAAATTTTTTCTTGGAAAATTTTTTTTTTTACATTTCAGATGTTCTCTCCTTACCCCATTTCCCCCCTCCCTCCAGGAACTCACTATCCCTTCCCCCCTCCTCCTGTCTCCACGTTGGTGTACCCCCACCCACCCTCCCCTGTACCTCACCTCCCGCCCTCGAGTATCCCCCCCCCACGACGTCCAGCCTTCCTGGGACCAAGGATCTCTTCTCCCACTTATATATAGCTCCCTTGCCTAGCTCCAGAACTAGGTTCTTTAAGGCTTCTGAAAACCATCTTTATTAGAAGCGCAGTGTGCATGATTATAATGGGCCACTATAAACTACCTGTTATTTGTACCCTAAATAACCCTGTGAAGAACTTAAATACTAGTTCTTTGGCATATCGCAAAGACCTTGGGAAAAGTATACTAAAATGTGACTTTGCAAAAGCTACTAAGTATTTCAGGTAAAGTGATTGCTGTAGCGACCACACGTTTTCCAACCTCCCAGGACCCTTAATCTTATAAGGCTCCATAGAAGCTCTCAGTTTGACCCAGACTTACATTGGCCATTAGCAAAGCTGATGAAAACCAGGCTCTAAAAACAAGAATGCTTCCTTTGTTTCTAAAACTCACTCCTCCACCTTCACCATGACCATGAGAATACAGCTAGGTTACCCCACTAAGGGGATGGGCAAGCTATCTTAAGCAGATGTAATTTATTCAAGCCATCACCCTGTAAGGTCAGCCAGCTCTAGACTTACTCATCAGATCCTTGGCAATGCTGGAGCAGGTCTGGTGATGTTAATGGAACTCAGTTAAAGAGCAGGCTTCAGAGGGCCACCCACAGACTCAGAGGAAATCTAGTGGTTGTTGTCTGCTGTGGCTTGGATTGCAGCAATGACTTAGAATTCACTCTTCTGTGTCTTGCCTCCCTTGTTTGTTGGAATCAATGAGATTGGATTTTGGCATTAGTTTTGCATTCTATGTCAATTCTTTATATATTTTATATGTCCCAAAATTATAGAGTTTACATTTCAGCAGGAGAAACAGTGATGTCACAATGTCAAGTAAACATACACACACTTGGTTTGAAATAAAATGAGATGAGATTCATTTCAGAAATTCCTACCTTCATAGCAGGTTATCTCCCCATCCCCAGTGGTCTTGATAATGTTCACAAAGGTCTGGCTAACAAAGAGCTTAGGTCTGTGAGGCATTTGGTATCTGTTATAACTACATAATACTTTCATAAATGACCATAGATAATTTGTAAACAAGTGGCATGGCTCTGTCACAATAAAAATACTGTTTACAAAGAGATGACAGAATCAATTTGCTCTACAGGCAGTAACTTGCCAGTCACTGATCTACGATCTACCAAAATCATACAATTCTGCTATTGGTGCAAAAAATGATCACAATTACAGTAAGTCGACATAAGCATTTGATTGTGTTTTGTTTTATGCCCTTTCCACTGGGCAAAAGCATAACATGAGATCGCTCTTTTAGCAAATGGTTTAAGTGTAGCAAAAGGTAAGTACAGTATGGTCACTTTATGTGCATTGCTGTATAGCATGTCTCTAAAATATATAACTCTCATTAGATGAAAACTGTATGTCCATTGGACAGCACCTTACTTCCCTTTTCTCCTATTTCTTTGCACAATAAATTCTATTTTTTTCTGTGGGCATGTACGTGTGTGTGTGTGTGTGTGTGTGTGTGTGTATGTCTATGATGATGTATGTGCATGTGTATGTGTGTCTGATTATATGTATATATATGTGTATGCATATGTATATGTAATCATGCAGTACTTGCCTTCTGGTGACTGGCTTGTTTCAGTTGGGGTAAAGCCTTCCAGAGTCTCCCAGGTTTTAAGGGGTCAAAATCAATGTATATCTATATGTTTTTTACCCATTGTGAAGACTGTAAGCAATGCTACAATGTTTTAGCAGTATTTTAAGTTTCCGCAGTTTTTAAAGTTCTTTTGAATAAATACCTAGAATAATTATACCATATGGCAGCTTTCTTTTTAGTTTTTTGTAGCTTTTAAGATTTCTGTGTCTAATGTGTGTGTGTGTGTGAGTGTGTATATGTGCATGTTGTGTGTGAATGACAGAAGTTGACATCAGATGTCTTTCTCAATCACTCTACATTGATTTCTTAGGCAGGCTCTCTTATTGAATCTAGAGCTTCCTAACTTGACTGGAGAACCAGGGGTCCCAGAATTCAGCCTGTTTCTGCCTCCCCCATTCTGGGATTACAATTTTATGCTTCTGTGCATAGCATGTATTCTGAGGGTATGATTTAAGTTCTAATGTTGCATAACAAGTACCTTACTTAATGACTAAATCTTCCTCCCAGTTCTTATTTTTGGTTTTGCTGTTTTTCTGAGGAACATATATGCTGTCTTTCATAGCAGCTCCAACTGCCAAAGAAATTGCATCTTTTCTGATTTTCACCATATTTCACACTGGTCATAGTTTATCCACATCTTCACTAATGCTTACTTTTCTTTTCATATGTGTGTGCATGTACATGTGTGTGCATGTACATGTGTGTGCATGCATGTGATGATCATAGTAAGAGCTATGAGTGAATGAAGACTATTTCATTATATCTTGGTTTGGATTATGGTTATTTATGTTGGTTAACTTTTTACTTAGTTATAGACCATTTGTAAGTCATCTTTGAAGAAACTCATATAATTTGTTCATTTTTAAATCAAGTTACTTGAAGTACTTTTACTATTGAGTTGTGGGCATTAGGATAAATTTTGGACATTCATCCTTATATAAATTACCATATATATCCTATATAGGTATACCTTATATAAGGATATAGATTAAAATTTTTTTATTTCATTCTATAGACAGCATTTTTATTCTGTTGCAACCTTCACAGAATAGGAGACTCTTAACTTCATTGATTCTAATTTACCTAGTCTTGCCTTTTTTATTGCCTTTATTTATGCTTATGAGGACATAGCTATGAAATAATTATAAAGTCCAATTCAATAAAGATTTATTTTTCTAGACTAGTCATCATTTCAGGTTCTACATTTAAGTCTTCAATTTATTTTAAGTTGATTTTTTTTTTTTTTGGTACGGTCTTATGTAGCAGTCATTTTACACTTACATATGTGAATATACAGTTTTCCCAATACCATTTGTAGAACATATTATTATTTACTCATTGTACAACCATGGCACATTTATTAAGGTCATTTGGCCAAACGCTGGTATTGTGGGGCACTCTGTACTGTGTGCTGATCAGTCAGTCTGGATTTATGGTAAACCCATGTTGCTTATGATCGTGATTGTTCCATGCTTTGAAGTCAGGAAATGTGAAATCAGAAATGCCCTTTTCACACTAGTTTGGATTATTTGGATTTACTTGTACTTCAATGTGGTTAGTTTTTCCCATCCTACAGAAGATAGTTCCCTGGCTCACACTCAACTAGATTTCATAGATAATAAAAAATCCTCTGCCTATCTATGGTGCTGTGGCAGTGGGCTAGAACCTCCCACATCAACAATCAATCAAGTTCAATCAAGTCAATTCCTCAAAGACATGGCCACAGGCCAATAAGATGTGAACCCCTCCATTGAGGTACCCACAAGTGGTTTTAGGCTTTGTCAAGTTAATAGTTAAAGCTAGCTAGGAAAGCAGGAAGAAGTCCTGCTTGTCCCGGTATATGATCCTTGTAAAGTATTGTTGAATCTGATAAGGGTTTTGAATCTATACTCATCAGTGATATTGTTATAGTTTTAATCTTGTGATATGCTTATGTCATTTTATATCAATATAATATAGCCTCAGAAAATGAGTCTGGAAATGTTTTTCACTATTCCACATTCTAGAAGCTTTGGGAAATTATTGACATTAACTCTTCTTAAAATATTTGGTAGAATTTTCCAGTGAAGCAGTCTGGTCAGGGCCTTTCCTTGCTGGGATTTTGAGTAGTTATGTAATTTCCTTGATAATTAAAAAAACATTAAGACTTTATATGTCATCATGGTTAAGCGTTGGTTTGCTATATGCTTCTAGCTAGAATCATGTCTTCTAGGTAATTGAATTTTCCATGTAACTGAATTAAATTTCCTTCTTACTCTTTTAACATTTGCTATAATGTATTGTCTTTCACACCTAACTTTTAATATTTGAGTATTTGCCCTTAAAGTCTTATAATCATGTTTTCTAGTTTCTTGAAATTTTCCTTCCAAAAAATCAAAGTGATGCATTCATGTCACCTATTGCTCACTACCTTCCGCCACAGTAGAAAGTGACAGACTATATAGGCTTCTTTTGGATACAATGTGTGTCCTTCCAAGTGGTGACTAACCATCCAACTGACTTTCTTTAATTAACAGTAGCTTCCCATTATTTACTGGGTTCAGTCATTTTCCCAAGGCACAGGACAGAAACCAGTACCTCTCTGGGAAGGCAGAATGATGGATGAGTGCTCCAAGCCTTTCCTCGAAAGAGATGGTGAAAATTTCCCCCATTCTTCTTTGGTGCATGATGTGAAATTCAAAAAGAATCAATTAAAAGCTTAAAAATCTCTAGACATCTATAGGTGTGATTATGAATATGCATATACTCAGAGATACCCACATTCTATGAGTGCAAAGAAAAGGCCTTGAAGTGTAGACACTGAAGAATTCATAATGTTGAAAGGGTGCATATATAGTATCTTCATATGTACATTTTCTGTACTATTGATATTTTACAAGAATTATTCAGTTAATATCTATATAATTTAAAGTAATCATTATAAAATAACCTACAAAGACATATTTATTCTGTTTATTTTATATAATGTCAGTATTTATTTCTGCAAAAATTACTTACTGTTTATTATAGCCATGACAGGTGAGATAATAAACTGAAGAGTTAAAAAGTCAACCTGCCAGGCAACTATTGGAGGGTTAGACGACAGAAAATGTGTTTGGATATAATAATTTATGCATTGTAATAGAAAGTCATATTTGCTGCTTTAATAACTGTGTTACAAAGCTCACCCTTCCATGATTTGTAATTTTCTTGCAGCTTCTGCCATGTTGAAATGAGTGAGTAGGTCCAGGAATACATGAGCTTATCACAGTGAAAAATCTTGGCAACAAAAGTTGCCAGTGGTTATTTTCTTCCCACTGATTTCTAGTTCACATCTCTAATAACACATCAAGCCCGAGGTCTGGACCTGACCCTCTTTCTAACCTCAGTGCTATCTCACTGTATGCACTCTAATTCAGAAACAGAACCCAAGCACATAACTGCTTATAAGGCACATGTTTGCTCATTCTGGGACCCTGGAAAACCTTAAACCAAAGGTGGGCCATAGTGGAACTGCAGCTGATGCTCTGAACTGAGTTTCCTTTGGAACAACATTGGTCTGGGTGTATTGTAGGAAACATTTTAAATATAAGCATTAGACAAGAACAAAGATACTATATGATGAAAAATGATATGAAATGATTCCATGCAAATTTGAGACTAGAACAATTCTGAGCTTGATTGCTCATGGATAATATCCTAAGCCTACAATCATTTCATTTTAAAATACCTCGAGTTTACAATGATGCGCCTAAAAAGTGGGAGCAAATCCTATTCATTCAACTCTAGTTCTTGAAGTGACATCTGCCTTGGAGCTATAAAAATAACAGATGATTTTTTGATAGCTTATCAGTTAACAGACTGCTTAGTTAGGGTAGCACATTTTTATGCTAATGTCAGGAGAGAGAGAGAGAGAGAGAGGAGAGAGAGAAGAGAGAGAGAGAGAGAGAGGATAGTGAAAATTCTGAGCAACATTGTGGTTTTTGGAACAATTTAGAGTCTCTTTTTGCCCAAATAATGGATTTTTTTCTTCTAGGCTTTTTCCAATATAAAGTAAGATGGATATATATGTGAATGTGTATTTTGGATTTGTTTGAACTTAGATTTTGACTTCATGAAGAAAGTAGGATATGATATCCTATTTGAATCCTATAAAATATGTTTTATAGTTGGCATAAAATAAATAGAGAACGTTCATGGATTTAAAAATACTATTGATATGCTAGTGACATAAGAAATGCTTTTGAAATGTCAATATGGAATTAGAATTGCAATTGTCACCAGAAATTCAATACTGATCAATCAAAAATATTCAGAGTCCCTAAAAGGTCACTGTTGTATAAACATAGAATCTAGTTAATACGAGATTTTATTAAATACTTAGTTTGGAGTGCATCTTAAACCCATGGGATTGTAGAATTAGAAGAAGCTTATAGTTATGTTAGCACACTCTCTCATGCAAAGAACATTCTAGGACAGTAATTCCTTAGGGGAAGATTATTAGGAAGAACCTGGCATTTAAATTTTAACTCTTATGAAATACCAGATTTTAAATAATAATATGGGTTAATTAATGAACAGTATTAATAAGAAAAGTAGATTATTCTTAAATAAGGAAGAAAGGACAAAGTTCACCAGACAGATCAAGCATTTTACATATTTGGGAAAGGTTAGTGACAAGCAGATATCTACTAGGGTTAAAGGTAAAGGGAATTGCATTTTAAGAACATCAAGTGGTCTGAAAATAAAGGATCCTGTATAAGGGTGTGAAACAATGTCATCTTTCTGTAAGATTAGAAGAAAAAAGCAAACACTTGTGTACACACCAAGGAGGACCCCAGTCAGCATCAGACTTCTGCAAAAAGAGATTTTTGTTTATACTCTAAGAAGATCATTTTTAGGATTTTGAAAAATAAACTGAAGGCGTTGCTTCTCATGGTGGCGATGGTAGTGGTGATGCTGATAAACAATAGATGAAAGCCAAATTCAGGGAAACAGCATTTCCCTCTGATAACAGGTCTAGTGTGTGGCATGCGTTCACTGTAAGTTGTGATGAAAGGTTAAATACACACTAGGCTGGAAAGCAAGGGAAGTCATGTAAGACTACTTTTAATGATAAATATTTCTAAGTTTCAGAGATGAATGAGTCTGTGTGGCCCCCGATCTTGCGAGTATGCAATTTCAGTGGTCTTGGTCATTGTCTAGGAAGGTGAAGAGAACATGGCATAGAATACATGGTGTGTTTGAGAGTCCTGTTAGTTAATATCTACTAGTTAATAACTGTTAGAAGCCATGTCCTAGAGGCATTAAAATGTAACCTTTTGCAATACAAATTTTACACAAAATTAAGTTTTATAAGATACCTGATTTTCTCGAGTAAGAAATATGCCTGATATGATTGGCTGGATGAGGGAATGGCCAACCAATAACTAGCCCGACTTGAGACCCATCCCATGGGCAAGCACCAATCCCTAACACTGTCAATTATGTTTGCAGACAAGAGCAAGTTGTCCTCTGAGAAACTCCACCTAGCAACAGACTTAGACAGGTACAGACACCCACAGCCAAACAGTGGATGGAGCTTGGCAAGTCTTACAGAAGAATAGGAGGAAGGATTGTGGGGCCCTAAGGGGATGGGAACTCCACAGAAAGACCATCAGGATCAAATAACTTGGACCCTTGGGGCTCTCAGAGTCTGAACCATCAATCAAAGAATATACACAGGCTGGACCTAGGCCTCCATGTACATATGTAGCAGATGTGTGGCTTGATCTTCATGCGGGTCTGGAGCCACTGGAACAGGGTCTATCACAAAAGCTGTTGCCTACATGTGGGCTATGTTCTCCTAGCTGGGGCTGCCTTGTCTGGATTCAATGGGAGAGAAAACGCCTAGCCTTGTAGAGACTTGAAGTGCCAGAGTGGGGAAGCAGGGGGCCTTACATGCTCAGAGGAGAAGGGGAGGGGATAATGGGGTAAGATGTGGTGGGGAATTGTAAGATGTGATTGGAAGGGGACAGTGAGCAAGATGTAGAGTAAATTAAAGAATAGATAAAATGGGGATCCATCTCATATATAGTCTTCAAACACGGATATTGTTGAGGATACCGGAAGTGCTTGCTCACAGGAGCCTGACATGGCTGTCTCCTGAGATACTCAGCGCAGGATCCCAGGTGGAGTTGGAGAAGGGACTGAAGGAGCTGAGGGGCTTTGCAGCCCCGTGGAGGGAGCAACAGTGTCAACCGGCCAGAGCCCCCGGAACTCCCGGGGACTGGACCACCAACCAAAGAGTGCACATGGAGGGGGACCTATGGCTCCGGCTGCATATGTAGCAGACTATGGCCTTGTTGGACATCAGTGAAGGAGCGGCTTGGTCCTGTGAGGATTCGATGCCCCAGTGTAGGGAAATGCCAGGGCAGGAAGATGAGAGTGTTGGGGGGTGCACCCTCATAAAGGCAGGGGGGAGGGGGATAGGATAGAGGTTTCCTGGGGGGAGACCTGGAAAGGGAATAACATTTGAAATGTAAATAAAGAAAATATCCAATAAAAGAAAACAAGCATTTTGACTGTAGATTCAATAAATAAATAAGAAAGAAAGACAAAGAACATGAAGTTGGCTGGGTGGTGAATAAGGAAGGGTTTGGGAGGAGTTGGGGAGGAAAAGGCTACTATCAAAATATATTGTATGAAATCACAAAAAAAAAATAAATAAAATCATAAAAAGTTTTAAAAAGGAAGAAGTTAATGCAGCACACAGGATGAAGAATTAGGACATTAAAGTGTGTTTCTTTTCAGGAAATTTTTAAAAATTAGGATGAATTCATTCAAGATAAAGAGAAAAGTAATCTTTTCTGGGGGAAGACAGGGTAGGCAACCAAATCTTGGGGACAGAGAAGGTAGTAGAGACTAGAAGATGTGGAGGGAGGGGAAGTTGTGGTCCTGATGTATTGGATGAGAGAAAAACAAATACTTTTTAAGACTTGTATTTCAAAGTTTGTGAAAGAGAAGATCCTGATAAACCAATAAAATGAATAGCCTAAAAAGATTCAAAGATACATCAAGAAGAAAATGGTATTTAGACTCATAATCCAGATTTAAATAGACTTGAAAATATGAAAGTGAGAAAGCCTGGAGGAAACAAGAGAAGGGATAGAGTAGAGCCTTGGGCTCAATACATGAAATGAGTGATGACTCACATTCCCTAACCTTGGGCTCAATGCACCAGAAGGGTCATGACTGTCATTCACAAAGCATGAAAACACAGGTAATATAGGAAAGGACCAAACACTTTTGTATCAGATTTAGGAATGGAAATGTCATTGATGAGATCACAAATAATTGAGGGATTGATTTAGTAGCTATACTAAGTGTGAAAACCTTGAAATAAAGAGGTAGAAAATACACAAAAAAATATTTTGGTTCTTATATAGGGCTGAGTTTTTGGTGAGGCTTCTCTGATCTGGGATCCATCACTACCTTGGATGCTCCTGAGTTCAACTGTTCCATTTCAGGGTGAGTCTCATAGAAAAGGTGATCATAATTAGATACAGTCACATCATGTTCTCATATAGCTTCACTCTGCCACCCATCTAAGCAACACATCCAGAAGTAGAGTTCCCTGAAGCATCTTTTTAAACAGTTGTGAACCAGTGAAGACAAGAACTGGGATAAGAAAAAGTAAAGATTAAGAAAGATTGAGAAAGTGTTGGAACATCAGGATCAATGAAAAACTCAGTGGTGTGGACAGAATATATTTATGTAGAAGAAGAAAGATATTCTTAGTAAAGAGAGAGAAACTGAGAATTAGTTTCATGAGAGGACTACGTGAAAAAAAGAAGAACTTAGGGATAACCCAGTGTCTCTAATACATAAAACCCAGAAACCTGTAATGGAAAGAGGAGAGAAGGAAGGAGCAACACTCAAGAAAGCAGAGGAACCACCAGTAAAATTACATGGATTAGCAAATGCCTCAACAATAACTCAAATTGTAAGAGGTCTTCACCCCTCATTAGAAGTCACAGAGCAACAGCTGCTTAGTTCAAACTATTATTGTCTCTAAAACTATGAACTGACAGATTTTTATAGGCTGAGACTCAAAATACAACAGTCAATTTACAAGGAAATGAAAGTTAAAAGCAAATTATTATAGTTACTCTATTAACTGATAAGGTATACTTCAAACTAATATTAGAAGAAATTTAAAAAGATAACATATAATAATAAAAAAACAATCGATCAAGAAGACATAAACATTTGTGATTATGTATGCATCAAATGTTGGGTCCCAAAATCTACAAAATGAATTAACAAGAAAATAGATGGACATAAGAGTGAGTGCCTTCAAAATCCTACTCTCATTAATCATTAAGATATAATGGGATTTCAGAGTTCTTCTGTATCATAGGACAAATAGAAACAACAAATAATATTACTTTCATAATATTCATTTCAAGATTTACTGAATTCACAAATTTCTCAGTATTCATGGAACTGTCTTTAAAGTTTAGGCTATAAAGTAGTCTCACCAAATAAAATGTATTTGAAATATGTATTATATTAAAGAACTAAAAATCAGTACCAAGAAAGAACACAGAACTATAATTATATGGAAACTAAAGAATACTCTCATGAACAATCAGTGCTGTACTGAACAAATTAGAAGGAAAATTAAAATATTCCTAAAATCAAATGAAATCAAAGGGATGGAGAGGGCTCCTTAGATTCAAAAAACCCACTAAACAAAAACAAATAAAACACCCAACAACAATAACAAAAATCCTCTTAATTTGAAAGCCTGATGACATGAGCCAGGTCCCAGGAACCAATGATAGAAGAAGATAATCATCCCCCAAGAGTAATCCTCTTCACAATACTCAAGAGCAATGTACCACCATGTGAATGCACACGTGCACACACTCACACGTATACACACACATTCACACACACACACATATTCACACACATGCACACACACTTAAAATGATAACAGTAATAAATTAAGAGTGAAAGTAAAAATAAAAACTTACTAGAACTTTGGGACTCAGCAAAGTCAATTCTAAGATGAAAGTTTATAGTTTTAAGTGTTTCTTTCATCAAAAGATTCAAAGAGATATTAATTAAATAACTTACTAATATGCCTCACGTCTTAGAAAAATATATAAACCCAAATGTCATAAATAGAGAAAAATAATAAAAAACAGGACAGATTAGTGAAAGAGACTAAAGGAATACTACAAAGAATCAATAAAATAAAAGTTGATTTTTTGAAAAAATAAACAAGATCAACAAACCCTTAGTCAAACTAACCAAAAGACAGAGAGATAAGACTCAAGCTAACATGATTAAAGATGAAAAGGGCACATTGCAAAAGACACTAATGAAATCCAGAAGATCACTAGGAAATTTCTTGAAAACTTATATTCCCCAAAAGCTGGAAAACTACATGAAATGGAAAAATTCCTAGATATATATGACTTACCAAATTAAATCAGGGATTATAAACATCCACTTAGAATGATCCATAGAAAGCAATGAGATTGAAAGTTTCCCAACAAAGAAAGCACAGGATGGGAGGATTTGCTGCTAAATTCTACTAAACTTTCAATGAAGAATTGAAACAAATGATCCTCAATTTCTTACCTAAAATTCAAAGGAAGCAACACCACAAGGCTAATTTTATAAAGTCAGATTAAAAACTAAATGAGGAACAAAAGAAACTAATTTCCCTAGTGAACAAATGAGTAAAAATTCTCAACAAAATATTTACAAACCGAGTTCACGAACACTGAAGAAGATCATGCAACATGACCAATTTAGCTTCAGTCCAGTGATGCAAGGATGGTTTAACATATGAAAATTAATAAGTGCAATGCAGCATATAATAATACTTAGAGAGATAAATAGCCTGCTCATCTCAATAGACTAAGAAAAATTGCTTGACAGAGTTTAGCATCCTTAACCCAAACACTGATAAAATTAGGAGAAAAGAAACATACAATATAAACAACCAACATAATGCAACATTATACTAAATAGGAAAGAATTGAAAGCATTTCCTTTAAGAGAAGGAGCAAGATATGGATATACATTCTCTGTAATTATTCAATATAGAGTTTGAAATCTTATCTATAGCAGTAAGACAGGAAAACGAAATGGAGGCACTAATGATAAAGGAAGACACCAAATTATTCCTATTTAAAGATGATATAATCCTAATACTTCACCAAGGAACTGTTGTGTATGATAAGAAGTTTCAATAAAGTAACATGTTACAAAATAAATACACAAAAAATTGTAAATTTCCTATATGGCAATAATGAATTTGCTAAAAAAGTAAAAAAATGTAATTTATGATAGTTTCATAACAATACATAGAGATAAGCATAGTTGAGAATGTGAAGTCACTTGTAATGAAATTTGTAGAACACTGAAGATAGAAATCAAAGATTTCTTCTTTGACTGTCTGTCAAAGACATAGACAGTCTTCCCATGCTGCCAGATTGCTAGAATTAGTAAAGTAGCAATGGTATTGCAAGAGAACAACAGATTCATATACTTGAAAAGTATCAAAATACCTAAGCTCTAAGTATTCTACAGAGCTATAGTAACAAAACCAGAATATTATTGGCTTAAAACAAAACACATAGACCAGTGCACTACAATAGAAAATGGAGATTAAGCCTAAGTTGCTAGAGTATCAAAAGGTCAAACACAATATATTTAAAATACCCCAAAACCCAAACAAACAAACCAAAACCAACAGGCTATTCACCAAATGTAGCTGGGGAAATATAGAAGAACGGAACTAGATTCATAGCTCTCAGCTTCATAAAAATCATTTCCAAATGAATCTAAATTATATATTAGGACTAGATTTGAAAAGCTATAAGGGGAAACTAGTTCAATATATAGGGATAGTCAAGGGTTTCCCCAAATCAAGTCATCCAATAGGTCAACAGGCTAATTTAATCGTGTTCCCAAAGGAAGACTAGAAATGGACAGCAAATATTTGAAAAATGGTTAACAGTCTCAAACTTCAAGGAAATGAAAGTTAAAACTAAATTGAGACTCAGTCCCACTCCCCTAAGCGTGGCTTTCATCAAGGAAGCAAAAGAATGCTTACAAAATGTAGGAAAAGAAATTCTTATGCACTCCTGCCAGAAAATCGCATTCAGCCGTTATGAAAATCGATATGTGGATCATCAGTAAGACCTGTATATACCAGAACTGGATACATATCTGAAGCATTCTTAGTCAGCATACCAAATGTATCTAGAATATAATATGTATAATGTATATATTATATATGTATGTGTATATGACATGTAACATATGTGTGATTTAACTTTGCACACACACACACACACACACACACACCACACAGAGGTACATGCATATGCATCATGAAAATATAGTGGATACTATATTGTTGTAGGAAGGGAACCAGCAAGGAACATGGAGAAATGATAGGGGATGGTAATGGGGTTAAATATTAACAAGATATAATGATAAATAAGATACAATGATACATGTATATAAAATTCATGGAATCCATTACCTTTGGGATAAATATTAATTTATAAAAAATTAATTTAATAATTAATCACCTCATATCTTCCATTTTCTCCTTTTTTTAAAAAAAAAATTGTCAATATAAAAAACTCTTGGAGTCTAAAAGAGTTCCTGGCTTATAAAGACCTTCAAGAAATAGTTATAAAGTGATAAATGCTATAAGCTATGAAAATTGTGGCTTTTCAAATTTTCTTCCCTGAAATACAATAAATTATACCATATTTTAAATAAAGAATTTTATTCATGATTCTAACTATTTATATGTGACTAGACTCTCATACTTTAGCTATCCATGATTTATGGCCTCTTAATGTTTAACTGTAGATAGATCTTCAATACATTATCCCTTATTAATTACAAAATGATTCACAAACTCACAAGATTTTTTTAATTTGCCTAAACATTACTTTCTATACATACATGTACATATGTATTCATTCTGCAAATATTTGAAAATTATATTTTCCTTAGGGTTTATTTTAAACTCCATTTTAAAAGAGAAATTATATATACTACTCTCCATAGCCCATGAAACTATAGATAAATTAATTGTAGGAGGAGCTAAGGTGGGAGGAGTTAGGAGAGGAAGAGGAAAAGGAAGAGGAGGAGTTAGGAAAGGAAGAGATAAAAGACAGAAGAGAACAAGAGAGAGAGAGAGAGAGAGAGAGAGAGAGAGAGAGAGAGAGAGAGAAAGAGAGAGAGAAAGAGAAGCAGAGATGTAGAAGCGATGGAGACGGATGTTCACGTGTCTGTAGCAGTCAAAGGTAGTTGGATATACCTAGGTTGGGTATTGGGTTATGCTTCTGATTGTATGGGTATCTTGTTACTGATCATTGCCAAATATATAAGCTTTGATTAATCTATAAGAATTAGAGTCTCATTCTCTTACTGGGCCCGCATGGATGGCAGAATGGTCTGGGCAATGCCCTGCCTTGCGGAGACAGCGTGGAAAATTGGCAGAGCCATCTCTCACGCTGGCATCTAGTGGGTGGCAGGGCTGGTGTTTCTGGCGGCCAGTTCTAGCTGCAGCGTGCACATGGCCTCTGGCCGAAAAACATGGCAGCTGGGCTAGGCAGAGTCACTGCAGCTTAGATGGTCCGCCTGCCCAGCCCCACTTTTTAAATTATTACTACAATTAATAAACCTGTAAATAAAACAGTTAGGCATAGCACATGCCTACACACCCAGAAATCAAGAACTAAGGCAGAAGGATAATATGTTTGAGGGTATCCTGGGCTACATACTGAGGCTCTCTCTCAAACACATAAAACATATTCTAACATCACCAAAGCCAAACAACTGCTGGCTAAAGCGAGATAATTTATTCACATGGTTTATTTTACTAACTATGCTTTTGTCACTATGGTAAAACACAATAAGGAGAAGGGAGTTGGTTGTGGCTCATAGTTCGGGATAGATAAGAATCTACCATAGTGGAGAGGTGTAGCAACAAGAAGCAGGCATGGTGGCAGGAGTAAGAGGACGAAAGATCTCATCTTCAAGTAGAAGCATGAGACAGAGGGTAAACTCAATGTTACACAGCTCTCAAAGCTGTCATACTTCCTCCAGCAAAGCTCACCATTTCCCCAAAACAGTACCTCCAACTTGGGACCAGGTGTTCAAATATCTGAACTGATAGAGGACATTTTCACTCTGACCACCACATTCCATTTCTTGGTCCCCAAAGAACCATGGCCATATCATAATGCAAAAATACATTTAATCAAACTTTAAAACTCTCCAAAGCCTTTAACAATCGCATCTCTGCTTAAAAGTCCAAAGTCTCTTCTGAAACTCAAGGCAACCTCTTAACTGGGATCCTCCAACCAAATCAAAATGCAGATTACACACTTCCAAAATACATTGGCTCAGAATACATGTTTCCTTTCTGAACTGGAGGAATGGAGGCACAGTGAAGAGATAGATACACAAGGCAGGAAGTAGGCAGAGTAAATACAAATCCTGTATTTCCATGTCTGAGGTCTGGAATTTTAGTTTCATTTGGCTTAGAGGTCTCCACAGCTACAAGCTTTGCTGCTCACAGCAAACTTCACTTTCCTGACCTGGTTTCCCTCCCTGTAGATAGCTCTCCTTGGCAGAGGACCACAGCTCTGGTATTCTCAGCATCTTGGGGTTTCTCATAAAACCCAGGCTTCACTTTCAAAGTTTTATACAATGGCCTTGCAGAGCTCTTGAGACCATCACACACGGACTCCTCTGCCACATTCTTGACTTCAGAAACTCTCTGAAACTCTGAATGAAGAGGTCACAGGCCCTCACTCTTGAATTCTTCCTGCCTTTGAAGCTAGTGACCAATGTCACATGGACAAAGCTGCTAAGTCCTCTGCCATGGGACGACTCTGTCTCTTCTGGCCACACTAACAGTAGCTTCTTTTTTTTTAAGTTTATTTTGAGATTGAAATTTAATTATAATGTTTGTCCCTTCCTTTTCCTCCCTCTCAAACTTCCATATACTTTTCTCCTCACTTCTTTAAATTTATGTCTTCCTTTTTCATTAACTGATATATACAGGTGTTAATATATTCACATGTGTGTTCCTAAATATAACCTGCAGAGTCCTGTTTTTTATGCAGTTGCTTTCTAGAGGCAGAAAACTTCTATAGCTTTTTCCTTTCACAAGTCACAATCTTGCTGGTAGAGTCTTGTCCCCAGAACACCTCTTATGATTCCAGTGCAGAGCTGAGTCCACTCTGTGCTAATGTCCTTAAGAATCACAGCCTCTCTTTCATCTCATGCATTCACTGTAACCTTAAGCTTCCCAGTACTCTTTTCTTCTCCAAACTGCATTTTGTATTTCTTTATGCCCCCTAATTCCTTCTCATTACACATAGTGTGATTAGTAATAAACACACCATGGATTTAGCACTATACTGTCTTGAAATTTCTTCCAACAAAAAATTAGTTCATTACTTTTCAGTTTAGTTTTAACTAGTTCTCAGGACAAGGACAGAAGTCAAACAGATTTTTTTTTCCAAAATCACCAGAATGATTTCCATCACAATAATCATTAAATTCTCCACTTCCCTCTGAAACAGCTTGAGCCAGGCCTCTCTAATCTGCATTACTCTCAGGACTACAACTTTTCAGGCTTCTACTAAAATAGCCCACAAGAATCTGCTTACAACATACAGATATGTTTACAGTCCATGGTTCAGGTCTTCCACATTCCACCAGAAAACATCAAGGTTGTTTTTTTTCATAGCAGCATTCAAACTATGGTTAACTTCTGTATCAGTTAATTTTATATTGCTGAGATAAAATACTATGAAAAAAGGCAACTTTTGAGTAGAAAGCTTTGTTGTGGGCTTGCAGTTCTAGGATGAGATTTCATCAGGGCAGCAAATTGCAGGCACAGTAGCAGAGTCAGGACGCTAAGAGATTGCATCTTCAACCACAGCACAAAACAGAGAGAGTGAAATAGAGATAGGCATGACTATGAATTCACAAAGCCTGCCCCCACTGACATGCTTCCTCCAGCAAAGCTCACCACCTCCTAAACAGCATCAACAAGGGACGACATGTTCAAATCCCCGAGTCTATGGAGAACACTTGAATTCGGATCACTACAACTATGTAATTTGTATTTCATACCTTCCATATTATGTATTTTGACAGAGGGTTCTATCTAGCCCAGGTTAGCTTTGAACTAATCATATAGCCAAAGGTGACCTTGAACTTCTGAAGTAACCCCCTCTACCACCCAGGTACTGGGAATACAAATGTGTACCATATTACACAGCCGGATTACCTTTTGTAAATGTATGAATAAGAAAACTTGGAGCTGTAAATTTAAAATACTAAAACTAGAAGCCATCCTATTTGTTTCAACCTGTCTTTGATTGTTATTTTTTAATTTTAAATAATGAAAATTAGTCTATAAAATGGGACTATCCGATTTCTGTTATCTGCCACTTATTATGTTAATGTATAATCATTTTTTTTAATTTAAACATGCACTTCGACGTTTAAGATATCTTACTTGTTAATATGGGAGGATCTGGGTTTTTGTAATGAGTTATTATAAAAGTACTTTTATTCACCAGATATAATTGTTATCTCAAAGACTTATTGCTGAATAAGCTCACACTTTCTAGCTCTTTCTGAACTCTGGCTGGCTCGTTCTGGCTCAAAACTCTGCTCCAAGCTAATTAATTCAAATTGGCTTCTCTAAGCTTCTCACTGAATTGCTCTGTTTGAAAAAAATGCCTCTGAACTCCATGAACTGCTCTGAACTGACTGCAAAAACTGAAAAGGAATGAATGGAACTGCACAAACTCAACTGAACTCAACTGTATTCAACTGAACTACAGCTAACTACACTGCATGGAACTCAACTGAACTCCACTGTATGGTCTGAACTCAACTGTACTGTACTCACTGAACTATCCTCCATTCCTGACTTACTCTGCACCACTCTTCAACCTCTCTTTCTCATGAGAGTTAGGCATATCCTACTTATGACTCTGTTAAATCTTTCTCTGATTCATTACTTTGTCTGCCCCTCAATTAGAAGACACTTTCAAATATGGCTGATTCCTTCTACAAACTAACTTGTTTGGCTTAAAGTTGTGTCTCTACTCCAGCCAGAGGAATTAAAATTGTGTCATTTCAGCTGGATTTCACAAATTTACGTCTTTGGATGTGATCCCTTGCCAAAGCATCCATGTTGCTGGATTAACGTTTCTCTACAAGTTAGTTTCATGCAATATTCTGAGAAGATAGCTATGGAAGGTTGTTGATTTAAGTCCTGTCAATGTTTATCTTTATAACAAAGCTGACAACACAGGTTAATAGAAATACAATCTATGTCTCTGACCTCCCACAAATTATTCTTTTTAATGTCTCTGGACACTTCTTACCTCAGTTTAAATTATCTAGGTATGTTGGATACTAAGTTGTTAGGATCATGTACAAAGTAACAAAAGGCATGTGATCTTTCCTAGAACAATAGGATAGAACTTGTAAAACACTGGGTGCTGTAGGTGGAGGGTCATTGGATCTAGGCAAGAAACAGAGGAATAAAAATATCATAGAAATTAACAAAACTCATTAGAATTTAACAAATTAATACACTTCAAGGAAGATTATTAAGTGGACAGTAAAGTTTTAAAGTCAAAGATATTTATTCACATTATCCTGGAAAAATAGAGTTGTGATATTGACCTTAACATTTTGTTTTCATTTAATACTATTTATAAACTAACTTCTTGCATAAAATCACCAAATCTAAATTTGATCCCAATAAATGAGAAACTTCTCTGATATATAATGTTTGAAAGATAAAATATTTGGATTTGCATGTGAGACTTACAAATCGTCATAATAAAATCATAATGGACCTCTGGTATTAACCAGTTGAAGAATTTGTGTATAGAGAGCCTCATGCATTTTCAACCCTAAAAAATAATATTGCACAAAATCACATGCATTCAATATATTTTAGAATAATTCTTGTGTTTATTTTTTATGAAAGTAAATATATTCAAATAATGAACGGAAAATAAATAAATTCTTAACAATGAACAGAAAGAATGCATATGCTGTTATATCTAACAAAGTGGAAGTAAATTTATGAATTTGAAATGTTTAACTGCATTATTATATAATAGAAATATGTACACACACACACACACACATATATATACATATACATATACATATACATATATATATATATATATATATATATATATCCAATCAATCACCATAAATGGGAAATAAATATCATATCTATCTACCTAAAGCCATTGGAAACAATTAAGCCATCTTTAAACTGATGAATTGCAAAATAATAAGTAATTACCCTGAATGACCTAAATTCAAACCTTGCATTTGCAAAACAGGTGACAAAAAATAGCTTTATCAGATTTTCTACAATCACAACTATATGACTTCCTTTACTTGAAAGTTCACCAAGGGCACAGAAATTCAGATGTGTTGCAAACAAATATTTCATGCATAGCTGATGCACCTTTTAGTCCTGGGGACTCCCTTCCAATGATCTGATAGTAACCGCCAGTATCTGAGAAGTAACTAGATACACAGCACAGTGAATGTGGTTCTCAAATGGAATGTGTTCCTCCACCCGCTCTACTGAATGAACTGTTAAAAGACCAAGAAGGCTGTCATAGAGATATCACAGGAAATAAAGAACTCCAAGCCAAGGGTGTGTCCAATAGGGTTGGCATGGAATGACAGACCGCCCTCCCCACATGGAAAATCTCGTTACCCATCTGAGATATCACATAGTGGTGGCAGCGCTCCAGAGACAGAATGAGCTCCACCTGTTTGCAATGTGTTTAGCTATTAATATTTATGTAGTAATTCAAGGGAGTAAAAAATGACAAAATGAACCAAGTCGTATCACTGTTGGTGCTTTCAACCAAGATTTCTCAAAAAACAAAAAAAGTAACAGCATGAATCTGTCTCACTGGAGAGAGAAATCCTGTGACATCCATAACATGCCAAAGATTATTGGAGAAGATAAGGCAGTAGCCATGGCCTTGGCATGCACAGAATGTGTGCTCTGCTATGACTTAATAAGAAAGTTCACTATCTGTAGCTGTGCTTTTCATATAAAAGCCATGTAAATCAGAAAAAATATGTCCTGAAGTCCTGCTAAGATTAGCAAGTCATGTAATTATAAAAAAAAAAAAATGGCACAAATTTGTCTGAAACAAAACAAATTAAAGAAGATAAAGATATCTGTCTCTATCAATGTCACCAAGAGAATAGTCTGTGTCCCTCTAAAGAATTATTTTTTGTAGTTCTGTGACCATTTGCTTGACAGCAAGCTCAAAAGGTGGGCACTGCTTGATTAGGAACCTTTATTAAATACCTATGTCCCTGTGATCCACTGACATAATAGCTTGCATGATCTTAATTTTTGACTACATCATGTCTTAAGGAAAGTAACTTTAAATCTAGTGGTAAAATAATATATTCAGCTATTCATCAGGAAATTATCCCTTGAGGCTGCACTGTGTTTTGTGTGACATTATCTCAGAACCCAGAAATGTTTCCAAGAATCTGACCCCTAATTCTCATTGACTCTGAGAAATAAGGTAGGTATTATGGAATGATTCTGGGCTTTAGGGTCAGTAGTAGCTTAATTCTAATCAAGGATTTACTTCCAGCTCTCTGGTTGACCACAGCATTTAGTGAATTGTTCTCTCCAATGCATACTATTTATTAAATGGAGATAATGTCTGCATAACTGTTGAATGAAGTGGATATTATGGTCTGTTTAAAGTGATATCAGTTTCCCTTCTACCATGTCCTGATTTAGTATCAATTCTAAAGTCACTAGTATAATTTTTACAACATGGTGATAGAACAAAGAATATTTAGAATTAATTTTATTTTATTAATTTTACCATGGAAATTCCCCAAGAGGCTAAAAATGTGAACTGAAATTACAACATAGTGTTTCACATACATCATAAGTGTGTATGTGTGTGTGTGCAAATGTGTATAAATTCTCATGTGTAGGTTATATACAGTTTTTATATACGTATATAATATATGTTATATGTGCATATATGTATGCATTATTATATAAAATTATGTATATAAATGCTACATACCCATACATACATATGTAATTTTTCTGATGGAAAGGCAAATATTGTCAACATTGAGTGTGTGATTCCAATGAAGAGTCTAATGAAAAATTGAACTCAGTTTATTAGAAATTAGACAAAGCTTCTTTATGCTAAGGTCTTCTAAAGAACATAAATAAAAGTTCACTGTGTATAATCCACATGTGAACTATAAAATGACATTGGGTTTTCCGTTGAATGTCTTGTAAAGAAACCTGAAGTTACTGAAAGCATCTTAGTGATGATTTATTCCAAAGGACTCTTTCGACATCTCCATGGCCTTTAGGGTACAGAAGAACCAGGTTGAAATGGAGTTGCTCTTCCCATAGAAGAGTTGAGCTTTAAAATCTTAGAGTGGTTACATGCAGACAATTCTATCTCCTCCCTCAGTACCTCAGAGTCTGCCAGCTATTGGGAAATGTCCCTTATCCTAACAGTATCAAATTCTAATTTCTGGGCTCTTTGAATATTACCTTGTAAGACATTGTCTTAGGAAATATGATTGTCATGTTAATGACAGGGTGATGCCCAAATGCCATCATGCTTGGTCATATAATCTATCAGCACAAAAACATCTAATGGACATGTAGAAGAAAAGACAATGAAAAGATGAAGTGAAGACAAGCACATCAAACCAGGGGAATGGCAGAGAAGTTAGGAGAAGCAAGCAGTGGAATCTTGTGTAAGTTCTGGAAAGTCAGCCCAGTGAGCCTGATTTGAGATGGCTACCTACTCAACTGTGAGCAAATACGTTTTTGAGGATTTAAGTTACTGAGTTCCCAGTAATTCAACATTTACATTCCTGAATTCCAACTAACAACATTCTATCGAGCAGCCTTTTGCAAGTCATTATGTACAATTGGTTAGAGGTTTATGAGATGGGACAGTGAGCAAGACACTCATTGGTTCTGTAAACCTATGCTGGGTCATTTCTTTGCTACAGAAAGTGAACATTTTACACCTAGGTTTGTGCTGCTGGTTTGCCAAACATTCTATGGTCCCCCACAGCTACAACCCCCATCCTCCTCAAAAGTCATGGTTATTAATTTTCCACCTTTTCTTTTTGGTGGTCATAGCATCCTATAATAGCTTCTCATCTGATCTCAAAATTTTCTTTCTTTTGGTCTTATGAGTCTCTCTATTCTTATTGCTTATCCTTCTTTCACGTTGACCTACTTGGGTCATCTTGAGCTAGATCATCTTCACTTCCTTACCCACTGCCTTTCTACTCAGTGCCTCCACTAGCAACTCTTCTTTTCCTCTTCTGGTTTATATATAATATACATCTCAAGTCTCTTTGATTCTTCAAAAATGTAAATATCAGTTTTTAATATTATCTTTTAGAATTTTTCATCACACACTGGTGAGATGACTGTGGGTAAAGATGCATGGGGCAAGCTGATAATCTGAGTTGGATTTCAGAACCCATGTAGCAGAAGGGGATACCACAGTCATTTAACTTCCACATACATATTCCATCCCATCCCCCTACACATACCATAAATAAATATAAAATTTGAAAAGATAATAAAAGCACTTTTCAAACATAACCCAGAAACTCACAAGCTCAACAAAGACAGAAATTGTACCTATTTTTTGTCTGTTTGTTTGTTTGTTTGTTTCTCCATGCCAGTATATGTGCCTGGCTCTTAGAGAGTGTTAAATAGTTAAATGCATACTTACTGGTAAAGAGATGGCTGAAAGAATATACAAATCATGATCCTTCCCCTGTGACTGAACTCTCCACTAACAAGTTTATTTTCTTTCCAAAATAAGATTTAACTATTTTGAGTTGCCATGATTTCATCTTAACCATGAGTCTAAACAATGCTTCATTGCTGCAGTGAAGGTCTGACTTCTCAGGTCTAAATAGGCCTCCCTTCATTAACTTTATTTCAGACTGGGTGTGTATATCTACAGCAAATACCCAGAAAGTCACAGGCAACATGGCCTCACCCATCAGTGAAGCGTCAATTACAACTTCACACAATATCATATCTATAAAAAATGACACATATCTACAATGTATCTCTCCTTTTTTCTGAGAACATATCCAAGGTGGTCATGGCCCCTTATTTTATCTCCATTCTCTTAAAGAATCATCAATAGTACCTTTGGGATCTCTGGTGACATCAGCGTACCCTGAATTTTATATTAGCTCATTGTTAGAGTTAACGCCAATTTGATAGTGATCATTTTTTTTTTCTCTCTTTCATCAATCGCCAAATTTTTTGGCCCTCTGGAATTAGTGACCATAACTCACTTATGTAGAAAGACTATATGCAAGAACCAGCTGCTGAAGCAGGAAGGAAAATGATTTGCTTTCTCAAGTTGGCTTTGAAAAGTGTATGAGTTGCCAGAAGGCCTCTGGGTATGTGTATAAAACATCGAAAACAGATATAACAATACACAAAAAAGGAGATAAATCTTCAGAACTGGCTCCCCAGGAAGCAGCTGAGCGATTTCCAGCACTAAGATGGAACAGGCCACAGGGAGAGCTCTTGAAACAGGACAAAGAGGGCAACTGTGCTCTGGAACAATTTCCTGAATTAAGTTTGTTGTTTAATCAATACAAACCACTAGGTTTTCAGCTACTTTACCACTTTTAACATGACTTTTTTTTTTTTAAATACCTCTTAAAAATACTATTATTTATTTTTAAGAATCTACAAAATGTACAAACATCACTTCTTTGAAAAATTGAAGATGCTTAATGATTTAACTGCATTCTCTGAAAAACAATTTTTAACATAAGTAGCTTCATTATACAAATATATTCTTATTTACTGACTTGCACATAAGAGAATCTAGAATTTATAAGTAACTCTGTGATTACTAATCATAAACAATGCTTTTATGATGACTTTTTTTTCACCTGTATGTAATCAAGTCATCCAGTAACTGCAAATGTAACATCTTTCAATGGTCTCTTTGGGACTTTTAATCTGTTTACTTTTATAAAGGAGGTGGTTTTATTTTTACATTAAGGAAGCATTAGCATCATTAAATGGGCTCCCATTTTATGATTACTGCAAATGTCACATTGATCCAGAAAGATAAGAAAATGTGCTCATCTTTGGAACAGATATCCCAGGCATGAGCAGGCAACCCACACTATTTGCATTAAAAAAAACAATTGTATAAATGCAGGAGATTGACATGCCATCTGCTCGCGTCCTTCACTTTTCTGGCTCTTCTGTGTTGAGATATTTTTATGGAATAGTTACGTTTATTATTTTGAAAATGAGCCACAGGTTTAAAAAGTTTACGATGGGTACTATGACAAAGCTACTGATTTAGTGTATCACAGGTGTTAAGACTTGTGTTAAGTTACCTCTTATTGCTATTGAGTGTATCTAGCTCCTACATAGTCAGATGTTCAGACAAAAATATAATCCATATAAAACTATCAAGGATGTTTAGGACCACATTTAAGGTAGTTCAGTAAGATGCTTTTTGTTAAAGAGAATAAAGCAAAATGCCCTTAAAAACTGATGACTTAAAAAGCCACTGTCAACTGATACCAAGTTACTATGTCACTCATAAGGACAACAGAGGCATCAAGTGGAGTAAAACCCATGTTCTAAGGGGAGTACACAGAAGCATCACACATCACCTTAGGACAGGACTGTTTTCTTTCAGTTTGCCATGTGAACACCAAGGAAGCTTATCAACTTCAATTTTATTTTATTTTAATCTGATTTTACTACAAAAACCAATGTGTATATGTATGTCTCTGTGTGTCAGAGTGTGTAAATGTGTGTGTGTGCTGAAAAGAAAACAAAACAAACCCTTAGAACTAGCATTGCCCCTTTCTGAAGTTTAGGTGTCTACTATAAGTCTGTTCCACTTTTTGATTACTGGATAAGGGAGGGAGAAAATGAAGCAACAACCACAAAGACAACAAAACTTATCATGTGAAATGAAATGTCCCTACAGCAACCAACCCCTTGGTGTTAATTGCCTTTAAAACAAAAGGATATATAGGTCAAGTATTTTTTTTCCAATTTACATAGGCTTCAATATGTGTGAGTGTATGTGTGTGTTTGTGTGTGTGTGTGATTCAAATGAATATATATTCAAATATATACATACATTCATGAAAAATACATGTCGTGTGGTACACACACATTGGTGTGTGTGAATGACTTACTAAAATTTTCTTCTCAAGTATAAATGTAAGAATGATTTTTTTTAAGAAGTAATTTCCCTGAATTCTTTCCAATTTTGAAGTAATTTAGGTAGAAATACCAAAGGCTTAACATAACAGTGGATGATATACTTTTCATATTATCCCAGGGTACTTGATTATTTTTTTAATCCCAACCTCAAGGAGTTTGATGAAGTTGGAAAAGATAAGGGGTGATATCTATAAAGCTGATTCTTACTTTGTTTCCTTCTCAGATAACCTGTTGGGAAAATGTACCGTCGAATTCTGGGCCAGACCATCAAAACTAATCTTTCATGTGATTTTTATTTTTCATATATATTTTATCCTTAAATAAAATATTTCTTATTTTGATGTGTGTGTGTTATATAAGTGTGTGTGTGTGTGTATGTGTGTGTGTGTGTGTCTGTGTCTGTGTTTGTGTGAGAGATATGTGAAAAAAACATGACACTGTCTTCAGAGAAACTTATGCCAGCTCTGCAGCATGCTGACCGAGGGAAGGTTTTATAGTCTCTCCTTTATCTTGGGTCTGAAGAAGCAAAGATAGTTCCTAAGTGAAAGGAAAAAGACCCAAGAAAGCAGGTGGGAAAAGTATGAGAAAATACACAGAATCCTGGTAAAGAAAGATGCCCTGGAAAAGAGAAAGGCCTGTGAACTAGAAAGAGGTGATGTGGAATACTTAGGAATATTTGTGCTGGCAAAAATGTAGCTTTCTCTGTAGTAAAACTGGAAAACAATTACAAAAGGCCAACACACACTGTAGAAAGAAGCGGAAAGGAATCACCTGGATTTGTTTAATGTTAAAGTTAAGTCATTCTTTGAATCCCTATTTTCCTCAATTGCAACATTTTCTTAGAATTGTTTTTCATTTAACCCTAGACAATAAATTGGTTTGCCCAACGACTTCCAGACTCCAAGGGTAAATGTGGAGATCAAGTTGGAAATGTGATATGGAAAACATTAGTAAGATAGACCCTCGCTCATTACAGAACATAAGTGACCTTCATGTTGTATATAGAAGAATAAAATGCTGTAATATAATCTGCCATAGCATTTTATACAGGTCAGGGAAAATTCCTCAAATCCATATTAATTCATGGGAAGGAGTAGTGTGCATCTTCATAAAAAGCAATGGTTAACACACGATTTAGCCAACTCTAACACTGGGAATGTGGACAATAAGGATACATGTACGCACATGGAGCTCATGTATTTTTTTTTAACTTTTAGAATCTAAAGGAAGATATTTTGTTTTGATGCTTTAAGTTAATTAATGACAAAGGCTGGTGATGGTTTTGGGCTCATTCTTCCTTTTCTACTTGCACAATTCCAAGACAAAAACTTCACGTTGCTTCTTTTTCTGTCTGAAATTTTGTTTATAAAATAATTCCGAATGCATTCATCTTCATGCATCAGACTCTTCCATATTCACACTAGAAGGCGCACACAGGGACAGAAGGCGGGTCCCGACACCATTTCTGTGTATACGGGGTTGCACAGTATCTTTTCATTTAACCAATCTCTGAATGAGCTGTGCATTGTTATCTTGTGTCAGACTCACTAATGTCTCAGTTTATTGAACTCCAGGCTAGTCTCTTTACTTCTCTCATTAAAGGGGCATTTGACTCTGTTGTCTTATGTTTTATTTAAAAGTACTATTATACAGCTGCAAACAATAACCAGTATCTAGTACACACTGCACAGTAACTGTTTATCTTACTTAACACGCTGTTCAGTGTTTGGTCCATCGTCTCTTAAATCATAAATGTACAGTGCTTTGAAAGCATGATTGATTAGTAGTTTCCTGTCCTTAAAGAGCTAAGCAGGAGTTTGACTGGTTATTGCATTTCCTTCAGTGCATTTGTTTTATTCTTTTATAAAAATATTATTTTCAACATGTCATTTAGTGGGAAATTTTTAGGAACTATTATTTTCCTGGTTTGGTAGGAACTAACCTAAATGGAGTCAGAGACTGCATTCTGAGTCTCACAGGTACTTTGATCCATGAGGCCATTGAAAACAGGGAAAACAAAACAAAACAAAAAATAGTTAAAGCATGGTGCAATCATTTTCCTGAATCCCTCAATGCAAGAGAGTAGCCTTAAGTCCTACAGAGAATAGTTCATTAAAACCACGTTGTCCAGTTTCTCCTTACAATGCCTGGCCTCGGGGAGCTATTTAATAGGAGAAGAGTTCTAAGGGTTGCTGGGTCTTAGTGCTTTGTTTTTGATTTTGTTTTTTGTTTTGTTTTGTTTTAAGAAAAACAGTGTCAGGTTGCAGGGACTACCTATCCTGTTTCTTCTTGCTTTCCTGTGTATAGGTTAAACTTTGAAGAGATAATGCCAAGGTCTGGTTTTCCTTTAAAAAAAAAAGCAAATCCCAAGAGAAGCTAACTTTATTTTAACCCATATATAGACCACAAATCTTGCTTTAGAAAGTAAACATTTAATCATGACATTGTTGTAGGATATAAAGCTTAGATAGAAAAGTTATTCTTAAGTTTATTCATTATTCACAATAGTTAAAGCCCGTGTAATTGATTTGTAAGAGGAAGAAAGTATAGGGAAGCAAATGAATTGATACCCTTAACAAAAACAGTAAAATCACAAAAGCCAGGTGAATCCTTTAAACTTTAAGAATAAATTTTAAAATTTAAGTATGAAGATTCAGTAAGATTGGCATGTTATGAAGCAGTATGATATGCTATGTCTGTTCATCGTTCGTCTGAGGTAACTCACCATCTAAGACCGTTATGACATGAAGTCCTTGAAAAATGTGGATTTGGAAACCAAATGACAGGCCAGGATTTTGTAGCTTGAGGAGAGAATGCTATCACGTCCCCTAACAGCAAGCAGCTGGCTCCACACACAGCATGCAACACTCATGACACAACTTTTGTACACTCGCATTCATGCAGTCATAACTTTCAAAGACAAAGGAAAAATAATTCAATTTCATTGACAACAAAAAATAAAAAACTTTAAAAAGTTCAGTTTCTTCAAAATTGTGTGTTATGGCGGGGAAGAAGTCTGCCAACTGCCTGTTTCAGTGAAAGAGTCATTAGTAACTCACTTAATTTAAAAATATCAGCATTATGAACCTAGGGCTAAAGGATACAGCTCCCGTTTCCAATACTTTATAAAATACCAGAATCCTTTAAATCACTGTTGTTACCTCTTTAACCTTTCCACATGTTTTTTAAGCATATCAAATTTAATCAAAATTAGGCTTTAAGATGGGTTTGGTTTTGTATATAGAAATATCAGGAAAAAAAGAGATTGAGAAATGAAGAAACATAGCAAAATCTTTCCCAAGTAAATATATTTGTATATATAAAAAAATAGACATAAGTGGCATTTCCTGCATAAATGATGCAGCATTATTTTTTTTTTTAAAAAAACTAGAATTGTAAATGCTAATAGTTTCTAGTAACTATGTTCAATTATGCACCAGTGAGAGAAGAAAAGTAAGTTGTCTCTGGGGAATATGCAAACTGCCAACAAATTATTTTCTAAGTATCTTTAACTGAGATCTTTTAAAATAAAATTTCCAGCTTAGTTCTAAAACTGTGCACATCCAGAATAAAGCTTACGATCACTTCCCTTGAATTTGTGAAAAACAGCAATTTTGATTTCCGAAGGCCACCCATCCTTTTGCTCACAGTCCCTTCATATTGTACATGAAATATTCACATCCGGCTGCGGCCGAAGTTCCACTGTTAGCCCATTCTGCCGGTGCTGCTCACAAACCCCACAGTTGTGTTCCTGAGTCCTTTCCATGCACTTCTGCTCTGTGTGCATGGAGGGGGGTCTCCTCCTCTTACTCATTAAGCAAGGAAGTGAAACTCTGAGTTCTATAGAATATAAAATTAGACATTGTCCCTGCCCAGTGGGCTCACAGTATCTCCAAATTTGCTGTAAAATATGTCTACATATTGCATAACAGATGCACTCCAAGTGCTAAATGTCTGGAGATAAATCTATTATTGACTTCATCCTCTCAACCTTTCCAATTCCCTTTATCATTTGTCAGCATATATGATTTGTATATGCCGAGGCAGATTGGGAATTGTAGACCAGCTCTTTGGTTACGTTTTAAAGAGGCACCACATTCCAAATTGGCTATGACAGACTTTGGTCCTGTGATCACACACATTAATAACCGCCCCCCCTCGCCCCAGGCTCATGGCTGCTTGTCTCTCTGCACTGAAGCAGTAAGCAGGCCTGCAAGTATATTCTATCACATTAGAATTACTGCTGCCTTTGTAAATAAAACTCAAGCTTTTGTCCTCTTAAAAACATTCTCTGGTTTGCCTTTAACAATAGTTCTCCCTTTCTGGTGTGGAAGAGGACAGCTCTTGAAGTACACATAGGTAAGACTAGAAAAGACAGTTTCATCATAACTATGTGTTTTGTAGTATGTTACTTTTTAAAAGCTTGCATGTGCATAAATGTAACTTTTCAGGGAAGGTTTATATTTCAACACACATATGATACATGTAACTTTTTTATTTAAATATATGACAACATTGTTTTCCTGGTAGTTTATTGCTATTACCTGTGCATTTATGAGAGGGCCAATGCCTTCCAGAGATGTAGGTGAATATCTGAATCTAAGAGGAAGCATCTTTTAGGTACAATTAATGATAAAATCCCATAATTTGCTCTCCTGCTAGTTTAAATTCTATGAATAAAATAGGCAACACTTCTTCAGAGTGTATAGTTAAAAATGTGAGTTTTTAGCCTACATAAATGTAACATTGGTTGTACTTTTGAAAATAATGATTTTACTTTTAGTCTTAAAAGTAAAGCAAGAAAACATAAAATCAAAGTGCCCCTTTCTTCCTTTTGCATGTTGTTTGCGTCTGAATTGTTTCTTCATTTCAAATGACTCTTTAAAACACATTTGGCAGTCAGTACCCCTAGTCATTCAAAGAGTTTTTGACAAGGGGGAAGCTGGCTTGATACCATCGGTCCTTTTAAAATATATTAGTCTTTAACTGCCTGTCTTCTTCCCTAAATTTTAGGGATATATATTTGCTTAATGAATTTATTATGAATCTCCTACTGCATACTTTAGCATATCTCAAGGTTTAATAAGACCTTGTCAACATAATGGGAATTAGCTTATTTGTTCAAGCTTTGCCTCTTTTACCCCAGTGGACTTACAGGGACAAATGCAACTCATTATGAAGAATGAGTATATATATATATATATATATATATATATATATATATATTATATATATATTGGTTGTGAGCCTAGCCTTTAATGGCTGAGGCATCTCTCCAGCCTAAAGAATGAGTCTTTTTCTATAGTAGACTTTGTCTCTATAACTCATGGCAAAGTTGTCGTTTGCTTTCCATGTAAGCATCCTGCTCTGTCCCTAGGGTGAAGGAAGCTGACTTCAATGCTGTTATACTATTGTGATACTCTCTATGTTCCTAGACTCCCCATCTCAAAAGTATGGTTTGCCCATTGAGACACCAGCACTTGGTAATCTATTTCCTATGCCTTCCCTCTGCTCATAGATCATCGCCAGAGTACATGTTACATCTGCAAACTTTACATTTTGAACTGACAGGCTATTCTTTTAAAGACATAAGACAATATAATATAGAGGTGATTTCTAGTTTCTGCAGATATGAGGAATCTTGATGAGCACTGATTTGATGTGATTTCACTTTAAATACACAGAGCATCTATGGAAACAAAACCTTTGGTAACATTTCCTCATACCTCAATTGGAATCCTCATCTCAAAAGTACTCTGGAAAGGTCAAGGTTCTCTCCCTCTTCCAGACATGTTGACACAATCTCTGGGGCTGGGGATGGAAGAAGTATGATAGGAGATGGCAAAAAAGAGACCCACTCATGTAGCAGTTCTTGTCCCCTTGGAAATGCTGGTAAAGTTCATGAACTGGGAAGAGACTGCAGAGCATGGGGATGTGAACAGTGTGACAACAGTTGTGAAAACAGGCACAATTTACAAGTTTGGGAAACTAAAGACACATAAAAGTTTGAAATTTTAGTATGAATAGAGCATTTAGTAATTGAGTGGCTGCATTCTGGAAAATCAAGAAATTACTTTGTAGCAATCAGATTTCATTCATTCAAAAAACGTCTGTGAAATGTCCCTGTATATCGGACATTAGATATGTTCTAAGGACGAAATGATAGTTGAAACTCATATGCATTCTCTTGTGTAACTTTAAACCTGAAAGATGAACATTGATAAAAATAGTAATGTCATTGTCTGTAATAAACAAGTGCTAGTCATCCAACATATTATGGATGGTGACAGATGGGTCAATGAATTTGAAGCTTACAATGTCATATCTAACAAACCATCATGTCACATGCCTTGACTATAGTCAACCTGTTTTACCAATTACTTATCTTAGAATAAAATGTAAGTTCCCAAGTAGAGCAGGAAGATGGCAAGGTGCTAGGATGGTAGATCATAAAGAACTGTCTTTGTCTATGGACCCTGAAGGAGATTCAGTGAGACTTGAGGAGTGAACAGACTGTACAAGCAGTCCCGTCAACAAGGGCCCCAGGCATTAAAACCAACGTAGGCTTTGGGGTTGGGATTATGGACTTCCTAAAAGGAAATTAATTGTTTTCTGTATCTGAAATGACTGTTAATTCATCACCGCATATGCTGTTCGGATCTCACAATGTAACACTCGCAGGCAGTAGTTTTACTATGTATCTATAAACTTCAGTTTTCAGTTTAAAATCTCAGATGTTTCCATTTGCATTTAGCTAAAAATTGGCAAGAAGATTGTCATCTCTGATCCAACTTTTTTAATGGAAAACTAATTTTGATTTATGGGGTGGCAAAAATATAAACATTTTAGATAAATCTTTTGCCAATTTCTAGATTAAAAAAAACAGTTTTAACTGTTAACTTTGGCCTTTTGAAGGATTATTTTTAACTGAACATGTCAATGTTTTTACCCTACACTGCATTTTCTTTGTCAGTTCACACAGTAGTACCTTGCTCTGTTCCACAATCTGTGACTAGCTTCTGAGACACTGGTCCTTGTGCCCATTCACAGGGGCAATGTCACTGCCTCCTAAACCCAGGTCTCCACGCCATCAGCCTGTGCCCAAGCAAGTGTGTTGATAATTATTAGGTCTTTATAGGAAATGTAGACATGCTTTTAAAATAAACTTGATAATTTTTTTTTGTTTTTATAAAAGCCAGTAAGGACATGTATGTCTGTTGCATCGGGACCGAATCAGTGAGCCTTGTTTGTCTAGAGGTCTTGGAGGGACACAGCCTCTTCATGGGGTACCAGCACATGCAAAATCAGAACATCCAAGTTTTCTAAGTCCCCACAGCAAAACTAAGTTGGTTCCTACTGAGCCTGTGCCTTATAACCTTGCTATCCTACACGGTTTGGTTTTATGGAATAAACAAACAGACATTAATAATGAAAATAATCCTTCATTTTTAAGTAAAGAGATCTTTCTACTTTTATCTCTTATAGCACTGTGGTCTTTCTCTTAAAAGTTTCCCAAACTTTATATTGTATTCTCACTTGATTACTAGTTCTTATCTTGAAGGTGTATTAATATTTTAATAAGTATAACTGATAACAGTTATCCTATTTTAGAGGCCAATTCAGTAAGGATATGTTAATAATTCTGCTTACTGTAGAAAAGTATTCAGAAGCATTGATTATTTTGAAGAATAATAATTGACTTAGACTTTACATGAAATATAATGGTTAATCTTTTTCTCAAGTACCATTAACTTATGGTTTTATATACTTTGCTCTTTCAAGTTATAAGCTATAATGCTCATATACAATTTTAAGATTCAGAAATGTTTTCTCTGTTGACATATGTAGATATGTACAAGTCCTTTTCTGGCCATTTTGGAATGTAAAATATATTATTATTATTATTATTATTATTATTAATTATAACCCCTTCTAGTATAATAGAAGGCATATAATGATTTTACCACTTTATACTTGTTTAAAATTATATAGACATGTAAATGTGTTTAGATACTATATATGTATGTATGTGCATATATGCTACACTACATATATTATACATGTGCATAACTATGTATTTATATTATATATGTATATATAAATTTTTTAACGAATTAGAAATAGAATATCACTTCATTTTTTAAACTAGTATTAAAACTCAAGTACACAACTTTTTACCTGCATCATAGACAGATAGGCTATACATAGTACATAGTTTAACAATTTTAAGTATACACTTTAACATTTTTTTAACAAATATATTGTCTTGTGATCACCATAAAAGTTAGAGTGTAAGTCACCTCTGCCAGTCCAGTCTTTTTGTATCCATCATCAACCTGTATCATTAGTTTTGTCTGGTGCTTGGGTCTCATTTGCTACATATCCTAAGCTTTTGTCTTTATATACCAAAACTGTATGCTACTTAAGATCAAGGAATAGATTGGCAAAGAGAAAATGGGATTGGAAAATTAAGCAGAAGGGCCCCTCAAGCATATAGACTCAGTAAATATTAGACTTCAGAGCATCAGGCTGGAAAGGAATGACGATTGGCAGTACTGTGTAGTGAGTGACTCTGAAGTCTCTCTTGGTTCTTTCAGTGTACACACCCTCATGGTTACACCATTAAGGTGAATGGTAAAGATGTAACCAAACTGTGAAAAACCACTGTGTCCAATGTTTGATGCTACACTGAGAATCATGTCATGCTTCCGTCTAACTTGGTGTTTTGATCTAGCCTTCCTATTTCATTCATAATTCCCCTAAGTAGTAAGACTGTTAGAAAGTTAGGCAAAGCATAGCCTTTGCCATCCAGACTGGGCTGCAGTGGCATGTTATGGACCAGCCCAGGTGCCTGGGCATCACTTAGAACTTGGTGTGGGAGGGATTGAGCAGGATAGCATGGTTTTATGCATTTGCTTAAACATCATGATTTCAATACTCAGCGGCAACCCTCACATTGTAGTTATTCCATAAAGATCTGTTGGATAAGTAAATGTTCAGTATTTACTCATCTGTAAACTGGATCTGAGCCACAATGTGCTGCTTAGGTAAAAATGTGTGTGGAACAGCAGCAAGGTGCCTGGCACATAGTGGATAAACACACATACAACGTTTATAGCCACATTTACTAGAATAGTTTGCAAATTAGAAGTCTAAATTAATTATCCAGATGATCCAAGATGGCGCCTTTTCACTTATCTCATTCTCTGTTTTTCTTGGACTCAGGGAACTGAGTTAATTGAATGGTTGCATATATAATACTCCAGAGCCGCAGTGCCTACTTCTCAATTACTGAGTGATTGACAATCATATCCGTTTAAAGGCTTTTTTTTTTCTTTCAGTTTCACAGATTTTAATGAAATCTCTAAGTCAGCTTGTTCTTCCTGTAGCCTTTTCCATAGATTTTTGTAAAGACCAAAATTCTTGATGAATCACTAGGAGGAAAGAGGAGAGGAGAGAAGCATGGGAAGAGGAAGGAGGAGATAGAGGGAGAAGGAGAGGGAGGATCGACTCTGTACAATTCTGTTGTTTCTTTTGCATGGGGAATTCATAACCTTGTAGGCTGATTATGTTGTTAGAGATGGTCTACTTCTACCCTTTAGCTGCTCATATAGGGGATTAGGGGACTTGAGCAAAGCCTTGTGCTCTTCTCTCAGTCACCATCTGACCTGCACTTATTAACTGCTACTCCAATCAAAGTCTTCTTCGTCATCTGCTTTTGGAATGAAGTTTACTTTCTTGAGCCCCCACTTAACTTGAACTTCTTTCCAATGTAATTTCTGCCATTTATACCAGTGTCATTTTCTCAGTACTTGGATGTTGTTATTTGTACGTCTATTTGAAGAGAAAGTCCTGTATTTGTATGAAACATCACAAGTATTCAAATATGAATCAGAGAAAAATAAAAAAGAAGGAGAAGGGAGATGAACACTAAACACTTTATTTCTCTCATGTCTATTTCATGTCATTTTTCAGACAAATTTTGTATACGAAAGTTTTAAATATTCTGAACAATGAAGCAATCAGCTTGCTATGATCATCTGGGCTCCCCTTTTTATTTAAGCTTTGAATAAATTATCGATTACTTAATTATTATGCCACAGTGGCCTAGGTACTGATGCTTCACCAGGTTGTGCTGGGCTCTCTCAGGTAAGTTCTATGAGCTATTCCTTGGAGCATGTCCTGGGTCATTGTCTTAGAAGGCTGAGATAGCCCATATTGCACTAATAACCAGAAATAATAAGTTTCATTTGGCAAAATAATCTTGTGGTGAAAGGAGACCTTGGTCTTTAAAGGTGAGAGTTAAAAATATAGTATCTATGCTGACATAGCAAAAGGGTTTAGAATGAAATTGCTAAATTCTGATTCAGAGAAAGACACATTTCAATGGGCTACAATTTGCATTTTTGATAGTAACTACTTTTAGGAAAATGTGAGTTACAGAAGGCAAGTTTAAAATTGCAATGGCAGTTGGGATATTACTTTTTAATTTAAAAAAAATGCAATGTTGAGGGATTGTGGTATGCTATGACACAGATGAAGAAGTCACATAACAACTCCCAGAAGTTAGTTTTCTTCTCCCACCGTGTGGGTCCCAAGGATGGAACTTGAGTTCTCAGGCTCGGCTGCACATGCCTCTCCTCACTGAGCCACAAGGATGACACATAAATATTACTTTTTGATTAAACATTTTAACTGAAAAATGAGACATGTTTGTTTATACCAGACAAACAAACAAGCACATAGTTGCACAGTAGATAGCAGCGGCATCTCTGGATGTCCCTCTTTTCCTTCCATCCTTTCCCTGCTGCTGGGTTTTCTTTCTGCCCCCTAAAACCATATCACAAATGCTTGAGATACTATTATAATTTCAAAACGATGCTTCTGAAGCAGGCTGATTCCACAAGCCCTATAAGGAAACCTATACATTTTTCACATCACTAGGGCCTCATTTCACAGTCCTACTCTAAAAATCATCCAAAATTGAACATATTGGAGGCAATCAGCCAAAAAATCAAGACTCCGCCATGTTAAGCAAGAAGAGCCAAGAAGAGTGACTGGATGCCACGTGCAGAACTGTGAAAACCCAGCCTATCGCGACAGAAAATAGATTTCCTGTATCCCGTGCACTGTAAATGGCAGCATGTGGAGCGAGCAATCCCAGAAGCTAAGAGACTCTGTGACATGTCACATCTCAAGCTCTGTGAGCTGAGATGCAGATTAACTTTCTGGTTGCTTTTATGTCATAAACCAGCTTCTGGGTATGCTGTTCTGGATCAGTGGATTCAAGTTTACATTTTTCAACTCGGTCTGTTATTCTATGACTCAGAGCCAATGGTTTGGGTGCAGTGAAGTTGTTTAGCTAATTCCTATCTAGTTCTTTTCTAGATGTGGTAATATGATCTATCCAGGGATGGGGTATACGTGCCCCCTCCAGAGAACAGCATCAAACTGGAGTGCTCTTTTTGTATTATGTGTTGGAAACTTGAACAGTGCAGACTGCTACCATTGTGACTTTGAGTTGTTTCTAAAACTCAAGGGAAATATTGCTAGGGAGAGAAAATTGTTTTGGAATATTTGGAAAGCTGGTATGGAAATGATGTTAGTGTCAATAATTTGAGGTCATTAATGTCTTAGGGAGTATAAAGCCCAAAATTTACATATTCTTTAGAGTCATTTGAGTTTCTTCTACCATAGGTATGTTGTGTAAGACAGAGAGACGCTCGTATTCCTAAATGGCAAGGACTTTTGAAGTCAGTTGGTCACTTCTTACTTTTTCAATGAAAGGTATTATTTAACAGCATTTTCTATTTGAGAATTTATCGTGCAGTATTTTATATCGCCACTGCAATTCTGGGTTGCTGCTGTGGGTTGGTTCCATTAGCGCATGTTTCTAAACATTCCAATGTATTATAATGAATATTACATTATATCTAAACATTGAACATCAAATACTTCATTTTATGGGGCACTTCACATGTACTGTACTAGCAAATTTTATATTATATCATAGATACATAGCTTTTATCATGGTATAAGTAAATAATATATTTATACATTTTTAAGCCTATGATTTCATGTTCATAGTTTCATAAAATCTGAAGTACTGGCTCATCCTTAAACAAGTTGGTGAATTTGTGATAGTGATTTTTCTAATGTATGGTATTGGAAATTGAGCCCAGAGCCTTGTGCATGCTAAGCAAGCACTGTACCACTGAGCCATGACCTTAGTCTCTAAGAATAATGTTTCAATTTAATATTTAACATTAAAGCTGCAAGGTGTGTGTATTTCATGCCCAGTGGAACTTTTTAACCAGAAGTTATAAATGCCTCACACAAAACATGTCATGCATCACAATATGAACATAAACAAAGTGTAAGAGTCGTGCAAACATGATTATATCTTCATTGTATAGTAGCCTTCAACAAAAACAGTGTTTATTGTGAACTATGGTTGTAGTTCCAATGGTAGCTCTCTCTCTTAATACCTAAGAAAAACCATATTTTTATCCAGATACCATACACTCTAAGTTTCGATCAATGGGCAGTGCTTTAATCAATTTTTTCTTCATGAACTTTGTATTTGAAATAAATCTTAAATTAGTTGTAATTCACTGGACATGCTGAGCAATGTTCTGCTCTCACAGAAACATATTACAAGACATAATTACAAGACATGATAAGTATTTTTCAATATAATTCTGAAACAATGTAAGGAAAAACATATCGGTCTTCATTTTATCTGAGAAACCAAGAGTATAGTGTTTGGGAAGAAGATCATACCAAACATTGGTTCCTGGGGAAAATAGCTGTTATAGTATTTGTATTAAATGAAAAAAAAAAAAAAAAGCAAAGTGACTAACTCCTAACTAAAGAACTAATAAATAATAACTAAATAACAACATCATGCCTCATCAGCTCAGATCAGGTCCAGAGCCACAGGTAATAAAGAACTGGACTTGATTTCTTTAAGAGATTGAACTTTGAACCAAGGAACTCTCTGAGAGCAGCTTTCAGAGATTTGTCTTGAAGAAGTCTTGGGATGGCACAGCTCTGCAGAATTTGGTCAAATGTTCAATACCTATTTCGTTAGTTTCTGTGTTGGTTCATTTGAAAAGATGTCTTTCTGTCCTCTTGCCTGGAGTGATTTGGTGTTCTATTTCCAACTCTTCTTTCTAATGATGTTCAAAGTTTATTTGACTGGAATAGGTGTTTAGAATTTAAATCTAACACAAACATGTTCTCAAATCTATTTATGTCTTCATGGAGCCAAGACTTAGATTAGTTTCTTGGGGATAGAAAAGCATGGCCTTTTTTTTTTTTTTAATTTTGTTTTCCTATGTAAAGACAGACCTCTTTCTAAGAACTGATTCTCTTTCAAATTGTTACTGGGGAAAATGAGCATGATGCAAGCTTGAGTCAAAAGAGGTTTTGACTTCAATAGATTAATATAAGAATTTAGACATTACGTGACTTGCTATTTTCCATTACTCTTAGGAGACTGGGGCAGTGTAATGGGCATCTTTGAGGCAGAGGGAGCATCACCCACTGTGAGCAGGGTTCTTCTTAAGCACCAAACCCTTCTGAGCTACTTTATGCTTAACTTATCTCCTATTCATTTCTAATGTATGTGTTTGCTCTTTTTCTCTTTGAAAGGGGGAAAGGGTTTACTTTGGCTCCCAGTTTCATTGTAGTAGGGAAGTCAAGGCAGCTGTCATTTGAAGCAGACTGACACCTTGTGTACAGAGTTAAGGAGCAGAACGCAATGATTGCTTATGCTCAACTAACTTTCTCTTTATATACAACTCAGTATCCCAGCCACAGAAAGATGACCCCATGGTGGGTTAGTGTTCCTATCTCAGTTAACCTAGTTGAGATTATCCCTCACAGGCATGCTCAGGACTTCATCCCACAGGCGAGTCAAGGTCTGATCACTGTTGTAAATGGAATTTGATTACCACAGCTCCACTGTTTGTCATATTTAAGCCTAACCTGCATCTCTCCTGTCTCAAAAGCCTCATGTTAGCCCCATAATTCATAATATAATCTAACCTCAAAAGTCTCCACAATATTTAACAAATCCTCAACACTGTTTAAACATCCAAATTCAGCATTCATCTGAGACTCGAAGCAATGTTTTCATGGCAAGCTCCATAAGTAGAGCAAGTTACAATACTTCCAACATACAGTGGGACAAAGTAAACATTCCTATTCCAAAAGGGAAGAGTTGGGGAATAGAAAGAATTATTAGACCAAAATTTAGCATGGAAAACACCAAATTATGTAGTTCCCTGTCTATAATCTGAAGCCCGTAATGCAATCTGCTGGGTCACAGAGGTCTTTGATAGTTAACTGTAACCCGTCAGCTTACTATCTAGCTTCTCTTCCAGGCTGGCTCCATTCTGTGCTTATAGTTCCCCTTGAAACATGCTGCCCAGTTGTAACATCTTTAATATCCAGGGATCTCCTTGACAACATAGGCTTTACCTTGACAGTTTGGCCTCAGCCTGACCTCAGCTGTGTTCTGAAACTACAGAGGAAGATTCAGGCTCCCTCCCCCTACCTCTCATCTTTCATGCCTCCAAAGCTAGTGCCTTGAAGAGGATACTACCAGGTTCTGTTGCCAACTCAGGATGGAGCCAGATACCTTGAACCACAAATAGATCTACTTCTCTATATTCTGAATTTGGAGAAACAGGTTCCTAGGCAATTGGTTTTGACAATCAGGGAACTCTTTAATCTTAGGGTTTCTTTCCTTAAATGAGAAGTCTGAAGATTTTGCAAGACAGAGCCTTCAAGGACTGGGTTTTAACCTTTCTCTTATTGCTCCAGTGTTCCTTAAGAAAGAGATGTCTCTTCAGTGGCACTAATCTTTGTAACAGTTGCAACTGCTTCTGTAGCACCTGGCTGAATGCTCTTTTCACTTGAAAATTCCTTTGTCAAACAAGTAAGTCTGTTATCTTCAAATTCTATTTCATTCAGGTTCTCAGAACATGGGCGAAATAAAGTCTAATTCCTGAACAAAATATCACATTAATGCTTGCTATCCGGGTTTCTGTTCAACTTCTTGATCCCTCTGTTACCCCAAAATTCAAAAACAGACAAAAATTGTTTAATTGAAAACTGGCATTTGTTATTGTTACCAGATAATGAGGGCTCTTCTCTCAGAATTCCCAGATTATTAAGAAAAACATTTAGGGATGGAGTCAGAAGGAAGCCAAAAGACAATTTTATCAGAGTTAAAAACAAAACAAAACAAACAAACAATAAAGAACCAGGTGGGTAAACTGGTAAATCTTGGCAACTGCCTGCAGTAGGGAGATGGAGAAGGAAATAGAAAGCTACAAGATTTTTTTGAGTTAGTCAAGGAAATAGACTTCTTTCACTAAAAACAGAACAAAACAAAAATGTATTTCTGCATGTGTAGATGTGTGTACGCTGGCATACGTGTGTGCTTTCTTTGTGGTAGGGTCTTGTATTCTTATATTTCTCCAGAACTCATCAATTTAATGAGAGCCATGGTAACCCTGTTTCTTTACCTTCTCAGCACTCAAATTATACATATATGCCACCATACCTATTTTTAAATGTAGATGTTGAGGACAGCACACTCAGGGCCACCTTTGTAATTCTGTTCAGAGAACTGAGCGATCTCTAGCCAGAACTCATCCTATGAAATGCATCGTGATTAGTTTTGACTGATTGGATGTGTGAATGCATATATATTCTAAGGAGACTATTTCATCATATAAATTTGTTTTTGGTTTTGTATCATGTGTTCCAGGCAAAACAATTCAAAATATATACAATTATAAAGTAATTTCAAAGGCAGTATTTTGTAATTAGAGTACAGCATAAAAATCAGGTCACACTCACAATTTTCTTAAACAATTACGTGTTTGCATGGAATCTAGATTCTCAACCTAATTGGTAATTGATCTATCAGTAAAGAAGCCATGGACCAATTGCTAGGCAGAAGGAACAGGTGGGACTTCTGGGTCCCTGCAGGCAAGCAGATAGTCACAAGGCAAGTAGGACAAGAGAGGAGAGAGAGAGAGAGAGAGAGAGAGAGAGAGAGAGAGAGAGAGAGAGAGAGAGAGAGAGATTACCATGCTTCTGAGGAAGAAAAGGTGACCAGTCATGTGAAATCTCAAATGCAGTGGCCACACAGAACACATTCCTACAAGCAGACAGTTTGGAATGTTTAGCTGGGACTAGATATAACTGAGTAACTAAAGTTGAGGGAAGGTAGAGAGTTATGGATCAGGGCATGTTTCTACAGGTGGGAGGTAAGTAGCACCCAGCAATTGTGACAAAAAGGCAAGTTGAAAATGCATAATTGTGTGTGTCTGTGTTTTCATCCACAGATCCAATATTCTCTGGACAGAGGCTGGTAGTGTGGTCCATTCCCGGAGCTTAGGCAGGGTAACAAAAGCTACATACATCAAACCACAACAAGGAAGAGATGAGGAGAAAACAATAGAAGCAAAGAGAAGACAGACAAAGAGGAAAAAATGATAATGGAAGAAGGGAATGAATGAAGGAAAATATAGTATTTGAAAGTCAAAAGATATGGCATTAATTACCCTGGATGATTTAAATTAAATTCACTAAAATGAAATATACATTAACAGAAAATTTTCCAGTTTTGATGTAATCCTAAATGAACACAATAGTTTATATATTCACACATATACATATATACACGTGTTATATATAATAAAGAAGATACAGTCATGAATTTGATATAGTGGGTTTCATGGAAAGAGTTGAATGAGGAAGAGGGGAGGTGTAAGTTATTTAAATGCAGCATTCATATATGAAATGCTCAAAAAATTAAGTAAAAATAATTAATAAAAATTTTTAATCACAATATTCTATAATTTTCTTATCTAAATGAATTCTAGACAAATCAAATGCAGAACAGTGTTATAACTTCCTTCATAGGTTAAAAGTTTGGTTAGTTTTCATAGGAGAATTATATATAAATTTTTTATTCAAAAGTATTGTTTTATTTCAATAGAAACTTTAGTTTTATATTCAATGTCTAAAATTTGTGCTGTGACAAAGCTACAATTTAAACAAACCATAGTAGCTTCCCTCAAGGGGGTTGGAATTTAGAAGCAGAATTTGGACCACAGCACAAGAAACCCACTCTCTACACTGCAAAAGGAAGGCTTCAAACTAACTTGGTGAGGAGGCTGGTCTAGACCTCTGAGCTGAGAGACCTAAGGGAACCCAGGTCCAGAGGCAAATCTGAGGTGAACTCACACTTCACACACTCCAGTCTTCCAGTCTGTAACCCTGGAATATTATGTTATCCACTAGTTTTGCAGTCATCTAAAGTAAATGTGCATTAAAGTAAATCGATTCCTTACAATGGAATTATTATTTATATAAATATTAGCACTGAATTGCATTCCTTTTAATGGCATCCCTGGAGCTCATTGAATTTAGATTCAGTTTGGAAAAGCTGTCTTCATTTGTCAACAACCACATGCATTGACATGAAAGAAACCAGCCCTTTTCACAATGTTGTCCAAATGTTCCAAGTGATGTTTCTGATTATGAAATGACTTTTTTTTTGCTGATAGACACTTCCTACTGGGCTTGTCAAATGGTAGGTCCATGGCTTAGTCAGGGACAAAGTTATTAAGGACATAAAACACCATCTGGATGGAACTAATAAACATAAAACATAACCTTCAGATACACTGCTGCAGTAGCCAGGCGGTGCCAGGCCAGATTACCCTCTTGTTTGTGTTTAAATCTGAGCTGCATTCTAAGCCATTTGCTGTGTTTCCCGTTGACCTGAGTGCCAATATTCCATGAGGCAAGCACATGCTTTTTGTGCATCACACCAGACTAAAATTCAGTGCCTCTGTTTCTGGAGGCACAGAATTTTCAAACTAGACTTCCACTGTTTCCTTCAGCAACATCCTAAAGGCGTAATTGCATGAATTTACAAAGAAGAATTTAAAGGGTTACAGAGAGGCACATATACAAACTTCCCTTCAGTAAAATGCAAAGAAATACACATTAACGTCTGACCAGTGGAAAGCCTCTTGAAATATGTCAGTCAGCTCAAACAAAAATTATTTATTATGCAAACATAAAAATTCAAGTCCAAAGCTTCAATGAAATAGAAAAAAAATCAACATATTTCTATATAAGAGTGTAGTAGAATGGTCAGTTGAGCTGCCTTTGAGGTTTAAGAAAAAGAATAGAATTCCTAAGGCCCTCTTTAAGTTGCTCATAGTTAGAGAACTTACTATGATGAGTAATGATGTATCAAATTATTAAGCAGGTGAACAGATTCTTGAAGAACAGTCTACTAAAACATCTTTTCACAAAAATCACATATACCATGGTGCTTGTTTGGTGTTTCACTGGGCTTCTGCCATTATAGGAAATGTGACAAGAGTGAACATTTAATGCCATGCCCCTCTGCCATCTTCAGGATTAAGGGACCTTTGTCCTCAGCTGCTGGGATTATCCCTCATAGGCCATTCTCAGCTTTTAGCTACTTTCTGAAATTGCTCAGATCAATGCACCACATAAGACCATGTATACTTATTAGGCTGTCTTCTATCCAATGAGCTAGCAGGGTGTGATTATCAAGACCAAGCCTTCCATTTCATCTTCCATTGTGTAGGACACACCCTGCCACTTTCGGGCCTCCAGGTTTTGACTCTTTGTAGTCCAGGTTCTCTTTGGTTCTAGCTTTTCTTTCTTCTCTTCTATATATATCAGCTCTGTGAATATTCCATCAATTTCCTATCTGTCCTTGAATCTGTATATTTGTGTCTGCCAGAGGCACAGAATTCTTAACATTTATGCGGACAAATAGAAGAAATGTATTCAGAAGAAGTGACTCATGTAAAGGCTGAGAAGTGCCACAGTCTGCTTTCTGTGAACTGCAAGCAGAGAAGGTAGAGTGGTACAGCTAAAGCATGGAGGTCCATGAATAAAGACCATCAATACAACAAGCCCAGGCTGCATCTGAAGACACAAGTTCTGGGAACACTGGTACAAAGGATAAGAGATGACTTCAGATCAAAGAGAGGTTCATCCCTTGCTTGACTCTTCTCTTCTAGGCAGATTTTTGGTACATGGACTTTGTCCACAGATCCTTTGCTACAAATTCCCTAACTAATCCCTTCTGCAAACAAACAACTTCTCAATGACACCTATAAATACGGGGGGGGGGGGTTGTTTGTTTTTGTTTGTTTGTTTGAGTTTTTTGTTTCGTGGTTTTTTTTTTTTTTTTTTTTTTTTTTTTGCCAGCTATCTGGGCATCGTTTCACCCAAACAAGTTGACACATAATCAATACTGTTTGCTTCCTAGGGAATCTAGTCTATAGTAGCAATCTCAAGGGACAAAAGGACCTTGAAGACTGCTGCAGCTAAAGACCCTGTTCCAAACTCACCAGCTGAGAGATAAATGTATTCATTCTTCGACATGCCCCACATGCTAGGCAGCACTGGAAGGGTTAAACAGATTTAGTGACTAACAAGTAGAATTATTTTTTAAAAGAAAAATCATAAAACACTATGAGCCATGCTATGCAAATCGCCCTGAAAGCGATGGCAGTAAAGGGCTGCCTACTCAACAGCATCAATCCATACCCACAGCCTCTGCAATTAGTCTACCATGGTGAAATTGCAGTGACAGACACATGTTTCATTCTTCATTTCTGCATAGCCTCAACATTTGAAAATTTCCTCTCTTCCTCAGTAAGAGGCATTTCATTAGATCAGAATGACAGCTATATCGTAAGAGTCTTAAAGCAAAAATGCAGATCACAAGTGGGAACGCTATGCAAAATGGTGATTAAATTAATTATGAGGTCTTTTTAAAATTTTCAAAACCGCATTATGTTAATATTCCCCGATAGAATAGGACTCTGAATGTTTTTCTTTCAAATGCTAACAGCACTAGGTAGGGGTGTGTTGAAGTCAGATGCTGATTTGTATTAATATTCTCCTTACAATCATTTATTCTAGTAACCCTGTCTTTTGTTGATTGTGATCATGAATACACACATTTGTGTTAGGAACAGCAGAGCTCCCAAGAATTGTATTGTGCCAGCCTACTGTGATCCCAATTCTCACTGCAAGCATTTGCCCTTCCCCCAGCAGTCATCAGGAACTTGGTGCTATCCCTTATTGTGCATTCTTTATCGAGCTGTTTTCTACTTGTGCTTGAAGCCATTTTGAATACCGGGTCCTTCCTTAGCACAGTATTTGTCTTTTCAGAGAGGAGATGATTCCCATTCTTCTTCACTGGCCTTTTAGCGCTTATCAGTGGGCCTGAATATGGGGAATACTTGATTCCTATTTTGCAGTTAACCCACTATCTTATTTGGTGACACTGTCACTCCTGGCTCAGAAGCTGGGTCATTGACTGTGAAGGCTACTAGCAGTCTCTATCTTTTGCTCATAGAGGAGTACTCTATCAATGGGACATACTTCTCTTATCAGCGGTTTTGAGACACTGGGGTATTTCATTTCCTGTTCTAAAAAGCATCCTGTATTTCCAGGTTCCGTTGCTAGTTCCCTTCTCCTCTCTGCTTTCTCAATATATAAGCCAGGCACTTTTCCAAGTACCAGAGTCAAAGATTAATAATCATCTGTCCCCATCTTTAACAAGGAAGGTGCCTTTCTGCAAAGAAAATAATCTGATATCCAGACTTTTCTAGCATGATATCATATTAATTTAACAAAGCCTTGTTCTATATACCATAGTACAATGACTAGGGTAAAATAAAGCAAAATAAAGCACTGTCTTCAAAGAGCCTGTCTTCAAACACCCCAGTGTTGCTGGGATTAGTCGAATCAGCATTTTAAAGGCCTAGAGAAGTAGTGCTCATGGCTCAGTGCATGTAATTTTATTAAAGAAATAATCCCGCTGTGAACTAAAGTAAGCTAGGACAGGGCCTGGGAGTGATTGGGAGTGGGCTGCAACATCACATAAGGTCTTTAGGGAAGGCCTCCAGGAAGAAGAGACACTGACTGAAACATTTAAGACAGAAAGTACGAAGATTATTTTAAAAGGAACTTTCCAGAATGTGAGAGCAGTTTCCAGAGACCGTTAGGCAAGAGCATCCTAGGTGTACTCAACAGCAACCTGAAGACCAATAGGCCTAAGAAAATTGAGAGGACTCCAGGGTAAGAAGGAGCAGCTTGTCTTCTCAGTACATCTGTTCTTATTTTTAAACCAAATCCAAACTCTAATTTCTACCCCTTTCTCTTTAGTATATCAAATATATTTACATGATTATCTATTTAAATTTCTATCAAAAACATAGTTCTGGCATATGTAAAGATTTCCCATGGGTCTCTCTTTGGGAAGTGTAGTTGTTTTATCCATTTTCAGTCTTTTGGATACTCTCTCATCCTCAACTAATCCTCAAAGGGTATTCAACTGGTTTTGTGATCAACATTTCTAGGAGTCTGGGGATGTAATTTGTTTCTACTTCATGGCTTATGCTTGCTCGAAGTGCAACTTGAGCAGAGAATATCTGCCTAGCCAATGTATGTTTGTCTCTAATCCTGTCTTTCTTTTTGTCTAGACTTTTTTCTAGCTTTTTTCTTGTTCTCTTCGGCAACATGTGACACCTCCTGTCTCACTCTTTACCTAAGCAGCCTTTAGAGCCCATGTCTTCATGAGTGTAATTGCAGCTGTCTGTAATAGTTTCTAGCTTGATGATTTTCCTCCCTTGATAAAACATCTTGAAAGTCAGTGGTGATTGGAAATTCTCTGGGTAACCTTTAAAGCATCCCCTATTTTTTCAATTAAATTCTGATAGCTCTGTTTACATTTGGAGATCAAAAAAGGAAATTGCTCCAATATATACACACCTTACACACCGGCCAAAAGTTCCTGATCTGTTTCTCTTTGGGGTTCTCAGGCATGAAAGATGACATGTTAGATTTCCCACTGCTCTACCACATACCTAAGGAAAATACCTTAATGGAGGCAATTTCATCTGGGCCCATAGTTTCCGGATGGCATGGCAGGGATCACGTGGTGGAACAGATGAGCTTATCTCTGGGCAGGCAGAAAGCAGAGGGGAAGAGTGTTTAAGATAGCTGGCTTCATCCTACCCCCTTTTAATCGTATCTAGTTGTATCCTCATTAGGTGGTGCTGCCCACATTCAAGGTGGTTCCTCCTCCTCTTAATGATTCTCCACAGATAATCTTTCACTGACACCCACAGAAGTGGGCTTTATTAGTCTCTAGGCAACTCTTAATACAATTAAGTTTTTAGTCAAGATTGACCATCAGATAGGCAATGACAGACTAGGGCTCTTCCCAGGAAATGGGCAGCCACCACTCTTTTGTAGTTTATCATCCCAGTATCACTCAGAGATAGTGAAAATCTAGCACTTCCCTGTGCAAGCTGTACGAGTTTTCTAAGGCTGGGTGACTTAGTGATTTATCTGAGTTGCTCCAATGACAGAAATGGACTCTTCCAGTTTAGAAAGCAGTGTGTCCAAGACTGAGATAGTAACAGAGGGCTGTGGGGGAGAATGTTCCCATGCTTTGTAGTTGGATTCAGGAGATTTGGTAACAACCTTCTGCATCATTAGCTTCTAGAAACAGTCCCCTTTCCTCAAGTCTCTGTCTTCATCTACACGTGCTAGTGTTTCTTTATGCAAGCTTGTGTCTAAATTTCTCCTTTTGATAAGAAAGCCCAGCCCGTCATGTTAGATTCGAGGCACATCTTACTCCATTATAAACTTGACACATCTGCAAGCTCCCTACCCCCAAATAAGGATACATGCTTAAACTAGAGACTGGGATTCCAACATATACAATTCATAACGATGGAAGTCCAGCTTATGGTACAAGTTATTGTTTTAAAATGTTGGTGAGCATTTCTGACTTTTAATTCCTAGGGCTTTTATACACCTTAAAACTGAAGGCCAAGTGCACTTGATGGGTCTAGGTGTTACTCCTGCTTATCTTTAGCCTGGATCTTCCTTAATGCTCTGAATAGTGTATGCTGTGTGTTCCTAAGTGCAAACCAACTGTTTGACAAACCTGATGTTATTTACTTTTAAAAATGGTAATATAGCATGGTTTTCCTCCAGACCACTATTATACCTGGTTTCCTAGCCAGAATATCCTGATACTTAAATATGTATTGATTTTATGTATGGATGAGAGACCCATAGGATTACCCATCACAGTGCGTGCTTCAGCAATGGCCTCTGGACACCACTGCCCTTTAACTATAATGTAAAGTATTTTTATGCTTAAAATTTTTGAAAAGCATTGTCAAATGAACCCAGATATTCCCAAACTGTGAATATTTAGCCAAACTTCATTTATACACATCTTATTCTGCATATTACATCATAAATAATTTAGAGGAAGATAAAATTATAAAATATTCAGGATGATTTTGTTTATAAAATATAATTTTCTGTCTTTATCTAGATTAAGGGTATGATTATGTACTTTGTTAAAAATTTGAAAGAAAATTAAATTCTAGCAGTAATTAATATTTTAAGGTAAAAGACTTTTTAAAAAAGTATTTGACTGTCATTTTAAAAGCTGTTCTTGTAAAGAGTTTGGAAATATAAGATGGTCATGTATATGGATCATTAAAAGTATTCAAATTGCCTAAGGATTTTTTTTTTATAAAATTTCAGTTTACTTATTTTGACAAGTTTCTATCTGAGAACAAATTAAAATTTGAACAGGAAAACTTACTCACTAGTCCCAGGTTTATAAGTTTCCTGCACTTTTCCATGGTAGACAGCTTATCCTGATACTTGCTTTAATAAAAAGGAGAAATGTATTTATGCATTACTCCCTAGCTTTGCAGAGTGTCCTGTACTCATGAGGGATATGTTGTTTGGTTTAGTAGTTATCTACCAGCTTTTATTTCTATGGCCACAGTACGTCAAGAATGCTTTTGTAAAGGTCAAATTTACAGCCAATTACTCCCTTTTACAATCCTTCTGACCTAGGTCCTATTTTGATTCATGTTCCTAGGTGCCACTTCTTCACCAAGTCACTCTACAGAAGCTTAAAGGGAAGCCACCCTATGTCCCTACCTTCCCTTGCTTTGCTGTAATTCCAGCCTTGTGCCTTGGCCTTGTGCTAACCTGTGTTCTCAGCTGCATACAGTAAAGATCAACTCTCGCTTGTTTAAACATAACTCATTGGGAGCAAGTAGGCTATAACTTTAGGAATCAACAAGGAACATAAAGCAAAAACTAACACACATTGAAATTGAAGAAAACAAATGAACATAAGAGAAAGAGTCTAAGGCACAGGAATCAGAGATCTACTCATTTACATACTCATATATGCCATAAAAACACTAAACAAGAAGCCACAGAGAACCTGGTACAGATTCACACAGGCTCTGTGCATGCTACCTCAGTCTCTGTGAGTTCATATGTTGAGTTCAAGCCCCTTGTTGGTGGGCTCCATTCCCTCTAGCACCTACACTCTTTCTGCCTCCTCTTTCTTAGTGTTTCTTGAGCAATGAGGGCAGGGATTGGATGAAGACTTTCCCTTTTTAGGGCTGAGTATTTCAAAGTTACTCCTCACTCTCTGAATAATCGTCTCTGACTGTGGATCTCTGAATTTATTCCCGTCTAGCTCAAACAGAAGCCTCTCTTAGGATATATATATATGTGTGAGTGTGTGTGTGTGTGTGTGTGTGTGTGTGTGTGTGTGTGTGTGTATATATATATATATACATACACATACATATGTACATATATATCAGTACTATGTGGTTTTACTCTAGGTCCTCAGGCTATTTAGTCTCAGGTTTTGGGTCACCCAAGCAGTGTTGGGTATGGGTTCAATTTTGTGGACGGGGCATTATGTCAAATCAAGTATTGATTGGCTACTCCAGCAAGCTTTTGCCACCATTACAATAGCATAGCTTATAGGCAGAACACCATTATAGATCAAAGGGTTTGTTGCTGGGGTTGGTGTTTGTGTTTCTCACTGGTGGCTTACAGGACCCCTTCCTTTACCAAGACACTAGAAAGTAGGTATGACTCTTGTATGTGGACACCAGCTTGACTTCTCCATGTTCAGTGAGATGTGTAGGTGTTGTCTAAAGCAATGGCACCTTAACTATAATCTGGGCAATCGCATGTGTGCTTTGGTAATTCCAGTGGAACCCCTTTGGCCAACAACTCAATTAGATGTAACCTAATCCTGAAATTAGAAGCTACATTTGGTGACAAGAGATTGTGAATTGGGACTCTTTTCTCCATTTTTGGCAATTTCATTTAGATTTCCTTTGTAAGTGTATATATTTTAGCAACCATCTATTAGAATAGATTTCGACACTACTACTAGAATAGCCTTAATTTTAGCTGTCTGTCCTCATAATCCTGTTGTCCTCTTCTCCTTCCCCTCCCAATTTGATCTTCCCACTACAGCCACTTTCTTATCCATTAATAACTATTTATTCTATTTCTCTTTCTTAAGGAGATTTATCCAGACCACCCCCATTCCCTTACTCTATACTTAACCTCTGTGGTTATACAGATAGTAGCATAGTTAACATTGACCTAACAGTTAATATGAACATATAAGTGAAATCATGCAATAGTATGATCTGGTATACCTCATTCAGGATGATGTTTTTGCCAGTACTATTGATTTATCTGTGAATTTCATAATGTCATTTTTAAATGTCTGAATAATATTCTGTTGTGTAAATGTGCTCCATTTTCAATGGTAGGATCAAGCATCCTTTGGGTATATGCCCGACAGTGCTACAGCTAGATTTCGAGGTAGATTGATTTCCATCGTTCTGGGAACACTGATTTCCGTACTAGCTTTACAAGTTTGCGTTCTTACCAGCAATGGATGATTGTTCTCCTTATTCCACATCCTCACCAGCATGAGCTATCACTTGTGCTATGATCCTACCCCTAATGATGTGTGTAAAATGAAATCTCAAAGTAGTTTTGATTTGCATTTCCCTGATGGCTAAGGGTGAACGTTGCTCAGTCATTTTTGTTTCCTCTATTGAGGATACTCTGTTTAGATATGTATTCCATTTTTTGTTGGATTATTTGTTTTCTTGATATATAGTTTTTTGAGTTCTTTATATATTTTGGATATTAGCCCTCTATTGAGTGTGTAGTTTGTTAAAAACTTTTATTTTCCATTCTTTAGGATTCTGCTTTGACCCTACAGGAGCAAATCAGTATCATTATGTCCCATTTATTAGTTCTTGCTCTTAGTACCTGCACCATTGGTGTTCTGTTCAGAAAGTCCATTTTTCTGTCAATGAGTACAAGGCTATCCCCACTTTATCTTCCATAATGTTCAGTATTGATGGCTTTGATCCATTTGCAGTTGAGTTTTGCTATGCATCCTTCTTTTAATGCTTTGGCACTGAAAGTGCAGTAGCAGTGCTCATAAAACTTAGACCATAATCTATGGCTTTGGAAAAAAATTAAATTTCATTAGATGATGCCTTACCTCAAAGATTTGTCTTTCAAGTCTTGATTTTTACTCTGGTACCTATGGTGATACACTGTACAGCTCTTTATTGCTAATTTCTTTGAATTTGATATTTGGAAATAGGAAGAGTAAGGTAAACAAAAAATAGCTGAAATACCTATATTACATTATGTGAACAAAAACCAGGTGAATGCTATAGTAATTTGAGTATCGTGTCCTGACATTGTCCTGAAAGTTTGCTACTTTCTTCCCTTATTCACTACTTCTTGTTTCTTGTGACTTCAGCCTGCCTTTCATCAGGTTGAAGTTCTTTATTTAATGACATACCTAAAGCTTGACTTCTGAAGGATCTGTGTCTTGATATCACTTCACATAAGATTCTTTAAAGTTAAACCAAAAACCTACTTGTACAAAGAAGTCTCTTTGATATCATGTTTTGTGAAAAATTTAAAACTTTTGAGCATTTATCTCTTCCATATCATTGTTACAATGAAGATCACAAGAAGTCTAAATGGAAGCATTTCATTTCAGTTCAACAACTTTTTTTACAGAGACTTTTGTGCCTCCTGTTGTGACTTCTTTAGAGTATAACTAAACAGCAAAGAAGTGAACATTTCTGTCTCAGTGATGAGCTTCAGTATGAACCTTGACATCTCAGTTCTGGTCCTTTGGTGTCTGGGGAGAGATAGTGACTTCTGTTCATTCTGCATCTGCATTGCTTCTGATGATTTACAGGATAATGTCCCAGCTAGATTGAGTGAGTTTTAACCTGAGACCCTAACAGCATCTTGGATATCCAGAGCATCATCAGTTTGGAATGTTGAGTAAGACAGAAACAAAGTGAGAGCACCCATAAGAAGTTGTCCTAATTGTGCCTAATGGAGCTGGCACCGAGAGAACATGGCCAGAAGCATGTGGCATTTATTGAGTAGATGCTCATAATAACATAACCTACATGACAAAGAAGGTGAATGAATCAAAGGCAACTTGTTTTCAGAGTAGAAGGTGATGTCATCTGTTCTATGAGGTGACAAATACAGAGCAGATGAGTGGTAGGGGGAATTGTGAGGACAGCAAGTTGCATTTATAACATGTTGAATTTGAATTTTCTGTGAACTCTTTAAGTGAAAATGGCTAATAGCTAGTAGAGGATAGAATTCCAAGGCTCTGGAGAGACAGCTAGGCTGGACTAGATCCACATGTAGGCTGTTCAGACAAGGCTGTGCTCTCTGAGCTCAGGAGGCAAGTGCAGAGGGGGAGGGGAAGCATTAAAGACACAGATTAGCACTAGAGAACAAAGCTGCTCCACTGGACATAGAGGAACAGACATGCAGCTTGGCCTCACTGGATGATGTGTCTGGGACCCAGAGAGCAGGCTCGTGCCTGGGAGGGGACATCAGTGAGACTGGAAGGAGGAGACCAGGTGGAAAACAGGGCAGCTCTTGTTGCATGTGGAGCCAGAGGTACGTGACAGATGGGGGACAGAGAGCGCCTGTCTTGATGTCCAGACAGAACTCTTAAGACATGGTGGAGAAAGAGGACAGAGGAAAGCACCATGTGACAAAGAGAGAAAATAGTAACAGTTAAGGCCAGCCACGTCAGAGTATAGGAGAGAGCGGAGAAATAAATACTGACCTAGAAGTGCCCTGCCCTCTATGTTTATACAAGACAAGAGAAAGTGGATAGACACCTATATGCACAGTGCCCTGGGAGTCAATAGATACCAATGTGAAGACTGTACTGACAACCAATAGATACCCCTATGTGCACACTGCCCTGAGAGTGAAGACACATATGTGCACACTGCATTGGCAGGGAACAGATATCTATGTGCACACTGAACTATGCTGTGAGAGAGTTCATGTAGTTTTAAAGAATGGTTGATTATTTCACAAAGATAAAAGTCCCAATGAGGAGATAAAAACAGGACTCACTTATTTCCAGGGATAAAGCTGCATCATTTTCAGCACCCACTATGGAACCCAAATTAAACAAATCCAAAACAGAAAAGCAAAGAAACAAACAAACAGATTTTGACTGGAGGATGTGGGAATAAATGATTAGCAGAAACTGTACTATAAATTCATATTTAATCTGAAATCTAAATCTGTATTTAATCTATGAAGGCAATGTAACAAAAAATTAAGAAAACATAAATAGTTGAAAACTATGATGCTCATATTTTTCTTAAGGGAGAATTGTCAATGCCAATAGACTAAGAAATAAATATAAGAGAGAGAAAGAGAAACGTAAAAGTTGGTTATACTGAGAAATCATTCAAATCGATCAGGTAGCTAAGACAAGTTTAAATACAGATGTGAAAAAGTGTCTGAAAGGAAAACCTTATGTGTTTAGATTAATTAGAATATGCATACATTATTATACACTTTGCACATCCCATAACTCATGTGAGCACAATGAAAATTATATCTGTCAAGGAACTACTATTAACCAGGTTTCAAACCCAGGCAATGTTAGGGAAGAGTCATTTCAAATTTTCACTTAAAATAAAACTGTTTTGCTTCTCACATAGTAAGAAAGGCTTGGGCTTCTCATCTGACAAGGCCAGTGTAGTCCTCATGCCATGAGCTGACATGGGTGGCACATTAAACATGAATTTCAGACATATAGATCACATCTTTATGTAAAACTTTGCAATATAAAATTGTGGGAAATCTTTTCAAAAGTTTTTCTAAATGCTGTTTCTATATTTCAGCAGTAATGCATGGAACAGCCAGTCAGATAACCTGGGAAGGCTATTGTAGTAGCAATTACTGTACACTGTGAGGGATTATTAGGACACTGAGAGCAGGATGGGTTCATTCCTGTCAGAACAGACTGTTCAATAGTAGAAAATTACTAGTAGCAGGGGAATCTTCATTTTCTCAGGAAACCTAGGAAGTGCTCCCTGGAAGTAAATTTCTTTAAAACAGAGACTATATTTCCACATGAATATCTTTTAAAACTCAGGTGGTGGATGTAGGAAGGAACACTGGGATTTAACCTAAAAATAAAAGTAAATTTATGTAAATAAATAAAATATCCAATAAAAAATAAATTTGTGAAATATTCTTACTTTTATCTAACAAAGTGGATGTGGACATCAGAGCTAATTTACAGAATAAGAAAGGTCAAATGCCAAGAATTTTTATAAGAAATATTTCTCTGATATAATTGTAAAAGCACATTGTTTAATCATCATGAACAAGTTCTCCAAAAAAATTTCAGAACATTTTCCTTCATGTTCTGAGAAGCTCTGGTTCACAAGGAGTCTGATCAAGTTTTCCTGATGTATGTAGTATCATCATCTTTGTGTTGCCTTCCTTTAATACTGCCTGGGTGAAGCCTCTCAGACCCACTCTATCATGAGATACATTTGAGGATTGTCCTAGCAATCTCCAGATCTTATTTTTCACCTCTCTCTCTCTCTCTCTCTCTCTCTCTCTCTCTCTCTCTCTCTTGTGTGTGTGTATGTGTGTGTGTGTGTGTGTGTGTGTGTGTGTGTGTTACAGTATTTGGTTTCTCCTTCTAATTGACATACAGTTTCTGATGGTTTTGGTCTAAAATAAATCAAATGACTTAATATTATAATGTGATATTTTTGAAAAAACTAACTGAATTTCACAGTGCTCGATCCGCTTTAAATCTGTTTGGATTCTGATGACTTTTGTGTGTTTGTACAATCTTGAGAACTTTAGGAGTAGAATAGAAAGACAGAAACTGTTAGAATAATGTGTTAAACAATGAGCAGAATCAACAAGGAAATAATTATATAATTTCCCTGAGGACTGTAAGCTATGACTTAAATAAATGTGGCACAAACCTTTTACTGGAAAGACTATTATCAAAATGTTAATTGCCCTCAAACTAACCTATATAAATAATATAGCCATAATTTTTTCATTAAATCCATCTAGATTACATCTAATTTTTAAAGAAAAATCTGACAAAATAGCCAGAAAAAAATGAAAGTGAGTGAAGAACGAAGTCACATTATTGAGAATAAATTTATATTGCATCATCATAATGAGGAGCATGAGGTATTTGCTCAGAAATAATAGATCATTGCAACAGAACAGAAATTCTGTGTGCCAAATATCCACATGCCAATTCTAGAAAGCAAAGACAGAACAAGAGATACTACCCTCAGATTCAGAGGGTGAGGAAGTCAGACTTAGGAACATAAACAGAATGTTAGCACTTTGTGAGAAAAAAGACAGAGGTGAAAAGGGAAAGAATTGATCAAGAATTGTACTCAAATATAGACTGCATTTAAAACATGTGGCTGTGAAACTGAAGCTAGGGACTAAGGGACAGGAGCCATCCATATTTATGGAAATCATGCCAGACCCTTTCACTATGGTATCATTTTTTAACATGTGTATTTGTTTAACATGTATATAAGTTTATTGATGTATAATTGCCCAATTAGCTGCATTATTCTGTGAACAGTTAACTGTACACCTTAAGCCACAGTCACCACACCCTGAAGTGTTCTCTCTTGCCATTTCATAGTGAGTTGCCGTCCGTTCCCCATGTCTCTGACAGCCGCCAGTCTCACTCCAGTCTCTACAGTTCTGCTTAATGTAAGGAGAGAATATAGCATCTCCTCCACTCTAATCTCTTTCATTTAACATAGCGTGGACTTTTGAGATTTTGCTTTGCATATGCCCTTTACACTGCTGAATAGTATTACTTTAGCAAATATCCCACAAGTTTTCCACTATCAAAATTAATCCTTACACTATTTATGAGAGTTAACTTTACTACTTCTGATTTATTGAAGACAGAACCGAGGATCCATGAGTTTCCTTGGCATCCTGGCTAAGTGTAACTGAAGCTGGCTGTGGACGTTTGCCATGGCCACATGCTACCATTCATACCAGTCCTCTATAACCTCTAAACCCAAGGTAGCATATAAGTCAGAGATGGAAAAGCGTATACTCTATTGTAAAAGGGAAAGTAGGAAGGAATTTCGCAGAGATGGAACAAATGATTTTTTAAATATTCTTTAATAATTTGTCTCCCGTAGAAAATCAATATGAAATGCTTGTTTAAATGGGCAAACCTGTTCTTTTTCATGTGCACCCCCCCCCAATTCCATGACCTGGGTTTCAGTGCTTTAAAAGACAATGATAATTTAGGGGAGACAAAAATCCCTTTGCACCCCTGGAACAGTTTTAAGAGCTTGAAGAAAATTGAACTTCTGATTTGGATCGGTTCCTGGGGACATTTGCCACAGCCACATGCTGCCATCAAATGTACAGTGCACGGCAAGACGGAGCCACACTATAGATAGAAAAAGGACAAACTGCATGAGAATCTGTTCGCTTCTAAATATAACAGTTCATTTTCGTATTTATATAGAGCAGTATCAAAGCTCTGCTTTGCCAATACTTGGTCTTATTTAATTCGTAGATTTATATTATTTCACCCATCGCCTGACTTTTGAATGTCTCATCTCCTCACAGGAGTGATTTTATGCAGATTTAGAAAACACGACGACCAGGATTCTTGCTGCCTTGGGTCCCGCAGCAAGCTCCCCTCCATTTTTGAACATAATCAAGGCACCCCGCGAGGGCCACCACGAGGGAATGTGTTCCACATCACAACACAGATGGCTTGTTTACACCATTTCCCCTTCTCGTAGAAATTTTTAGGGATGGATTCAAATTTTACTCCTTGTTGCCGTGTGTATCTTTTACTTCTATTCTTATCAAAAACTCAGTGCTGCCCTTCAAATACAGGAAGAAACCATTCTGCTTTCATTTCTTCTAGTGTGTGAAGAGGCACAGGGTCAGCAGGGACTACAGTCTCCTCCTTGCAGTTTGGCATCTCTTAAGCAACAATGTCCAGCATCCTTGAGACTATTCAAGGCTCACCTGGATGGGAGCTCTCTTACAAACTTTGAATCTCAGCATATTAAGTGACTGGCCTATCTACTTGGTTCCTATGTATAAAGACTTTGAGCTGGCCTCCTGTTTTCATAATGGCTCTTGGCCCTTATTGTACCTTAGAAATTCGTGGCCCTATCCCACATTTTCTGAATGAATTGTTTCTATGCTGGAGGCCTGAACACCAGAGTTGTTCATTTCCTTCATGATCGTATTAGACAGCGAGGCTGTGCACACTAGACCAGAATTGACAAGTGTTCTATAGGACATTGGTACAGAACTGACAAATGTTCCATAGGATATCCATAGAGGATTTTATTTGCTTCTTTTTTCACTATACTTAGAAAAGATGTGCTTGCCATTTAAGGTTATAGAAGTGCACGGATGTGGGAAGGTTTCCATAGTGATGAATATTTATGGAGAGCATGGCAGCTCTCTTACCGTGCATCCAACAGGTTGGTGAGAATGTTTTGTAACCTTCTGTAAGAACAGGAAATTCATCTAGCTCCTGAAGCGTTCTTTTTTTTCCAGAATCTTATCGTGAAGGATATTTAGCAACCTCTCTTCTCAAAATTACCAACAAACCTATTCCTCAATGCTGATGTATCAGCAAAACATGCTACTGTTAGAAACTTGAAGCCAGTATATGCTGTCATCTGGCCACACTGGTATATCACTGCCCTTTGCATACAAGATAGGACATTTAACAACATCCTTGGTGCCCTCTCTTTAGCCATCAGCAATATTCCATTCCGGATATGACAATAAGGCACATCTACACATATCTCTAAATATCCTGCAAGGAGTAAACTACCTTGTGCTGGGAAACATCACTAAAAGAAAAGATTTTTGTCTACATAGGCAGCTGGGAATCTAAGTCATTACCATTTCAGTGCTGACTATTGTCAAGCTCATCTTTCCATTAAATACCTGCTCACAAAGCTATGCTAACATATTGTTGGCAAACTGGGTCGAGCAGTGTTATATTGACAGCATTGTCAATCTTCCACCATGTGATGTTAGAAAAGGTCTGTTCTTATCACGGACATGTGTAAGATGATATGAGAGACAAAATGTATAAGAAATAGTGGACAACACTCTGTACTCATATTAGAATCCTCCATCTCAGATGTTCTGACCCTTTCTTTAGAGTCCTAGGTTATTTACAAACACTCAACCAGGCAAAATCATGGGAAGTCCTATTGATTCTCTACTTCCAGAACCTTAAAATCCTACTCCTTGCACATGCTCTGGAAGAGTACTACAAATCAGACAGAAGAAATTAGCTTACTACTGTGAAGTTTTCTTTGACATAGCTTGTCTCTCTTGTGAAATGACCGATTGTGTTTTTCTTAAGGCAGTAATGGATAGTGGCCTCTAGTAGGATTATTTGAGCCCTTACATTTTTTTCCGCCAGCATAATTAAGTCTGTACTGATTGTCTATACTAATAATCTGTACTAAATTAGTCTAGACTAATTCCAACAATTGATGGAAGTATGTTAATCTTATATTGCATTATAATAATATATAATACAATAATAATGTAATCTATAAATAAAATAGATTGAATAAGGAAAAAATTACATATTTAGGATGATGTCCCCATCATCCTAGGTACATGAATTCAAGTAGCTTACATTTTATGTTCCTGGAGATTAAATGTGAACTAGCCTATATTATCCACTGTAAAAGAAGATGCCATTAAAGAGCGAGTGAATCTGAGCATACTATACATTGTGCACATCATTAATATTGAAGTAAGTGAAGTACATTTTAGGTTTGGGGAGAGAAGGACTCTCCATGGAGGACCTTGGAACTGATGTAGTTGTTCAAAGGAAAATTAAAGTGTACTCAAGTACATAAAGAAGATGAAGGGGAAACTGTTCTGTATCAACAGAAGAGCACATAACATCCCCAGGAGAGAGGAGGATGCTGAGTCCACTGATGCTTAAGAGTAGCCTTTGTGAGGTGGACAACCTGTCAGTTGTACTGAAGCTAGTCAAATTCAAAATGTCCAGTGCAATGCTGGGGATGCTTGTGGAGCATCCTTGTCAATAAAGAACTTGACAAGGGCATGGGAATGAGGACTAGAGTTATGATCCCCAGAACTCATATCAAGAAGTCATTGTAGTGTTCTGTATGTTTAATCCCAGTGCTGAGGAGGCAGAAACATATAGATTCTGTGACTTATCATTCAGCCATCCTAGCCTCCTTGGTGAACTCCAGAACAGTGAAAAAAAAAGTTGTCTTAAAAAACAAAATCCAGGAGTGACCTTAGTGTCACCTGAGGAGTGACTCTCAGAGATGTCCTCTGGACTTCACATGTATGAATGCACAGGTATGTATGTGTCCCCCACAAGTACCCATTCCACATATACACATGCAGACACACACACACACACACACACACACAAACAAATACAAACAAAAATATATCATGAAATTAAATACTAAATAACAGGGCCTGTGTGTGCATGTGTGGATTCAGATAAAACTCTATAGACCTTACTTGAATGCAGTAGGTTTAGCATATGCTTCTATCCTTTACAGAGTCAGGAATAAAGCATCTTGGACTGCCTAGTAACAGTTAAACTCTGTATCAAAACAATACAATACAATAAAGAGCACATTTAACACTTGTCACTTGCAAACCAACATTGAAGTAATTGTGGAGTGGCCCCTGCAAGCACATCTGCATCTGTAAATCCTGAGCCCAGCACTCTGGGGATTGGGATGATAAATGGTGAGCACACTTATTTTCATATTTTATACATAATACTTTGTAGTTCACAATTAACATTTTGTTAGTTAGTAACTGTATGCAGGAGTAATGGAACACACTATATTAAGCTTGTAATTGTTACAAAGATCATCCTATCAAATGCTTAATTACCATATATAAACATTATCTATTATATAGATGATTACAGTGAGATAAGAAAAGTGACATATATCTTAACTAATATCAGTGATCAGTGACAGAGCTAATGGTATACCCACTAACGTTAATTCAAGAGTCCACATTTGACTCCGTAGGTGTCACTCCCTTGACAAGATAGCAAGATGACCATTTGAAAGTATAAGGTGGCAGCCCATAAGACTATGTAGTCCTCCACCATTTCTTCTGTTCTCATTAACCCCCATTGATGTCACCTTTAACTTTCATGAATTCCAAGGGGAACATCACCATCTTGCTCTGCATTTTCATGTCCATCATCAATGTCTCTGCCATCATATCTGGGACAGGTACAGCACAGAGTGTATTCATAGGTTGCTCAAGTGAAGCTGTCAAGACTAGTATGGACTTCTGAAAGTTTGACTCAAGGGTTTGAGGGCTCGATTATGAATTCCCCCGAGTGGTGACTCATGGCCTAGCACCTGTGTCGTGACACAAGGTCTAGCAAAGCGTTGCGTAAGGGAGCTCTTTTCTACTCTCACACAAGTCACGTATTAGTCCAAGTACACAGATTGTGAATTTCAAGAGTAGAATTTACATGTAACTCACTCAAAACCAATAATAAGACTCAAAGCTATATATTTACTTTCAGACATCACATTTTGAGGGAAAGTACACTATTTTTTTATATTACAAAAATAACTGAATGTTTTACATTGCACTTCCAGGGTTTTCTCCAAGTGAAATCTGACTCATATTTTCCATGTAGTAAGATTTCTAGGACAATCTTTATTTAAACAATTACAACACTATGTCACAAAAAAAGGCAATCTTCAGTGTGGTAGATAGGGGAACAACCAGCATTGAAAATCCATTTTTCATACATGGATCATTTGCTACATATCATCGGGGTATAAAGAACTCTGAAGATCACATGTTCTGTGCTCTACAACATTTCATCAATCTGACATTAAAAATAAGAGTTATGTAAGATGATAGAAAGGCCCTTTATGACTATAATTCTTATCCATTCTGCATAGTAATTTGTCAATTTGAACATATAAAACTGTCTCAAAATATAGTTAATATGACATAAATCAGTTTTAAAACTAACATATCTATATATAATACCTGTGACTATACACCTTTATTTGAGATGTTTTAGAAGAGATTAGGGTTTCTTTTTACATTTATTAACTTATTTATACATTTACTTTTGGGGATGGGTTGTAGACATACATGCCTTGGAACGTATGTGGAGATCAGAGGACACTAGCGGGAGTCAGTTGACCACTTCACCATGTGAGCTCTACATATAACATAGGTAGGGTATATGACAAGAGTCTGGACCCTCTGAACTCTCTAACATTTTAAATAAAGGATGAAGTAATCTATTTCAAAATTCTGGTAGTTACATCTGCTAGATGCAGAAATTATTTTTCTTACTCTCTTCTCTAATATATTATGACCTTCACTGAAGTATAGAAACACAGAAGTCCGGACCCGCAGCAGGCGAGGTAATGTGGACTCTCAATAGTCGTAATGATATGAAAAAGACAACTCTGACGACTTTCCTTTTCAGTTAAAGATGGCGTTTTGTGCTATAACTCTGGCTTATCTAGAATTTACTATGTAGCACAGGCTAGAACTTCTAATTCTTGGGCTATACCTCTGTCTGTGGTTCCTAGGGTTATATATGTAGGGATTATAGGTCTATTCACCACATTAGACTTTGTACACTTTTGAAATCTACTCTACTGTGGTTTTCTGATTTAAACTGAATAAAAAGTAGACCACTTTTAGCTTAGAGCAGTAACAAGCAAAGCTCTCTGTTGTCATGTTTTATATTTATGAAATTACTGTACCATTAATGTTGTGACAAAAACATGCTCTTGGTTGTTGCTAACATTTATATAAATCTCTTTAGAAAAGGTTTGTTAATATAATAAAATTTTAACTCACAATCTCTGAATACAGTCTCTTCCAGCATCCTTAAAGTAACTATATTTTTAAGTTTTAAATTTTGGGTTAGAGTACAAAATGATTGGCTTCCTTATGGAATATATATATATATATATATATATATATATATATATATATATATTGATTTCATATATATATATTTCAGTCTGGTTAATTTTATTAAAATAATGGTTTTTAATTCTATCTCTCTTCTTGCAAATATAATTACCCAGTTTTTATTTATTGATGCATAAATTTCAATTTTATCACATTTTTATTCATTCATCTGTGTATACACATCTGAGATGTTTCCAGGTTATTGTGAATATCAAGAAACACAGATGTGCATCTCAGTGAAATGTTGACCTAGTCCTGAATGTGTACCAGAAAGCTGTGTCAGATGGCAGTGGTGCCTTCAGTTTATTTGATGAACCATTATATTGATATCCCTCCTGCCTGCATGAGTTTACACTCTGACCAGCAGTGAATAAGGATTCCCTGTTCACCAAGTCCCAACTGACATTTGTTATCATGTTTTCTTGGGAGCCTTTCTTGACCAAGTGAAAGACAACCTCAGGGCAATTTTAGCTGTACTTTATCCAACACTTTTTAAAGAATTTATTTACATTTGTATTTCTCTGTTGGAGAATTGTTTACTCAGTTTGTCAGCACACTTAATTACTGGATAATTTTGGGTTTTGTTTTTTGTTGTTGTTGTGTGGTTTTTGGGGGAGTAAATTTTTTGTAGTCCTTTATATACCCTTGAAATGAATTCCTTGTCTTATATGCACTGGTGAAGATTCTTTCCCATTCTGCAGGCTGTCTCTTCATTTTAGTAAATGTTTCTTCCTGACTCCTTTCCTTAGTGCTAAGATTGTAGATGTTTGCCAACCTGCTGGGAATTAACCCATGCCATACTAGACCCGTCATCTAGTAGCTGAGTACAACCCCAGCCCGGCTTGCTGTAATTTAACTGACACTTCACATCTATGTTAATTAGGGAGATTGGTTTACAGTGTTACTTCTTACTGTGTTCTTATCTGCTTTTGGTTTAAGGGTAATTCTAGCTTCTATCCTGAGTTCGGAAGTGCTCTCTCCTCCTGTCTCATGAAGCAGTTTGAGAAACATTGTTTTTTTTGTTTTTTTTTTTTTTTTTTTTTTTTTAGCTCTTCTTTAAGTGTTTGGTTGAATTTGTCCTAGGATCCATTTTGTTTTGGACCTTTTTCCCCCTACAAGATTCTTTTTTATGCTTTTACATTGATACCATAATCTTCAGAAACATTTCTTCTTTTGTTTGCTAGTCACATGTTTTTCTAGAAATCCATCTATTTATTTCTTTTATGAGTGTTGAATATTCCCTAATAATTCTTTATAATTTATTGTAATCTTAGCAGCCTTCCTCTTTTCATGTCTAATTTTAATAATTTAGGTTTTATCTCTATTTCCTTTGTTTAGTTTGGTTAGGGCATTGTCATTATATTTACTCTTCCAAAGGACCTAATATTTATTTGATGGATTCTACTGTTTAGTCTCTATTTTTTAATTTCTGCCCTTATCATTACAATTTTTGACACCTGCAGCCTGGGAGTATTGATTTCTCCTAGTTCTCTAAGACCTTGTGGTGATTAATTAGGTTATTTATTGAGATTTTCAGATTTATTTTAATGTAACCATTAATAACTGTAAACTTTCAACTTCAAACTGCCTTTATTATGTCCCAAAGATTCTGGTAAGGTTTTTTTCAATATTCAAGAGAGATTTGCAAGCTCATTATGATTATTCAGTGATTTGTAGACATTTTTATTATGTTCACAATATGATATACAATTTTTTTTATTATTCAATACAAAGATGTTTGTACGACTGTAAAGGTAACATATTGTGAAAATCAAGTTTTTATAAACACTACATACTCTGACTTCCTGTAATTCAGTGTAAGTTGAGCTCTATTCTGTTTTCTTAGATCATCTCAGACTCCATTAATTTTTTTGTTAAAGTTGATTATGACCAATATAATTGCTTTTACAACCCATAGCTATTTCCCAAGACAATTTGTAAAATACTGAACTTCAGATTTTAGCCATTTGTATTTTACAATAACCAGAAGTAAATTCTATTAGCTGTAAAATTTCTAGACAGTGGCAAGAGCAATAGTGTCCAGCTCAGAGCAAGAATGCAGCAAAGTTTTTATTAGGCAAATATAAACTTCTCAAATTTAAATGGGCTGTGAAACCAGCTCTATTCCCACGATGCAAAATCAGATGAGGCAACCGTGCAGCATATGTAAGCTTCTGAAACAACCCCATATTAACCAGCAAGTTAACATAGTGGTGGAGCCAAACCTTCCACATGGCCCTATGCATGTTCTTGTTCTGTCAACTATTTCAGTTTATGTGTGGACTTAAAAATAATGAAATATGGACCACTTTACTTTACTCCTACCTAACACTGTCTGTTTAGACTTAACTTATAATTATTTTGAGAAAACATACTTCCATTTCATTTTAATTCCTCTCTATGATAAAATTAAAAATTACCCTGTATTAGGAAAGACCTGAGGGTAGAGCACCAGTAATGGATCCCATTCTTCTAGTTAATGTCATAACTCATATTTCACTATTTGCTCTAAACTGTGTGAATCCAATTCCTGAAAAGAATGGAAGCAACTGGTCCTTAAAACCAAAGGCGATTTCCATTTCTTTGAATTTTGACGTGAGACAAATTCTCAAGTCCAAAGGCTCATGTTCTAACTGTAAATTCAATACCGAACGACCTCCACTTTATTCTCCCAATACTTGGTCTTAGAGTATAACTTGTTAGTGTTCGCATGTATGCAATCAAAACGTGGACTTTTATCATTTAGCCATGAAGATCTTACAGTAGTGAATCAAGGAATCCATAGGAGAGGAACAGTATTCCTATTGCACTGTAATACTATCAGGGAAGAATTGTGTTAGAAGAAAATCTACTGCTTTTCATTTAGAAGATAAGCTGGTCTATACAACGTTATCTTTCAAGTTAAGTCCTTGCAGGATTCATCTATTTATAACTGTGACAATTAACAGTTCTATTTCCATTGGAAATCTGTAGGGAATATGGTGATAACAACGATGATTATTTATTCAGGTTATTTCTGCTTTGAAGTTGTCCTTGGGTCTCAGCAGTGTACTATGTTCCTTGTAAAGGGAAAACCAAAGTTACTTTATTAAGTGACCCTTGAAAATTTCCCCAAATCCCCATTTGGTTTGGATTTCCCGTAATCTATCTCAGATGATAATGTAGCAGAAGAAAGCATATGGTCCTAATAGATATTTAGACCAGATGTTAGTTGTCTAATACACATCCTATTCCTGCATGACTGGGCAGAAGAGTCTATATGAGAAGATGAGGAAGTCATTAGCTAGCTACAGTGTGCATTCCACTATTCTCCCCAGTTTACAAAAACCAAGAGTCCCAGACTGCAGCCCCTCCGGTTCTGTCACTCTGAATTTCTGGACAATGTTAACAGCATTCAACTTGTTGCATATCCACATGGAGCAGGAGGGAAAGAGACACACCTGAGATCAGATCCAAGGACAGATTGAAAACAGAAGGGCTGAGAGCCAGTTCAGTGCTTATCCACATGTGTCCTGTCTGTGGCACAAAGCAAAACTTCCCACCTCAGCTATATCTAGGCTTATTCCAGGGATATTTTCAAATCTGGTGACCTATCACAGACTTGGACCAAAAAAGCTGCATAGCATATGTCAGCGGAACAAACTAACAGAAGTAAAGTCATGAGACATCTTTGCATACCATTGTTCACAATGGAATTGGACAGTTCTATTTGTCAAAGTAAATCTATTTAAAATGCTGCTGTATATATGCACCTTTCATTCATTGAAATTAGTTATAAAGTTATTAAAATACACGTGTCGCCTTGGTTTCAGCAAGCACTCAGCAAACACCATTACTGCAGAGAGTCATTCAGTTAATATGTAAAACATAGCAGGGCAATTGTTTTTCAACAGTGAACTTCAAGATGTCATTACCACCAACTATCATAACAAGATTTGATAACCAAGTATTGGATCTTTGGATGATTATAAATTCTTTCTTTTCAGCTCTTGAATGAGCATGGAATGAAATACTTTACACAGGGGTAATTATGAAAAAAGAGAAAAATATGGTGTAAATTTGAAAGTCTTCTCTTTCTACATAGAGAAAGACAACATTGCCCTTAACAGGCCAATTGGGAAGACTTCATAATGAGAAGTATGGTTTGAAAGATAAATACTGTATGTTATTGTTTTATATCCTTAAAATCTGTCTTTACTAATTGATAATCACTGGCAAGTTGAAACTTTCAGTGATAAATATAGTTATGATGCTTCTGGATTCAGTTGCAATAAAAATCTGGATCTTAAAACAATTTTTAATGAACATTAGCTAGAAAGAAATAACGAAAGTCATGGGCCATGATCTTCCTACCAATTGTGCACACAACTCTAGTTGCAGGGGATGTTTGTGCATGGGAAAGTGTGTATGCATAGCTATGAATCAGTGAGTGTGTGTGTGCAGGTGTAGGCATCAGCGTTGTGGTGTGTGTGTGTGTGAGTGCGTCCACGTATGTGTTTGTGCTTGCATACATATGCAGAACAGAGGCCAGAAGTTGGATCAGATTTACTGTTAGTCATTCTCCATCTTACTTTTTGAGACAGGATCTCTCAATAAATCTGGATCTCCTTGATTCTGCTAAACTGCCTTGTCTGCAAACCCTAGGGATCTATCTGTCTCTTCCTATTCATAACTGGGTTAGAAACATACACAGCTACAACTTACTGTTGACAGGGTACTAGAGATCAAACCCAGGGCCTCATGCTCACACCACAAACACGTCACTGAGTTAACCATCTCCTCAGCCTCAATGTTGTTTGGTTCACAAAATCCTCTCCTCTAATCACACAGGGAATTTTGGCTTTGTCATTTGGTTCAATGAGATACATGACCAAATTAAACAGAGGGCAGCATGCCATTCCTTCTGGTTCTAATCAGCTAATTATAACTGGTTCTATGTAGGATTCCAGACTTTCCTGGGGGGTTACACCATTAACTCCAATTTGAATGGGTATGCTTAGGAAACAAAATAATGACACATCTTCAAGAAAATGAAGCCCAGAAAACACCCTGGACACGAAGGCATTCTCAGCTATGATAAAGAATTCAAGCTTCAAGTTCTTACATCTTTTCAATAAGACTTAAAATTTTCTGGCAAGTATTTCAGAGGGTTGAGGTAGAGTTAGAAACTTAACTCTCTCAGAGGATGGGAAGGAAAAAAGACATAGTTCACTTAACTTTTTAGGTGTGATTTACAGTATCTGGTATTAATGAGGTGTCATCAGGTAGGGACCGATGCTTGCAAACAAATACAAATGTGCAATACCAAAATAAAGTATATAAGTCAATGTGACAGATTTTAAAAAGTCAATGCTAATAATTATCCAGCCAATAGAGGCCAAGAGGCCGTAGAAAGAGAAAGATGAGAGGCTAAAAGTTAATGTCATCAGCAGATTGGAATCCATATTTTCCTAGAAATGACATTAGAGCATCAGAGTGTGTTCTCCTGCTATGATATTCACAACTACAAATCGGGGGGTGGGGGCTTCTGCTGATCTGCCCATGGAAACATAAGAAGCTTATGAGAAAGAGAAGAAGCTGATCCTAGATTGGAGATTCTAAAGATACCACTCTTTCCAGGGTAATGCACAGAGGTCTGTCACAGAGCCAGGGCTGTTCCATGCCTATAGGAATTGCTGCTTTGAAAGTGGTAAGGTTTACAGGGAGAAAGGAGGTTGAAGAAGCAACCTGGCCAGATGGGAGGAAGGTGCCTGTTATTGTAGTCTCCAGTCAGACATAAAGGAGTGCTCACTAAAAAGTGTGTCTCCATCCAGCAATGGGTGGGGAAGAGGGCAATCATTTCAAAACACCAATATACAATCTTCCTTTTAAGAACTCTGCTCTCATGGCCTTGAAAAAAGTTAATGAATGGAAGCAGACGTTTCAGAAGGTTAGCAGAGAGATCTGAAAGAACATAGATGACCAATGAGCAATGAAGCAGAGAATGGGTAGAATGAGAAATCTTGATTGCTTGGAGGCCCTTGACCAATGGTGGTTGATTGATTGTTTTAAAATAAAAATAAATAAATAAATAATATAAATAAATAAATAAATAAAGTTTCCCACATTTTTGGCTATGTGCCTGGTTATATCATTTTTTAGATAAATTGCTCTCAAGGTCTAGTCTTCACAGAATCACCTGAGGAGTTATCAAAACACACACTGCAAGATACAGTCACAGGGTTTATAATACAAGGGGTCTAAAAAACGATTCCAATCTTGGTATTTGCAATAAGTCTCTTGATGCTCCTGTCATAGCATTAGAATCCTATAAAGCAAGATTATTAGCTCTATGTTTAAAAGGAGATCACCATTTAAGTGATAGTCTAGTATGTCTAATAGCAAGCAGATTTCTTTTCAGTGTCTATGTATGCAAATACCAGATGTATCTTTACACATCTATCCATCTACATCTATCTATCTATCTATCTATCTATCTATCTATCCATCCATTCACCCATTCATCCACTCACCCATCTATCCATCCATATACATATGTATAGAGCTATTCACATCCCCACATACACACACACACACACACACACACAACACACACACATAAAGAAATAAGAGATGAGGGGAAATACATTTGTTTTTAATGGGAAAGGAATAGGATAATGTAATGAGATGGTTGGAAAAACAAAAGGTTTAAAATGAGTTCCGTTTCATATCTACATTGTTTAGAAATGGCATATGCAGAGGACTGGCTTAGAAACACAAATTTAAAAGCTATTTCATACGTAAGACAAATGACAGAAGGTAAAATTGAAAATAAGGTTGCCTTGTGATGATAAAACATGTCAAAGACTGATGTCTAGGGCTATCATTTTTAGAAGAGACCATTGACATCTCCTGAAAGAGAAAGGGATGAGAGTGAAGCATATCTAGAAAGCGAGAGTTCTAAATGTGGGATGGCTATGAAGAGAAATTACCCTACTGTCAAATATTGTATCCAGCTTTGGGAGCTGTCCTCCCACCTCCCCTGTAACTCACCAGATGATGTTTGCAGCCACACCTTCATGCCTAAGAACGGTCTCTTCATAATCTTCTCTGGTCACTGTTATGTTTTCTGATTGTCTCCTATGTGATCTAAAACCAAAGTATCATTTTTGTAGGAAAAAATTAATAGAACTACACAATTATCCCTCCCTGAACTGCTCATGGCCATACTAGATTGTCTAGAACATGGCTCTCAACCTGTGGATCACAACCCCTTTAGCAAATCACTATTTCCAACAAAGATTACATTATTATTCATAACAGTAGCCAAATTACAGTTATGAAGTAGCCATGAATAATTTTATAGTTGGTGGTCACCACAACATGAGGAGCTGTATTAAAGAATCACAGCATTGAGAAGGTTGAAAATCACTGGTCTAGACCAATGGTTCAAGTCAGTTCAAGTCTGCATCATCTGCAATGGTGAACACCATTTCTGAGTCCTCACCATCTTCCCACTGTAGAAGCACAGTCCCTGAGGTGTGTGCACAGACTACTCATGCATTTTATTCCAAATAAGGATGACACAAAGGTAAATTTCTCACTACTTGGTGAATTACGCATCTCTGAATCTAAGATCAAGACTATTATTGTTGCTCATTACATTTTCCTTTTGTTATCCTTTTTTTATTGGCTGACCCTGCGGCTTGCCAACCAGCTGAGCTTACAGGCTAGGGATCCTCCAGTCTCTGCTTCCCATACATGGGATCACATGGGTGATGGGATCTAAACTCTCTACTGGGTCATCTCCCAACCATCCTTTCCCCAGAATTTATTTATTTTTGTATCATGTGATATAGGGATACAAATATACTTCTTCCTACTTCATAATTATTAAACAAATGCCTTGTATCTTCCCACTGGCTCATAGTGCTATCTTTGTTTTTTTTTTTTTTAAAAAAATTCCATATGTATGTTTCAGGTAGTTTTATTCAACATGCCCATCAGTTTCAGGTGTCATATCTTATTTCTGAAGCTTTATAATGGGTCTTACTACTCTGAGCTTTGTAGCAATAAATTGGCATTTCTTCCTTGCTTTTTTCAAACAAAGTTTAAAATTAGAAGGGCTCTAAAGAGCCATAATATTTATATTTAAATTGAGAAGTTAACAATTTTAATTGGACAGAACTAACCAGGTTTTTTGATATTATGATTTTAAAATAAATTTTGTATTACTTTTCTAAATACAATGCAAATCTTTAACAGAATTATTTCTAAGATTTTAGAACTTTCTTTTTTAAAGTTCTCTTATTATTAAATATCTATTTAATTATACACAACAGCTTTAGCTTTTTGTATAAAACATAACCGATTGTATAAGTTAAAAACATTATTAGAACTTTGCTTAATTCTTTTATTGGTTCCAATGAGTAGACTTCAGTAAGCCTCAAAGACATGGAAAAACATTATGTCATATTCAATGGACATTTGTAAATTATTCTTTTTCTACAATACACATGTTTTTATTATTATCATTGTTCGAAAAGACGGAATTTAAAATGTACAAAGTTGACTGATCAACCACGTATTCATCATAATTCGCCCAAGTTTTGATAAATGTTGTGTCAAATGCATTGCTGGGATTGTAATATATTTCTTGTACTCTTCCTCTTTTGTCTCCATCCTACAGACAAGTCCCAGTCTCAGACATTACTGACACAATTGTTTCTATGGAACTTTTTACTTTGTCTTACTTCGCAGGTTATTGAAGCATTTAATTATTTTCTCATCTTTTTTTTTTTTTTTTTTTTTTTAGTTTTTACAACCAAAGCCATAAGTCCCCATAAAAGAGGATACCAGTGCATCAGAAACTTCATGAAAACAGTGGGGTTTCTGAAAATCTATTGACAGGAGTGGTTCTGATACTTCAGCACTGACACTCTTAAGGGTTAATCAGAAGGTTCATCAGATCTCCCATTGTGGTGCTCAGGCAAAATGTTGATGCCCCTACTTACTGTCGTGTTAGAATTAGAGCCGCTGCCTTACCACTAGGGTGGGAGCTCTCATGCCCAGGACCATGGCTATTAAAATTTGTTGAATCTACAATGTAATCAAGCATCTCACACACACTGGGCTTGAAGAGTATTGTGTTTTTCCCCACTGAGGAGCCAATGATGCTCCTTGTGGAGGTTGACTTGGCCTCCAGGATGATCTAATTGAGATTTAGGAGTTATTATCTGTACCCAGGCATTAGTTAGGAGCAGCCACAATGCAGGGAGGAATTCAATTTCTCATTCTCATGTATATTCAATTCCTTGGGAATTTTTTTTTTCTGTAGAGGTCATCTTCTCACAATGACTTTTAAATTAAATAAGAATCCCTGACTCAGGCTTTTACAGGTTCTCTCAGCTTTGATAAGACTTGTCCTGATGTCTTTTGTGCATGTTTCTGTATGTGATTATTCCAGATTTCCTTGTTAATCACATCCACAGAATTGAAAATTAAAATTTGGTCTTCGAATATTGCCCAACTCTGTGTCTTTAACTATAATGATTGCAGATTGAGGCAAATTTTCTGAATTATTAATGTTTAAAAGTTAAAAGTTAAAGTTGAGTCACTGTCTTCCCATCTCATCTTTGGCTTCTTATGAGGTAGAAATAAAAATGACCCATATTAGAGTCTATCTGAATATTAAACTAAAGATTTAACTGAACCTAACCTGTGACTCAGAATACAGTGAAATATTAAGAAATACCACCATGACCCTTTTGTGGCTCAGAGATGACCAACTGTAAAGATGGTTTTCATGTCCTTGTTTATTCAGTAAGAGGCAAGACATACTTTCCCCGGTTCTGTGTGTCAGCTAAGACTTTCCTTTTCTCTTCCTCATTTATTTCATGAAATTCAGGTGAGGTTTCTTCTTGTGTCTGTTGCAGTGAAGCTGCAGCTTCTTTCTCCTCATGTTCTTCAGTAATGATCTCTGTTGTAATATCCTAACTAGGATCTGGTTTGTCTTCTTTGACAATACAAATGATATAAAGTTCTCCATAAACGTTAAATCTTTTCTCCTATCTCCATTATCCTGCACAATTTTATAAATATTTTTTAATTCATACCCTGAGGAGACTTCCAAGTTTTTTGGAGACTTGTCATTAATTGACTAGCATATATTTTACCTTAAATATTTATCACTCAGGTATTTTCTCTGTTACTAACCATGTGTGAAATTCCATCCTAATAGATTACTTTCCACATTTTATCAGCAAAGTACAGTTTCTTTTAAAAAGCTACTTTTAACAAAACTAATTCACAAATAGAAAATTGCATAAATCATTTCTTCTGCTCATTAACAGTTAAGGGAACACACAATGCTGTAACCACAATTCCGAATAAGGAAAAAGACATGTCTAGGACTCATTCAGACTTCTGCCACTCAGACACCACATCTCCACTCCTCTTCAAAGGCAGCTCCTATCCTGACTTCCAATGCCATAGGTTAATTTAGTTATTTTATTCTCTCCATAGATTGATACATATAATGTGTATTTTTTAATCTTGAGCATTTTGTTCAACTTTCCATGGTATAAATAGATAAAAAATTACCTGAACCTTTAATGTGATACTTGATTTTTTTTCAGTTCTTGATTCTTGTGAATGGTGTTTCTCTCTCTCTCTCTCTCTCTCTCTCTCTCTCTCTCTCTCTCTCTCCTCCCTCTCCCTCTGTGTGTGTGTGTTGTGTATACTGTGTCTGTGTAGACACATTCATTTCTTTGGGTGCATGTTTAGGATTTAGGTCATTGCATCAAATGACTGGATATTTATTAATTATTAAAGAGTCTTCTATTTTTTTTGGTTTGTGTTTTGTTTTATTCTTTATTTTTTGGCTTTGTTTTGTTTTATTCTTTTTTTTTCCTTTTTTTTTTCTTGGAAATTTTATTTACATTTCAGATGTTCTCTCCTTACCCCATTCCCCCCCTCCCTCCCAGGAACTCACTATCCCTTCCCCCTCCTCCTGCCTCCAGGTTGGTGTACCCCCACCCACCTTCGAATACCCCCCCCAAGACGTCCAGCCTTCATGGGACCAAGGATCTCTTCTCCCACTTATATATTGCAATATATATTGCAATCCCCCATTGCATATATAGCTGGAGCCATGGGTCCCTCCCTAAGCGCTCCCAGGCTGGTGGTTTAGACCCTGGGTGCTCTGGTTGGTTGGGATTGTTGCTTTCCTCATGGTGTCGCGAATCCTCTCAACTCCTTCAGCCTTCACTCTATCTTCTCCATTGGGAACCCCATGATCAGTTTAATGGTTAGCTGTGAGCATCTGCCTCTGAGTATGTCAGACTCTTGAGTCTTCTAGATTGGTTTGTACTTTAAATAATAATATATAAACTTTAACATGTTCTTACCACTAATCTATTCTCCACCAATCCTTGTGGTTTGTCATTTTGGGAATGTTATTAAAAATGGATTCACATAGCACATCACTTCTGAAGACTCACTCTTTTTATCCACAATAATGTTTTTGTGACTAATCCAAGTATATGTATCAGTAGCTTTTTTTTCATTGTTTTTCTCAAAACTAGTCTGTTTTATGAAGCCATTAACCTGTTGTAACTAATTTGAATTATTTTGTGTTTGGGTAATTATGAATAGACCCATGTGAAAATCTGTTAGAGTTTTTCTGTAACTGCTATGTGCTGATTGCTAGTTCATATCTGGAAAAAAAAAATCCTTAGTTTAGACAAATCCATCATGCTTTTAAAAATAATGAACAAGTTTAAATTCCTGTAAAACAAAAACTGCCTGAATATTCTGAATATTTTAGTTCTTTAACTCAATGATGAGCACATGTTCCAAACCTATGTTTTAAAGCTATGCATATATATATATATATATATAATATATATATATATATATATATATATGTTCTAATAGATGTATAGTGGTACTGTCTAAGTTTTAGCTTTAATGTGAATATTCCTAAATGCTAGTAATGCTTAACCTCCCTTCTTTGGCTCGTTATAGACTGGTTTTGTCCAAGCTCCTTTTTCTTGATTGTGTCTATGTCCAGGACAAAGTGCTTGAATACAGGAGGAAAGGAACCAGGAGGTGGGAATGGTCCCTCCTGCAGGATCATTCCTCCTATGATCACATGTTTTCATACGCTCATAGATTCTCTTTGCTGCTACTGTCCCCACTACAACTTTCATCAACACATGTTGACCAAGTTCTGAGAACAAAGAGAGTGAATTAGAGATGAAAGTAAGACTTGGATTTTTTTTCTCTCATGTAAAGGTTGAGGTTCTCTCTTCCTATACTTTAAACCAGAATTAGAACAAGCAAAAAAAAATTAAGATTGAGGACTTGTCAATCTCAGCATGTAGCTATCAGGGGAAAAGGCGAGGGGCAATGGACTTCCTGGTTTGTGTTTTTGAACTTATGTCTTTGTTCTTTCTTCCTCATCTGTGTATTAAAGATGTTTTTTCTCTTTGTCTCTGGTTTTTAGTATTTTGTTGTCCCTCACACTATGGCTTCATTTTTCATAACTGAATTTGGGTTCAGAACACTTGTTAAACTCATTGACTACTAACTTTTCTTTCAGCTGTTCTCTCTGTGAACAGTTTTCCCTCTTTTTCTGCTCTCTATTGGGGACTCCAGGCATGCAATGTTCCTTAATGACATAGATATCTCTGTCATTTCTTTCCTGAATTAAGTGTGTTTTTCTCCCTGAATTTCACCCTGGAAGCTTTTTATTGTCTTGTGTTGAAGAGGGCTGATCCTTCTTTATTTACCTTCATCTAATAGATTACTAAAAGCTTCTACGTATGACATTAGCTACTGTTTTAAGAATTAAATGTCTATCTTATTCTTTTTAATTTGACTACATCCTTTATAAATTATCTAGTAAAATTCTTCATCTCTGTTGTTTTTCAAGTATTACTTGTAGCTATTTTTATCAATATTGTGTAGTAACTTTAGCATTTAGATTTCTACTAGATGATTGTTATTGTGCATTTATTAGATGGTTGTTACTATTTATTTTCTATTAGTTTATAGCCACTTAATCTTGCCTATCAGTGTTTTATTTTTCTTTGATTTTGTAATTTTTAATACATTATAGACATTATTTTACCATAAAGCCAATATTCATTTAAACAGAATTTACTTTTACTTATGAGAGGTAAATCAGCTTAATTCTGTCTAGGATTAGGATTTGCTTTGAACTCCAGCTTCTGTTTGGTACAGTGGTACAAATTTTATATTGAGACAAGCTCTTGCTGTAGAGCTCTGGATGGAACAACCTGGTTTTCCTTCAGTTGCTTCTCCCCAAGTTCCTGGGTTATAGGCATGTTGTCATGTTGTCATGCCTTTCCTTGATGAGTTTCTCTCTCACTTAACATGGAGACAGTGCTCCAGAAGTCTGAACACAAACTGGACAGAAAACTGTCCTCTGGTACACTTCCCCACAGCACAGCATGCTAAATCCTCTGCTCACCTATACACACAGCTTCAGAAAGAAATACTGTCCTTTTTCTGCAAATGTTGGCATGTTATGTTCTGCTCCCCGTCTCTCAGGAATGAGATTCGTCTATGGGTTTAGGCCATTTGAGAACTTCTCCCATCTCCTTTGTTTTTTTACAGTCTTCAACCTTAGCTTTTAGTGACTATACGCTTTCGTTACAAGAGTTTCAGTGGTCATGGTGACTCTTCACAGCAAAGAACTCTAAGACAATTTCATTTTGCATTTTTTACATGAACAGGTATTATAATGGTAAATTAAGATAAGTTAGTTATATAAACGCCCAAATGAAACAAAATAAGAAAATGATCTTCTTGTGTTATACTATTCTTCAATAAAAACACTATTTTCAACTCCAAGTTATGGTTTTTCAGGTTTTGAGATGAGGAATGTTTCAAAAGTTTGTGTCAGTAACTTCAATCAAAATTTTATGTTGGAAAGTCTTACATTGACACTAACATTGCCATTACTATTTTGTACAGTATGATAGCATTGCCTTACAGTGTATTGTATAAAAAACACTGTGTAAGCTTCATGATCATTCCCAGCATACAAAACATCAGCTACCACACCAGGTTTCTATGAAATGATGTCAATACCTAGTTTACAGCATCTCCAACCAATGTCTCATGTGTTATCCCTCTATTTCATAAGTAAAACTACGTTAGATGACACACCACTTTCCTTTGTATATCTTGATTGATATATCCCGCCATGAGGCTACAAGCATTCCCCAGTAATTGAATCTGTATGATATTATGTTCAGTAACTTAACAGCTGCTTTACATGTGGGTGAGCAAGTTTGGCTGTTCCCTCCTGTCTGTTCACTTCTTTACATGCTCTGAAACATCTGACTTAGAACTACAGAGAACATGTGTATTTGGTTCAGCTGTGCACAATTTAATATGTTTCCTAGCATCTGTGGTAAAATATACAAGAATTACACATATTTTGAAACTAATTTACTATCTACTCAGGTAGTCTACTTTATCTGGAAGAGTTTCTGACATTGCAAACAATGAACAAGGAGCTATTGATCAGATAGTTTCTGAGTCAGAACCTGTTAGACACCAGTAAGTTCAACAATTACACCGTTGTCAGTCAAAAATAGACAGGGGATATATTTTATCTTTGACAGTATTCATCCTTCTGTTTAGTGTTTTTCTCTAAAAGACAACACACATACACACTCTCACACATACACACACTCTCTCCCGCATGCACCCACAAACACACACCTGATGTCAGGTTTTTTAGGGTCTCTGATGAAAGGGAAAAAAATACTTGGTCATACTTATTAGTTTGTCACTCCCTTTTTAGGACAGGAAGCTATAAATTGAATCAGTCTGCACCTTCTAGCCCTTGAATAAATATAATGAAAATAAAATGAAACTATCTTCACCTCAATCTATGCTCTTTTGTTTCAGATAAGATCAAGATATTTATGGCCACCACTCAAATAAAAAGGAAAAAGAAGAAAAGGAGAAAAAGAAAGCACACAAGCCCTGTCCCAGGGCTCCATGTTTCAATGAGTCATTAAGAAGCTGCCTTAGAAATCATTGAAATTGAGAACTCAGTTTTCTTCTATTCATTCGTTAGTTTCTATAAACATTTTGAGTGCTTTTATCAATTATGTGATCAAATAAATCTTCCCTTGATTTTAATAATAATTAAAATTTATTTTAAGTGTTTCCCAATATTTATAGGGAAAGTTTCTGAAAGTTCCTTTGAATGGTGAGTAGAACATTACAGCTGGCAGCAGGAGGAAATTCTTCTCGGAAAGAACTATTAGTATATTAAAAATAAGCATTAGAGTTTGGGGAGGAAAAAGGCATAGGGTGTGACATTTTTCATGTGGCTAGAGTGAAGTAAGAGATTTGAAGGCAAAAACAAATCTGGCAAATTATAAGTTATGGTAGTAATTCAAGGAAGTCATAAAATAGAAGACTTTTATTGCACCAGAGAGACAGTTTGGTGCTATTAGTGGATTAAAAAGCATGTGGAACTGAGAGCCTCAGAGAGATGGAAGCTTGAAAGAGCTGGTGGGTTAAATATTAACAGAGAAAAGATGTTTACTGACAGATTCTGCAAACACACTCTAATAAATAGGATCCTCCAAAGCATTCAAAAATAGAACTGTGCAAAGCCACAGGAATCTATTCTATCAATCTTCCCACCAAATTTGGTCTCCTGAAGTAAGGCATCAATCGCTTCACTGCCATCCAGACATGAGCTAGTCCTTCATTCAGCACAGCATAGCCAGAATATTCGAAAGCTAGTAAAATTCGAGGGGGTGTGAGATTGGTGACAATTTTGCACTTGTCTTTAAAAGCTGGCTCCCTGTGCTGAAGGCAACGAACTGTTGTGCAAACGTGTGACTGTGAGCTTCCAACAGACCTGAGCTCAAAGCAAGCTACATACTTGAGCCTCTGGGAGCCTCAGAGACTTTATCTGAATTAATGGCAGTGCCACACATATTTCTCAGGGTTGCTTTTCAGTGCTTAAAATGTAACACTCAAACATACTAAGATGCAAATCCAATTCTGTAAGTCGGGCCTTGGCCTCCTATGAGAGTTTGCAGCAAGCTCCCCGTACTGCCCACACTGCTGATCCAGGAGCAGACATTTGACATTTCAAATAATTTCATGTACACTTAACTGCCACTTAATAATAGCAACATTCTTTGATTTTGGTGTAAACTAGTTCTGAGTCTATAAAACTGTCTTTGATCAAAGGGAAACAAGGCCTTACTATCTACAGAGGATCTAAAGATGAGTTCTGATAGATGTTGGTGCTCACAGTTTTAAGAGAGTGAAAAACTGGCCCCATTGAAACACTGACTAGGTCTTCAGAACATCTCAATAAAATTATATGATATAACCAACTGCTCAGGTAAGTGTCCTTCAGTTTGGGGAAATAAAGGGAATATATGCCTTAATCAACAATACAATGGAAGCCAGTATAAAGCATCTTTCTTAGAAACCACCACATTCCCAAACACCAAGAAGAGTTTAGCAGTGGTTCTGAACCCGATGTTGAGGTGAACCCCAATCATAAATTATTTTCATTGCTACTTCATAACTGTAACTCTGCTACTCTTATAAATCCCAATGTAAACAACTGATATGTAAGATATCTGATTTGAGAACCCCGAAAGGGTCATGATCCATAGGTTGAGAACCACTGGTTTACAAAAAATATAATACATTTTTGTCTATACACATAGGTGTGTAGTGAAGAATTCATTCCAGGGCTTGACAAAACCTCAGACAAGTTGATAAACAGTAAGAAAAAATCACCTGTAAATGCCCTTTAAGAAAAGATGAACCGGTTCTCATATGGGGCTGAGGATTGATATGCCTATTTGATACCACAGAAGGCACAGCTAAATAGCTGCCAAAAAGATTAATCAAATAAATAGATACCCCCACAAAGCCAGGCCCAACTATAAATAAGATGAATAACAATTGACCTCCAAGGAAGAGAAATCTCCCTGAGAATTCCCTTCTTTTTCCTTTCCAGGTAAAAATGAAACACCTGTGATGTCTGCTAGTAGAAGTTCTAATCCTGATGCTGTCCTCCGGACTTATACTACTCAGACTTTTGATGGGCCATTGACAAGGACATCAAACAGCTAAAGATTGGCATCACTAATCTGAAGAAATCCCTCATTTCGCTGTCTGAAATGATCTCCAAAAATTGCAAAGGACTTTTTTGGACTCGATTTACTCTTTTACAATAGAAAAGACTGTGTACATCTCTTGACTGTGTATAGCCCTTAAAGAAGAGTGTTGCTTTTACATAGACAAGACAGGGATGGTTAAAGAGAGCATGAAAAAGGTCAGAGAAGGCCCTGGGAAAAGACAGAGAGAGAAAGAGAAAGATGAGAGCTGGTACAAGAATTGGTTTTCAACCTCCCCATGGTTGCCAACCCTACTTCCTCCCATCTTGGGACCATTAATTGGGTTATTTTTGCTTATTTCTTTTGGTCCCTGGGCCTTAAATAGGCTGACTAACTTTGTGAAAAAACAGATAGATAATTTGGTAGCAAAACCTATTCAGATACATTATCATAAGTTAGCTATGGAGGTCCACAAGACTCAAGATGAGGTTGTTACTCTATCCAGGGTGTTCCCAAAACCCATCTCCACCCAACCTAAAGGGACTTCCACCCCTAGGCCAAGCAGAGAGGGGCAACCCAGAACCTCCTCTGACTGGCAATCTGAATTCTTGCTTAGGCTGCCAAGCTAAGCACTGCAAGGAAATATAAATGAAAGTTAAAAGTATCTCTCTGTGTTCCCTGAGGGACAAGCCTGACTGCATAGGGGTTGATGTCAAAAGTATCCCTCTCCAGGAAAAAGACATCGGTATGGGTATGGCCCTCATGCCTCACTGGACAATGATAGGAGGACTGGAGCCATTACAAGGTCCCCTTTGGTTATTGGAGGTCAGGCCTCTATCCCCCGCCTTAGCAAGATGAGAGTTGCCACGGCCCTTCTATACTTAGAGAAGGGGCAGATGTCAGGGGCAGCCCTGCTTATACACTGAAGGCCTACAATCAGCCATAGACCTAAAATCAGCAATAGGCCTGACATACATACATGCTAACACAAAGTCTTGGGTCTCTGTGGAAAAACACTGAAACAAATGGCTATAAGCTATTGTAGACAGGCAGCTTTTTTTGGAAATTTACCAACCTGAGTAGTCATAGACCTTGTAAATAGGTAGCCTCGGCAGGCAGATAGTACCAACTTAGATAAGTACAAGTGAATCATAGGCAGAGTCATAGTGACCTGTCCCCTGAACCTTCACCCAGCCGATACCCTGTTCTGAAAGATATCTATACTCCCCCTGAACACCTATGCCCCAGTGTCATCCCCTTCCCCACATCCTGCCTTTTTAAGTTTATAACCCCTGTGTGAAGAAGTAAAAATCATGATTTGATTTAAATAAATAAATAAATAGAGTGATAAAAAAAAAAAAGAAAGAAAAGACGAACTGCCTGCCTGCTAATAACTGGGTAATTATTTGAGTTGTGGAAACTTCAAATGCTGCAATTCACACTGTAGAGGTTTCTACTTAACTGAAAACTTAAAGTGTTTTAGAGTTCGTAACCTGGTATATTTTATGAATTATGTTTATCTTATTAGTTTAATTAACACATTATAATTTCTAGATGCTAAGATATCATTTGTAATTTTTATTACATTTGATCTTAAATACCAATTTTTATAACCAAGTAAGGATAGTTAAGAGAAAATTTTTTACTTTGAGTTTTTGAGATTTCCTTTTCCTTTTTTTTTTTTTCTGTTGTTTTTTGGATTTTTTGCTAATCACCTTAAAGCAACATGCCAAATGAGCATACTGTAATTAGGTTTAATAATTTAATGCATTTATAAAGTATATAATAGTTGTTTTAAAAGTAAAGCCTTGAGCACTAACCAGGTTGACAGAGCTTAGGATGGGCGGACTGGCTGAGAGTTACAGGGAAGCTCTCAACTGCACTGAGAATGTGATTCTTCCAAAACTCAAACAGGATGTAAACCCCAAAGGAATCCTTCTCATTGGAAGATTGGAGATAACAGCATGAAAATAATTGTAACTGTTCTTGCAAGGAAAAAATAGACTTCTAAAAACATCTTTTCAAATGTCCTATGATGTGACAAGACCCATACCCTCTCTGATGGTATTTCTTTCCAGGAGCTTGAGATGGAGCCAAGAAGAAAAGCGAGCTACTTATAGATGCCAGGATCCTAGCCGTACCTGGGAAGAAAACAATGCTATTACCATAGTCATAGGATTGTGGCAAACCTGAAGAATCTGTAGGTCACATGGGCAGAAATAAGCTACCATCTGCTTCTACCAGCAGGTGGATGAGAAACATACAGCCTTTCTCACTAATTACCTACAACAGCATCTAACTCTAAATATTTTGCATGTAGAGATTTCCTTTCTATGTTTATAAATACACATATATGACAAAGAAGCACTTATTTTAAAGATCTTAATACCTTGTTTGTTAGGTAATTAGTATTTAGGAGAGGGTCTATGCTGACAGCTCAGCAAACAGAAATCTCCGATTCATCTGCTACAGGGGTACGTGCATACCTTGGCAGGCTTCCTCACTTCGCTTTGTTGAATGGTTTGCCCATATTCCACAGAAAACTGCCTTGTCTTTCCCAAGCCACCTTGGATACCTATCCCGATAATTAACCTGTAAGGTAGTGGAGTAATCTGCTCGTTTCGTGAGTCTCAGAAAATGTCAATTTAATGTCAAAATATTTTACTTTATTTTCCTCTAGAGGCACCTGCACTATTTAATCACATCAACAAATAAATATAAACGAAGCATCGTGAATTCCAGGAAAATAAAGTATCTCTCAGCCATTACCCATGCTGTCTTAATTCTTCAACATGACCATGCATCCCCTGAAGCACGTCTGTGTGACAGTGTACTACTCCCTCGATATGGTTGTCCTCTCTTCTTCCTGTGAAGAGCTGGATTACCTTTACAGACACTCGTGTAGGTAAGCATGGTTATGTGACTGAAGATAGAAGATTTACCGCTTTCAGATTTCATTGCATAGAAACGTTCAGGCTTGTCCTCTCAAGTGTCATTCTTTATCTGACTGACTTGGCCAGAAGTAAACAAGGCAGCCATGCCTTGTAAGAATGAGAAAACAAACAAAAACACAATAGTTTTGCTGCTTTCAACACTAAGCCTGTTACCCATGCAGAGTTTAAATGTTAACACATAAACTTCTACTGTTTGAAGAAATTGTTCATCTGGGTGTTAGTGGTGTTAGCAATACACAGGGCAATCTTGAAGCAGAACATAAAGAAACTACACATAGATTCTAGAACTAAGTGAAACATATCGAGCAAATAAAATAGAGGAGGTGTTTGGGTAATCATGTGTTTCAGAGAAATTAATTTTATTTTTTTGTATAAGTAAACCCAAACTGGTTTAAGTAATGAAATGGGACAGACTCATACTGATTTTTTTTTTTTTTAATGTAATGTTTAAAATTTAACTGAGTCAGATAAGTATTAAGAAGTGGATGTAGTCAGAGTACAAATGTTCTCATGTAAAAAGTTTGAACTAGAAGGCACTGGAAATATAAGAAGTCACCTTCTAAAATCAATTTAAAAGGCATAGAGAATATAGGTACTGTTACCAACAGATGGAAAATACTCAGAAGGAAATAGAAAGGGGAAGGAATGTTAGGTTAAATAATGGAACCATCTTATGATAAAATGGAGAAACAAATGGGAGGTATGGGTGACAGATCCTGGGAAAGAGCATGGCATGTTGTACAAAAACGACCACATGGCCAGAAACAAGACACCTAACTAACTACTTTACCATCTCTTTATAAATACATTTCATCCTAGAATCTTCCCACTTTCTTTCTTTATATCAATTATTCCAAATTAATGTCTTAAAGTCCTGGTTGTCTGATGAATCCAGTTTATTAAACTTTTTATTTTTAAATGATTTATAAGTCACTTAAAGAGTGCATCAACTTTATCAACTATAATGCTTTCCTGTATAATAGAGAGAAATGAACCCAGTCTCTTGTACTTTCCTTTCTTCCTGGCATATTTGTATTTCCTAGTTGTTGGCTTTGCTTTTGTTAAAATAGTGACAAGAAAATATACAGAGAAGCAACTGAAGTTAGGGCTAAAATTTATGCCCCACGGTACTTAACTGCAGAAGTATTAAAATGACTATGGTACACATGGGGACGCATCAAGCCAGGATTTACTGTCACTGAAATCACCCAGTGTAGCTGAGTACATTACAAAACCCAACACCATAAAGGAGACTGCAATACAGGGGCAATGCGCTGGGGAAGCACTTCAAGAAATAAAGGCTCCGAGGGCTTTATGGCTTTGGTAATGCCTGTCACTTAATACACTTTATAAAAATCTGCTTATTAAGTTTTGTAGGGCAGACTAGCACATCTTGCCTCCTCTTTCTGCGTTAGCGCTGATAGAGGTCTCAGACAGCTGCAGGTGCGTTGTCCCTGAGCCCCCCTCCCCCACTTTATTACAATACATGTTGTTCAGAAATTTTCAGTTCGGCTATAAACAATCGACTTTATCAACAACATGCTTTTGCACTTTTTGAAATGCTGCTTTGAGGCAGATAAATGAAAATCAGGATGGCAGGGTGCCAATAAAAATTCTGCAAACCATGCCTTCTGCGGAGCACAGAAGAAAGCAGCTGAGCCTTTTATTTCTTACAGTTGATTCTGAGATCCTGGTCTGCTCCTACAATCGCTGCTTTATTTTGTTGTCTGTTTGTTCTAATCTCGGCTGACACTTTTAGATGGCAACAGCTCACACACTTTTAATCAATACTAAAGAGAGATTACAGGGCTAGGGAGTCTGCTAACTTTTCGACATCTACTGAATGTCCACAGTTGTGAATAATGGTTGGACTCTGGAACTTAGGATGGACAGAACATTAAAAGTATCGTTTATTTCTGCCCCAAACTAGCCACTTTATTATATGCAGCCTGGATTCTAAATTGAAGTCTCTCCACTCCAAACAATTTTAAATGTAAAAATTATTTGATAGATACATATATTCTTTCACAGTGTTTTTGTTTTGCTTCGATTGTTTGTTTTACAAATTTAACTTTAAAAAAGACCGTCTCAATGGAATAACAGTGAAATTCAAGTGAATCACATCTCTGTATGCAATTTGAGATACGAGACTGACATTGGGTGTCTCAGCTTCACATTGGTTTGAATTATGGAAACTTCAAATTCCAGTGTAGTTTTCTATAAGTAAATTTTATTTTTATGCTCACTAGCTAAAATCTTGCTACCAGATATTAGTTTGGAAACACCCAATTACAAAGTACATTTGTACATTGTGGGCTTCTGATTTAAAAAAGAGCTCCTTGAGGGTCCTTTTCAATAATTGATATTTTCATTGACTTTGAGGTCAAGTCATGTATGTCCATGATCCAAAGTCATCTACAGACCACCTTTCTTTTCCCCATTTTTCAATGATAACCAAAATTATTTTTTCTTTTAGAAACTGTTTTATTATTTTTCACTTCTTGGCGCCAGTATTAAGCACAAGGCTTTGTGCACAGGAAGTGATAGTCACTCTGCCATTAAGCTACACTGCCAGCCACTTGTGATATCTTATTTATTTATTTATTTAATTTATTTATTTATTTATTTTACACTCCAGATTTTATTCCCCTCTGATCAACCTTCCAACAGTTCCACATCCCATACCTCCTCCCCGTCCCACTCTGTCTCCACAAGGATGTCCCCACCCTTATACCCATTAAAAGTAAGAGTATGTTAGGTCATAAATGTCCAACATTGAAAAATAGTTTTTAAATGGGCTCACTATAAGTGCTAACAGTTAAAATAAATAGCAGTGAATTCTATTTTATTTGTGTATTTAATTTTACATTATGTGAAATCCTGGCAAAATTCTTTGTAAATTTAGCAGCCTGATTAAATGACCATTTGTTTTTGGTTACAAACGTATTCCAAAATTATTGGGTATTTTATGACACAGTGACATTAATTTGGAATTCAATATTGTGAAAACTAGGACAGGACATATTTATCCTGTCTTTATCAGTATTATCTTAACACAAGGAATTTATTCAAATATTCTCAAGTACTGATAAATAGCTAATAGTTTTTATATGTTATCCTTTAATAAATATTTTAAATGACAAGTTTAGACATAATCATAGAGTAAAATGATGCAAGAAATTGCATATTAATGAAGTTTATGTATTTACACATTTTACATTAGGACTTTCAAGCTAAGACAGTAGTATCATAAAATGATTCTATGTTAGAAAAATGTACGGCGTTGATGAATCATTTTAAGCACAGTATTCACGACATTTCAAAGATAAAGCAAATTTGGACAAGTTGCTGTGACATCTCTGCTCCTATCCCACTCAGCATCCAAGTGATTGTTGGAATACAGCCACCCTACTTTGTACTTGAGTACAAAGAGCAAGCAAGAGCGTTCTGGGAAAGCATAAACTGAGATCTGAATTTTTCAACCATATAAGAATTAAGGCTAAATTGCACATATACGCACACAACAAAAGGATTAACGTGGGGAAATATGACTTTTATGGATAGCAAATGACATTTTCTTGGCTGTGCCATAACCTCAGTTAGCCCCAATTCTTTAAATCCACCCCGCCTTTCTACTCATCACTTCCTCCTCTGCTCTTGAAGAATTCTCCAAGAGCACCTGAACCTGGTCCTCATTCTTCCACCTCATCGTCTTGTGCAACAGCCACCTGATTCCAATGAGGCCCTAGGATTTCAGAATGGCAATAGATGGAATTGGCTGATAGGACAGTGGTGCTACGTTTGCCACAGACCTCTCACCCTGACCCCTCTGTGTACTAGAATCCTCCTCTAGGTGTGTTCAGCTTGCATTTTCATCAATCTTGGTAAAATTGCTTCATATTCAAAAGTCAAGTAACTTCTGCCTTCTTGGTTGCTTTTTTTTTAAACCTTAGAATACCAAATGGGCATTATTTTGTACAGTTCTAGGATGATCTGTCCACATAGGTTGCTCCTTACTCAGTTTTGAAAGTATTCAAAGGCTTGAAGAGCAAGAACAGTGCTTCTCTCTTTGTACAAGTGACAACATAGTAAATAGTGTTTGATGGATAAAAGAACACAATTCATTTTCAACTTAGCAATGTTCTTTTAAATCTTCACATCACATGGACAGTGGGCTAGCGTCAGGACAGAAACTAATTAGTGCTTGGGTTTATTGTGCTGTGTTACATAGTGAGGAAAATGTGTTCTTATCAGGCTTACAGAACAGGACAAGCCATGACCATCAGTACATTAGAACTTACACTGGGCCGAATACATTGAAATAATTTCATCATCATAAAATGATGCGTACCAATTAGTTCACATTTTTAGGTGAGGAAAATGGTTCTTCTAACCCTTCTGTCAGTCCAGGCTTTAAACTGCTTGTCTGTCCATTTGCTTGTAAATGCAGCACTCAAGATTTGACAAATTCTGATTCACATACATTTTTAACCCTTTTGAGATCAAAACAGTTCATCCAAAATACAGTTTGTTGAAATAGTGCTTTCTAATTGTGCCTCTCAGTAGGAATCAATTTAGCATAATGTTCATAAATAGCATAGATTGTTAAAGATCAAATAAAAATAAACAAGTCAACTGGCAAATTCAAGATGGCAGCACTTCAAACTTATCCATACAGAGAATGTCTTCTCTCTTCTTGGGCATGGTCATACTCTGATAAAATGGGCTAATTAGCAAATTGAGTATGTGGTCTGTTTATTTAACCTCTCAACACCTTATCCTAAAATTATAAAAAAGGAATTATCAGTTCCTATTTCCTCAATCTTACATTTTGTAAAACAGAAATACTGAGGCAATAGCTTGAAAATTCACCCTATGCATTTCCCCTAAATAGCTGTCTGCTATTGCTCAAGGAAGCAAAAACCAGTAGCACTGTTAAAAATATTTGACCTTTTTTTAACCTTCAGAAAAACCTTTACATTATCATTAAATCTTTAAAATGTAAACATTTTTCAAGGGAAAAAACTATGGATATGTACCACTTAATATGGAATTGGATGTCCACTGGAGAAAAGTTATTTGGGAAGTAAAATATGTGGATGAAGAGAGATGTGCAATGATAAAATACAGAGTCAAGGAAGAAGCTGTACAAATATACAATTTACATAGGGGACTTTGATAATGTTATCAAGATTCCCTGAGGAAGTAGGAAGGAGCTCACTCTGCAGGCAGAAGTTTCTCAAAGACCCTTTAACATGTCCAATGCCTCACTTTCAGTACGTTCTAACTATCAGTTGCATCATTACCCTTGTGTGCTATAGACTAACTACCATTTTTCTGCTTCTATTGCCTACCCAGTCTCTCACAGATGTAAAAAGAAAGTCGAGGAGAAAGGAAAGAAAAGTTGAAATTGGAGGATCTCGTAAATGATCTCACTGAAGAGGAGCTGGTTAATGCAAACGACATAAACAGCCAGGGCAAGGCAAGCAGAGCTGAATGGTGCCTAGACGGCCCTCTCTCCCCACCCGCATGTGGCACGCCCACTGGCATTCACAGGGCTTAAGCATTCATATCAAGGGGCTGCAAACCCCTGGGCAGAGACCCACCATACACACAGCAGATATGGAAAATGTATGAGGAGAAAAGATTAACTGACAAAAAGTTAATTAAAACTGCTCTGATTATGAGGTAGAATTTAACAATTACTTTAAAAAATGCAGTGTGACACAGTGCGGCACTGGAGCTGAATTAATCATGAATGAGGAGAGGGATGTTTAATTTTTGTGTGCATGAGAAAAACACTCAACAGACTTCACAATTAGAGCAGGGTAACAGCGTTGCATGGCACAACGCAAGGCGGGTTTCCCCGGTGGTTTTTTAGGAGGGAGCTAAGCAGATGTGCTCAAATATTTACAAATGCACAATATTCACATGCTTTTCAGCTGCCCACCCTCCTGATTTCACAAGGAGTTGCCTTCAATATGGAGACCATGGAGGGAGCTATGTGCTCCATGTCTCACCGAATTACCATGGACTGTGTTGCTTCCCAACTCATGCACTAGTTAGAGGAGCAAAAAGGTAACCAGTGTCAAGGAAACAGTGGTCCTTATTTATTACTGATGTCACCGGGGAAATGTTAGTGAACTTTCCAAGAGGACAGGAAAACTACCCAGTAATTAAGACCACCTGTACACACTGATCTCAGAACACATATCCTTAAAATGTAACAATTCTCCAATGTACCCCTGGGAAAGTTCTATGGGAGAGGTGCATGCCAGAGGGTATTTTTTCAGGGGTCAGATGGATTAGCATCTTTGGTAATTCTGTAATACTACCTTGAAGAAGAATACAGCCAAGACAGACACAGTGCCTCTGGCCTGCCGTCTCCAGCTCTACTATACTACAGAAATCATTTGCCTGTCTTCTGGATCTATGTCTAATGCAGTGCATGCTTTAAATATTTTAAGCTTTTTCTGAATATTGTTTATTATTTATTTATTGTGTTTGAAACAGAGAAATGGGAGAAAAAGAAAAACTCTTCAGCATTCACTTCTCATGCTCCCAAATATTTCAACTAGCAAAGGGAAACATCAGGTGGCTTCACCTTAGATTCCTTGCCTTGGGTGTCATGCACAACATTCCAGGGAGGAGAATTTCAATGTTCTGGCTGCTTCCTAGAACGGAATGTGGAAAGGGAAGAAAGTTTCTTGAAGTCTAGTGTCTCCCAGCTATCACAGAGATAAGTCAAAGAGAGCAGTAGTCTTGGCTTAAATAACGTCACATTATTAAAAACTTCATTCAAAAGTCAAAATTTGGGATAAGGGAAATGGCTCAGTGGGTGATAGTATTTGATGTGAAAAGAGGAGGACCTGGGTTTAAGTCCCCAGCATACTGATACAAAACTGGGCCTGCTTGAATACACCTGTAATATCAGCATGACACAGAGACGCGCATACATAACACACACACACACACACACACACACACACACACACACACACAGAGAAGAGAGAGAGAGAGAGAGAGAGAGAGAGGGGGGGGGGGGGGGAGGGGGAGGGGGAGGGGAGGGGGGAGGGGAGGGGGGAGGGGAGAGGGAGAGGGAGAGGGAGAGGGAGAGGGAGGAGGGAGAGGGGAGAGGGGAGAGGGAGAGGGGAGGGGAGGGAGAGGGAGAGGGAGAGGGAGAGGGAGAGGGGAGAGGAGAGGGAGAGGGAGAGGGAGGGAGGGGGAGGGGGAGGGGGAGGGGAGGGGAGAGGGAGAGGAGAGAGAGAGAGAGAGAGAGAGAGAGAGAGAGAGAGAGGACAAAGAAATAATAAATTTTAATTTTGAATAGTTTAAATTCATTTATCATTATGCTGAAACTAATTAATACTTAATAACACATAGTCATTATTGCTGGAATTAGAAAGAACATCCACCAAGAATACTGACATAATTCTGACTCAGGGGTAAGAGCTAGACCTTCAGACAAAAATTCTTCCCTGTAAGTGACTGGTGATGTCAAACATGTTAGTGTGCTGACAGATGCTGAATAGGCATCCCAGATACCAATGGTTCAAATCTCCATACTGCATCTTTCTGTGTCAGACACTGCATGGAATATTCTAGAAGACTCTGCTTAGAATAACTACATCAATGTTTCTATGACACTTATTGGAAGGAGGGTGTGTCTGCTGTTGTCAAGTTGCCTTACTCTAATAATCATTAGAATTAATGATATATTTGTCACTGTTAACATACGGTAGATGCACCCCTCAGTTTGTTTTAGACTGTGTATGTTCCATTTAACAGCAGATAAAGTTAAGGCAATGCCATGTTCTTAATTTACTACGACATTTCATATTATTTGCCATATTACTCTCAAATTTTGTTTCTAAATATCTTATTATCTTTTTTTTCCACTTAAATATATCATTGCTATAGACACAAGACAAAGCAACAGTGCCACCCACAAATCTGGATCTATGCTGTGATACTTATTTCCTTCCATTTTTATTATTCCATCTACAGGAATACATGTTGTATCATGTATGCAAAAATACATACACATGTTACATGATGTTTTAAGTGTAAACGTGTACTACTGCCACATGATTGCATGTTTGTGTGTGAATATGTGTGCAATATTCTTTAAAAAGTTGGAAAAGCACCAAAGTTGTTCTTTATAAAATCAAATAGAAAATAATGAGAAATATCTTAATAGTAGAGGCTGGTTTTATAAAAAGTCATATTTTAGCCTATTTCTGTTCATAATATTTTTTAAAAGAGTTTAAGGTAATTTGGGGGTGAAATTTATTATTTTAAATTAATTAAAGGTTTCTGCTAATAGTATTAAAACCTTTATTACTGCAGCAAAAACTCTTTAAAGCTTTTACAAAATATCTTGTTGATTTGTTTTTAGGACAGAATTTAAACTATTTCTTCTGTTTTCACAGTAATTATACATAATGATATGTTATAATAAAATACTACATTACTCTAAAAAATTTAGCTGTTCATCTGTTTCATTTGTTCTTTTCTGTTTTGATATTGAAAATTTGAAAATTCAACAGGTTGTTTTGTAATATTAGATAACAAAGTTCTTAAAGATTTCCAGAGAACAAAAGTTGTATCAAAATGAGAAAAATAAAACAACTAAACAAAATTCCAAAACCCTTTAATGGAAGTATTTGAGCTAGCTTAGCTGACCAACTTAGCTTTCCAATGCTAGAAAGAGCCATTATCATGCTTGGCTGCTCTGTCTACATGTAGCAGTTTTACTTTTTCACCGAAATATTTTGGCACAATATATATATAATTTTTTTAAAGTTAATGTAAATTTGGGATTAAGATTATTACTCTAAAATAACCAAATATGTATACTAATAGTATTAAAACTCATTATTATCCCAGAACATACTCTTCAATTTTATAAAATCTTGTTGATATGTTATATTTTGTTAATATACAAAATCTTGTTGAACATATATGTATATATATACACACACACACACATATATATACACATATTCATTCATTTCCTTTATTAATTGAGTTCTTTATTTTATATATGTTGTTTAGAAAAATCAATTAAAGTATTAGTCTTTTGAAACACTTTGGCTTAAGACTAAATGAGTTGAAGAAAATAATGGCATTTTCTTTCTAAATCAGATACTTCCCTGGCATATTGCAACATCACATTTTTCTTTGAAACACACTTATTTAATAGTAAGATTTTGTCCTTTTTCCTAAGCATATGCTCTCTTTTCAAAATTAAATGCCTGATGTACATCACAAAAAAAGAAAATGAAATAAAGTTTAAGCAAAAGTAAAAAGTTTCCCCAAACTAGTAGGCTTTTGAAATTAATTTTAGGAAACTGAAAAGCTAAAAGAAATACTAGGCTGAAATTAGAGGTGTGGTGTTCTGAGTCTAGTATTTCACTAAGTAAGTAATAGATGAGTTTGACTGTGGCATTTCAAATGAGACAGTTTATAATTCATTTGAAGCTTTGAGTCATCATAAAGCATTTGAAAGCAGAAGCAATAGTATTAGCATTGTTATTTTTAAAATATTGTCTATGCTAATATCATTTAATGTTTAAACAAATGCAATAGGAGAAGTCAGTATTGTTTCTCTGCATGGTCACTTTGCCCATTGCGAGTACCACATGCTTTCAGTTGAATCAACGGGATTCCACTGGTCATTGCGTTTCACATGATATGCATTCTCTGTTCTCTGTCCTAACACTAATGTTTAATCATAAAATGTCTTTGTGAACATTCTAGTCTAGTGTTCCACTTTGGAGCGGTCTTGAATTCCTGAGTCAAGCGACACAGTGTGATTATTTGCCACTTTTTCCTTCAACCCCTGGACAGATCATTTTCAATTCACCATCTTTTGTTTGTGTTGAAACATTCTGCATCTCTTGACACTTCTGCAGAATACCTGTTACAATGTTTGTCTCTTCACCTCCCCCATACCCCGGTGTTCACACCTCCAGGAATTATCATGTTACAAGTAAACAAATATGTTCTATCTACCAGTTTGCAAAAGTGGGCAAAACAAGTTTTTTTTACCACTACTCAACATACACTGTAAATACATCTCATGCATGCTTATTAAGTTTTAATTGAAACATTAAATCTGAGGCTATGTTACTATTGAATTTACCAACACTGCTAATTTCTTATACACGTTGTTGCCAATGTTCTTTGTGTTAAATAGACGTTGGTGACTCATAATAACACCTAGAGATTTTACAAGCTTAAACAAAAAAGAAAAAGGTGAAATTTTTAGTTAAATTTAAAGATGCCCATATACAACCTAACAAAAGTATAGTTTCCTCCTAAAACACCATTTTCTGAAGTGTGATTATTTCTGGTAGGGAATATGAGGACTCTACTCTGGTATCAGTTTCTGGGAAATGGAAACAGTGGGACACTGAACTGGAATATTCAAAAAGACATTTATGATTAATCATTAGCATTATGACAGAGAACAGGCGACACAGATAAAAATGCATTTAACTAATGTGGAGTCAGACTAGAGACAGCTGGTGGAAAATTCAACTAACCAAGAATCCCCATCACTGAGTTTCAGTCAAGCTTATGGGTCTGTGTTGTATGTTAGGGGAAATCAGCTATGAGAAGCTGACCTAGGCTGCACATAGTCAGATCAATGGCTGTCAAAATTCACCAGATGAAGCCCAGCACTGGAGAGCTTCAACATTGACCAAAATAGAAGAGACACTACAACTTTAAAAATAGTTTTGTTTTGTTTCTGAGAATAATTTCAATGTAGCCAAAACCCAAAATGTTATAGGACTGGCAACAAGCAATTTATTATTATAATTCAATTCCAAAGACAGTAGAGGACATCAGAGAATTCTGTGCATGAAAATCCTGAACACATAATGTGAGTGGATGTCCTAAATTATAGACTGGCCCTAGCCTGTCTAAATTCCTTCACCAATTTTTTAATTTTAAATATGTTTTCAAATAAAATAGAATTACATAACTTTGCCCATCTCTCTCTTCCTCCAGCCTGTTCCACTCCTCTTTTACCTTGCTACTCTTCAGATGACAGCCTTTTTCTCTTTTATTATTATGTTGCAAACACACATGTACACATATCCACACAGTACATATGGACATGTGTTTTTTGCTACTTTACTAAATGCAAGTAGCATCCTTGGAAGCTTAGAATATGAATAGCATTGTGCTAAGTTCTAATTCATCATCCTTAGGATATAAATTCAGATTTATAAATCTTATACCTTTCAAATGTAAATATATGTCTATAGGTGTTGTATGCATACGAAATAAATGGGGGTAAAAAAATCTTTCAAAATTATGTTAAGTTTAAAAAGCAAAAGTTCTTAAATATTTGCAATATATTAGTAATACATTAGTAAAGGTCTCCATGTGGAGAGACGTATCATTTCCTAACAATAAATGAAATGCAGATGTCAACTTTTCTAGTTGCTATTTTTTTCTTTCAGAACAAGATTTTCCTCAGTGGCAAAAAAAGTAAATAATAGTGTCACTCTTTTTTTCCAATCTTAATTTAATTTGAAAATAAATTACTAGAAATGTATGAGTACATATCAATCAGTAAACTTGGGGACAATATTCAATGTATTACTGATATTTATATTAGATACAGTATGCAGAATATATTCAAAATGCTTCATGTTTGAATGCCAGACCCTTAAGCACTGATTCCAAGAACAGGTGCTAAATGCTCCTGTGAACTTCTTGCCCCACCCTCAGGAGTTAGTAAGACCCCCAGGTTATACTCAAAGACTGTTCTCTTAGCATAACAGAAAGTATGGTTCTTGGAAACTAACATCTCATGTCTTCCAGCCGAAGAAGGACTTCTTGGTGGAGGGCATTCCAAATCATCTTGCAGTTGGCTAATTTAAAATTATGTTCTGCATCAAACAAAAATCTAATCTGCTGTGATGAATAAATTCCTTCTGCAGTTACTTACATGTTCTTTTGAGCTGTTCATATTATTGAACATTACTGCATTATTTCAAACATGGGATCACCACAAGGTCCTGGTGCAAATCCATTTCCCATGAGTACTAGCTATGTACAGTGCTCGGCTTATTCACCAAGGAAAACATTCACTCTCTTTATCACCCCCTCCCTGCAAGCCACAGAAGACTTCCAACCAATTAAAACATTCTTCACGTATGTGGTGAAGCATGACCAGAACCTCCCAACCACAGCAGAGTGGTCTGTAAGCTAAGTGAGGTGGGAGGGGGGAAGATAATTACCATAAATATCCTCCCACATAGGAAACTGTAAACTTATCATTCCTCCCTGTGGCATGATTGATGTAATATGTTCATTTTAGTGCTTATTCTTATATGTCAGGATGTTGTCTAGAAAAAGGTGTCTAGACAGAGTGGAAAAGAGCCTTTTTTGGTACCTCTTGTAATAGTTATAAAATATGTATCAAAATAGATGATCTGGTTTCTGCATAGTAGGAACTTTCTAGAAGGGTTATTTCTTGAAGTGGAACATTTCACTGTTTTTTCTAAAGATGTTCTACACACAAACACACACACACACACACACACACACACGGATTAAACCTGTGAAATGTAGGTCTCCTAAAGTCTCTTGGTGAATCTTTCCAACTATGCATAATTGAGAGATGCGGAACAAAAGTCTGAAGCAGTCAATTCAGCCTCACCCCCAGACATTGCACCATAACTCTGCAAATCATAAAAATATGAGCATTAGGTACTGCATGGTTTCATCAGGACTTCTGATTAAACTAAACCCACTGCATTAGGCTTTGTGTACAAGTATTCTGCTTACCACTGGGAAAATTGCAGGTCTTGCTTCATGTAGCCAAATCCAGTAGCTCTGGGAGTCCTGTGTGCACTCTCATCGAGATGTCACGTAGATTACACCACTTAGTCACCCTTACAAACTTGTGTCTGCATGTTACAGTACAAGAGAACAATGGTTTTAAAGGCACAGACTACAATAACTTCACATCTCCTACCCACTAAACATCTACTGTCAGGCATTGACAGTGATCACCCATCAAATTTCTTATGCTCATTCAGAACGTAGCTTCATCGTGGTCTCAGTTGAAGACAAGGCTGAGACTGAGTACTCAGACATAGAATTCAAACACATCTTCACTTTCCTAAATCAATGTTCTTTTTGAAAATAGAAAAGATGTCAACTTTTCTGTTTTTACAGAGAGTGCAGCTAACCAGAAGTTCATCTTTTCTTCCTGAATATTAAGACCACATTCTAAACTCATCTTTGTGACTTTGCTACCTTTTATTTCAAACATTATTATTCTAGAGTTTACATTATATATCTGAAATTTAGAATTATTACCAGGAATTTTTGTTGTTGAAATGTTTAATCTCAATTAGGAGCTTCTAACCTGCCTTTGATCATTTGGTTCCTGGATAGAAGACACATATGTCCTTTATGTTTATAATAAGCCTTTATTAGCACTAAGGCTGGGTAGATATCTACCCTCTATGCTACAAAAATATATTTCCTATCCATAATCCTGAGTTATTATTATGTTTTCAACTGGGCAGCTCTTAACTCCAATCAGCCAGCAGTCATGACCGTGCTTTCTTGACTCCTAACCCGCAGTGTCATTCTTCTCTCTCCTTCCTTCTCCTCTTCCTCGTGATGTGACCCCAAGCCCAGGAACACCAAGCTCTGCCTATTTCAATTCTGCCCAGCTATAGGCTATAGATATTTTTATTCACCAAACAGAGATAACATGCGGAGGGGCAAGGTCACATAGCATCACCTAGGTCTATGTGTGAACTCTGGGAGCAACCAACATTTAGCATACCAAGAGACCAAACATCAAAATTTTCCATAGCTAATAGCAATAACTTGCCTCAAATAAACTAAATATTGTGTTTTCCAGTTGGTTTTCTTACAACCTTCTGAAAACTATGGATTTTTTTCTTTATATCTGGATTGCAACTTCCCCTCCCTCCTCTTCTATTAGTCCCCCCCCTGACCCCTCTCCTTCTCCTAACTCTCCCTCCTATTCTCCTCATGGAAGGGGAGGCCTCCTATGGATATCAACACACCTTGGCATATCAAGTTATAGTACGACTAGGTGCATCTTTCTATTGAGGCTAGAGAAGGCAGCCCAGTTAAGAGGAAGGAATCCAAAGGCAGGCAATAGAGCCAGAGACAGCTGCTGCTCCTGCTGTTAGGCGCCCCACAGGAAGACCAAGCTGCACATGTGTTACATATGTTATATAAGTCCATCTCATGCATGTTCTCTGGTTGGTCATTCAGTCTCTCTGACTCCCCATGGGCACAGGTTGGTTGATTCTGTATGGTTTCTTGTGGTGTCCTAGCCCTCTCTGGTATCTCCAGTCCTTCCTCCCCCTCTTCTACAAGAGTCTCTGAGCTTCCCTTAATGTTGGGCTGTGGGTCTCTGCATCTGTTTACATCAGCTGCTGAGTGAAGCCTCTCAGATGACAGTTATACTGGGTTCCTGTCTGCAATCATATCAGAATACCATTAAGAGTGTCATGGGTGGGGAAGGCTTTATCTCATGGCATGGGTCTCAAGTTGGGCTAGTCATTGGATGGTCATTCCCTAGATTAAAATATGGGGGTTTTTCAAAGCAGACTCAGCATCTAATAGTCTTCGAACTGTACATAGAGTTAATTCCATTAGCAAACTCTCTAAAATATTAAGACAACTACACAAAATAACAAGAACGTGCATCAAAAAATCTGGTTGGAAATGCCATGTTAACTTTCCAGTCCTTCTAATCACTAGCAACACTGAGTGTGTAGTCTCCTGACCAACCCTTAGTAGGAACTGAGAAGTGTTTGTCCCTGCTTGGTGGATACTTTGCAATATTTGACATCGTTTTTGTAGTGTTTCTATTTTTCCTTGTATCTTTTTTGAAATTGAAACGTAATTATATCATTTCCACTTTATTTCCCCTCTCTGATCCTTCCCATGCAATTCTCTTGCTGTCTTTCAAACTCATGGCCTCTAGCTTCTTATTTTTAATTTTTGTCATGGTGCGTGTGTGTGTTGTGTGTGTGTATTTATAAATCTATAAATACAATTCTCAGTCCATATAATGTAACTTGTGTCTACATGATTTCAGGGCTGAGTCCTTGATATTGGATAACCAATTAGGGTATTATTTCTAAAGACAAATTTCTTTAGCTCTCCGTATTCCATAGTTGCTTGTAGTTCCTTGTCTAGGAAGATTTCCACCTTCCATATCAGCATGTCTGTTACTGTGGAAGAGGGCATGGGAAACTTGTAAGAGCTAGAGGAGCAATGTCTACAATGAGACTGCTCTCCAAGAAATGTCTGGGAAACCATATCCAGGAAGTCTTAAATCGTGGCTATCCAGAAAAGACTTGACACAGTTTTAATCTTCTTTGATGCATCCCCCAACCTTAGGCTGTAGGCTGACTTATAAGAGCATATTTAGACTATAATCTCTGTGATGTGATTTTATCAAATATATAAAATTAAAAATACAGTGGGAAAGATGAGTTTGTTTTTAAACTGATAAGTAATGTATTCTCTGTATAAGGAAGGACATATTATGTACTCTCCATGCATTTACTGTCTTGAAGTTTTTCTCTAAATTTAATAAAAATATCAAACCTCCTCTCCTACTTTTCTACCTGCTATCTCCCCTAAACATTTTAACTAGTAACCCTTTGTAACTACAGTACCTGAGAGAAACTGTAGCTCAGAGTGTAGGTGACTGGAGACAAATGGTTACTATGATGCATCCATCCCTCATTTCCTGTGTCAGCTCAGTCTTCCCCATATTGATTTTGTTTGAGCATTTGCAAGCAACTCTTGAGTGTGTGCTGCACTGGTTAAAGTGGAGTGTGAGTCTACTCTCCAGTCACTCATCATGACACATCTGTTGACTCTCTTGCCCTTGGGTTAAATGGAAGCAGAGAGGCCTACTACTCTAGAGCCTCGTTGTCCCTCCCTTTGAAGAACGATGCCCAAGTCCTCTATGGGATTTGTCAACTGGACTCTGGCTGTTGCCTGAAAGATAGCTGCAAATATTAGCTTTCTGGAGACTTTAGCCCAAGAAGCAATGTTCAGTATCTGGAGAAACTAATCTGTACCATGTTAAATAAAATGACTTAGTAGGACAATGAGACTATGGATTGTCACACTCCTCTTAAGAATATACAGTTCTGAGTGATGTGGTGCTTGAGAAACTGTGCCTAAGATCCACCTTGCCAAAAAAAAAAAAAACAAAAAGCATTTCCTGGACAGAGGAGATAATTCAGTCAATAGAGTGCTTCCTGTACCAGTTTACAGTCTAGCGTTAAATCTCCCACACCCACATAAAAAACTGGGTATGGTGACATGCACCTGGAATTCTAGCATTAGGGAGGGAGGCACAGACGGAAAAAGCTCAGGTGCTTATAAGCCACAATGGAATCTGCAAACTTTAGGTTCAGTGAGAGACCTGTCTCAAAAAAGAAGTTAAAGGGTGATTGAGGAAAAAACCTGAAATTGACCTCACGTGACCACACGTGCAAGTGCATGCGAATACACACACACACAGACACACACACACACAGCATTTCTCTCACAAATCCATTTTCTGAGTTGCATACAGTGACTTCAATAAATGCTCAGTAACTCTGTTCTGGGGAAAACGGTTGCACACTTTCCGCAGGGAGCAGTGTGAAGATTTGGGGCATGCTACACCATCCCTGTCCCTGTGGACACTGGTATCATTGCAATTGCAACTGAGCCCTGCTGAGAACTCAAGCCCAATGCTTCTCCAGCCCACACTCTGTAAAACGATGTGGTTTGATAACAGTGTTGCCAGACAGAGCATGAAGCAGGTTTTCTCCTGAATGATTTGGGCCTGACAAGTGCCTCCTCTTATCCTGGCACCTTATTCCTATATATGTTTGCTAGTTTAGCTGCACAAAGAAACACATTTTGGAAAGGAAAAAAAAAAGATAAATAGATTTTGCCAGGTTGGCTTTGAACCTATCTTTCACACCACTGTGAAGTGCGCTGCCAGGATGTGTGATATGTAGTTAGAAGCAGCAGATGGAAAACCATTTTTGAGGGGCTTTTTGATGGTTCTGAATCTATGCAGCATTTACACACCAAAGCATGCTTGTTCATCTGTTATATATTTAGGGATATTCAAACTGTGAACATTTGTCATCTTTAAAGACTACAAAAGTATCTGGAGACTGACTGACTTACTAAATAGACACAGTAAATTGATCAATAATTAGGTTGACATCCCTTACCCATGGCCTCTAACTTCCAACTAGCTCCTCAACTCCTGGCCCCCATTCTGTATTGCCTGGCAAAAGCCTTATGTGGGGCTGTGGGCATCCTTTGCAGTGGGAAAAAAAACGTCATGGTATCAAAAGAAAAATATCTTCCTTGAATTGCATGCACACTCTCCTGCATGGGGTGTGTGTGTGTGTGTGTGTGTGTGTGTGTGTGTGAGAGAGAGAGAGAGAGAGAGAGAGAGAGAGAGAGAGAGAGAGAGAGAGAGAGAGAAAGAAAGCTTTCAAAATCCTATTAAAGAAGTGTGGAGCAATAAAATATTGAATGTCATCCTGTGATTCAAGAAAAGGAAGAACTTTTCATAGCCAGAGACATTCTGCTAGAACATACTCCGACATAATATTCCTAAAGATGGGTAGAGATAACAGTCACCAAGTGACAAAAAAAAAAAAGAACAGGTCTTAACTCACTATTTATTTCCTCATTACATATCTCTTATCCAGCAAGGAGCAAAGAGGTTAAAACCAAAGCTTGCAGAGGGACCCCGAGGTAAATAGCCACTTCACAGAAATACACTAAATTGCATCCTAGATCTACTGCATCCAAATTAATGACTGGCATTCTCTGCAATGCCCACGTCGGCCATCTGTGGTTATTATTAACTCTGCACCTATCTTTAATTTTGGTTGCCCCAACTGGCAATTTCAAAGGAGGAGGTCACGGTGAGCACAGACAAGTGGCTATTTATGGTCACCAAAGTCAATGTTGTAATATGAAGTGTGGTTGGAAGATGGAATTATTCTCTGAATTGTTCTCCAAATTCTGAAACCCGGAGATTACTTAAGAGTGTCTCAAAACAAACCTCAGATCCTTGTCAGTTTCTACAGTGTGCTGACCCACACATAAGTGCTACGGAGGATGTGAAGAGGAGGGTGGGTCCACAGACAAGCAAATCAAATTCCGCAGTACAGATTAAAGCAAATGACATTATCCTGGGGGCAAAAGCATCAGGTGTTTATCTCCAAGGTGACATGGATTTCCATACTGCTTCGTTCATTGCCCAGGTTCACCATACATAATATCTAGCACCATGAGGACCCTGTACTTTCAAAAGAAAGTATTCTATACCTGGTGGTTTCTAGCATTTTACTCGTTCAGTGTTAGAAAATTGGCAACAAAACCAACTCTAAGTTTCACTGACTTCATAGGCTAAACTTCAAAGGATGGCTAGTCAATACTCCATATTTTGTCCTAAATGAGTTACCAGATGGAAAGCACCACGCACAGAGTAGAAGGCCCAGAAGAGACAGTTCGTAGGTATCAGTCTCCATCCCCCTTAACACAGAACTGAAGACTAACAGGAAAGCAGTCTTGCCTAGCACATATTAGAGGCTCAAGAGATGATAATTTCCTTCCCTCTGCCCTTTCCCTTTCAGTTAAACAAAAACATAAAAACCATGACATTTTACAAATGTGAAACTCATACATTTGAAAGAACATTCTCTGGACCCAAAAATAATCAAAAAATGCTATCTTCTCTCTAAAAATAATGTTTGTGAAACTGATTTGCATTTCAAATTTTGGCAGTACACCTACGAAGGGTGTCTCTGGCTCGCAAGGCACCCTGGCAAGAGGTGACGAGGACTTGAACTAAGGTGGTGGCAGGAGATTGGAGATAGCTGGTTATAGGAGGTGCAGCAGCAGAATTGTCGGCAGGCCCCAAGTTCTGTCGACAGACAACCTGGGGCTCCTCTCGGCGCCAACCCTTGCTAACTGTGATTCAAGTCCTTTCTTACATTCCAATTTGTGAAATAAAGAGAAAAATATCCCAACTTCTCGGGTGCATGTGACAACTAAGTGAGACAGTACGCACAGAGCACTTAGCAGGGTTTCTGATGTGTTTGTGCAACAAACAAATGTTGGCCATTACTAAGAGACACTGCTTGTCACCATGAGCATCCCCTGAAGTTGAAGTGCCCTGCTACTTAATCCTCTTAGGTCCCTCTTCATATTGAAAGACTTTGCTAATAAAAAATGAGGCCCTTGTGCAGAGATGGTCTTGGCTGTCTTATGGGAAATGATACATTTTTTTTAATTCTCAGAGTGTCAGCCGTGGAACCTGATAAGTCTGCATTTTGTTTCTGAGTCTCACCTCAGCTAGGGACATGGAATCCTAGCACTCAAGTGTAGTTTAGAAAGTTGGAAATTAAATTGACAATATTCAACCTGTGTCAATTTTTAATTGGGATTTATACTTGAGAAATAAAATACTCCCCAAAGCTAGACTTCTACTGAAATATTTTGACTAAATTTCATTTTAATTCAGCATCAATATGTGCCACATATATTACACATACATCTATATGAGAATGGATTTGTACTGTCAGTGACACCTCTCTTAAGAATATTTCCCTTACATTGTTAGCTGGACATAGGATGCTACCCAGGTTGCTAATCACTGGGAAAGTTAGTCCTGAAGAAATAGTTGTGTGCTTCTATATTTTAAACCAATAACTACCTTGCTTCATTGTGACTGCTCATAGTCTCATAATTACATTTTGTGTTCAAGTATAATCCAAAATAATTAAAATGAATAAAGTTCTTTATCATTTTTGCAGAGGCTTTTTTTTTAACTTTATATTCACAAAGCTGAAAAACTTTGTAAAAGAATTGATACAAAATAGATCATCAAGAAGTATAAATAGTGATAGTTAACCATCTAAAGAAAAAAATAAAATAAAAATAATTAAAATCAATTGAAATAGTTTGACAGGTAATGACTAAAGACTATGTTTATTATTATTGTATTATATACCTGTTCATAGTTATAACAGGAACTTTTGCTCATATGAAATTTTTATTTAAAATAAATCTTCAGTCATACAGAATATACATTGTAAATGGTATTTCATGTAGAATATGAATGCATTTTGGTAATTGCATAGCATTCAGCTGAAACCTTCAGAAATTAAACCAGCTGCATATTGGCCATTTACCTTCTGGTCATTTGAATGGAAACTTATTAGTACTGTTAATTCTAAAAATGTATTGGCCTTAAACGCTTATCAGTACCCAGTCTAAGGAACAGGAGGAATGAAAGCTTATGAGAATTCTACGATCAGTGATGTGTGAGCACTCGGAAGAGGAGGAAACAGGCACGCTCTTTCCTCCAATAGGTGCATATTGATGCACACAGGAAGGCCTGCAAGGTTCTCCTCAGGCGTTCTTTTGGAGAAGGCAACAGCATGCCAGAAGGGTCGCCCTGAGTGTGAACCTGAAGCATGGGTGTAGAAGCCGGTGCTCGGCAGTAATGCCCAGACAGCTAACGCAGGTCTAGAGAGCCTTTCCTTGTTTTTCTCACCATTTCAAAGCTAATACTTATGGAAGTACTATTCAGCTCTCTGTTCCACAAGTATTTACTGGGGGTCTATTATTTGGAAGGCTTTGTACTAAGAGTAGACCCAGCAAACAAACAAGACACAGATGTGGCTGTTGGGTGGCTTACTGGTGAAGACAGAGACCAATAAAACAACCTTGCAAGTGAATCTACACAAAACACAAGTTTTGGGAAAAAGCTGTACACACAAGTCTCATTGCCTGCAGCACCAGCGGGCTTCGTTGCTTTCAGCAGTATCATATTAAAACAGAAGTTTCTTCTCTAGATATATTCCACAAATACCAGGATGTAGTCAATGTTTTGAAAATATGCTCTGAGTTTTGATATGGGAACAAATCAATTTTTATTAAATTCAAGAATGTTTTTATATATTTATATTATCAAACCTTTACAGTTAAATAAAAGGTATGTTTTGATTTAACTGTACATTTAAAAGAAAAATCTCTTTAGGAAATGAAATGGCTTGTTTGGGTAAATCTTGGAGAGTTCTCAATAAACCGTGTACTGGCTACATAATTATCATTGGAGTAATTATCAATAATATCCATTCTCATGCATTTTCCTAAAAGAAGTTATTATCTTAATGGCCAGCCATGGGCTTTTATATTTTTAATAATTTTGCATTTTATTTTGTCCTCTACCTCTCATTAGAACCTCTGCGTGGACTTCATAATCATAACTTGTCTATTTTTACTGCATTATGTTCATTCTCTTGGATAACAAAATAATTTGATTTTTTTTCCATTCTAGTATTTACAGTTATTGTTAAAATTTCAGTGATTCTTCTGGCCCTTTCCCTGCATTGGCATATGCAAACACTGTTTTAATGTATTCCTGTCCTTTTACCACCCTCACATCAAAGGGCGAGTTATTCTCATGTTGATGTAATATACATAATATAGATTAGCTTCCTATAATTTTTATCTTATTAGAAAACACATGCATATTTTTGTTATAGTGTAAATACTTTAACTCACTAATAGATTCCTCCAGTTTTATCAACTATCATGACAAGAACTAGTGGATAACTGGGCTTCCCTTCTTTCCTTTTGTCCTAGATGCATGAACTGTCACCAGTGGATTGGATTTTTATTTTAAATCCTGGGTTTAATCTGCAGTTTTCTTAAGTTTTCTTACTTTTATTCTTATCATCTTTTTCTTTTCAAATACAAAGAAATCTAGGCTTAATCATAGTGAAAAGTCCCTTTCCTTATACATTGTAAGTACTCATTAGCATTCCGAGAATGTTCTTTCTCAAAGTCTTTGAAAAGAAGCTTCCAGGACAAGGGTAACTTTAGCATTCTCTTTGATGACTGAGTGCATCCAGGTTGGTAAAGCTAACATCAAATTTTACTAATATTAAAATCAATGTTATTATTTATAATTATAAAATTCTCAAGTTGAATTGTGCAAATTCTCTCTTTTGTTACTCTTTTTCACAAGTTTTTCTTGGTAAATTTCAATTCATTTTCTTTTCCTTTGACCTCATGTGTTATAATGAAAGTCCTTATGGTGAAGATCTTGCTTATGATTTTTGGTTCCATTCAATAATGAATACTGATAGAAATTCCTCATTGATTTTCTAAATAATCTCAAATATAATACTATTTTATTTTATGGAAGAATATCTAAACATATGTTTACTTGTATATATTATATAGGCATACATATACATACACACACAGAATTATGACGTTTTCTCAAGTTGAATTGTGCATATTCTGTTTTTTCTCTAATTTTCTTGGTAAAGTTCAATTCTTTGACTTCATATGTGATAATGAAAGTATGATAATGTAATATAAACACACATATGTATATATATTGTGGAGAGAGAGAGAGAGAGAGAGAGAGAGAGAGAGAGAGAGGTTTACAATAGTAAGCATGAATTTCATCTTATTGTATGGACCTTAAATTAATTTACTCATCTGTTGCTTAGTCTCAAGAAAAAAATGCCACTATTGTACTGTTAAGGATATTTTGTCAGGCAGTCATCTCTGTGGGTCATAGGCTTTATACCTTGGTAGGACTCTTAATTGCTTTTCTCCATTGGCAGTTTCATAGTATCTTTGATACTAAGAGAGCTTGTACTCATGAGAAAGGTTTTCAGGCCAATTCAAGTGCCATTCTTTTTTTTTTTTCTTATTTATTTATTTATTTTTTATTGGAAATTTTATTTACATTTCAGATGTTCTCCCTTACCCCATTTCCCCCCTCCTTCCTAGGAACTCCCTATCCCTTCCCCCCCTCTTGCTTCTATGATGGTGTACCCCCACCTACCCTCCCCCATACCTCACCTCCCCACCCTCGAATACCCCCCCACACAACATCCAGCCTTCATGGGACCAAGGATCTCTTCTCCCACTTATATCTAACTCCTTTGCATATATAGCTGGAGCCATGGGTCCCTCCCTAAGTGCTCCCAGGTTGGTGATTTAGACCCTGGGGGCTCTAGTTGGTTGGTATTGTTGTTTTCCTCATGGTGTCGCGAATCCTTTCAACTCCTTTAGTCTTCACTCTAACTCCTCTATTTGGAACCCCATGATCAGTTTGATGGTTAGCTGTGAGCATCTGCCTCTGAATATGTCAGACTCTTGCAGACCTCTAAGGAGACAGCTATATCAGGCTCTGAAATATTCAGCATCCTTAGTCATCAGGGAAATGCAAATCAAAACAACCCTGAGATGCCACCTCACACCAGTCAGAATGGCTAAGATCAAAAACTCAGGTGATAGTAGATGCTGGCAAGGATGTGGAGAAAGAGGAACACTCCTCCATTGTTGGTGGGATTGCAAGATGGTGCAACCACTATGGAAAACAGTCTGGCGGTTCCTCAGAAAATTGACATATCACTACCTGAGGACCCAGCTATACCACTCCTGGGCATATACCCAGAAGATGCTCTAACATATAACAAGGACATATGCTCCACTATGTTCATAGCAGATTTATTTATAATAGCCAGAAACTGGAAAGAACCCAGATGCCCTTCAACAGAGGAATGGATACAAAAAATGTGGTACATTTACACAATGGAATATTACTCAGCTATTAAAAACAATGAATTCAGTAAATTCTTATTTAAATGGATGGAACTAGAAAATATCATCCTGAGTGAAGTAACCCAATCACAAAAGAACATACATGGTATTCACTCACTGATTATTGGATTTTAGCCCAGAAGCTTGAAATACCCAAGTTTCAACTCACAGACCACATAAAGCTCATAAAGAATGAAGACCAAGTTGGGGGGCTTCAGTCCTTCTTAGAAGGAGTAACAAAACACTCAAGGGAGCAAATATGGATACAGAGTGCAGGACAGAAACTGAAGGAGGGGCCATCTACAGACCATTCCACCTGGGTATCCATCCCATGTGCAGTCACCAAAGGCAGACGTTGATGTGGATGTCAGGAAGCACATGCTGACAGAAGCTCCATTCTTCTAAGTCCTATTTATAAAGTGTATAGTGTCTTCCGCAAGAGAGTCATGTAGTCAAGTTATCATAGGGATTAACAATAGCCTATTTCAACTCATGTGGAATAATCACATCACACACACACACACACACACACACACACACACAATTTTAAAATGACCTGTGAAACAATGCTTCCCTATTTGACTTTCTTAAACATCTGTCGTGTTATTTGTCTCTTCTGTCATCTCCCTCTGAATTACCTCATCCCCTCATTTTTGCAAGTATTTTGAAGATGTTTAAAAAGGGTATATTTCTACCTTATTAATAATCTCAAAAGTTTGGACAGTTTTTCAGTTGTTGAATTTAATGGGTAAATCAAGAACTTAATAAGCTGTTGTGACTACTCCATACCTCTCTCAACTATGGCTTCTTCTCTCTTCACTATCTACCCTGATTTCCTTAGCCATTTACTGTCCTGCCTAGTATTGTTTATGATCTGTGCTGCTTCTGCCTTGTATCTGAGACTGTGCTGGTCCATAGTTAAGATAGGATCTACACATTCTTCCTCCCTTCTGCCTTCTGAAAACCTCACCTCAATAACTATTACCTTCTCTTTCACTGTGTTTTCTGATGTTAAACAAATCTTCGATTGCCTACGCTCCAATGATGACTTCCAGCTGAATCTTGCTGTTGCTTATGACATATTTTTGACCAAGAAAGTGGATTGTTGGTGAGCTAATCATGGCAATCCTCAGCATAAGCATACCAAGTTACCCTTCAGTCATGTGCGGACATGTGGCTCTGATACATAACCACTCTCTTAGAGTCCTTATAGACTGTGTAGAATTCTTGGTAATGGCTTCCTGCAAGTATGGTTTCTGGTACATTTAAACTTTTCAATTAAATGTACTGCTTTTCCTAATTTCGTCCTTACATGAGAAACTGTGATGGTTTATAACAATTAGGACACTGTCAAGAAACCTGAAAGCTTGATGTGGTCACCCTACCACCCTGACAACTCTCTATTCCAGTTCTGTATATGAAAAATGTATGCCCCCATTCTTAAGAAAACAACATTGTCTGTTATTTGCAGTTGAGTATTCTGCAAACTGATGCATTAAAATATCTCCTTTGTTGCTTGTTAGTTTTTCATCAATTTCTTTGAACATCCATACTATTATCCTAACTAATTACTAATACTTAGCAGTGACTTTGGTGAATTTTCATTTGTGTCTGGAAAATAAGTAAAGCCAGAATGCATCATAATCCTAATATGTACTCATTAACATAAACATTTTAAAGCTTTGTTAACCTTATTAAGCTTTATTTATGAGTTATACTATCTTCTAGCTTCCCCTCATCTATTTATTTATTTATTATTTATTTATTTATTTATTATTTAATCTTTTTTTGCAGCCCAGACTTTATCCCCCTCCCGGTCCACCCTCTGACTGTTCCATATCCCATACCTCCTCTTTCCCCCACCTCACCTCCCTGTCTCCAAGAGGATGTCCCCACCCCATCTTACCCTATCAGACCTCCTCACTCCCTGGGGCCTCCAGTCTCTTAAGGGTTAGGTGCATCTTCTCTGACTGAACCCAGACCAGGCAGTCTTCTGCTGTATATGTGGTTGGGGCCTCATAATTAGTTGATGTATGCTGCCTCGTTGGTGACTCAGTGTCTGAGAGATCTTGGGGGTGCAGGTTTAGTAGAGACTGCTGGTCCTCCTACAGGATCCCCCTCCTCCCCAGCTTCTTCCTGCTTTCTCTAATTCAACCACAGGGGTCAGCAGCCTCTGTCCATTGGTTGGGTGTAAATATCTGCACCTGAGTCTTTCAGCTGCTTGTTGGAGTTCTCATCTATTCTTTAACCTCCAAAACCACATTCTAAGGCAACTCCTCTTAGTGTACTCTCATTTTCACAGATGAGGAAACTAAACACAGAGACATGCATCTTTAAGTTGCTGAGTTAAACTTTGAATTCAAAAGTGTAGCCACAAAGCCTGTGTTCTTAATAGTCTTGCTGCACCATTTTGCATTTGATGAATGGTTCCAAATTTCTAACATGGTGGTGAGTTACCCTACTTGCACATTCTTGGCAAGCATACACCCAAACACATATCCCACACCCATTTAGATGGCACTACAGAAATTTTTCTGTTTATATGACAATGATTGTAACAAATGGCCATTCAATCCCAGGCTATTCCTGTTTCAGTAGCAACAGTAATGCTATGCAAAGATTAAGTTCATTCAGAGGATGAATTCCAGTCTTTCCCCCAAAGACTAGTTAACACAGAGTCTGTCACTCTAACTGCTAAATGGCTTCAAGAAAAGGCATTCACTTTATAAAAAATAAGATTTGACCTGAGTTTTCACCCTTTATTGGACTGAAACCAAAGCCTCAAATTTTCTGAAGTTCTAAGAGTGAACTTTGTGTTGGCTTCCTGTTTTTTCTTTTTATAGACCTCTTCAGTTCTTGGGTTTTTCCAGGATAAGAATTGAATGATCAAAATACCAAAGAGTGCCTTTCCTAGCCTAGTACACCTATAGAAAAAACATGTCATTTTTAATTATTGTTTCTACTGTTGTTTGTAAACCATTACTTTAGGAATAGATAATCAATTGTTCATATGGTGTATTTTATTATTATAACAAAACAAAATCCTAGCAAAGTTATAACAAAGTAGAAATTTTCTGATCATTGCAATTTTGTGAGCTTATTCCTACCTCTTCACACAGTTAACTCCCTGAGGTAGAGTGCCTAATGCTGCCTCCAGAACTGACAGGAAGTTCTAAGAAATACATAGGATACACATCACTATTTTCACACTGTTCTCATTCTAAGTCGGCTCTGAGAGTGCTCTAGGTCTTAATGTGTCTAGTCACCACAATGGTACTATGAGATGCTCATTGTTGTCATTTTAAGAGGTGAAAAAATGGAAACATAGAGCAATTAAAGGATTCACAATTTGTCAGCAACAGAGGTGACTCACATAGGCAACACCCTTGTTTCAAAGACTATTCATACTTCTGTCCTGAAAAAATGATACATAAACAAGCTTTCAAATTCAATGGAAGAACAAATCAAACTATATATATTGTAAGAATTGATACATGTACAAATATAGCTGGAACCAAAATGTAAAGCCCTAATATGCATTACCCATACATATGCATGTAGATCTGTATAGATCATATTTTGAGAGTTTTCAACAAGAAACCACTTACATTTTATTAAAGTTTATTCTTATAAATCTTTTTATACTTGGAGGAAATTATAATAAATAACACAGAGAACCTGTAGTCTCTCTTACTCTGTTGTAACCAATAGCAACTGATGTACTAAAAACTATATATATATATATCACCCGTTCACTACAAGATCCTTTTTGTTACATACCAATTCTATTCTCACTTTGCCTCCCTCCCTGTCCTTAACTCTAGAAAACTAAACTGTTTCTAGATTTTGTATCAAGTCAATTTTCATAAACTGATTCATAAACTGATTTATTTCCATAAATACTTGCCCTTGTATTTCTTAGTCCAAAGAGTTGACTACTGACAGTCTTGGTTCTAGATGTCACCATGGTATTACATGAACCATCTAAAAAGTAACAGAGGAATGAGAACATAAGAAGTGGCTTTTTTTTTTCTTCTTCTATGTCACCTTTCTTTTTACATTAGCGTAAGGTTTTGACAGTTTTGACATTTATAGTTGTGAGGCACTACTCTTTGTTAGATTTCACAGTCCTTTGTCAGTCAAGAAAGCATAAATGATACAGGAGTGTCTAACAGAAGTTCATCCATCCATAAACGAGCATTGATTACTAGGGAGGTCTGCATACTTCTATCTAATGGTCTTTGACAATCATAAACCAACCTACTTATCACATAGAATCTAACCAGATACTATGAATAGAAAATCAGGAGAAAAAAAGAAAAACAAGAAAATTAGGAGAATGCTTAGTGTTCACTGTGCATATTGGAGCCATATGCACCTATTTTATATTTTGTTACCTTTTCTGAAATGTATATAATAGAAATTAAATACTATATAAAAATAGCATAAGTGATTTTCCTTATTCTATTTCTAAAGATTTGTCAAAATCGAAGTAAAAGACAGATAGAAACATAGTGTCTTTGTGTACAGTTCTCTCTGACTCTCTCTTCTTTCTCTTTCCCCTGTCTCTATGTCATGCTGTTTTTCTATCTCTCTATGTATGCATGTGTGTGTGTTTGTGTATATATGTAATTGGTGTGTGTATGTGTTTGTGTATGTGTGTGTACATGTGTGCACATGTGTGCTTTCATGTCTTTTAGTGTATTATGTTCTAATACTATGGAAATATTTAGTAGAACTTTTTAACACAAAATGTCTCTGATTTATTATTGATAAGCTAGCAAAAATTACCATGATCCTCAAAAGTTATTTTTCAGACATTCTAAGCCTTCTGAAAGATGTTAATGAATTAAGTTCTACTGACAGTGTTTAAGTGACATCACAAACAGAGTAGCACTAGTCTTAGCAGGCAGAGTTGACAAGCAAATCTGATCACTCTAAACTTGTTTATGTTAAGGACAAAAACATAAATATACCCTTCATTTCAACTTAATTTTAAAGTTGATTTTTTTTTCCTGACTTTTTTTCTACCTTTTAGCTCTGTGCTTTACAGATGCACTTTCTCTAGACTGGCCTGCCAACAGAGGTGTTTCTGGAAAGCCCAAGAAGACTCATTTATCAGACAATGGGCTCCTCAAAAGAAGCATCCTGCCATCCCAGTCCTGAATGTTCTCCTAGGACCCATAGTCTGGAGACAATGCTTCACAGGGCTCACCCTCCTTCCTTGGCAAAAGCCTTTGGAATGTTCACATGACATTAAAGCATAGAGTAAATGCTTTACCTTCTCTTTCAAGGCAGTGTGTGTGTGTGTGTGTGTGTGTGTGTGTGTGTGTGTGTGTGTATGTGTGTGTTTCTCCAAGCTATATAATACAAAGGCCATTGTTGAAATGTATACAGACAATTCTTTCTTTAAATCTGGATGTTGGCATATGGCAATTTTGCTGATTTGTTAACTTGCTTCTATTTCCTTGATATTTCAATAATTATTTTTGTGTGCCAGTTGGAAGGAAAGTAACTTTCCTTTTATCTGAGCTTTAGCTGCTAGTCTGTAACTTAAGTTTCAATACCTTAGTGGGCACATTTGATTTATGTTCACTTAAACCTTCGCATGCACCCTTCATCTTTATTAAAACTACTTAACTTTACACTTGATTTTTCCTAAGTTTCTATTTTCCAATTTTTGCCTCTGTAATAAGTATACTGTAAAGGGAGATAAATGGAAATAGATCTGGTCCCAGTGAATTGACATGGCTACCTCAGGAGACAGGTATAATCAGCCCTCACAGGAGATTACCAAAGATAACTTATGCTAGTTAGAACTGGGCAGTAGTCAGTCAGATAAAAAAAAAAAATGAAACATGGGCCTTAGAGTTGTCTTAGTGGGCAAATGTGGCTGCCTCTGAGTCTGGTGACCTGAGGTTAATCCCTAGGACTCAGGGGTCTAAGGTGAGAACCAACTCCTGCAGGGTGTCCTCTTACCTCCACATACCACTGTGATACACATGTGCTACACCCCTTATAGACACATACACACACACGCACACACGCACAAACACACATACACACACAAAATGTGGTGTATGAAACAATAGGAAGATTGTAAATAATGTGGTAAGTTACTCATTTGCTTAACTTACACAACTGGCAGTGGTTAGACACAAATTAATCACATAATGCAAAACTTCTTTGCTTCCATATCAAACATAAACAACATTTTACAAACTTTTCAAGGTGGTCTAATAGCCTACAATGACCCTAGCACTGAGAACCCTGTCTGGTCCCTAGGACCCCTGGGTCAACATCCTATAGCTAAGCACCATTGTCTCTTGCTCTTGTCCAGAGACAACTGAGTCATTTAAAGTTCTGTTAAAGTTAACTTAGAAAATATGAAGTATAAAAATATGTATGTGTGCATACACACAGGCATATTTTAGCATCTTCTGAAATATGTCTACTCATTGAAATGTACCCCATTAGAAATAGTTGATGTGGACTAATTTCTCTTCTGTTTACTTGTTTGACTAACTATTAAGTAGCATAATACTTGCCTGTAACATAGCTATCATTATTATGAGTGGCATAATTATCATAATTCTCACTTTTAGAAGCCCTCTGTCTGAGAGCCTTTTTCCCCTTTTGTGAGAATTAAAACAGTCACTTCGCTCCATGCTCTACTGAGATGACTGACAATTGATGAAAACATACCAAGCTCCCACAAATAATTTTAATTTCCATCCAAAATAAAAATGTGTTAATTCCTCATGCCTATAACAAAAATATTTTCATAATGATACTGTTTACACAGATTTAATCAGTTGTGTCACTGGAGTACAGCAAAAACAGCAATGTGACCTGCTGAGATTTCGCACCAGATTGCGGTTTACAATCAAGGCAGCAGAGCCACTGAAGTGCACAGCTCTCACCCCAGTTACTAATTGATCAAGCCCAAAGAGGTCTCCATAAAAGGCAAAAAGAAAAAAAATCAGTTGTGCACTCCATAAATCTGAATGCCTCTTCTCTTTTTGAAAGTAGAAAGTTGAACTGAGGTGTCGGATCTTGTGTGATACCTATCTTGAACATACAACCTTCAAATACCACTGGGTACTTGCTTAGCTCCACTCTCTTTGGAAATGTTCTGAATACCAAATTTCACACTATGGCAGTATCCCAGAATCATTAAAATGTCAGTGTGTTGCTTTCTGTACAAAGCCAGTAAGTGGCTGGCTTTTGTGAGTTTTTGTACCTGTACAAGATTTTTTTCTTCTATACTGAATCCAGAGTGGAGGGTTATAATATGTAAATGTATTTAAGAATATTTTTGGAAATATGAAAAATAACAATCAGTATAAATTCAGTTCAGTTCAATCTCTACACAACCACAACTTCATCGAATAGAAAATTCATTTGATCCCTTTCACATGGGGCTCTAATCATAGAAGCCTAGCAAACTGTTCACTTTAATGAAAGAAAGAAAGAAAGAAAGAAAGAAAGAAAGAAAGAAAGAAAGAGAAGAAAGAGAAGAAAAGAGAGAAAGACAGAGAGACAGAGACAGAGAGACAGAGACAGGGAGAGACACAGACGAATGAGTGAATGAATGAATGATAGGTCAAATTGTTTATTTTAGACACCTTGAGAATAATGGGCCTGATTTTCATTTTTCTTTCTTTCCTGAATGACTCCTTTATGGACAGCATTCACTTGGCTGTGGACCTTGAGAGGCTCCTGTGAAGAAAAGGAAGAAGTAAGACAGGCTGCTGGTTGTAGAGTCCAGTATAGCATAGTCTAGTTGAGTGAAAATCAATGTTTCTGAGAACTTGTTGCATTATCTACATGCTATTCTATATAGACAGCACTATGAGGGCTTCAGACCTAAAGGTAGGTATATTACTATATTAGATAGATATAGATAGATAGATAAGATAGATAGATAGATAGATAAGATAGAGAGATAGAGAGATAGAGAGATAGACAGGTAGATATAAAGATATAGGAGAGTGTGTGTGTGTGTGTGTGTGTGTGTGTGTGTGTGTGTGTGTGTAAAACAAAAATAATTTTGAGAAGATAAGCTGACCCACTTGTGCTTATAAATAGGCTCTGGAAACTGTCATGAATATCATACATGATTATGTTTTTTGTAGAGAGATGGTACAGTGACTAGAGTTTTACATTTTTAACCAAGAAGCATATCATAGTAGCCATAGCCATGACAGAAATAGACTCTAAACTAAAAATGTAACAGCTACGAGCCACTTTTAGGATTAAAGCAATTTACTTATGCTTCAAGTCCTAAATGTACACTGTACACTAGATAGAGAAGTGCCCATGGCATTTGATGCTGTTTCCAGCTCTCCTTTGCCCATAAATGTAGACAGTCAGATGTAAGCCCCCACTGTTCTGAACATTTAGCACATCGAAGTAGGTGACTTTTAAGTTTCCCAACAGTTACAACCTATTGCAAATACACTGAAACTCTTGTTTAAGAATTGTCTGCTGGGGAAATGGCTCAGTTGGTACAGCGCTTGCTGTGGGGCCATGAGGGCCTGAACCCAGATGCCTAGTACACATGTCAAGTTCATGTGTAGTGGCACATGACTGCATACCCAACACTGGGGAAGAGATGATGACAGGTGGATGTTGCAGCCTTGCCAGTCAGCCAGTTTAGCCAAATTTCTAAGACTATGCTTCAGCTGAGAGGGATCATCCTGACACATGCAAGTAAAGAATATCAAGAAGTACACATGGCACTGACTTCTGGCCTCCTCCAAACACACATGAACTACCTCCACATTTATGTGTACACATTCAAAGAACATGTACACACACAAAGAAAATGTCTCTGTCTGCAGCAAGCATCAATTTTCTGTTGGATGTCTGGCAGTTGTGTTTATTTTCTTAGCATAGGGAGGAGTTGAACAGAATCCAGAGCAATTGAAAAAGAGCAAATGCCTGAGCCGGTGCTTTCTTTTTCTATTGATCATTTCATCTTCAGTAAACAGCTATGTGTGGTGATGATGGTGGGTCTTCAACTTAAGTAATAATTAGTGTCTTATCCATCACAATCTGACTGAAGTGAGAGGTACATCCTATGCATTCTCATCACATCTTTGCAGCTCCAAGAAGGTTTTTCTCAACCTCAGGATCATCTGAGAGAATTGCTGAAAGGCAGCAATAGAGAAAGATCAATAGGTACAGTGTTTGCTGTCCAAGCATGTGGACCCAAATTCAATACCGAGGGCCCACATCAAAATGCCATCCATGGTGACATGTACTTGTAGTCCTTCAATGATTCCACAGGGCTCCAGTCCAGTCTTAGTCTATTGTCGCAAAATAAAGTGGACAGTGCCTGCGGAACAGCACCTACTATCTTCTATCTTTCATATGCATGCTCATGCACGTACATACACACACACACACACACACACTCACACATGCATACATACCTGCATGCACACATGTGTACATGCACACATGTATGAAGCACATATACAGACATGTGATAATTAAATGAATCTGAGCTATCCCCATATTACTTTCCCAGAATCACCTTAAGAATTACCTTAAAAAACAGAACCTAATAGTTATTGCTTTTAGACATTCGACATAATTTTTCTTGTTATAATTATTGATAGTGATTTAAGGGGTAAAGCTTTCTTGATTTTCTCAGAAAACCATGATTACACTTCCTCAGTGCATTCAAAGCTACAGCAAAGGTTAAATTCAGACCAAGCAGGGTTAACCAAAACACAATACGGTTTAGAATCAATTCGTGTGTTAGTTTTCTTGTTTGATGGTTTCTTGAGTGACTAAGAGCCATCACCATTTGGAGTCATTGATGTAAAGAGGGAAGACACAGTATGGATCCTCCAATGGATGCTTTTGTGAGAATCATATCCCCAAATAAGATTTTAATAATCCTAAGTATAAAATATAGAGCATTAATCAACAACTGCTAGACCTGTTTTTGCCTCTGAGCTAATGGTCATACCCATGAGATGGCATGCTAAGCATCTGCTCAAGACCATCCATTAGCCTGCATGTGGGCCACTGTACTCACAAGTACCAGGGGTGAAATGGACGTCATTTGCATTAAACATGCTATCCAGTAATTTCTGTGGGGCAAATAACTATGAATTCCATCCATAGATTCCATGGATTCTTTTGTTCCAATCATTGCTGTTCTCTCTGTCTTTGTATCTCTTTGTGTCTCTGTCTCTAGCTAACTAGATAGCTAGCTAGCTGTCATCTATCTATCTAGCTATCTCTCCATCACTCATATCTTTCAAACCTGCAAATTGAAGTAAGGTCATTGGATAAGCTATTAATTCTATTCTAAAAGAAAAATATTCTTTTAGAATTTTATTATAAGGTGCTAATGCACCTCCCCAACTAATTGCCCTTTGGAAATATTTTCACAGTAAAATCCTAAAGGAATATTTTTCCTAAGGTTCATTTATTCACAGTATGACAATACCAGATGAAAAAATTCTAATTATGTGCTTGATAATAAAAATGCCTTTATTCATGAATATAGACAATTATTTAGAATTTCTTATATTTTTCATCCCAAATATTTTCCCAAATTTTCTTCAAATTACAAGACATTAAAATCATATTCATCATCATGAAACATTATAAATTGATTGACCAAATTTTAGTTTCCTTTGTGTCTCCATGGGTACTACATGCATGTAGCACACAGGCGAGCAAACTTCTATATGCATGATTAAGCCTGAGTATGACAGCACTCCCTTGAGAACCCAAGGACTGACTTATATAACCACTAGAGCTTAGAGAAAGGGAACTACATCTCCAAAGGAATGGTAGACATGAATCCAAGGACAAATACAGAAACTGTTCTTGATTCATTCATGAATGCATGAAACAAAAATGTGATAAAGATATCTTTAAGACTGCCTTTAATATTCTAATCAAAGCAAAGGCGAAAGATGACAGAAATAGATGTAAAAAGGAGCAAATGACTCACACATGCTGTCGTCCCACGTATATGTTTCCCTGTGTGTTCCTTCCTCGAGACTCACGATTGCTTAGAAGGAGCAATCACTACACAGAGCCCATGTGTCTACAGAAAAATTTTGTCAGGTAGAGTTATCAGTGGACCACTAGGAATGAAGAGTGTAGAACTGGGTACGTGAAAGCTTCTCCTACATGGGAGAGCAGGTTAATAGCAGCACATCCACACCCAGAGCTGTGACTGTTGCTTCTCAGGAAGTAAGTACAGTTTCCATAAGGCCATTGATAAAGGATTTTAACCACAGCTTGTGGACAAATTGAGGACAAAAGCATAAACATGGCTTTTTCTGAATTACCTGTATTATAATAGTTTTGGCTATCAATATGGTTTCTTATTTTATACTTATAGAAGTTTGCCTGCTTATATGTCTATGTGCTACATGCATTTCATACCCACGGAGGCCAGAAGAGTGTGTGGGATATTCTCAGACTAGAGTTGTAGATGGTTGTTAACTACCATGTGGGTGCTGGGAACTAAACCCTATTAATCAGGATGAGCAACTATTGTCCTTAAGCCATCTCTCAATCCCCTCAACCAAAACTTTAATAAACAAAAGGGAAGTTCCCATCATTCTGAACATGTATAAACATTCTTAAGCACATATCATGAAAAGATTAGTTGGTATTCTTCAGTTCCCTCCGTCCCCCAAAAAGAGAAAGATTAGAAAGTATTTTAAAATACTGTTTGCTACAGTAAACAAAGGCATATATCACTTATGTGATGAACCCTGTTGCCTGGCCCTTTTTATGTAGAAACCCTTTTGTTCTTAGATGAAGGCAAAAAGATTAAAACAGAGGAGGAAGAAAAAACACACAGGTTATATTCTATACTCTTCGAGGTCCCGAATGGCATTTGGCTAACTGCAGGGGCATATCCTCACATATGTAAGGAACATCATATGCACAGAAGGCCACCCAGCAACACAGTATGCATATATCATTATCTCTCTTCACCACAATACTACTAGCTCATTGAACTTAGTTGGGATAAAACACTACTGAGAAGATATCCTTCCCGTATAGTCAAGTTATTTTCACTCAGGAATCTCCTAAAGGTGTTTAATCTTTTCAAGATAAGGCTATGTTGTGACTCTAAGCACAAAAATGTTACATTGAATTCCATGTCCCGTTACTTACATCAGTTTTAAAACCAATGCATTGATTAGGCTGTCTTTTGCTATTCCTAACTCTGAAACCTTAAGCACAGCATTTAATTAGAAAGTAATAATAATGGATGCTATTGTAAGCCAAACTTAGTTGGTCACAAAATATAATAAATTCTGATTGTAAGTAGTATTTGTTGGGAGAGGGAGTTTATGGTGGATATGAGGTAGTGGTTCTGCCCAGAATATATCATATACATTCGTGAAACTATCGAAGATTAAATGAATTTTAAAAAAGAAACCACAGTGTAAACTTACTGGATCATTAAAAACATTTAATATTTTATTCTTTTGACAATTCCTGTTTGTCAGCTGCACATATTTTCTAACAAGAAGACCATTTCTCTTTATTTTGTCAAATCCGTAGTTATTCCCATAGCACTGGTGGAGACGAGGTGGAGAGTGAGAGTCTTTAAACTCATCCTGCCCTTTAACAACTTAACAGGGAAATTAAATGCACATCTGTAAATAAATGCGTCATTAGATCCTCACCAATTTGTAAGCTTCACTTGGTGTGTGGCTAAAATAATCCCACAAGGAGGACTAAGAAATGCTTCGTTCCAAGCACACATCAAATAGATGAAGACAAGAGATTGATGGGTGGGGACCAGTTATTTAAATGAAAAATTCTGCAGATGCTAGAAATACCTTTACAACAATTTAAAAACTATTTTGCGTACAGAGCTACCAATGCATTCATTAACAGAAGAGAGCTCTGGACACATAAAAGGAGCACCGTCAACAACTAATGATGCACTGGAGCTGTAACAGGTTGTCATTAGACCAGCATCTGCTCTCATCAGAGTTAATTATTCAGTTGCTTTGTTTTCCAAGTAGGTGTCTGGTAAAATTTAGCAGAATCTTAATTAAAACACATTTCCAAACTCCTTAGATGCTCATCTCATCTAAAGAAATCAAGACAATTTCCACCATAAGCATCAACTTTCAGCTGAGCTATGTAATGGAAGAAGGAACTCAGCCAATACAACAGTTAGGTATTAACTATTGTTATGTCCATAGCATGCAGAGAGAAACAATTGGTTGTTCCCTCAGAATACAAGGTCAGATAAAAAGGATGATAATAAATTTAATTTATTTCAGAAATATAATGTGGCAACTGAAAAATAGTATATATGTTTGTGAACCTAAAAATTATAAAGCTAGAGTGAGTGACTATATTTAAGCTTAGATGTGTTATTTAGAACTTAAAATATATTCTATACATTAAGCCAGGCATGGTAGCACATACCTTTAATCCCAGAACTCAGGAGGTAGTCCAGGGAAGCCAGAACAAAACAGTGAGACACTGTCTCAAATCACACACACACTCACACACACAAATTATATATACTGATTTTAGTATTCAAACAACATTTCAAAAAATGTAATATTTCTAAAGTGGTCGCTAGCATATGGTCATGCTAGTGGAGATTCTAGTTAAATCCCTAATATCTGTAGAAACACATTAAGTATTTGCAATGCCAATATGCTGTGAATATAGTCATAACTTATATACACTCTGTATGAACACAGCACTGTCATATTATATAAATATCAATAGAATATTATGTTTTCTAATTCTTGTTTTGTTTCTATTTCCTAATGTAAAATTAAATGATCAAACAAGAGTCATCATTACTTTGACCTATAACTTAAATGATTATAAAAAGTTATATCTGATATGGAATTACTTCATAGCAGTAAATGGAATTGAATCAAAAAGTGTTACCAACTCTTGCCACAAACTTTGAAAACAATGACTTTTTTTCTGAATCCTCAGTGTCTATCACACTGTCTGGAGAATAAATGACAAGCGCCATGGGAAGAGATACCTTGTTTAGTTAATTTAATGTTGACTTCACTCTGCTACTATGTCTCATAATACTTGGACCAAGCAGTGTGCTGGCGTGGGGACACACACAGTTGTTAGTTTCACTTATCATGGATATTAAGCTGTCTATCACTCCTTAAGTGGAGTCCTTTTGAACAGACATCTAATATTACATCTCATAGGATTTTTGTAGCCATAAAGGTAATAATGAGTAATTCCGGCAATAATAAAAATACTTATGGTCAATATATCCCATGGACTCAAAGGAATACACGCAGATGTCAACTTCGCCTGCCTCTCCTTACAAATTATTAATGGCCTCAACCACTGAGACTAGTGGGTACTTTAGGGTCCTATTGTGTCTTTGCATAATTCCTACTGCTTTAACTACATTTAGTCTGAGCATTGTTTATATCTAGGTCATTTGGTTTCTGTTTTCAGTCAGGGTCTGTCTCATACTTCACTTGGGCACTTTCTCTGTGCTCACTGTTTTCATGAGAACTGATGCTCTGGGCTTACTAGCTGTAGCGAGCAGAGAGTCACCACCCCGCTTCAGTGCCACTGTTCTTTCCATAGCTGTGGTGAAAGCTCTGCTCCTTCTGGGAGGCATACACCATTAGTCAGGTTACAGGCTAAGGCTCTGTAACAGATGGATCCCAAACAGTAAATTGAGAAAAATGGGAGGTTGTTTTGCTCTCATACAGCGAACTAGAAACGGATTCTAGAAACAGGCAATCCTGCCTAGAAGCAAAGCACTGCTTCAGGAGGCTGTCCAAGCCTCGGCTTACTATCATCTTTACTAACAAATGTCTAGGGCATTGTCATCTGTCAAAGTCGGCTCATGGTCACTTTTTATTCTTACCCATGGGATGGAACTTAAATAGGAGAAGGCATTTCATTGCAAGGTTGAGCCTAACATTTTGGTTCATGTTTCACAGGCAACAGTAGAGCCTTTTGGATTCACCTAGCTGAAATTAACTCAGGCTAGCAAACACAGCATAGCAAATACTGCCTTTGGTATTCATGTTCTCAGCAACTAAAAACTACACACATTTATGTATGTATGTACACATGTATGTATGTATGTATGTATGTATGTATGTATAGATCTTGGTAAACACCTAGTACAACCAGGGAAAAGCAAAGTGAAGTGAGGATCAGGTAGGGTCATCTGATTTTGATTGCAATGTCTTTTTGTGACTAGAATACACATAATGGGGTCTTCAATTTAAGCAATGGTTGTATATTCCCACTGGCGGCCCTGGTGTAACAGCATCTATAACTACTACTGTTCAATGTGAAGGAAAAACCCAGAATGCTTCTGTAGAACTCACCAAAGAGTTTTGTCTTTTATCCTCCCTCTTGCAAGTACAAAGTAACCCTAAATTTGAGTGATTTATGCCCTTCTATTCCACATATATTTTAAAAATCCAAACCAAACAAAAGCCAACTGAAAAGATGAAAGTAATGATGTTCGTCATATACAGGGTCATTGGCCTAGAAGTCTGGAGGTCAGGGTTCTAAGTCATGTTACTGCTTCTTCTTTCCAAGAGTGATTCACCGAGTCCTTATATACACATGTAAAGGCTCCAAAGCTCAATGACTGGTTACTCAAACTGTACAAAAATCAGTTCTAGCATCTATGCAGGATTCGTTTTCTCCTATAATACCTTGGAATTATGGGAGTAGGTTCACAATAATTATTTCTTTTAAAATTAGGTGAGATGAATGGTGAGTAATTAGAAATACTCTGTTTATATTCCAGACAAATATAATTCAACATTTCTCAAATATGTCCCACAACTTAGGCAATTAGTTATACATTCAACAGAATGATAAGTTTTCTCTTCTATTAAAATAAAAAAGACTCATTAAAATATAAGCAAGCAACAGTTCTTGTTTTAAGTTCAAGACCATGACAGCACAAATAGTGATAGGGCTATGCAATTCAAGTTAGGTATATAATGTACCCTTGGTATAGTATCCATCTCTACACTCAGTGAATACACTCCAATAATTTTTTTTTAAATTATGTTCTGTTTTCTTAACAAAGATAAGCAATGAAGTCAGGGACACAATGTCACAAATTGCCACTAACCTATAAATGGATATAATTGATTTAGAGTTTACAGGAAACCATTGTGATCCCCGGTTGCTCATCATTGGGGAAATAAAAGACACTGAGGAAATATGAAGCATCTACTCCAAGAAACGTGGTCCTTGTTAGAAGAGAGCATACAGTTTAGTGAACAAAGTCTCATAACAGTCAACTACAAGTTAACAAATTGAAATGATAGACATTAGAGGGCTAATAAAGCCATGTATGTCTTTGTTATCACAGAAGTCCACCCTGAAGAGCTGGTCTACACAGGGCTATGGATGAGAGGAAAGCTAACAGGAGCCTGTGCCTTACATCCAACTTTTCACTGGATGAGGGAACTAGCCAATTCAATCATTACGGCAAAGGATGATTGAGCAAGGCATACTGAAGTGTCACTTTGACTTCAACAGCTCCTGGAGATTGTCACCTAGAATTTGTAAACAGGGTTCATTTTACTGCTGGTTCCTGAAACAGTCTGCCTATAGACTGGATACTCTTTAAAGTTACTCTCCTCCTTTCTATATTTATCATTATAATTCATGAAAGTAGACTAAGATTAGTTTGGGTCGGGACCTGGACTTAAAAGACAGTTGTGGTGGTTTAAATAAAATGTGCCCGGAAAAATATATATAAAAAATATATAGGAAACATTATATGAAAAGAGCAAGTTATATTTAGGAATATATGTATATACATATAGATATATGCATGTAATAGCATAGTGGGGAAAAGAGGCCATGAATTTGAAAGAAAGTAAGGAGGTATATGGAGTGGTTTGGAGGTAGGGAAAGGTAGGTAAATGTAATTGTATTATAATCTCAGAAGCAATAAATAAAAGAGTCCCATAGTTTTGGGCAGTTAAACGCTTATCCCCCAGTTGGTGGTCCTGTTTGGGGGATTTAGGAGGTGTGGTCTTGTTGGAGGAAGTTTGTCATCATAGGCAGGCTTTCAGATGTCAAAAGCTCACACCATTTCTTCTTGTTTTCTGTTTTACTCTTGTGAGGTCCCAGATTCCTGGTCCCTACCACATCTGCCACTTGCTGCCATAGTTTCCCTGTGGATCGTAGCTCAACTAAACTTTCTGTATAAGTTGCTTTGGTCATGGTATTTTATCACAGCAGTAGGAAAGGAAATAAGATAACAGTCTGTCCTAAGCCAATTTTCAATATATAGAAAAAATTCCTATCTCAATTCCCGGTCCAAATAAAAACAGCAATATATTGGTCTCTGCCTTTTGGGATTGTTTGCTCTTGTTATATACTTGAAGTGCCTTTGCCTGCTTTTAAGCAAAGGGGAACATGTAAGTTATGATTAACAGGGAACATATTGCAAAAATGGATGTCATTTTTCAAATGGTCTGGTTTAACATGCTTTGCCATAATCTTGCAAAACTATAAATTGATGTGGATTAAAAAGAAGAGTTTATATATCTAAATTACCATAGTCGAAAAACATTTGTTGATGAGTAATGGTTTAGATCAACCTATGGTCGTGATGCCGTCAGTGTGGCCTGAGGAACCTTATAACATAAGTCATTACACTTTTGCCAAGAGTACCGTTCATCTGCGGTGCTATGTTGAAACAATCTTGAAGCAGCTGAAATCATATGACATAAAAATCAACTAGATTCTAGATTCAAAATAAGAATGACAAATCCAAAAGCTGATTTATTTATCTTCTCAGAGAACTTACCAGAGTGTTAATACTCAGATTTTTTTAGACTAATTTATTTTATGTACATGATACACGGTCACTATCTTCAGACACAACAGAAGAGGGCATTGGGTTTATTACAGATGGTTGTGAATCACCATGTGGTTGCTGGGAATTGAACTCAGGAGCTCTTGAAAAGCAGTCAGTGCTCTTAACCAGCTGAGCCATCTCTCCAGCCCCTAGACACCCAGTTTTTAATACATTTCCCCTAGTTGGTGGATTAAATGTCATAACATCTTCTATTAGTGTTGACAGTCTGTAGGTTCAATACTTTTAATGGGCTTTGGAACATTTTGCTTTTGATTATGGTTTTTTCGTTCTATTTTCCTCTTTCTCTGACTTGGTTTGCCAACTCCCATTCATCTTTTCTCTATCCCTGTCTCATTTCCTTCTCTCCCTGGCTCTTCCTGTTATGTCCTTAATAGGAGCCTAATGTCTTGCTAGATACCAGAGCTGTAGATACAGTTTGTTAACTTTAAGCCTATAATGTGTCAGTGAAACAAAATAACCCAATGATTTCTAATTCTGAAAGGCACGTACATTTTCTGTACATGAGAAATTTAAATTTCCTTTTCACCACATCTGGCCTGAGAGTTTTAGAGAATATTTAAGTCAACCCCAAATCATTTTTCTTTCTTTTACTGAAAAGGGGTGATGTCTCAGTGGTTAAGAGCACGGGTACTCAATTCCCAGCACACACACAGAAGTTCACAACTCTCTGTAACTGTAGTTAAAGAGAGATTGTCCATCAGGAAAGCTGATGGACACTTCTGCTGTCCATGGGCAACAGACATGTAGTGCTCAGACATATATACTGGCAAAACATTGATAAAAAAAAATTGTTTAATTGACTCAGATTTAAAGTGAACAAACTGTATCCATAGCTCTGGTAGTTAGCAGGATATTAAACTCCTATTAAGGAATCAGTCCCTAATGATTAATTTAATTAATTACTTAATTAAAATAAGAAGGAAGAGGAAAAAATTATCTTTTTACATGAATTTTTTCTCAACTGTATTCCTCTAAGCTCACGATTTTAAGATGTATATAATAATCACCAATAGCCACCATTCTGGGCCTGAATAGCTTTCTTGTTCTCCAAGTCTCTCCAAGGGTAGAGCAATAGTTTTTTTCTAGAAACTACAATAAAGACAATATACTCAATCATTTGACTCTAACTTGCAAATGTGAATTTTTTTCCTAGTGATTGGGTTATATTGTGTACTTGTTTGTGGGTTTGAAGACCTGCTACGTTTTATGAGCTAGTCAACCTGAAATCTAAGAATGGGTTATAAACTGTCTCTTTATGAGATGATGAGAGAGAGAGATTGAGAGTGCTACAATGGAACTTAAAAATCCCACCACAACAGATGGCCTGTGCCATTTTGAATTGAGCCTCCCTTAGGAGCAAACCCTTGTAGAGGCTATTAAAGTTTCTGCTTGTGTGAGAAAATGCTGTTTCAATATTGATGGCTTTGTCTGTATGACCTCTATTGAAAACAAAGTCAGCGAGGTTTTCCCCTTTACTCAGGAAGAGTGAAACACTGAGGCTGGGAGTCTCAAGCCACCCAGCACCACATGCATCTTTGAGAACCGATTAAAATGACAGTAGGGTAACAAAGCTGCACCACTCAATACAAGATTCGCCTCAAGGAATAAAAATAAAACAGGCACATTACTCCTCAAAGACACATATTTTATTTAGTCGTTAAGCATAGAGTGTTGGAATTTTTGAAGAACTGTTGCTATTTAATAGAGGTGAAAGTTTTAATGTGAATACTGCCTGTGTGAGCGCGTGTGTGCAAAGTTGGCGTGACACATTCTGCTCAAATTAGACTTCTAAATAACTCGTAACAGCTGCAGTGCTTAGAAATCGGTCGGGCTTAAATGGTGATGTCATGTGCTTATATAAGTAAAATAGGTGTGTTTATCAGATGAGATGCCTGTGAATACGTTGTTATCTGGATGAGAACGGTGAACGGGTATTTTCATCCAGAGGCTGTAAATGTGCCTCTCCTACAAATCACTGTTTTTCAGTTCCTAAATTTTTAGCCTCATGTATCCTTTAAAAACATATAGGCCCATTTAGATAGCAGAGATAGGACACACAATATGATTTCATTCTAGTGTGAGAAATTAGCAACTAAACTTGTGAATCTGTATTCACTTGTTGTCCTCAGTCTTCATTAAAATTCTCGCGACATAGATGACTTTCTCCTCAGTCCACGTTGAAAATTGTTTAAAACGTCATTCAGAAACAGCCGAGTTTATAGGACCACATGTTATTTTCTAGAGGCATATGAGCAGCTAAGCTAGTGTATAAAATATAATTTTAAGAGCAATTGGAATTAATTAAATTAATTGAAATTTTTTCTATTGGTAAACATACATCAGAAATGAATTCCAAGGACTGGTTTGTGTAAAATTTAGGATACAAAGGAATGCAATTGAGTGCAGAGAATTATTATTTAACCAACTTGACTGAAATGATTGAAGAAAGTAATATAACTTGGAGTGAGGAAATGAAGGAAAATTAAAATGAAGAGTGCAAACCATGAAGATTCTTCCCAGTTACTAGAGACCTGAGCTCATGAATAACTAGATCTGGTTTCTCTTCACACTCACACAGATAGAAAGATGGTAGCAATACCGTGGACTTGTTTTGATATTGTCCTGTAAAAGATCAGGTTAATTATACAATATTACTCGTTTGCACGAAGACTCGACACATGCTCTCACGAAAGGAAAGCTCTTAAGAAAGGAATTCATTTTCATTTTGAAACTCAAGATGCAGCTTTTAAAATGTCCTCCTCCAAAGCCGTAGCAAAGGAGGCCAGCCTTCCGTTCAGAACAGCGCTCTTCCACGGAAGCTCATCTCTCTGCAGAGTTCGTCTGTCTCAAAAATGGGGGAAGCTGGTGCTAACACACTTCCTTCACAGAATCATCAGCGCCTCTCGTTTTAGCTATTAAGTATTTAAAGGCAAGTCATTTGAGAATGAGTCTATCTCTTCTAATCCCATGTAGACTAAATGAAATTCAAGTTCTCAAAATGGCTTGTCATCTTAGAAGAGGAAGGAAGACGTGTCTAAGAGGACACTTGGAGGAAAAATTTGCTTCCAAAAGAAGCCATGGCGATACAATATGGTAAGAGAAAGGGGGAAAAAACCTGTTTGCTGTGTCCCCTCGGCTGGAGCGTCTCCTGTTTGGAGATATTTCACAAAATCATTTCACAGGCAAATGGTTTAATGCATGGCCAGCCAATTTAGCCTTTATTTTAAATATATTCTTTATGCATATAGATATTTTGAGATTGTGCCTTCTGGAATGATTACTGAAACCACATTGAAAAGTCATTATGCAGAAACATGGGTGTACGAATAGTTCATAGCTCGGGGGAACTATAAATAGAACTGAGTGAATCTTGTTAAAGAGTTCATGTCCTGGTTATTTAAAAGAACGATTTTGGTGGCATTGATTAGCTCAAGCAGTTCTAATTTGCATCTCACTAAAATTTACTACACAAAACAATCACACTCATTTTTTTTCTTTCCTTTTTTTTTGGAAAGAGATATTGATGAGAATACTCCAAATTAGGAAATGAAGTAAGGTCTGGACCTAGAGAAGACAACTTTTCTTCATCATGTCAGTGTGCTTTAACTCTAAGAAAATACAAAGCAAGCACCTGTGTGAGATGCATATATTCTATAGGCCCATGTAATGGGAAAGCACCTTACTAGCATCCAGAAATTTCACTAATAACTTGTTTGGAATGAAGTACATATGATACCGTGCATTACCTAATATTACATGGCAATACAGATTAAAGGTGGATATACTACAACACTAGTCCACTAGTTGCTACCAAAGAAACAGAAGAATATGGCCCTAAATCAGTATTTTTTTTCTGTATATCCATAAGTTTAATGAAATAAAACAGTATGCTAGTTTTGTTAAGATTCTAACATCCTTCTTGTAAGAAATAGAAACTTTGAAGTGAATAGTGATGTGCCCATATTATTAACACTTTTTTCTGAGGCTACTTAAGTGATTAGGAAAGTCTTCATTTCCATATATTCAAGCAGCTAACTACCTACTATGCTGTAACTGCAGAGCTGAGTCGTGGCTTCTGCCTGTCACCCCAGTACTTAAGAGGCTGAAGCAAGAATACTATGAATTCCAGGCCAGCTTGGGATTATAGTGTGAGACCCTGTCACAAAACACAATAAGCAAACAAGTTAATTAGCTTTAGAAGAAATGGACAATACATTCATTACTTTGGTGGACACTAAATGACGCTAAGACACATTTGGAAGGCTTGATGCCTATTTCTACACATTCATATACATAAATGCATATGCTACTTAGGAGATCAAAAGCAAAAACATCAGTTACAGAATCATATTGTAATCACAGTATGAGACTTAAGTTGTAAAACATCACACACACTTAAAATAAATTTTTCAAAGTCAAGATGCTTATTATTTCCAAGCACGCTCATTTATTGCACAGGAACATTTAAAACTATGAAGGATATTCATTGAGACAAGGACCGCAATCTTTCTGTTAACACAATTGACGTAATTAAAAGTCTCTGCATCTATTAAAACTTTGCATTAAGTAGCAGAGCGAATGTGAGAAATGAACGTTGGATGCTAAGTTTAAATTCCCATGTACAATATATTCCCTCATGAATTTTCCCCCCACAAAAAATTTACAGATAATCTCATCCAAAAACGCATACAGAAAAGCAGCCGATGTTCTCATACAGAATGTGAGCTTGGAATAGCCATAGTCCTTTCCCTGAACATTGAAACAACCTCTCTCGCCTCCATCTCTTTCTTATGCTACTTACTAATATGGTCACCTTCTAGCTAACTGCCATCAGTTAGCAGTTTTATCCCTTAATATTAGCTACTCTTACTTCATGAAAATGGTGTAGTGTAGTAGGTTCCAGGATTCTTTTATCCTGAATTAAACATTACACAGTATATACATGCATCACAACTTTTCTGTGCACGCACCCACCAAGTGTATACAATTTTATGCTGCTACAATCCTTTAAAATTACTAAATTTTTAAAAGAAAGGAATCAAAAAACTTGTGCTGTGGTATTCAAATAGGTCCTGTGAAGCATTATGCTGAGGTATGTGATGAGAAAATTAAGCCTACGAACAGCAGGAAAGATGTTTGTGCAACATATGCCAATGAAGTAGACATTTGCCATCACTTAAATGAACCCAAAAGATAGTATTTTGGGCTTTTATACAAAAAGGAGGATTTGACGGGAAATTTTGAAATCTTTTAAAACTATAGGAAATCACTGTGAATACATTTCAAATTAAACTGCTAAGAGTTTAATTTAGATCTATCCTATTCATTTTCATTGATGGGTGTTAATCACTCAGCTTCTATTCTATGAATAAAAACGAGTAGTTTGTCATAGAGGACATGATGAACCTGAACTCCTGTGGGGAAATTAAGCGATCCAAAGACAATGCTAAGTTCAAATGATACACTTGGACAAGATCTTGCTTTTCCCATTTATCTATAAATCATTCAATATATCATCAAATGATTAAAAACAAAAGGACATGCTGGATTTACTTTTCCATTGTGGACATACTGTTTAAGATAGAGCCAGCAACACTAGTAGCTGTTTGGGGGCCAATAATAATTCATTATGAAGATATAAGTGCTCTTCAAATTGAGAACTCTCTCTCAGGAAGCCTCCTTAGACCATGGGTCTAATTATCCGTACAATTACTTATGAGTGTCTGGAACACGATATACATAGTAATCTCTAATCTTTGATGGCTCAGTAAAATAAAGTTCTGTTCTTGTACATGCTTCATGATCAAAGAAAGAGACTGCATTATAGGGTCATGTGGGATGATCATACAAACTCTACATCATCCTTAGTGTTTCTCTATTCAAGGTGCCATAAAAATGTGCTGCATTATGGGAGAGAAAGTACATGGCAAATGTAAGCCCACCATGTATGGCTTTTGTTTTCAAATCAAAGGTAATTAAATTCATTATTATTCAAAGCATATTGCCCTCAATTTAATAGGTAACCTCCGACTAACTGCAAGAAATAAAATGTTTGCATGTATAAAAACTGAAGAAGAAAAGTAAATAAGAAAAAGTTTACAATCTCTAATAAACAGTCATTATGGAAGAGGGGCATATCTCAGAAGCAGAGTATAGTTTTAGCCTCTGAAGGGCCCTGGTTTCAACTCCCACCATATAAAATGGAAAAAAAATCACTCTGACAGTAAAGAATAAAAATGCATTTCCAAGGTTATTTGATTGTAAAAACAAATATAAATGAAAATATAATACCTTGTTTCTGATAGTGATCACTTCAAAATATACAAAAATAGGGTGATATTACATAACTTAGACTCATTTTTTTCTGAGAGGTAGACATTCTCCCTTTATTTAATGAGAATATCTCTAGTTTCCTTTATAGACCACAGCATAAATCATGTCACCTGGTGTGATAGAGAGCTTAAATACAGTGCATGAGTCAGAGGGATGTGTACCCTGGCACTTGCCAGTCACATTCCATTGATCTGGTGAAGATAGTAAGAACAGAAGCTTTGAATAGTCAAATTCTATTCAATTGAAAGATTATTTTGTGTAATAATTACTTAGGAAGTTTATTTTTCTGGTGGACCACACTGGCAAGGAGAACATAAGAGGTGCCAGAGACCACCATAGAGATACAATGATGGGAGCAGGGCTCAGTTGGAAAGAATAAAGAAGAAATGAGAAGAACGAGTCAATAACACACAATAAAGTGTTCAGTAGAATATAAAGGAAATAGCAAGGCTAATACATTCTTTATTTTGTAACTTTCTAGCCCTGGCTTGAACATGAGAATTCTGTGAGTTGAAGTAGTTACAATGGGCTTTACAACAATAGAGTGTGAAACGCAAGCTCTGAAAGATGTATCAGACTTGAAAAGTTTAAGGGAGGTACATAGATGTCCTGGGTACCGATTACAGAGTGATATACAACATGGGGAGGGTAGCAATCCATGCAGAATTAACTAGACCACACACTATGTGGCAATAACCACAAAATGGAAAGCATAGAGGGTCAAAAGATTATAAAGGATAGTAAAATTGGGGCAGAAATGTTTTTATTTTGTACAATAAGTGTTGGGGAACTGAATAAGAATCCAATAATACCAAAGCGTAACTAGGAACAATATACCAGATCTTTAGGTGTTGACGTTCTCATACCCCCACTTATAAACATAGCTGTAACTACCAGATAGATGCAGATTGTATTTACATAGCCATTGTTATATTTATTATTGTATTGTTACATACAAATGTAACAATTAAAGTTACGGAGGCCATCAATTTGAGAGCAAGGAAGGGAAGGTAACAAATGATTGGAGAAAAGAAAGAGAAGGAGGAATAATCTAATCTTAAAAACTAAAGAAATGTAAAAATATAACCTTAAACTTTGACAAAGAGTGTGAAATGATAAAAATGTCTAATGCAAGTTTTAAAATGAACAAAACCTCCTAGAATAGCAAAATGAATCAGAATGAGATACTCAGCATGCATATTACATATGTATACAAGTAAAGAGAAAAATCTGGAAATAAATAAAAATAATTTTTAAAAAAGAGAAATGAAACAAGCAAAGGACAATTTAGAAAGAAGAGAGTGCACTATGAGAACTGTGCACATGCAGCGAGGTCATTGAAACAGAGAAAATGAGGAGCACTGTGAGAATGAACAGTATTTGTAGAAATAAATCTCTGAAATTTTATTCTAAAAAATGGTGAAATCTATAAACTCACTCATTGAAGACAAATGAATGAAAATCAAAATCACGAGATATTAAAACCAATCCTGTTCAAAAGTGAGATAGAGTAGCAGATTTTTTTTCTAAAACAGAGAGACATTAGAGTAAATTTTTCTACATGTTGAAATAGTGGAGATTAAGGGTTTTAAATGTACAAACTCTGATGGTGAATACCAGCAACAATCTGAGAGGAAATAACACCCTGTGGAAAAAGAAAGAGAAATGGTGGTCCAGAATTTAAAAATATTTAGAAGAAATTAAAGGGAAATGAAAAAACAAACCCAAGAGAAAACATGCATACGACAATGCCAGTGGCACTCCCAGAGGCCTCTGCGGACAGGACCCGATCACACACAGCAAAGCAAACAGTGAATAGGGGCAGGAGGCATATGGGAAACCACAGAACAATCATTTTGATTATTTTAAATAAAATTATTTCAAGCACCTTCTCTAGTTGCAACACAGCAAAACTATAAATCAATACCTTAAAATGTAAATATAGAGATACATGGAAAATAACATTGCGGTACTGAACAACCATTGAAATTAAGGACAAAAGTAAGAGAGAAATTGAAAAACTGCTTGCAAGAAAGTAAAACAGAAACACAACATAATAAAAGACATGTGCTAGAGACAACCCAGTACTAAGAGAGGTTTCTCTATCAATTAATACCTACATTAATGAGGCTGAAAAGTCCAATAAATAATCAATCTATTGATGTATCTCCAGTACTCTAAATAAAACAAAAGCAAGTAAACTATTTCCTTTTCTGTTTGTTGTGATGAAATTCCAGGCCTCTAGTTCGAGGGGAAACATTCCCTCACCTCAGGAAGACATCGGTGGAACAGCGGGCAAGGCCAGTCTGTAAGAGTCAAGTCTGCACCGTGGGGAGGCCCTTCCTCTAATTAAAATCACATCTAACATCTATGACCAAATGTTGAAACAATGAACCCATGGAAGAAATTTCGCATTCCAGAGCAATAAATCAAACTCAAAATTAGTAGAAGGAAAGTAAATGTGTCAGAGTAGAAATAAATGACCTAGAGATTAAGAAGAGGACAACTATGCAGTGGGACTTAGATAGAATAAACGGATAACTAAGTTATGAGCTAGTGGGGGAGCAAGCCAAAGCTTTTGGCCTAAAAGTTTATTCATAAAAATTCAATCTCAGAGTCGTTATTTTGGGAACTTTTGCTTGGATGGAAAAAGTTATTAATGGCAACCAACATGGGGCATGTAATCCAACCTAAACTAAAATTCCAATCTTAGAACCCAAGAAAAAGCCCTGGATGGGAGACTGGGAACAAGCACTTCCCAGAGCCTTGTACAATTTCCTATACAGATGGGAGGCTAAATCCCTGTAAGAAAAATCCAGGAGGACAGCAGAACAGCCGACGTCAGCCCATGCTATGGTTGCTGAAGAACTAAAGCAGAGCAATAAGGCTTGAGTGAGCTATGGCCTGGAGTCAAAACAGACGTAGAATATTGTGGCCTGAAACCACCTTCACAGAGTGGATGTGAGGCTCGGCTCTTAAGGAAGGGCGAACAATGGCTCCATCCCAGAGCCCAGAGGATAGCCAGCTAGATGAAGCCAAAGGGGCGGAGCTAGCAGCCATAGACAGGAGCTAGCTGAGTGACAGAAAAAGCCTGTACTCACAGAAGCTGGGGCAAGAAGACTTGGTAAACCTCAGTTAAAGATATGTTGAAATGGCAAGAAAAGCTGAAAAATCAACATATTTGGTAAGATTCTTGGGCAATCTTAAGAGTTAAAGGTTAAAAAAAAAATTTCTATGTTAAAATATGGAGAAAAATGCAATGAGAGAGGGCACTTGGATCCTATATGATTTGTTCTATTTATCAGCAAACAAATAATTATATGTTCAATAATTATTGTAGATAATTATATGTGTGTGTGTGTGTGTGTGTGTGTGTGTGTGTGTGTGTGTACCCTTTTTAAGAAAGATCAGAATAAAGCAGACTTAGACAAACACTGAAGGATTGGAGGCCATACAACAGAGATTAGAGGAGTCTTTAAATCAGAAGAAAGAGCCTTCAGAAGAATCTAATCTGAAGCCTACAATAATATGAAAAACAGAAGTTCCAGATGAGGAAAATCCACAAAGGCTTGAATGAAGAGCACAAATTGTGTTTGATGCTATCTTAGAACAATATCATACAATATGTTTCATCTTGTAGAGTTTAGAGAATTAGATATGTACCCATGTTTATATACTGTACTACTGCTACATAGTCAGAGTTCCAATGGGCTTCTGCCTTAAATTTCAAAAGGCTGATTTTGAATTTGCACTTTTGTTAGAGGTGGTGGCTCTCTCGGAAACGCCTTTGCAGATTGAAGCTGATGATGCAGATTAGGATACAATATATTTTAGACATCATGCCATAAATCCTAATATATCTTATAATGCTACAGATAGCGCCATTTTAAAAACATGTAATAAGACTTTAAAGGAAATTACAAAAGAACAGAAGGGGAATGTGAGATCTCCCAGAAATAGATTAAATAATGCGTTGTTGACTTTAATTTTTTTAAATGCCAATGAGACAGATACCACAGATGCTGAGAGATTTTGGATTGTGGAAAAGACTGCTGAACTAAATCAGATTGTTTATATTAAGGATGTCCTAACCTCATAATAGAAGGAAAGAAATGCGTTACTTTGGGTAGAAATTTTGTATTTGTTTCCACAGGAAAAGAAAATCCTTCCAATTTAATAAAATTCAGATTTGACAGGTGGAGAACCCTGAAGATCTTGGCCACATACAGAAAGAAATCATTAAAAGTAACAAAACAGGTAACTTCTATTGCTGGTCCTCTACATGGGAACAGTTCTGAGACTGGCTGAGACATGAAAAATGTTCTCCAGCCAAAATTTCAACTAATCATAGCCAATAAATCTTGTTGGCTACAGAATCCTCAAGACTTACTATGCCATTATTTTAAATGGAATAGGTAGAAATTTATATTACAGTTTGATTATATAGACCAAAACAACTTATAAGGAAGGATGCTTTACCTGCTCAAAGAATTATGTACAATGCACATTCCATACGTATGCTAATGTATAAATATATAATACCTCTGAAAGCTTATATATTTACAGAGCAAAAGAACAAGACACCAAAGAAAGAAGGTAAATATCCCAGATATCATATCTTAGATTGCTTCAATGTTGTTCTCCCAAAAATCTGCATGAAGGAAAATTTCAAAATGGCTAGCTAGAACATTTAGCATCATGAACTGTTCTAGTCATAATTTCAGTTAAACTATGAACTATTTAAACATGCAGAGACTGGACAGAAAATGTGACAGCTAACTTTCTCTAAACTGACCAATATCTCAATTTCTAGAGCATCTACAAAAGAAAAATGATGCCCAAAATAAGCATGTAGCAATTTTAGTTGGGATGCCCCCATTCCCAATAGGTATCGCGGATGCTTTTTGGTTGTTCAATGAATGGTTGTCATTATTTAAGGGTGGTAGTTACAAGTTGTTTTGGTCTAGGACAGGGAAGAACCAAATTAAATTCAAGGGAGTATTTTATCTCTTTGTTTTTCTTTCCTTTATCCTTTCTCTCCTATCTAGTTTTGTGAGGAAAAGGGGTAAGAAGAGATTAAAAGAAAAGGGGGGATATAGGAATAATAAAAATAAAGTATAGGTTATTGAATCTACTCTCAAACTATAGAGCTACTATTAGCCAAAATTTTACATTGGTATAAGTCTTTGCATATTGACACAAAATTAAGGTTATATTAGGTTAGCATATACTATGTATGAACTCTGTTTAAAGTATTGTACTTACATAGTTCTTTAAAAAGCAGTATTAAGTTCTAGTCTTTTTTAAAAAGCTGCTATTACAAACTGTCTAGGAAAAATTTTAAATGCAAGTTAATAGTCAGACAATAAAACTCATGGTAATGTTAGATACTAGTCTAGTTTATTACAGAAGTATGTTTACAAGATTGAACAGACAATAAATAACTAAAAACAAGCAAAACTTCCTTATTTAAGTATAAGATAGATAGATAGATAGACAGACAGACAGACAGACAGACAGACAGACAGACAGACAGATAGATAGATAGATAGATAGACAGATAATCTTCAAAAACCCCTGAGATATACAGAATATGAGGTTTAAACATGTTTTATTATTAAAAGCCTTTTTTCCAGTGAGACATGTCAGTTCCTGGCAGCACCCCCCGGCTACTTCAAAAAAGATGATGAGCATTGAAGAACCACCATATGAAGTTTGCTTCAAAGGTGGTAAGTTTGCCCCAAGTGGGGATGGCAGCGGGGTCCCTTCATCAACTACAGTCAGAATCTTGTCCAAAATGGACAACTGGGACAAAGGAAAGATACTGCTGAGCTTTGCCAACACAAGGTAAGCAGTCCTTGACAATTCCTGCTTCACATGAAAGTTTGTCAGATATTCTGGGCCAGAAGGCTGAAGATAGATGTTCCAGTATTACAGATAAATTTTGAGAGGCTGTCTAGGCAGCCAAATATCTCTGTCATTTCTATAGTTTTGGAAGCTGCTTGCCTACACTTTCTGAATATGCAGGTAATATATTTTCCTTCTCAAGTCTCTGATGGAGTTGAAGACTAGGGAGTTATAGTCTCACAATTAAGCTTAAGTTGTTTAGGATTTAAGAAAATGTTTTTAAGTCTAAAATATTTCAGATTAATGATGTAAATTATGATAGAATTTGATTTAAATACAGAACTCTGAACTCAACCAGATGGTAGAGTACTTTCTCCAAGGTTGCAAAGTACATAGGAAATAGACATTGTGATTGTAATCTTACCTGATAGTTTTAATAATTGCTATTGTTATTTATAGTTTATTATTAAAAGAGAAAGAGCCCTTTATTGTTAAAACAGAGAAATGTAGATATAATTTCTTGTGCGCTGTATAAAAATATTCACTTGTAAATAAAAAGCCTATGCCCAATGAGGTGAAGCAAGATCATAAGGTGGGACATCTGGCAGAGAGATAGGATTCTGAGAAATAGTTAGGCCTAGGAGATTCTTACACATTACTGAAAAAGAGAGTTGCATGAAACTGACGAGAGAAACCAACCATGTGGAGGGACTTAGACTAGAATAAATGGGTAATTAATTATTAACTAGTAGGGAAATAGGCCAAAGCTTTTGGCCCAGGCATTTATTCATAATAATTCAGTCTCAGATTCGTATTTACAGGAACTTTGCAGGAGAGGGAAAGCCTATGCCTGTACCCCTATGCTGAGGAAAGGCAAAAGCATGAATCTTGGATGTTGTCTGATCAGCCTGACTAGATGAATCAATGTTCTCCAAGTTAAGTTTGAGAGTCTGGATCAAAAAATAAAATATAATTATAAAATGCATCTGACATTGGCCTCCATATGTGCATAGGCAAGTGGATGTTCCTATGTGTACACATCAGCATACATGCACACATACACTCAAAATGCACACGTTATTATTATGTTTAATGAAAGAGGTAAAATATTTCAACAATGAACATTTCAATGCATGAAATAACTATAAAAAGTAATTATAGAAGGAAAGACTGTTTTATTAATCACACATAGAAACATAAAAATAGAAAGAGTCAATCTTATAAGATTACAAAATTCTTATTTTTAAAATGTCCATGTTATGCAAAAAGACTAGAAAATTCAATATAGGTTACTTAAAGAAAATTATATCTATCCCAGAACTAGAAAATATAGTAAAGTTTTATAGGACCAGAAAGAGACAGACAGACACACACACACACACACACAACACACACACACACACACACACACACACACACACACACACATACCCCAGAGAGAGGGGGTGGAGAATTGAATACCTAAAGCAGTCTATAACCAAAAGAACAATTTGGAGCTATGAAACTGACTACAAAATATAATAAAAGTTATAGTACTGAAATCACAACACTAAACTAAAAACAATCATACAGACTAATGGAATAGAACAAAAGCCTGAAGCAAACCCTATCAACACCTGTATCCAACTGTTCTTCACCCATGTGTTAAAATGAGCACTCTACTAAGGATAATCTTTTCACTATATAGTTTTGAAAAAAAATGGATTTCCACATAAAAAGGATTCAAAAATGCCAACGTTTATCACTGCAAACAAATAGATCTCAACACAAACATATAAATGACACAATGAAAGTATATAAGAGATAACACTACAAAACGTTAAAGGGCAGTATTATAAAATAAATAGGATGAACAAAGGTGTTTAAAAAGGAGACTCATAGCATGGGAAATCTGGCTATCTCCAAGCTAGCATCTTTTTGGTTATGTCAGGAAACAACAGGTTAAATAGGCATCCAAAAAAGAGAAAATGTTTGTCAACTGTATTATAAAAATTAATTAATTTAAAGTAGCTATTATGTTGAATAGATAGGGAGAGAGTGGGCAGCCTTGTCTTGACCCCGATTTTAGTGGAATTGTTTTAAGTTCCTTTCCATTTAGTTTGATATTGGCTATTGGCTTGCTGCATATTGCTTTGACTATGTTTAGGTATGCGCCTTGTATCCTGATTTCTCCAATACTTATAACACGAAGGGATATTGGATTTTGTCAAAGACTTTTTTTCTGCATCTAATGAGATTATCAAGTGAATTTTTTCTTTCAGTTTGTTTATATGATGGATTACATTGATGGATTTTCATATATTGAACCATTCCTGCATCACAGGGATGAAGCCTACTTGATCATAATGAATGGAATTCTACCAGAGAACTCCTACAGTTGATAAACACCTTCAGCAAAGTGGCTGGATATGAAACTAATTCAAAGAAATCAGTATCCTTCCATTATAGAAATGATATATGGGCCAAGAAAGAAATTGGAGAAATAACATTCTTTATAATAGCCACAAATAATATAAAATATCTTGGTGAAATTTTAACCAAGCAAGTAAAAGGTCTATATGACAAGAACTTCTAGTCCCTGAAGAAAGAATCTGAAGAAGATATTAGAAGATGGAAAGATCTACCATATTCATGGATAGGTCAGATTAACATAGTGAAAATTGTCATCTTACCAAAAGCGTTCTATAGATTCAATGCAATTCCCACCAAAATTCCAATGCAATTTTTTATAGACCCTGAAATAACAATTCTCAACTTTATATAGAAAAACAAAAAGCCCAGAATTTCCAATAATATCCTGAACAATAAAAGAACTGCGGGAAGAATCACCATTCCTGACTTTAGGCAATAGTGATTAAAAACTGCATGGTACTAGTACAGAAAGAGACATGTTGATCAATGGAATAGAATTGGAGAGCCAGAAATAAAACCATACACCTATGGTCATTGATTTTTTTTTATAAAGAAGCCAAAGCCATACAATGGAAAAAAGAAAGCATCTTCAATGCTGGTTTAACTACATGTCTACTTGTAGAAGAATGCAAATAGATCCATATTTACCACTCTGCACAAAACTCAACTCCAAATGGTTAAGTACATCAATGTAAAATCAGGTACAATAAATCTCACAGAAGAGAAAGTCTGAAATAAGCTTGAGCACATTGGTAGAAGAGACAATTTTCTAAACAGAACACCAATGACTCAGACTCTAAGGTTAACAATTGATAAATGGGACCTTATGAAATTGAAAAGTTTTGTAAGGCAAAGGATACTGTCAAAAGGACAAAATGAAAATCTAAAGATTGGAAAAGAATCTTCTCAAAACTGACAGAGGGCTAATACAAAATTTATAAAGAACTCAAGAAGTTAGCCTTCAGCAACCCAAATAACCCAATTTAAAAATGGGATACAGAGCTAAACAGAGAATCTCTACAGAAGAATCTCAAACTGGCCCAAAGCACTTAAAGAAAGGCTCCAAGTCCATAGTCATCAGGAAAATATAATTCAAAACAACTCTGAGATTCCATCTTACACTCATCAGAATGGCTAAGATCAAGAATAAAGTGATAGCAAATGATGGCAAGGATGTGGAGCAAGAAGAACACTCCTCCATTGCTGGTGGAAATGTAAATTTGTACAACCACTTTGGAAATCAATTGGTGTTTTCTTAGAAAACTAGGAATCATTCTACATTAAGACACAGCTATACCACTCCTGAGCATATGCTCAAAAGATGCTCTACCATCCCACAAAGATACTTACTCCACTATGTTCACAGCAGCTTTATTTGTAATAGCCAGAAACTGGAAACTACCTAGATGTCACTCAGCTGAAGAATGTATAAAGAAAATGTGGTACATCTACACAATGGAAGGCTACTAAGCTATTAAAAACAAAGACATCCTGGATTTTGCAGGCAAATGGATGGAACTTGAGAATATTCTCCTGATTGTGGTAACCCAGAATCAAAAGGACATGTATGGCAGGTACTTATATGTAAGTGGATACTAGCCATAAAATACAGTATATTCATGATACAGTCCACAGATCCAAAGAAGCTAAACAAGAAGGAAGGCACAAGCAAGGATATAAAAATTTCACTTAGAAAAGGGAATAAAATAGTCATAATAGGCAGATGGAGGGAGGGAACTGTGAGGGAGAGGGACTGTGGAAGGAAGTAGGGGAAAGCTCAGGATCAGGTGTGGGGACAGACAAGAGAGATGACTAGATGATCATGAGAATGAATGGAAATTTGCAATTGACATGGGTGGGGAGGTGGGGGGCATCTCCAGGTTGTGACAGAGACCTGGGATAAGGGAGGTGCCCAAGAATTAGTTGGGGGTGACCTTAGTTTTGACACACATCATTGGAGAAATAGAAGCTTAAGAGGCCATCTCCAGTAGCCAGACAGAAACCCCAGTAGAGGGATAGGAACACCAATTCACCCAAAAAGCCTTCAGCCCAAAATTTATCCTGTCTACAAGGAATATGGGAATGGAGATAGATCAGAGACTGAGGAAATGGCCAATGAATAACTGGCACAACATCAGACCCATGCCATGGGCAAGCACCAATCCCTGACACTATTAATGATCCTCTGTTATGCTTGCAGGCATGAGTCTAGCATGGGTATCCTCTGAGAGGCTCCCCGCCAGCAACTGACTGAGATGGATGCACATACTCACAGCCAAAGAGTAGATGAAGCTTGGAAACTCTTATGGAAGAGTAGAGGGAAGGATTCTTGGCCAGAAGGCAAATGTAACTCCACAGGAAGACCACAGAGTCAACCAACCTGGATCCCTGTGGTTCTCAAAGACTGAATCACCAAACAAAGAACATATATGATCTAGACCTAGACCTCCCAGCACATATGTAGTAGATATGCAGCTTCGTCTTCATGTGATCTTGAGCAAGTGGAATTGGGCTATCTCACAAACTGTTGCCTGTCTATGGAATATGTTCTTCTAGCTGAGTTGCCTTGTTTATACTCGATGGGAGAAGCAGCACCAGAAAGACTTGATGTGCCAGGGTAGGGGGATACCCAGGGAGCCCACCCTCTCAGAGAGAAGGGAAGGGGAAATGGGGATAGGGTTCTAGAGGGGGGAGCAGTGAGCAGACTATAAAGTGAACAAAGAGTGCCTATGATATCTACATGGTTCCTTTTATTAAAGATATTTAAATTAAACATAATAAATGTAATTACACTATTTCTCCCTTTCCTTTCCCCCACCAATCTTTACTATATATTCTACTCCACTTGTTTCTTCTCAAATTCATAGCCTGTTGTTTATTCTATAAGACTTAGTGTCACATATATGTATAAATATATACATATTTAATTACAACCTGGTGAGTCTGTTTGGTTTACATACATACATATGTGTGAAATATATATATACATTATATAATATCAGGGATAATTATTTAAAATAAATTAACCAAATTAAAGGGGGCTCTTTCCTTGGGAAGGGTAATTTGTCCCTTCTCTACATTCTCCAATTGTCTGAGTTCTTTGTCTGAGGTATGGTCTCATGAGATTAAGTCCTTTCACCATTGTGTGTCTACTGCTGTTGTCACTGTCTTCTTTAGGCAGTCATATTGCTGAGGTATTATAAGTACCTTCTCTGACATTTCTATGAGACAGAATCTAACAACAGACTTTCTTGTTCTTGGTCCTTAGAATTCTTCTGACTTCTGAAATGTTTCCTGAGCTTTAGTTACAAGAGTTGTAAGAGCTAAACATATCTGTGGGATATAAGAGTATCTCAAATGAATTGGTTTAAGTCAGTGATTTAAGTTAACTAAGGTTTACTTAAGTGGTAGTGGGAGGTTCTCTTCTGCAACCATGATCTCAGTAGCTTTTGGAAGTAGGCTATGGCTAGGGTTCAGGTTAGAGTTAGTATAAAGAGGAAGTACACAGAGTGAGAGAAAAACTTGCTAGGAATACATCTAAGGAAGATTAATATTCAGAATGTATAAGAATTAAAACAAAAGTCAAGAAAATAAATGACCAATGTAAAAGTGAGGTGATCCAATATAAAAGTGGGGTGACCCAATGTAAAAATGGGGAGACCCAATGTAAAAGTCAGCTATGGATCTGAACAAAGAGTTTTTAATAGAAAAATAAAAGTGGCCAAAAAATATCTTAAAAGGTATTTATTCTTTAGGAGTTAAGGAAACACAAGTTAAAGAGAAATAAATCTTTGAGAATTCATCTTACTCCTGTCAGAATGCTAAGATAAATCAACAAAACAAGTAACAAACAAATGCTGGCTGCAGTGTGAAGAAAAGAGAACCTTCATTTACTGTAGATGGAGATGAAAAATGTTATAGCCACTCTGGAAATCAGTATGGAAATTCAACCATAGGGTTATATCACTCCCTTCCATGTGCTCAAAGGACTTAACATCTTATTCCACAGACACTTGTATGCCACTGTCCATTGCCTATCCCATCTCCCATTCATATTGAAAGAGCCTAAATGTTCTTCAATCGATGAATGAAAATGTGGATCATAGACACAACAGAACACTAGTTAGCTATAAAGAACCATGACAAAATGAAATTTACAAGTAAATGGATGGATCTAAAAAGATTATACTGAGTGAGTTAACAGAGACACACAGGACAAACATGGTTCGTCTTTCTTGTCTATAGTTCCCAGTTTCAAATCTTCAGATGTGAGTATATAACTGGGAGAATCTTCAACAGGGGACTAAAATTAAACTCTGAGGGGAGGGAGAGGGAGAAGCACTAGAACTAGAGAGTGGAATAGAGTAATACAAATGATAAGAACAGGGAAACAGGAAAAGGAGGAGGAGCTTCAACTGGAAGGAGAGGGCTCAACACAGGAGAAAGAGGAAGAAAAATAATGCTGAAATGCTTAAGAAGACACAAGGAGTTGATGTATCTAAATTTATATATAATACATATAAGTATGTGTATGTTTATATAAAATACTTTTAAATTAAATTATTCAATTTCAATTGTGTAGGGGCAGTTCTGATATTAACGTCCTGTTCCTCAATTGGTTCTTGATCTGTCAGTAAAGAAAGCCATGGGCCAATTGCTGGGCAGAAGATACAAGCAGATCTTCAGGGTCCCTGGAGGAAAGGGGAGAGGTAAAGAAGGAAAGAAGGGAGTTTCTCATGCTTTAGAGAGAGGAGAACCAGGCAACCATATGAAATTTTCAGAGGAAATCTAGGTGTGTGGCTCACAGACTAGCAGGGACTAGATTCAAATGATTAAGTTAGGGCAGGTGGGAAGAGAGGAGTTAAGACTTATAATAAGGGCATGTTTTCCAGGTGAAGATAGTAGTGCCCAGCAGTTGTGCTAAGAAGGCAAGTTGAAAATGAACAACTGACTGTGTGTCTTTTATCCATGGATTCAAGGGAAGCTAGGAGTGAGCTGATAGAGCCGCCACTTCCCAGAGCTAAAGCGGGATAGCAAAAAGTTACATGCAATACAACTGACAATATTTTCCCAATGTCCATATTATTTAACAAAAACCCCAGTACTAAACAAGAGAAATTTCCTTCCTAGTTGTTGGTCAGTGGAGTCCTAGAGCCTCCTAAAGCAATATAGGGTTGGCTGTTGTCTTTGATTGTCTCTAAGAAATTAAAGGAAGTATGTATTACTGAAGACACAATGCACTTCAGATACAGGCCTTCAAAAATTCAAATTAGATCTGAGCTGAAAGCCTTCTTTCTGAGAACTAGCTTCCATAGTGTCAGAAGAGACTATTCAAGCAGCCAAGGGAGGGATGACACTAGTAGTTTTACCTTGCTGTGGTGCCTATGAACCACAACAATACCAGCATGGCAAGACAGCCTCAGGGTACAACAGTTATACTGATAGCTTTATGATAACTAACAGTTGTCTAATTGGACTTAAGGTCTGTCAAACATGACAGAAACCATGCATGGTACTAGAACTCTACAAAGACATTTCTGAAAGAATATATACAAATAACCAGAAATGGGGTGGGGTTATACAATTAACTACCAGAAAAATTGAAATTCAGACCAACTTATCAATAATCTGATTCCAGCTGTAATGATTATTACTAAGAAGACAAAAGAGGAGGATTTTATATGTGTAAAATCCTTGCCACACAAGAATAGGGACCTGAGTTTGGCTTCCAGCATTAATATAAAAATCTCAGCATGGTGGCATCTATCTGTATACTCAGCACTGGGACAGAGGCATACGTGGATCCCTGGGTATAATGCACAGCCACTCTGGGTGAAATAGTGAGCTACAGGTTCAATGAGAAACCCTGTCTCAAAATATAAGGTGGCGAGCAACTGAGGAAGAATTTGATATCAAACTATGGCTTCCATGCGTGCATAATCTCCAACACACACACAAGCACACACACATGTGCATGCACACATACAGCATGGGAAAAGATGAGAAATAGCACAGGTAATAAGTACTGGTGGTATCAAGGATGTGAAATGAAGGGAATATTTACACTGTGTATACATAAATCCAGATGCACTGAACTGACGAAGAGAAAGTGGGGATTAGCCTTGAACTCATTGGCTCAGGAGAACACTGTTAGCACAGGCACAAAATCAAGAATTAACAAATGAGACCCAATGAAACTGAAATTTAAGTAGCATCATGGTTTTGGTGTGTTGGGGTATCCAGGGATTGCTGTGTTGGAGAACTGTATTCTGATGGTGTAAAAGTATATTGTTTTTTTTGCCTATGGTCTTGTGCTTTTCTCTCACTATCTGGTTTCCTCTGTTGTTAACTGGCCTGGGTCTCTCTGTCTGGAGCCTGGTTCCTGTGTCCCTGGGTTGTGCAGCTCTCCTGGAAACCTGCAGGCCTAGCTGCAGCAGATCTCCTGGGAGGCCTTCAGTCTGTGGGATCTCGTGAGGGGTAGACACACTGGTGATCTGTCCTGGCAGAAGGCCATATAATCTGATTTAAATATTATATAATGTATACATAAATTGAAACATCATTATATACCATAAATATGTTTAATTTATACATAATCATTATGCTTTTTCATGGGCATGGAGCTAAATTTTGGAGAAAAGGGGGCCAAGGAGTAAGAGAAACATGAAACAGGACTTGAGAATCTTCTTATGTTCTTATTTAATGTAGTTGTTATTAGAAAGACTTCATTACATCTTTATGAATCATGGATTATTATAATATACTTACTGTGTTAAAGTATAAAAGGAATGTAATAAAATAAACTAGTTTCATGCATTTAGAATTAACATATAAAATATGGGAAATTACAAAATGTGTAGAATATCAAGATTTCTGGAATTACATCCCGCATATAGTCCCCAAATCTTGGCATTCTTTTTACATATTAAAAATGGCAATACATCAAAATGACATTAATAGAGTGAAACAAGTGATAAAATAACTAGACAATGACAAGCATAAAACTCAAAAGTTCTTGTCTTTTAAAATGTGTAATTTAAACAGGCACACAGCATAACAGATGAAGAAGTAAAATGCTGTAGACATGGCAAGCATAGGGAACAGAGGTACGTCTCCAGAATCCACATGAAAAAGTCAGAGGTTATAGCCCAGCCTTATAGTTCCAGCTTTATAAAGATGGAGACAGAGGATTGCCACAGCTTGCCAAGGAGATCTTGTGTTGAAAGAAAGAAAGGAAGGAAGGAGAAAAGAAAGGGAGGGAGGGAGGGGAGGGAGGGAGGGAGGGAGGGAGGGAGGGAGGGAGGGAGGGAGGGAGGGAAGGAGGGAAGGAAATAAAGAAAGAACAAGACAAGTCAAGTCAACAAGAACAACCTTGATTAGGGTCCCCACAAAGGTATGGACACACATACTCACTCACACCCCACACACACACACACACACACTCACATAGTGCCACACACATGTGAACTTGCACATATATAAATATGCATGGACGATCATAAAATAAACACAACTAAAGATTAATAATAAGCAAATTCTTTGACATTTCACAAAAAAAAAAAAGAAATTTTGAATGCCTAATGCAAAGGTGTTCAACACCATTAGATTCCTGAAAATTTTAAGGCAGAATCCACAAAACCACAATAAAATAACATTACATGGTGACCAGGATGATGAGGGTTTTAAAAAAAAAAAAAGTAACCACAAGATTAGCATTACTGATTTTCCTTTGCCTCAGACTCCAATATGGTTTGGCACAGAACTGTTACTAATTCTGTCTTTGTTTATAATTTTGATATTTTGGTCATCATGGATTTTTCATTACTTTTTATTTGAAAAGGTACTTACTGAAATATTGTTTACCTTGATTTATTACCTTTTTAAATATACCATTAAATTTTTTGCCACAAAAGGGTACTATATTTTATTCAGCCAATTCCCAGCCTTTCTGATTGGATTATTTTGGTGACTAGAAATTTAGAAAAAGAAGTATCCATTATTCTGCTCCCTGTCCTTCAGTTCCCTTTGAATTCGACTGCTTTCTGCAGTTACCACAGGTTACACGTTCATAGATGAAGATTTAGAGTTAAGAATCACAGATGAGAGAGATATGCCATTTGCCCTTCTAGATCTGGGTTATTTCAATAAGATTTTTTTCTAGTTGTATCCATTTAACTGAACATTTCATGATTTTGTGTTTTGCATCTGAATAGAGTTCTACTGTGTGTTATATTGTTGCCTTTCGTTATCTGTGCGTCTGTTGAAGGGAATATTCAGATTGCTTCAGTGCAGTATAATCCACTGTGCATATGTCAAGAGGTGGTGTAGTTAGGTCATATGGTACATTTGTTTATACCCTTTTGAGATTCTCCGTATTGGTTTCCAGAGTGATTCTACAAATATGCATTCTCATCAACAGTAAATGAGGGTGCCCCTTCCCTATACCCTCACCAGGATTTTTGGTCAGTAGTTTTGTTAATCTTTGCCATTAGACAACAGGAGATAAAATTTCAAAGCTGTTTTTATTTCTATTTTCCCTAATTGCTAAAGATGATGAACACTTTTTGATATATTTCTTAGTGTTTCTTTTTATTGTAACTCCTGGACTAGTTTTTGAGTTCTTCACATATTCTGGATATTAATCTTCTGTCAACTGCACAGCTAGAACAGTGTCTTTCCCATCTGTAGGCTTCTTCTTCAGTGATTAATTGTTTTTATCTGTAAAGAACCTATTTTAGTTTTATGAGGAGACTGACTGTCAATTATTAGACTTGATCCCTGAACAAATAAAATCCTATTCAGAAACATGAGAGGCTTAATAAGGATGTTTAGAAAAGCCTTAGGGTCTCATAGTATTTTATGTTTAGCTAAAATAATATCACACACACACACAAATATATGTGAATGATATATATGTTTATACATAATATATGTATAATGATTGAAATGCATGTTGTATGTATGTATTAAAGAAAGTTATGCTTCTGGGCTGACAATGCAGCCTCCAAGAGCTACAGAGTTGCTAAGAAAAACCCCAGCATCAAGCATGAAACCACCTTTCTAGTTGTTGGCCTAAATTGTCCATGAAACTCCCAACAGCCTAGACTCTTGTTCTTGCTGTCCCTCCCAGAGATTGAAGTAAGTTCCTGTTGATGAAGACACCAAATATTTGGGACACAGTATTCAGAAGTGTCTAACTGGATCTAACCTGAGCACCTCCTATTTTTTCACTACTAGAAGTTCCTATGCAAGCTGCCAAAGAGGGGGATTGATCAATAGTCCTTCCCATGGAGGACTAACCGTGGAGTGCTGAGCCTCAAACTATAACTGCTATATAACTATAACTGTATATAATATAGCACAGCTTTTGCATATTTGATTCAGTAAAAGTCACAGAATAGGAGACAGAATAATTATTAAGAACCAGATGAACAAAATGTCTGCAATGAGATGTTCTTTCCTAGGAATGACAGGGAAGCTATAACCAAGCTATCTCAACAATATGTATGCTCAAGTAAGGCTCAAACAATAACAGAACCAATAGACTTGCTATCATGAAAGTGGTGGTGGAATCTAACAGAGCCCCATCCTAGACAAGGAGACTACAGGCAATGAATGACTGCTAAGAGAGGTAGAACTTCCCATGAGCACCCTAGCTTGTTATCCAAGCTAAGTGATCAGTCTCATATGAGCAGCACTAAATGGAGTCAGTATTTATATTTATGTACACATACACAACATATTTTTTTGTGGCAGACTATATTAAGATCATGGAAGAAAGAACTGCTTGACTATGCTGGCTTACCTTAACTCTTGATGGCAAGTCCATTCTTTCACTGGCATTACAGCCTACATCTTCAGGATTCCAGACCTACTGTGGACCAGCTGAGACATCCAGTCTTGTTGGACAAAGCAACAGCTGGATTCCTAGATTTTCTATTGGTAAACAGCCATGTTGGATCACCTGAACCACAGTCTGTAAGCCATTTATAAATACATGCATATGTATCTATTAATATATTCATTCTATTAATTCTTTTTCTTTGGAAAAAGCTGACTAATATAACCACCGACAAAATAAAAGAAACTCAACTCTTTCTAAAAATAAAACTAAAGCAAGAAAGGAATATCCACAATCTGTTTATATTAACAAAGTATGTATGTGATTATTTAAAAAAATAAAACAATAACATGGGATACAAAAATAATACAGTGATAAGAGGGGAGCAGGCAAAGCAGGAGACATCAATCAAACAAACACTTAAAATCATCTTAGGAAAGCAGCAAAACAAGGAGGAAGGAATAAGTGTGTCCAATACAGACAAATGTGAAAAGCTTAAGTAATCTTTGGATTCAAAGGAAACAAAAATGTAATGTAGTTACAAAAAATATAGTCACTGTGTCTAGAGAGATAAAGTGGTTTCTTCTTTATAGGACAACGATTGAGCTATAAGTATTGGTCCTCTGAACTTTGAACTCGCTTCAAAATTCTGGGAGAAACTCTGTTGTCACATTCTTATTTATATATATACACAATTCTTCATTATAACTTCTTAAGATTTTTTTTTAACTGTATGTGGACACCTATACTTTTTATTTTCATGAATGTGCATTGAAAGAGACCATACTGAGAATTACAAAGAATCTTATTAAGATAAAGAAAAAAATCTTGTAACAAAATATACCTTTTTGATATATGAAGTAGGCTCTTTAATACATTCTAGAATTACAGAATTCCTATTTTATAAGAGAATAGTTAGTATACACTTTAGTGGATTCTTCATAAAAACACACATGTAATATTTAAAATTGGACACAGTTAACTTCCTTATTACAAAATTGTAACACCTTCTTTGGTGGATTGTTTTTCTTCTTCTCTAACCTTAGTCATTCACAGTGTATTCATCAGGGAAGATGTCCAGGGGAAATTAACTTTGGGAAAACTCAACAACAGAGTTCTGCAGTGAAGAGATAGGCATAGCAGTTAAAGTTCATAGCTAAAAAAGGAGTCTTCAATTGATGTAGTGTATATTTTTCACTGTAAGTAGGGACCAAAGGAAGCATTTGTCTACAGCATGAGTATTGGGAGGTTCCCTATTGCTTTAGATTCTATCTGAGAGTTTTTCCCTCCAGGAATATGAAGGGGACAGTAGATATATCTTGAATATATTCCAGGAAAAACAATTTCTTTGGATCAGGCAAACGTAAAATTTAATTCCACTAACATCTAAATAGTTCTGTAACTTGTAGATAAAAATCACCTCATCAGCCTTACTCAGCATTATCCCAGGAACACATATCAGCTTCTCCTTATTAATAAGAGAAGGATAGAATTGGGTTAATATGTGCAAGAAGAACTTGGTGCTTCCACTGTACCAGGTGTAAAAGACTGAATCTTTGTCTTCCTTTAGACACACCCCACCCATCAAAGGAAGTGATAGAGTTCTGGAGGTTAATGAAACCATTTATGATTTGGGTGAGAACTGGTTCAGAGTTAAATTACATCTTCTAAAATTTAGGGTGGAATGTCAGAGATGCACTTGCTACTTCTTACACACTGAGATGTAGGCTTCTACCACCAAATTTTTTTTTCTTTTCTTTTTTTTTTATTGGAACTTTTATTTACATTTCAGATGTTTTCCCTTAGCCCCTTTCCCCACTTCCTCCCAGGAACTCCCTATCCCTTCCCCCTCCTCCTGCCTCTATGATGGTGTACCCACACCCACCCTCCCCAGATCCTCACCTCCCCACCCTCGAATACCACCCCCACGATGTCCAGTCTTCATGGGACCAAGAATCTCTTCTCCCAGTTATATATAGCTCCCTTGCATATATAGCTGGAGCCATGGGTTCCTCCCCTAAGCACTCCCAGGCTGGTGGATTAGACCCTGGGGGCTCTGGTTGGTTGGTATTGTTGCTCTCCTCATGGGGTCCCATACCCTTTCTACTCCTTCAGTCTTCACTCCATCTTCTCTGTTGGGAACGCTATGATCAGTTTAATGGTTAGCTGTGAGCATCTGCCTCTGAATATGTCAGACTCTTGCAGACCTCTAAGGTGACAGTTATGTTAGGCTCCTGTCAGCATGCACCTCCTGACACCCACGTCAGCATCTACCTTTGGTGACTGCACATGGGATGGATACCCAGGTGGAATGGTCTGCAGACGGCCCCTCCTTCAGTTTCTGTCCTGCACTTTGCATTCATATTTGCTCCCTTGAGTATTTTGTTACTTCTTCTAAGAGGGACTGTCCCCCCCCACACTTGGTCTTCATTCTTCATGAGCTTTATGTGGTCTGTGAGTTGAATCTTGGGTATTTCAAGCTTCTGGGTTAAAGTCCAATAATCAGTGAGTGAATACCATGTATGTTCTTTTGTGATTGGTTACCTCACTCAGGATGATATTTTCTAGTTCCATCCATTTATATAAGAATTTATCAAATTCATTGTTTTTAATAGCTGAGTAATATTCCACTGTGTAGATGTACCACATTTTTTGTATCCATTCCTCTGTTGAAGGGCATCTGGGTTCTTTCCAGCTGCTATGAACATAGTGGAGCAATATGAAGATTTTTTTTTTAATTTTCATCTATTATAAGACATTTTGGTGTATGGATTTGGTTTTATGCCTTTGTCAGTTTAGTATCAGGCTATAATTACCTCCAACAATGAATTACAAAAAAAATTACTTTTGTTTTAACTTTCTGATAGATTTACACAAAAATTATATTATTTTTCTCCTTAAAAATTTGATAGGATTTACCAATGAAGTCATCTAGGCCTGGAATCATGTGAAGTAGAGTGTTAGTAGCTACAAGCTGAATTTCATTAATAGCTGCAGATGTTATTACCTTCTGCATTTCTTTTTAGCGAGTTTTCGTTTTTTGTGGCTTTCATGAAATTTTTTTTTCATCCAAGTTGCCTAATGATTAGCAGAGTGCTCTCTGTTGTTACTAATGATTCTCATAGTGTTATATCTTACTAGTATTTGTCACCTGCATTTTCATTATCTTGGTTCTTAAGTAATTTTAGAGGTTTCCCACTTTCATGGATTTTGGAGCACTAGATTTTACACTCATTTCTTTTTTACTATTGCCTTTTCATTTTGGGTTTCAGAGCTTTTGGGTCAGATATTTATTATTCCTTGTCTTCTGCTTAGGCAGAACTTCATTTACATTATATAATTTTTAAGTTTTTTTAAGTGGGAAGCCAAGAAATAGCATGTTCTTCAATTGTACCAAAATGTTTCCCTTAGTACTGTTTTACTCTTGGATATTTTTAATTTTCACAAAATGCAAAATAATTTTTTTATTTCCCTTATTAACAGAGCTATTTATCTTATACCGACAATGTGGAAATGTCTTAGTTTCCAAATATTTGAGAGCTTTTAACTTTGTTCTATTACTTGCCTTTAATTCCTTGTTCTCAGAAAACAGGCATCATATGATTTGAATCAATTTAAACTTAACAAGACTTGATATATGGCCCAGAACAGGATCAATTTCAATCAGTATTTTGCCTCTGAAAATGACGTGCATGGTTGAGAGTGCACAGAACTACTTCCTCTTCATTTCTTTTTAGTTTGGTTTAAACTTAAGCTGAAATGACACCCTTTTCCTTCCCTTTGTTTTACTCTATTCCTGTTGTGCTGAAATGTTAAGTTCCTCATTTGGAATCTGTTAGGTCTGGGTTTCAAGTATAACCCTAATAAAAAAAGGACTGGAAACCTCTGCAAGGTGTGTGTTCAGATTCTTGTCTTCCTGGATAAGGAATTTCTAAATTTCTGAAAATCTGAGTCTAAAGAGCACACCTGTAGAACTACAATTTTAGTGCCCATTGCGGAAGAGGTCAGCTGGGCTCAATGACCAAGGAGATGAAGAGGTGGAGAGAGTAAGAACTATTGTGCTCTTGTGCTCTAAAAGGCAGAGTAAGCACAGCAGAGAAGACACCAAAGTATGGTGAAGGGCATGGTACGCCTTCCTTATCACACAGTTTGAAGGGAAGACCATAGAACTCTACTAAGCTAATGAGTAAGGAAAATGCCAGAAAGCTACAAGTTGCTTCCTACTGACCATAAGAGAGCCTGCCACAGAAATTAATACAATGGGGTGAACTTTTAAACAGGAGGCAAGAGTCCACATGGCAAGCTTCATTTCAAAACTGTATGCACTACTGTTTCCTGCAATGTCTGAGCTGGGTTGTGCTTACATCATTACTGTTTCTGATTAAATTGCTTTAGAGTATATGCTCAGATATGGCAATCCAAAATATTTTCCAGCTTTCTCAACACAAAACTATTTTGAATGGAAAAGAGAGCAAATATATATTAAGAGAAATATTGCTGGATTGAATAATGTTAAAGAAAAAAAGGTAATGGAAATACAAAACTAAAAAACAGGGAGCCCACAGCAAGGACCACTGAAATATGCTCAGTGGCAACTTCCCTGGTCAGCAGGAAATAAGCCAATAAGAAGATGGCAGGATGAAACACCTGACCAACCATAATACTCTTCCAAGGCTGATAGTATGGAGGTCTGTGGCTACAAATGGAGAATAAATCTAAGCTAGAGAACATATTGTCTGTAAATCCAAAATAGTATATGGACAATATTTAAGAAAAAATAAAAAAGTTTGTCTGTGAGATATCAAGGGGAAACTTAAAAAAGTAAAGCCGAAACAGCACCCAGAGGAATTAGGTCAGGAGAACCAACCGTTTTATTTTTTCTGTGATCAAGATAAAGTCCTGGAGACTAGAACACAATAATTAGAGGAAGATGTTACATGATCAAATATTATGCCTTTAAGCATAGTCAAGATAAAGTAAAAGACTAGCTGCTCCTTGGATTGCAGTTTCAATATTGGACCAATGATTCACATCCCAGTTCTCACATTTAAACTTTCCATCATAGGCCAAGACAAAACATGATGGTTATTTATAAATTTCTTTGTGAAATAGCATACACTATGGGAGGAGGGGTTAGAGAGAACATACTACTACACCCCATCACCCACATCCCACATGATCTATAAAGAACTAAATATACATTCCCTCATAAAATACATTATACCCAAAAATTATTAGATGGAGAATGTTATCCTTACTTTATATGTTGAGAATGTCTGGATCTTATAATCAACTTTAATAATGATCGAAGGCACAAATATAGATTTTTGTTTAAACATTACTTCCACAACAGAAATGTGTGCTCTTCTTCAAAACATTGTTTTCCTCTTAAAACAGAAAGTTGATGTATAAATAAAATATCTACACATAAACCCCTAGAGAAAAATCATACAAATATAAAGGGGTAATAATGCTGATAGACAATAATGTATTAAGACAATTTAATGATTTACATTGGTTCCAGGAACACAGAAAGTAAAAAAGAATTATGTCATTTCCAAAAACATCAGTGCTCCTCTGAATTGAACCAACCCACATCTGCTATACTATGTGTAATTCTAAAACCATGGTTTTAAAGTACAATTTGACATCCTTGAGCATCATGAGACTAATTAAAGTTGAGTCATAAAGAAAGGGAAAATAAAAAAGAAAGAAAGAAAAATGAAAAGAGAATGTGAGATTGAAGGTGGAAATGCATAGGATGGACACAGTGTATTCATTAAAAGCAGGATAATCTGTTAAAAAGCATCAACACCACTCACCATTGCTCCAATATTATGACTGCAATGTGCTTTTGTAGCTCAAGACATTTCAGGCAGAACCTATCTTAGCCTATTCTCTCATTTTATAAAAAGGAAACTATGCTATGTAGAAGTCAGACTCTGAAGCCTCACTTATGCTGATACCTCAACCACACAAAGATCCAACAAAGCAAGAGAACTTCAGACCAATTTCCCTTATAAATATCAGTGCAAAGCTACTCAATAAAATTCCCACAAACCAGATCCAAGAATGTCAACAGACTACTCTTACATCACCCCTAAATATTTCTAACAATCCACAGACGCCTTGAAGAAGTTGCACAACAGTCCCGACTGCTTGCTGCCTCAGCACAACACCAATTCCCAAAAGCGTGGCCTTAACCATGACTGTAACTATTCCCATCTGGGCCAGAGAAGGAACCCTTCCCCTGACTTCTCATTAGAGGGACTGTTGTGAATGATGTAAAAGGGTCAAAACTGTGATTTCTGCAAACACAATCTACTTGCACGAAGATAGTGGAAATAAAGGCTCTTTTGACTTGGTAGGAGATTGCAACATTGGGCATAATACTATATTATACCCTTTCTTGCCTCCTTTTGATATCCATTATTAGTCGAGTAGGCTGATGTGGTAAACTGAAGAAGTAATGGAAGAGATCAAGGCAGGACTCTGGTGGTATAGACATGAGAGTGGCTCCAACACAGATGAAGAAGTGGACAGCATCAGCCATAAATGAAGCAGGGGATCATGAAAGAAGCTAGCAGCAGAGAAAGACTTAGCTAAAGAGTCATGGCAACAGCCAGTAGTAGGAATAACTAATGGAACAATAGCAAAGGTTGGAGGCAAATGAAGTTGTAGCTAGCAGTGGCTGCCATTGCAGCAACCATAGAAAAAAGAAGCCATATTATGTCTTGGAGTGCATTCATTGTGGGGATGGAAAGGGAAGTTAAAAAAAAAAAACAGTAAGAAAGCTCAGAACACTAAAAAAGCAGAAGGCTGCTAGTTGTTGAACAAGTTGTAGAGAGGGATGTCAGGAATTAAGGGCCAAGAGAGTCTCAGATATCTAACCCCAAAAGCTGTAACAGAAGCCATCTTCGATAACACATAGGCCTGGTGATGGAAATGCTAGCCAATAACAAGGTCTGGCAATCCCAGTTTTCCTAGGTTGACACTAAAGTCATAAGGCTAGTTACTGTGCAGCTAAGGGTCACAGTACACCAGTGCTGAACACGACCTGTTACAGAGTTACCTGGCACAGGGCTAAGGATCACCCTGCTGTTTTAGCCTGTCTGCCCAACCTGTTCACTAATGGTTGAAGTCAAGTGTTACAAAAGCTTCTAAGGATCTGAGCTAGAACAGCTTCTCCTCACCCACCCATGACCTCGTTTTGATGGAGCGAAAGGATCCTGGCCAGCAGACTAGTCTAGTAGCATTGTCCTCATTTTGAGGCCACTCCCAGGAACTCAGCCTTCCGGTCTGCTCCTTCATGTGGGAGCAGAAGCAGCTGAAGGGGAAGCAGCAGTGGCAAGGCTCAGAACACACCCACACAATTGCCTCCCTGCTCCTGAACATCAGCTGTTGAGCGGGGGAATGAAGCCAGAATTATCACCAGCTGTTTCCCAAGCTGTTTTGGCAGCAATTCATAAAAGAATAGACTCCCCAGGCATATTCTTGAGTAATGTTACCGAAGCAGAAGATCTGTCTCCAGAAACATAGAATACAGAAAAGAGACAAATGGGCTCAACTTTTTACCTTCCAATCTGCATACTAGTGTTCTCACTCTCTACCAAACTCCTAATCTAGGAATTTATGTTCGTCACCAACACTTGAACTGCCCTCCCTTCCATTATCTCTGTGAATTTTGGTGCCTCCTCTTTCTTATTAACTAAATCCAACTAGAACTGGTTTTGACATGTCATGCTGGATCTAGGAACAAGGAGTCAATTAAACTAGCTGGAGTTTTTTCCATTTTAGCTTCAGTTAATTACTACACCATAATTTACTTTGAAATTTATCAGAGAGAAGTTCTCCTAAACGGTAAATGGTAGGTCAGATTGCAGAATTATCTATTCCCTAAAATGTGTTCCCTATATGTAGCTTAGAAAACATAAGAGGGGAGATACAGCCTATAATACAAATAATGGGTCAAACTTCTCACTAGAGCCAAAGAAAACAAGAAATGGTATTGATGATTACGTTTTAAGTATGTACACACACCCAAACACATTGCAATCCATGTTGTATCTCTGTATTTCTACAGACTTGGTAGAAAGTCCCTTAAGATCACAGCAATCAATATGTAAAATAATCATTGTTCATTGAACAGAATATGAATTCATTTAGAAATATGTCACTTGGTCTCTTACAACAAAGAGTATTTGGAAATAAACCATATTTAGTGAACATTCTTATAGTGAGGAAGAAAGTCGAGTAAAATTTCCATACCAAAACTTTATTGAGAAGTCAGAGCTAAGGGAAATGTTACTTACTCTCATTTTCCTTTGAGGGTTTTTCCAAAAACACTCAAGATATCTCACATGTTTCAGTGCATGACTGCTTTCTTGCCAAATCTAACTTGAAATATTATATTCTAAATATACATGTCACATAATCATGAATATCCTTTCCTTACTTGAATGAGGTCTGGCCAAACATTTTCCTGGCAGTTGTTATAACTATAAGAATACACTAGGATATCACAGAGCCAGCCAAAAAATTAGTAGGCTAACTGCCATGTAAGAATATGAAGATATTTATTTGATCAATATTAACAGATTTTATGAGATAGTCGGTATAGCATTGACATTTTTTTTAGCATCGTCAATGTTCTTACTGATAGAAAAGAAAGAAAACTTCAGTTGGCAAAGAACCACTATAAAGTTAATTAACCTCTTTATTTTATCTAATGAGGAAGAAGAAATCTCAACATGTAAAAATAAAAAGGGAAAGTACATTTATATTCAGTAGCAATGAATTAGCGTTTCATTAAACAAACAAAAAATATTTGTTCTCCTCTCACTATGCTCACTTACCTCAGGATGTCGGTGCCTTTTATTCCTGTTAGGTACCTTATAGCTAGAGCCTCCACGGTAAGGCTCAGGAGATGCCCCGTGAACTCACATCCCCTTGCTCTCAAGACGGACAGAAAGAGTTAACTTATGCATGGTGGTAGCAGTGGCTACATTTTTTTCTTTTGTAAGCTGCCATTTATCAGACTGAGAAAACTGCCTCATTTTTTTCTCTTAGAATTTTTCCCTCATCATGAATGGATATTAAATTTTGTCAGAAGATTTTTTTTTCTGCATCAACTAAAATGATCATATGTTTCTTTTCTTTCAGTCTGTCAGCAGAGTGAATTCAGCAGATTGTGTTGATTCATTTTCAAAAGTTAATACAGTCTTGTATATTTAGGGTAAGCCCTACCTGGTCATATATTATAGGCTACACTGTTGAGTCTGGTTTAGTATTTTCCATTGATGTTTACAGGGATACTGGCCCATGGTTTCTTTTTGACACAGGTGTCTCTTTAGCTTGGAAATTAAGGTAAAACTTATCTTGTGGAATCAGGTGGATGCTGTTTCCACTTTATATTAGTAAAATTCTGCTCCTGGATTAGGTACATAAACTGTGGGTAAGATTACAATCCTGCCAAGTCTTAAGCACTTTAATCAAAGGCTTTAATCAAAGGGTCTGCTCATCCCCTCTCACTCCTCTGCTTCTTTGCTCTGCTTTTCTATTTTTGTGGCAATTGTTCTTACATTGTCTCTTATGCTTTACTCTTCTCTTCAGCAGTTTTCCCCTTCCCATTATATACAACTTTTCCATAATGGATAAGCATTCTTACTAGAATTCTTCACAGAATTCACCTTAGGCCTGATTGACTAATGGGCTATATAGCTTTCCAACTCTTGGTCAAGAATTATTTTCTCTACAACTGAGACGATATTCAGCTTGACTCTATTCAATGTCTGATACATTATAAGCTCTCTCCATTTCATTATGGACCACAAATCATTGACAGCCTAGGTAAACTTCAGGGACTATGTGATATTGTGACTTCAGTGTGCAAGGTTCCCACAAGCCTGGGTGTTTGAACACTTATTACTCAGCAAGTAGCACTGTTTTAAAAGACTACTGGACCTGTACACGCTAGAATCTCATTAGAGGAAGTGAGTTACTAGAGTTAAGCTGAGGTTTCAGAAACTGGCCCAACTTCCTGGGTTTTCGGTCTGCTTCCTGACTGTATGGTATCAGCTGGCCTCCTCCCACTTTGGTCATGCTTTCCCCATCATGATATTATGTACTCTAATTGTTTAGAATAAGGCCTTCATTCCTTGCATTACTTCTTCTCAGATATTTTGCCACGATCATGAGAAAGGTAACTAATATACACTCAGATTTCTGGGCAGCTCTCTTTCTAGTTCCAGGTTATTTCTTCGTATCTGTGACTTGGTAAATGCTCAGCAAAGACTACAATTCCTTCTCTCAAGTTCTTCTGCAAGTTGCTCTCTTTTGCCCAGTACTTTGCCTCAGGTCTAGCCGTTGTGGTCAGACCTAACTCAAACTTTTCAATATGTGGGGAACCCTGGGATTTTATGGGATTCCTCCTGTACTCATACAGTGAGCAGGCATTTAGTATAGTGTCTGCTGAAGTTCACACTTGAGTGTCCTGCCCTCCAGTCACCTTATAAAGCAATTCTAGAAGTGTAATTTTTAAAACACTATCCTTACAATCCCAACACTTATTTGAAACTTGTTCAATTGTACATTGTATTAATTTTAAAATAATATTATATGAATGTATTCAAAGCTTGACTAAAAGCTAATTTCATTGTGTCTAAAAGTAATAGAAGAAATTACAACAAAAGTGCACGTATTAGTGAATGTGTAGAAGCCAGCTATCAAATGGTAATAACCATGCTCATTTTCCTAGGAAAAATATTAGTTTTAATAATCATCTTTCCTTAAATTCAAATGAGAAGTGGACATAACAAAGGTCTTTGAGTGCGTTAACATTTACATGAAGCTTAGATGTCCAGCTTTTAATGTTGAACAAGTTTTATAACTAATGAGATGCAAAAATCTTTTCTTTACTAATTATAATTATTTACATTGTCATGTAATGAATTAGATAATTAAATAATTACTCCTACTTTATTTTTTTATTTTTATAAATATTGATCTTGGTGAAAAATTTCCTATCCTTTATTGGACTGATGAATAAAAGATACTAACTTTTACACAACTTCAATAGAACAGTTGAAACAGCATTTCCAAGGTCACTTAAAAAATACAAATATTTTTTGTGTCTAAGACTAATGCTACTAAGAATCATTTCAAATTTATTTTACTGTGTCAGCTTACTGATGTGGAATATTGGAATAAGATAGACAAATTGAATATGTGATCACTAAAACTGGAGAATACCACTTCTTTCCTGATACTGGGAGGAGAATCTCTATGAAAGTGAAATGTTATTTATCTTTAGAATATAAAGTTGAATAGAAGTCAGTATATAAGGGTTCCTATATGGAAGAGATGGTATTAGTGTCATATGTAAATAGCATGAAATATTTTTTCTTATTTGCATTTATTTCATAATAGTTAGTCATTAATTTCCTCAAAATGACAGCTGACATTCTTTTTATGTTCAGTGAAATTCTTTATGAAGTCTTCTCTTCATAGGAAGAATTCTGTGAGTTTCATTCTCTCTCTCTCTCTCTCTCTCTCTCTCTCTCTCTCTCTCTCTCTCCTCTCTCTCTCCATCTTTCATTATAATTGTACTGTACTGCAAGTGCACTGTCATCTGGCTAATTCCCCATCACTTAACAAGTTTAACAGTACCTAAATTACAGGAAGGCAATTGAACCTACAAAGAAAATTTAACTTGCAGATACTCCAGACATGAGATCATCTCAAATAATGATCAGATCCTTGGGGTTTGGTTGGTAGTACACATTATGAAAGTACCACGCCTCACACGTAAGCTCATGGCTTCAATCAAGAGCAAGATGAATTTCTTACCAGAACATAGATTCAAGAGCCCTACTAAAGAATGTACCCTGGGGCCTAAACATGTTTTCTGGTTGATTGCAACGTAATGAAACATTAAATGTTATTGATGTCAATGTAGTAGCCAGAATGATTCTCACATGATGCTTTTTATCTACGCACAGAATTCACTATTCAAAATTATTTCACTTTTTATTCATCTCATATATTGGCCACCTATATGATACTTAATATGCTCTTGTACTTAATATTCTATCCCATATTACTCCTGTGAAGATCATTCTGATGTCTGCTCTCAATCTTTTTAACTTAGATGCATTCTGATGGCACCTGATGAAAAGGATGTTCATGGAAAACTCTCATGTCCATTTGTAATTGAAAACTCCAGGAAGCACCATTTGACCAATCAAAGAAGAGAAGCAATGTACAAATCCATCTTCTCTTCCTCCCTGCGGATAGTGACAGAATGCATTTTCTACATCACGAGGTGAGTCAGTAAACTGAGATACAGTGATGCTTACACACATGACTTAAAACAGGAGATAAAGATGCAGAATTAAAACTGCTGAAAAGCATTTAATAGGTGTTATTTCATTGTTATGCATCCAATAACATATAATCATAATCCTTTTCTCCAACAACAAATACATGTCTGTGCTGGAAGAATCAGTTGATTTCTCTTTATCTTAAGATTGTCATGGTATCTCTTTGGTGCAAGGTGCTAATGCCTCCTGACTATAAAATAGTGTGACAGTAACAAGCACTAAGACCTAAGGGAATAAATCCTGATGACAGCCTTGATTAGGGCTTTGGGTCTCCACAATTCTGTTGTTTAATCCACGCAGCCTGTCATATTTTATTAAGGCAGCCATAGTGCCTGGAAGACTGAGCTAGCCCTCTTCCCTTCACTGCTACCACTCAAGGAAAAATATCCTGTGGGCTAGACAGTGCTCCTTATCTGTGGGATGTAGTTTTTCCTCAGCTGCATGCCTTTGAATGTTATGTCATCAACCCTCCCTTCATTTTCTCCAATCTGCAAATCTCCCTCATTTCCAAAAACCTCAGTACTGCTGGTAAGACTAAAAATTCTGTAAACCATATTAGGACACTGTTTAATGACTATTAAAAATCTCTAAGTGGATCCCTTCAGACAAAAATCTCCCTCTTGAAATTCATCATCCGGATATTATTAAAGAAATAAAAAGATCAAGCTATAAGGAAGTTCATCAATACACTTTAAGCAAGCTGCAAGCTATACTAAGATCAAGCATGTGCTGTGGAGGTAGGGTGTGATGGTGGGGGTGGAGGTAATGAGGCAGTGATGGGAAGTAATGATGGTAGCAGGAGGGTGATGATGGGATAGGGGGTGATGGTGTTAGTGGTACTTTAAAAGAGAATGGACCTCACTGGCTCAAATATTTAAAGGCTTGGTCACCACTTGGTGGTATTTAGGTAAGTTTATCAGGTATGGCTTTGTTAAAGGAAATATTTCACTGGGTGAAGCCTTTGAGGTTTCAAACCTATATGCCACACATCTCCACAATCTCCACAATTTTTCACATGTCCTATTCACTCTCTCTATTTGGTCTCTTGGTTCAGGATGTGAGCCTTCTGTTTCCTTGTCCTTTCAACATGCCATATTCCACTCATGGACTCTAACTTCTGGAATCATAAGCCCAAATAAACTTTTCTGTAAGTTGCCTTAGTTATGAGTGTTATGACTGCAATAGTAAAGTGACTATGTGTTCACATAATATATACTTACATATATATGTTTACACATTCACATATACATCATTCTTGAGAATACATGTTATCAATCATTTGATTTTACATGTTTCTGAAAAGCAAGTATCCAGTGATTAGAGAAGACTGTGATTGTTTGATTTGCTTTTGTCTTGTTGTCATTCTTTATGTTATTCATTTTTTTTTGTTGTTGTTTTTTGTTTTTTTTTTCCTTTTTTAATTTTATTTTTTTGCTTATTCACTTTATAACCCGTCCCAGTCACCCCCTCCCACAATCCTTCCCCATCTCTTGTTTTCTGAGTACCCACTCCTCCTGTATCCCCCACCCTGCCACTTTAAGTCTCTGAGAGGCTAGGTGCTTCCTCTCCCATTGAGGCCAGATGAGGCACCCAGCTAGAAGACCATACTCCATATACAGGCTGCATGTTTTGGGGTAGCCGCCACTCCAGATGTTTGAGACCCGCATGAAAACCAAGCTGCACATTTACAACATATGTGCAGGGAGACCTAGGTCCAGCCCATGGGGCTAGATCTGTGTAGACTAGGTATGCCCACAGTTGGTGATTCAGTCTCTGAGAGCTCCAAGGTTTCAGGTTGGTTTACTCTGTTGATGTTATTCATTTTAAATATGTAGTTATTACTTCTTTTAAAAGTAGTTTTCATATAATGAAATATTATATGTATATATATATATGCAATTATGTGTGTATTAAAAATTTTCCCATCCTTCTAGTCCAACTTTATGCATGTTTTTTGCAGTGCAGGGATATCAAACCCAAAGCCTCATGGAAGTTATTCACTCTATGTAAACACAAATAAAACAAAATCTATATAAAGTGTATAAACACCCAATCTACAGAAAATGAAATATATAAGTATTCTGGGTATCATTTAATAAGACTGTCTAATTCTTATGTTGATGTGACCAAATACAAAGATATAAGATATTATGAAAATCCTAGGGTGTTCCTGGATGCCCCTAGGGATTTTTTTATTCCTGTGTCTAAAGCACCCATGCAAAAATCAATTGATTTTTTGCTAAATGTTACTTTTGCCTATTTATAATTTCATATAAATGTAAATAATTCTGAATGTATGAATTTAGAAACTGCTCATAATTTTCATGCCCTGGCTACATTTCTAGTCCTTCCTTTCCAGAGTAAGTAACAATGCTCCCTTTTATGATCATGGTCTGTTCAAAGACTTGCACATCAGTGGAAAGCAGAGAAGTTTACAGTTTAGCTGTATTATGAATAAATCACTGAACTTTGGATACAGGTGTCTAAGTGAATACATCTCTGCTGTTCTCATTTGTAACTATACAAGAACAAAATGCTAAATCAAAAGGTAATTGTGTGGGATCATCAAAAGCATCACTAGTTAAATTCTCCACAACATGTGCACCATCATATGTTTCTATTGACTACATATAAACTTCTACTTTCTCTGCATCCTTGTCAACATATGGTGTTATTGGTCATTTTAACTTAACTTTTTGTAAAATTAATTATTTTTATTATTTTTATTATTTTTATTATAAGTGTAACCAGTGAATTAATCCAAGGGCTGTATTTCTTTACCCTGGCTACTCCCCAGTAACCATACGGAGGAATCAAGATTTATTTCAAACTGCATCTCATATCTGGATAGTTAAATAATCTACTTTAATTGCCTATATTCTGACTACTTCCCAGTTCCATCTCCATGATACTTGCAGTTGAATAATGTTCTAGCTTTCTCTGTTTTAGATGTTTCTTCCCATTGTATCTTCCTGGACCCACTCTTCCTCACGGTTATTGGAATCCCCTTGAACTCTTTCCTTCCCTATTTTCTCTTCTACACAGCCATTGGGTGATCAACATTGATAGACAAGGCAGAGAATAAATCGTAAGAATTGTTTACACAAACTTGGGCAGGAGCTTCTAAAATTGCACACAATAGAGCCATCTCCAGAATGAAACCAGACAGTAGGAGAGACAAATCAGCATGTGAAATAATACAAAGGCAAACTTTACACAGTGTAAAAAAACATTATTCCACATTGTACAAAAACATTATGCCTATAAGTACATAACAGTATCTCAATAGACTTTCATGGAGTTTCCCAACACCTATTTTGTATTTTATTTTTGAAATTATAATTATGACATTTTCCCCTCCCTTTCCCCTTCAAAACCCTCTCATACACCCCCATAACTCTCCTTGATACTTACAGCCTCTTTTCCCACTAATTGTAATTACATGCATAAATGTTCTATACATATATATTCCTAAGTATAACCTTTTAAGTCCACATAACTGTGTTTGTATGTATGTTTTCAAGGCTGACTGTTTGGCACTGGACAACTTATTAGTGTGCTTTTCCCTGGAGAGGACTACCTCTTCAACTTGCTGTTTTCCTCTGTTTCTTTTTTTTTTTTCATTTTTATTGGATATTTTATTTATTTACAATACAGATGTCATCCCCTTTCCCCATTTCCCCTCCCTAGAACCCCCTATCCCATATCCCCTCCTCCTTTATGCTTGTATACCATTTTGATTACATGCATGCATTAAGGTCAGTTCTAGGTTGAGGGTCTAGCAATACAATAGATGCAAATAGTCAAAAACATCAACATGTTGGCAGCTAAGTACATGGCTTGAACCTGAAAATGGACCCCCAGACAGAGTTATTAAAGTAACAGACAGGCAAGCCAAGGATGGGTAAGATTCTGCACAGAGCCTTACCAACCTAAGACAGAAATGCATTGGTTTTGATAATGCATATTCCATGATGGTAAGGAAGGCATTCTTGTCAGAACGACCTAAGACAGGCTCAGTCTTGTTAATGAAATAAAAAAGGGGGAGAGGCAGAGAGCCTTAGGGGCTGTTTGGAAAGAATCTGACATGGGCCAAGGACAAGGAAATGGGCTGCTTGGCAGAAATATGACATTGGCCAAGCATCAGGAAGTAGGTTTCAGGCAGGAATCTGACATTAGGCTAGAAAGAAGTAATTTCCTCTGTTTCATATAGTTCTTTGTTTTGGATGAACACCTAGTGGGTTTTTCTGTCCACTTCTGCATGACCATAAGTGTCATCCTTGTTCAACTCACATTTTAGCAGTTTATGTTGGTGAGCATTTATAGCTGGGTTTTTTTGTTTTGTTTGTTTTTGTTTTTTTGATTTTTTGACACTACTAGGATACACAATCTCAGAGAAGACCCCCCCCCCGAAACCCAGGCTCTTACAGTGTTTCTCCCACATCTTCTACATCCCTCATGTTCCATGAGCCTTAGGTCTCAGGGGAGTATCTTATAGATGTGTCCGTTGGGATTGAGCTCCTCAACTCTGTATTTTATAGGTTATGGTTTTCTGTACTGGTCTTCATCTGTTGCAAAAAGATATTTTCTTAATGAGGGCTAATGACTACCCTTATCTGTGGGTTTAATGACAAATGTTTATAGATTGTTATAAGAAATTATGCTAGTTTGACGAATTAGTGGTTGTAACTCTCTTCCAGTAACAATGACTTTGCTGGCCCTGAGTAGTTGCACTTGTTTCTAAGGTCATTTTTCCTTATTAAGCTCCCCAGACAACTGAAAGTCAGTCTCTCTAACATTTATTTACACTTGATAGCATTTAATAAATGAATTTAATCTGACCACCTTTTACTGATGTTTCATATTACTTGGTTTCTGTGCTATGTTCTTATTTCTCAAGTGAGCTTATAATACACTGAGAGAATAATGTCTAGTTTACTCCTCTGTATGCCCCACAGCAGCTAACATGGACAGGTCAATGTTACACTGGAAAACTCTGTATTCTCATTGTAATATTTCCACAAGGTAGAAACTTAGATTACTAAAATATTTATAAATGAATTAAAGTCATCTATACCAATACAGAAAACACACTTTAAGTATGATATTGAATAAAAGGGGGAAATATGTGTAATGTTGCTCATGTTCTCTTAATTACAAAACATGGCTCTACTCATGTGTGGAAATCTAAGTGTTAGCTGAATAAAAAGTCTTCTAGGGCTTGGAGGCAAGGCTAAGGATACTGCATTTTGGACTTGTGGCTACACCAAACTAGTATATCCACTTTGTACTTTTTATTAATTATTAAAATTGAGACAGTCATTTGTATTTGTATATACATATATATTCAATATATTTTTATAAATTTAATTTGTTATATCTATGGCTATGTTTAATATTTCCATCATAATAAAGATTTTTGAATAAAAAATTGTTGCTGACTTTGAAAACAAGGTATATTTTCTTGATATCTTTCCTCAACTGTTATTGCAACATTTATTTGCTAAAAGATAAAATTCATCTTTCTATTAATTAATACATATAAATTTTTTTTCAGGAAGATAAAACCAAGTTATAGGTGAAAATAGACCATGATAAGAATCTTTTTTTTTTTAAAAAAAAATAACTTTTATTGAGTTTTGTTCTTTGACAATTTCATATATGTAGAAATGTATTCTGATCGTCATAACCCCACTCCTATCCTTTTTAAGTTCTTCTGCCTAAAGATCACCTTTAATTTTTGTTGTCATTTTGTTGTTATATAAATGTCCTATTTAGGATTGAGCATTCGCCCATCTCTTAACCTCAGCATCTTGGGCACCCATGTATCTCTTCTTTCACTGCTATCCACTTAATAGACAAGGCTTCTCTGATGAATTGCATTTGTCAGGAGATTTATTTTGTTAGTAGGCTGTGATATTCTAAGTCTTCAATGTGATACCATTCCTAAAAACCTACATCTTTAGGTTTTTATACATAGTATAATTAAATCAACATCTAAGGCAAAATCTGATTTCCAATGATCAAATTAAATCTATGATGAGAATACATTGTCTCCTAATATTTTCAGTGATTGCCTTTAGTTTGAGCTTTACTGTATACTTTAGCTACTTTGGGTCTGCTTAGTCACATAAGGACTGTCAGGATGCTAAGAAACGTAGAAGTAAAACAACAAATAGAAAATAGTATACATTATTTGTGCAGAAGTCACGTGAACTGCTGTGATTAACAAGTGAATCAATCTCCAAAGCTTCCTCTTCTGAAAGAGGTGACAAAATGAAATTTCAGAACATAGAGCAGAGTCAAACAGGATCCTATCACAGAGATATCTCATCTTTGATGTCAACACACATGGCATTTGCTGGCATACCATCAATAGATGCCCAATTATGCTTTTCACTGTTTATCATTTGTCCTCTTTTCTACCCAACCATTAACAAAGGCCTAGTGGTTTCCACTGTTTAGTCTCTTGTCCTGACAGGAAGCAAGATCTGAAAGCTTCAGGGCAGGTTTTCTGCAATGCCCTTTACTTAGTCCAATGTTGAAATTATAGTGTGTGGTTTTAAAAACATCTTCAAATGTTCATCATTATTCAAATATATATTATCTTTACCAGAGAAATTTGGGGAAATACATAAAGAGTGTGTTCCCAACATCTTTACAAAGACAAAAAGAAGATAATCCGCTTACAATTCAGTATTTTCTCAAATTGAATTATGTAAGACTGGATGCCCTAATATTGATAGTTCAGTTTCCTGATCAAAGAACAAGAAACATTTTTTTTATTTAGAATAATTTTATATATGAGCAAAATGAACAAGGAATTAACAATTTAAATAATTCTGTTCCAATTGAAGATATGTAGCCAACAGGATGGGAACTTAAAACTACACTGTGATCAAAAAATGTCTTAATGTCACTTCCCATAATTTTGGTTACAAATAGCATATGGTTTGGATCCTCCCACCAAAACCTTTCTACGTACATTCAAAACAATACCAGCATTTTTGGTCTCTTACCAACTACTCATTACAGTTCCTTCTTTAGAACAAGAAGCATCCTCAAGTACTCTGGAATTGCCCTTCATAGTAAAAATAACATACTCATCTTTTTCATCTCCCAAGGGCATGTAAAAAGTAAAGTTGTTAAAAATAAGGACAGTAGAAGTTTCTTTGAAGTATTAAGTATCTGTTGCTTACACAATTCAGGCAAACCTATTCTTATGAAAGTTGAATTTTAGGTCATGAAATATATTTCTCAAATAAAAGACTTTGAGAATGAGGCATGCTTTGAATTAAGTGATTTTTTTTCTTAGCAAAAGAAAAGATTTGTATCCTTATCACTTGTGGTTCTAATTTCTTACTTTCATAAAAGAGCTACAGAACCCATGTATTTCCTGTAAAGATTATAACTCCAGATGAAGGCACTGTTCCCAACTAGCATGTGTCTATAGACCACCCCCTTGGGGTGGGAAAATATTCCAGGGAAAATAAATTTATAAACTTTGGGTAACACCATGTCTTATTCACAATTCTTAAAAAGTTAAAGTGCATATTGCTATAGATGTTAAGAAATATTTTAAATGGAGAAATTTAATGTTTCCTATGTTCAGAGAGTCTTGGAGTATGTGTAAAGTTCAAGTATATGTATGCCTGTATGTGTGCCTACCTCTGCAGATCTGTGTGGCACTTGAGTTGATTTTCCACGTAAATCTGCAGTCCTGGAGAGGATGTAGGTGAAAGGCCTCCTGCATGGTGTTAGCATGTTTGGGGATAGAAGTACTCACCTTTGGGATAGTTATGCAGAATTTAGAGTCATTCAAGTTGCTATTTTTGTCTCATTCAGCCTTCCACAAAGCCATTTTTCTATAGTTTATATTTTGTAACTGTAATATAAAATCTCCAAAGATTTCTCTTTGTGTTTTACATTGATAATTTATAATGCATCTACACACAGTAATTCTCCCTGTAACATTGATATTTTTAATGTAAAATGGTATTTTAGTTTAATAATTGAAATATTCTTTCATTTTTAGGGGATGCTTTGAAAAGGATGCGTTATTCATTTCCTTGTCAATACTTCAATGGCTCTTTCCTAGACAAAGAGCAAGGGTGGGCCCATACGCTATTTGTTAATCCTTTCTTTTTGATTCTGCCAATTAGGTAGTGTAACTAGAATGACAAATACAATGAAACAGTTCAACACTGGGTCTTTAGCGGAGTGACCCGTTGGCTCAGGGACTCAATTCTTTTCCGTTTCTTGTTTTCATGCTATAAAATTGCATAGGATCTTGCTGAATTTTATATCCACCCCAAAATTAGTGGAGAGAAAGAGTTCACAATCTTAGAATTATTTCGGGGTCAAGCTGCAAGTGAAGTCTGGCAATTTCACACATGTTCACTTGATCAAGGCTTGAGCTTATATCTAAATCTACTCCAATTGTATATCTATTTGAATTCTTAGAAACATAGAGACAGAAAAGGCAGTGAATTTGTAATATGGTTGCCCTGGTTGAATTTATATATATTACGAAGGTTGAGTACATTCTATCTAATACTTTACTTTCATATAATTTTATTTTTACATTATGCACTATGAACTTCAAATTAAATAATTTTATAATCCAATCTTTAAAAACATATGAATTGAAATTTTATGCCCTAGCATGTTTTCTCAGCTTTTAGCAAGTATGTGAACTTTACATGAAAGGTTAACAAGTGTGCTCTCCATGTAATGTGTAAATGTGTCTCTGATAATAATTGTAAATATGCTGAATAATGCCTTTGACAATTTGTTATTTGGCCTCTAAGAGACTAATAATCTTCTAAACCTTCTCCCTAAATTCAATAATGAATGTATATGTGCTTCCGTCTGGTTATCTAAGGGACTTCATCTTAGTTCTTTGCCTATTATAGGTTTAGCCTGGGTGTTGACACATTTATGTGTCTTTCCAGAGTCATAAAGATTTACTCCATTTCTTGTATTTCACAATGGGAGAATTGTTTGCCATAGCCTAAAAGATATGATTTCTTTTTTTTTTAATATTTTTTATTGGAAATTTTATTTACATTTCAGATGTCTTCCCCTTACCCCCTTTTCCCCCCTCCCTCCCAGGAACTCCCTATCCCTTCCCCTCTCCTCTTGCCTCTATGATGGTGTATCCCCACCCACCCTCCCCTGTACCTCTCCTCCCCACCCTTGAATACCACTCCCCACGATGTCCAGCCTTCATGGGACCAAGGATCTCTTCTCCCACTTATAAATAGTTCCCTTGCATATATAGCTGGAGCCATGGGTCCCTCCCTAAGCGCTCCCAGGCTGGCGGTTTAGACCCTGGGGGCTCTGGTTGGTTGATATTGTTGCTTTCCTCATGGTGTCACGAATCCTCTCAACTCCTTCAGTCTTCACTCTATCTTCTCTGTTGGGAACCCCATGATCAGTTTAACAATTAGCTGTGAGCATCTGCCTCTGAATATGTCAGACTCTTGCAGACCTCTAAGGAGACAGCTATATCAGGCTCCTGTCAGCATGTACTTCCTGACATCCACATCAACATCTACCTTTGGTGACTGCACATGGGATGGATACCCCGGTGGAATGGTCTGCAAACGGCCCCTCCTTCAGTTTCTGTCCTGTACTTTGTCTCCATATTTGCTCCCTTGAGCATTTTGTTACTCCTTCTAAGAAGGACTGAAGCCCCACCCCCCACTTGGTCATCATTCTTCATGAGCTTTATGTGGTCTGTGAGTTGAATCTTGGGTATTTCAAGCTTCTGGGCTAAAAGCCAATATGATTTCTATACGTCTATTTAGTTTTTATTCCTGAATATAATTGGAAAAGGTGTATTTAGGTTAAGACAAACTATGACTACAAAAAAAAAATCCTTCTCTAACAACAGTCAATGGCTTTATATAATCAGGCAAGAAACAATTATATAAGGTTGGTTGGAATAGTCTTTGTTCTGAACTAAGCTCACACTTCTGTGATGACATTATCACTGAAAAGACTGAAAGTTTTTGTGAACATTTAATCCCTCAAAAGTCCCAAATTAATAGATTTTGAAAACCTTTAAAATATTTTCCTCACAGAAAATTATGTGTTCTTCCATAACACGAATGTTTCCCGTGCCCAATTTTATAAAATGATGAATAAACAACCCATCTTGAGATATTTCTGTAAGAAGTGACTTGATTTTCATAGAAAGTGAACTTCCAGACAAGATTATGGAAGAAAAGGACACTAAAGAAACCCTTAGTACTCAACACTTGAAATGTTACTTGGGCAGTTTGAATACACATAAGCACATGCCCACATACATATTACACACACACACACACAACACACACACCAGGGTATCGGGATATACATTTCTCAAATAGCTCCTTGTAGAAAAAATCTGTGGATTTCTAAAAGGCCTTATGACCCTCACAGAAAACCAAGATGAACACAGAACATATAAGCTTGTTCTTGCCAGAGAACATATAAGCTAATGATGTCTACACTGCCAGAAAAATGGAGTCCATGGAAAATAAATAAATAAATAATAAATAAATAAATAAATATAAATAAGGTATCAAGTTATTTTGAGAGTTAACATCAGGGCTCCTTCTCTTTCTGAGTACAGTGGTATCTAACACCCCTTTTGCACTTCATGGCTCTAAAAGTTGCCAAGGGAGATTTTTTTTTCAGCACCATTATATCATGCTGTCTGCTTTGCAAAGAACTGGAATCATCAGTCTGATTCATCTCATGCCAGTTGCTGATGCTACAATCCCACAGAAAATGACTAAAATTTAACACATTTTTTGCACAAAGATTTACCACTGAGCAGCATTCATCGGCTCTTAAATGCATATTTCTAAGTCCTTTACAGAAAACAGTCCTCAGTGTCTTACAATAAAGGCCAGAAAGAGAGTATTCTTTGCAATGTCCAAATCTGTGAGATTTTTGGCTAGCATAGAAGGCATTGCACTAAGAGGAAGAAAATGAGGTACAGCGTTTTCGTTTCATCACAACTTAAATACAAGAGACTGTTTCCCCTGGAAACTGTGACAAATGTTAACCTGAATTTCCTGTGTTACTTTTAAGTTGCTTGGAATTGGCTTTATGTGCATACAAATCTGAGGTGTAGAGTATATTAGGCACGAATTATGAGTGAGATCCAAATAGTGTAGCTTGGCCATCTCTTCATGAAACCAAATCACTACAAAAGAGAAAATGTGAAACTATAGCCTTCTTTTCATCTTTGTTCTTTTATCAAGCAAATAGCGATAAAGTTGAGATGGATGGAAAATTATCTCCCTCTCAATGGACCTGGGAAGGGTGATCGATGAGAGGTAGGTAAGAAGGGGGTATTTAAAACCGCATAGGCACATTATAATTTAGGTGAAACTTCCCTTTCCAAATATATACCTCCATCTGTTTCTCTTCATAAACTGTACTCCAACCAGGCTGTTCTATTCATGGCCTTCAGTATTCCTTACACACACTGACCTTTCCAATCCTCTTACCTGTTTGTCTCACTCTGCACTGCTCTTGACACAACTGAAATCTTTCAGCTGCAGATTAGAGTACTTGTTTCTCCCTCCCACCCACCTGGATAATGGCAGAATTATCTTGCTTTGGGTAATTTAATCTCCTCCTATAGCAATAAGTGTAATAATACCAGTATTGCATAATTACTAGAAGAGTTAAAAGAGATGATTTAAGGAAAGATGCATAGTATATTTGACACTGTGCAGTTGCTCAATAAATGCTGATAACTTATTCCCTATTCTTTATAATCACTGTGATTAACTCAATGAAAATACTGGCATTTATAATAAAAGAGAAAATTTCCTTTATGGGCTTCTACTTCCCAATTTCTGTTTGAAACACATAGATGCCCAGTAAGTACTGGCAGATTTTGCCTTTATGTGTATAGATTAGATGTAGCCTTTAATCTCTAATTTTCACTACCACATTTCAAGCCTTAGGTTTGCTAGGGTAACAGACATAACTGTCTCCATTTCATGGCTCCATCTGATATACATTCTGATCTAATTCCAAATGCACCAACACATCATTTTTAAGAACATGCATTTATGTTAAGTTTATGTATATGAGGGTATGTGTATGCAGTGCATGATTGCGAGAGATGGTAGAGGTCAGAACAGGTGTCAGATCCCCCAGAAACTGGAGTTGTAGGTGGCTCTTAAATTCTGAGCCCTCTCTCCAGTCCAAATCAATGCATTTTGGGACCAGTTGTGTGTATTCTGAATGATTTCCCTAATTTTTCACTTGCCCTACCTAACTCTTGACATCATCAATAACTGAGAGTATTAAACTGCTTAACTCCAAGATAGTCACTATCCTGAGGAGATTTTTCCTTCTCCTATAGTACACTAACAAAAGGATGTTTTCTCTATCATATATCATTGACTTGGAGACCTCTTATCTTTGTTTGTATACAGAACAACAGCATAGTCTTCAGGAGTGTTTTTCCACCATGATTTGAGCAGTTGCTGGTCAGCATTAGACCTAGTGACTTTTCCCCACACTCTAAATCCTCAAAGATATTTTAACAAGCAAGAATAACTCATGCCTCAATTTTCTTTTTATCTCTCAAGCACTGTAAACTATAATCAGACCCAAATGTCAAAAAGTATTTACTTCTATTTTATGTATAAATTTTTTCTTATAAATAACCATGCTGCCTTTCATTGAAGTTGGTATTGACCAGGAAGATCCCTGCTGGCTAGCTTTCTTAGTATCAGACAATGCTACATACACCGCTGGTAGATGGGTAAGTTCATTATCACTCTTACCCAGCCCAAAACCTGTGAGCTACAATAATGACTGGCATTCCCATGAGTCCAGTACAGGAAGTAATGTTGTGGGGATAACTAGCAACTTTCTGTATTTAAAGATTGCGCTACAAAAGAAAACACACGCCAGGTACTATAATCTAGCCAGCAACCCATCTTGTCAAGATCACAGATCCAACTGGGTTAACCTAATACTAGTACTCTAAAAATGGGCCTAGTACAAAACTGCTTCTACAGTTGCATCTCTTTACCGTAGGCTAGTGCAGCTCTCAGGCCTTGTCAGAAGAGTTTCTGTAATTAAAGCGGAAATTCACAACTGATAAAAGTGGACAGAATAACTATCAATACAATGTTCAGCCACAACTGGGATGTTTATACCATATGCATCCCTATGGCTCGGGGACCATCTCAGAAGAGGGAGTGGTCTGTTGTAAGATTTGGAGCACAGTGGAGATCAGAACCAAACATGTTTTCTGGACATGACAGAACCACTGTGCTCGTGAAGTCAGGGTGTCTGTGGGATAATGCAAAAAAAAAAAAAAAAAAATGCTGAATCAGCATTCTAGTACAGGGACAAAAGGAGTTTATGAGCCTCCGCCCCTCATTAAGCAGTTATAGGTCCCTGGTAAGGTGACTGTTCTCCAGTGGATAGCTTCTCATATATGAATATATTGTAAGCAGAAACTGGATGTGATGGGCAGAAAGAGACAGAGAGAGACAGAGACAGAGACAGAGAGACAGAGGGAGAGAAAGAGAGAGAGAGAGACAAATTTTGGAAGAATAGGGAAATAGTATTCACCTGAGAGTAGTTGATGTGAGAACTGAAGAGGCATATAATCGAAATGTGTATGGAATTCCAAATAATTAAAAATATTTTCCAGATATATCGAAAGATCAAATGATCCAGTCTGTAAACAAAAAAATGAATGAAACACTCACTATTTAAAAAGTTTGGTTTCCAAAAATTATCAGAACTCCAGTGTAGTTTATAATACATCGATTTGTAAGGGCCAGATGAGCACTCAACCCCTATTTACTGCTATATTGCATCTTTTGCATCAACACTTGTTTTATGAGTACAAGTAGCTTAAGAGTGCTGGTGAAAGCCAAGGCTTGAGACCAAGATCTCTGAACTGGGACTTCAGCTTCCACTTTAAAGCAACAGTGCCCTAGACAAATCAGTTTGTTCTCTTCTCTGGAGTCTGTATATAATGGCATTACTCCAAGGGATTGTTAAAAGGAGTGTATAGGCAAGTTATCAGAAAGGGGACCAATGCTCAGAAGACTGAGGCATCTCTCTTTTTTTTTTTTTACTGCACTTTTCTACCTTTTTTAAAAATCTTCCCTCCTCTTCTAAAATGTTCCTCCTCTCCTTCTGCCTTCTTCCTCTTCCTTTCTTCTTAGATGGAACAGACACTTTGCAAAAGAAATACTAATGGCCAGTAAATATTTTCTTGTATGTTCAACGTCCTTAGCCATCATGAGATTGAAATTAAAACTATATTGGGATTCTACCTCTCTCCAGTCATAATACTACCATGATTATAAACAAATGCTGGACAGGAAGCAAAGTTAATGAAATTGACGCAATATGGAAATGTACACTGTTGGAGACACTATGGAGACTGGTATAGAGGTTTAAAAGCTGAAAAATAGAATTTTTGTGTTAAACCTCTATTCTGTATATTCCAGAAGTGATGAGGAATAATAGAACATAGACATCTGGGCACCCAGGTCCGCTATAGAACTATTCACAGCACCCAAGTTATGGAGTCACCCTTGTGTCTGTAAAACTGGGTACATATGCACACAAGAAAAAAAGTCATTCACCAAGAGAGAGTAATGAAGTTATGCTATTTGCAGGAGAATTAATGCATGTGAGGGATTGCCCTCTGGAAAAGAGAGAGCCCACTAGACTAACAAAGTTTTGGTTTTCTGATAAATGGAATCTAGAAAAATAACAAGGTATGAAATAAAAAATGAACAATAAGGATAGGGTTGGAATGAAGAGGATAGGAAGAGGACATAAGAGAGAAAGTAAAAGAATGAATGTGATCAAGACAAATAATATTCATATTTGAAAATGTCACAGTGAGACATATTATTTTGTGCAATTAGCATATACTGATATTTTTATTTAAAATATAATCCTCCCACAATTAAGAACAGTATGGTCTCTCTCCTGAGCCTTTCAGGCAAGCTCGTCTTGTTGACTTTGTCCTAAATTGTTGGGTTTTTTTTTTTTTTTTTTTAAGAAAAAAAAATCTCTTGAATGCAGCTCAAACCTTGTTTTTATAGTTGTCCTGGTTTCTCTCCCAAACTCTTACACACAACCTTCTGAAAGATGAAAATATCTGAACTCCCATGTGTGTCTGCATGCATGCATGCATGAATTATGGGTTCAAGCATGCATTTATCTGCAGAATATATACACCAAGCACTTGTTAACTGTTAGACAAATCAAGTTCATGTGACTCACACAGCCCCTTTTTTTCCTCATCTGGAAATGCAAAGGCAGTTGTTGCACATTAGGTTGACTCTAGAATATAATTTAAATTGCCAAGCCCATTTACAAATAAGGCTCACTCAGCCCCTTCTTTAATGCAAATGCATTTGAGCCAAGTTTCTACTTCTAAAAATGAAACATCTACAACTAAATTTAGGATGAACTCAGCTGGATGATATAATGAAGGCTAATTTCTTTTAAGAGAGACGAACCTGTGCATAAGTCTAACACGATCAGTCACTGATGCCTGTGACTGAACCTCAGGTGCTGTATGTGTGAAACAGACACGATAGGATTCCACAGGGGTGCTATAAAAGTCATGTAAAGTCATCATCAGGAAACCTAACACCATTAGTACTAGTATCACTCAACACTTCCTACACACAGTTCTCCATGTGAATCTTAAACAGTTGACTCTATTTTCTCAGAAATGATCTCATGTATTCTGGTGAGATTTAAAATTTAAGTCATTTTTAAGAGGAAGTTTGGAAAATTACTATATAGGAATATTCTCACTTTTGACATTTATAGAAAGCCTGACTCAAAACAGCAGATTCCACTATTTAAAAACTGACCAAGGAAGTAAGATGTCCCAGACAGTTATGGGGCCATTGCTAGATGTGTGCTTTATATGCACAGAGCTTTGAAGTGTGTGGCAGGGCTCTAGTTGAAATTGGTTGTCTTTGCAGTAAGTTAAGAAAACCTGAAAAGCTGTTTAAACTGCACAGGCACAGGACAGCTATACCAGCTCATCCTCCAGATTACATAACTATTACTAGGAGAAATGCATTCTAATAAGGCATTGAGAATAGAAAGGAGATGAGAAGTCTATGTAGTGAGATGGAAGGAAATAAGACAAAACCACAAATAATTATAATACAAGGAATAGCATGTTCCAGTGTATAGTGCTTTGAGGCCATAGCACAGCTAGGTTGAAACATCATTAATTTAGAAGTATATACCCAAGATACTTTATGTGTTAACACCAACAGCATGGCATTAAGATAGGCTTGACTCTCAGTTTGAATTTGTGTCAAATACATGAGAAAAGAGTGCATGACATGCTTTATACACAGACCTTAAATCACTGTGACAGAGCCAATAAATAGCATCACAGGTCACATCCTGTTTCAAGAAAGAATAACAATGAGCATTCTTTTCCTAGAGACATTTCTCTGCATACTGTCATCTTAATGGTCCTGCAATAGACAAATGCACTGTAAAAGCTTGTTTTTCTTTGTTTGACAGCTATAAACTGGGCATAAGCATTGGTAATATGCTGAAGAAAAAAATCTCAAACAACTGAATGTGGGCTGCTCTTAACGCAGAGGCCAAACATGTAACTACTTCACTTCCAATGGAACAACAGAAGATGTCTCAAGAGGGAAAGGGAGAGGAAGAGAGAAAGATAGAGTAAGAAAAAGAGAAAAAGAGAGAGACATAGGGAAAGACAGATAAGGACATACACACACAAACATATGGGGGGAAGGGTGTTTCTTCAAATAAAAGTCCAGAACTCAGATGAAAAATATTTGAGGACAATATACAATAAGAACTTTTCTCAAGTCATATAAAAGCTATTTTATGAAATTAAGCTGCAAGTATCATAAGTGAAAATGACCACAGAGTAAGTAGGAACCTTTTAGAAAGAGCTTAGACATGTGTTATTTATTTTCCTGATAAACAGAAGTGGCAGAGTCAATCAGCAAGAAACACTGGAGAGTTGTTTTAATCCATTTTAATCCATTTTAATCATGTAAAAATTCATAAGAGTTGCTTATGACACACTAAATAGCATCTTTAGGTTGGTATTAAGGAAAATAGATAAGTTCTGTTTAGCAATAGAGTCGAGATAAGAAGGGCTGGTTGTCTCATGTGACTAATTCATCAAGGGACACAGAATGCTTCAGCATTGCTGCCACTACCTCCTTTCACTCTTTATAAACATATGGAAATAGTTACACCCAATTGCATAAAAAATACTTAAAACTAAAAACAGTTCCAACCCATGCACCATGCCATATTTCATGTGGAGAGAGGCTGCCTTCAGTTCCGTTTTGAAAGGACCAAAAAGTGCAAAGCAATAGTGCCTTAAGTATTTATATCTCCTTAGATTCTTTAATGTTTAAAATCATGTTGGAAATGTTAATTTTAGATGTTAATTATAGATCTGGAATAAAGCATTGGTTATAAAATAGCTAGCTGAGGTTAAATCCCTACATAATGATCAGGTTTTGGTATTCCCTGTTATTTAAAATACTACCAAAGTAATACATCTCACACACGTGCACACGAGCACACACACATGCACACGAGCACACACACGTGAACATGCACACACACACAAACACAGAGAGAGAGACAGAGAGAGAAACTGGCACGTGGCATCTCTCTCACTTGGAATTTTTATGCATGATAAAACTATACTCAAGGAGAGTAAGTATCTAATACTAATTTTACCTTTAGATGTTGATATGGAGCCCATTCAAACCTTATCTTATATTTACAATTGATGATTAAAGGCAAAATACTAATGTAAAGTCACGATATTAAGTATTTCCTGAATGATGGTTCCTCAACTTTGCATGGGTCTTCATTTTACTTGTCTTCAAACTTACTGCATTTTTAGGGCAGTGACATTTTAAAAAAAATTATGATTTGAACAATTACGTTCCAGTAAGGGAAGGAAGCCTTGTCTCATAAGCATGTTCTCTAAGTATGGAATAGTTTTACTTCAAGAGGTTAAAAGACAAAATTCCACACCACTCAAGACTCTGAATGAGAAAAATCAAGTCGCTGACAAAAATTCTCCCTAGCTACATGTAATTGGGTTGTCAAAGAAGGTTTGTTTTCCTTGGGAGAGCAGGAAAAAATATCACTCCTCATTGTAGTTTCACTTACTTCATTGTTTCTACAACAATGTGTGAAGAAAAGCCTGGTTTAGATAACAATGAGACACCAGTGCAGTAGGACATTGATGAGTACCGTTGATGAGTATCGAGATGCTACTGCAGCAGTACACTGATGCATGTTGAGACACCAGTGCAGCAGTACGCTGATGCATGCTGAGACACCAGTGCAGCAGTACGCTGATGCATGCTGAGACACCAGTGCAGCAGTACGCTGATGCATGCTGAGACACCAGTGCAGCAGTACGCTGATGCATGCTGAGACACCAGTGCAGCAGTACAATACGCTGTTGACTGCAGGAGTACATTAACAATGAGCTGCCTCTATCTACTGGCCCTGATCAGCCATCTCTTTTCTCACTTTCTTCCCTTCATCCCAAAAGCACCTGTACTTCATCCTGGGCTTCTCACATACTGGAGACCTTTGTTCTACACTTCTTCCCAGTGAAAATAGAACCAATCCACATTGTAAACCATTAAAACTCCTCTTGCCCATTATTCAAGGTAACAGCTGGTACCCACATAAAGGATTAAGTTTAGCTTAACCCACTATCAAAGGCTTAATATGTCAGCCTTTGGTAAACACATCTAATTTTTCCTGGCACCAATCTGAATGTCTTCTCCTATTTTACTCACTCTAATCCCTACCCCATTTCCAACAGTATGGGGATGCAGTTAATTGTAAGGAGTGCTATTATCTTAGGAACCACTAAGCAAGAAAACATGTTGCTTGGCACTTACGCCATGACATGATGCCTTCATGACAAATCTGCAACACATGAGTTGAGAACATCAGCCCCTCATTGCTTTGAAAGAATTTCATCGGTTCCAAAGAATTTGGCACTATCACCTACCTTCAGCTGGAGCGCTGGGAGTGTGAGAGCAAGCTCTTTGCATGTATTTTAGGAACAAAATATAACACGTCTTTATCTACTTGTGGATCTCTTCCTTTTCTAGGTCCCATAAAATCTTTGGTTGTTAATTTGCAAGAAAATATGAAATTTTGATCATTCCTACAATGACACTTTATTAATACCAAGTGTAGTTTTCACCCAGGAATACAGAGAGCAGGGAAGAGTGACATTTATACCCATATAATGCAATGAAGCCAAAGAAATTCACAAGTTTTCTTGAAATCATTTGAAGCTGAAATTGCAGGGCAATAATCTAGTTCAAAATCTAAAAGATGGCAGGTGCCCACAGAAGTAATGAGACATAAGCAATGGCCTACTTAAACAGATGCAACTGGAAACCAGGAAAAATTAAATTAGAGTAGTTGGCAAATTGGTAAAGGCTAATTATACTCCTGAAAGAATATGAAGTTCCTAGGAAATACAGACTCTAAGTGATACGACATCTTAGGCCTTCATTGTGGACTTAGCCCATACCCAGAAAAACCAAAAAGAGTTTCAAGGAAGTGTCCCTTGTGAAGATTCAAATCCAAGGGAAGATACAGGGCCCTGAATGTACCGTCTATTCTATCTCCCCTGTGCAACAAAACCTCAAACCATAGGGCCAGAGCCTAAATACTTAGGTGAACGTCATTTGGAGCTTAGAGAAGAAACAAAATTCTACTTCTAAGAAAGGGCCAGGATCCTATGCAAAGCTCAACCCAAAAGCTTGCAGAGAAGGAGCACCACAAAAAGAGTACCACCAAGGAGTCAACAACGCAAGCAAGATCCAGAGACACAATGCTATGCCTACTGAAGTGTAAAGTTTAACATAAACACAGAGAATACCTAGCTACCACCCACTGCTGACAGTCTACAGAGCAGCAATAATAACACAGGAATGTGACTGAGAGCACACAAGAGAGAAAGCATGGAAAGGAACTTCTTAGAGTCAGGAGAAAGGCAAAGCAGCGTAAAGGGACCCTGAAGGATGGTAAGGACTGTGAAGTCATAGAGTTAATGACAGCAACAAGAAGCTTATATCTAGTTGAAATTTCCTTTCACTAATAACAACCCTCTCCATCTCGGATCTAAAAAGCAAAACATCAACTTCAAGCCGTAAAATGTGCAATATGCCTAAATTTTTATCCAAGATGCACACATCAATAACAAAATTATAACATGTTCAACAAGTTTAAACAATACATAACAGAAAAGTAATATTCAGAACAACATTCAGAAATGGCATAGTGAAATTAACACAGAGAAAAAGGAAATATATGATCTATGTTAAAATCTAATCAAGGATACAGATACTATCCAAATCTCTGGATGATTTCAGGAAAGATATAAAAAATACAATGAACCATCAGTTGAAAACACTAAAAATTAAAATTATGCCTTTAATTCCAGTATTTGGTAGGCACAGGCAAGTATATCTCTGTGAGTAAAATCCAGCCTAGTTTACATGATGAATTTCAGGATGGCCAGAGTTACATAGGGAACCCCTTTCTAAAAACATAAACAGGAAAAAAATGAATACCATCTATACAAGCTCATCATAAGAGTTGGCAACTTCCAGGAAAAAATGAATAAGATTCAAAATAATTAGATGATAGATCAACAGAAATTACAGAACCAAAACAAAAATGAAAAGGTATAGCAGTAAAACAAAATAATGAAGTTTAAAAAGTATATCACCTGAATATATCAATATGTATCAATATATCTAGTATACACATTCATCAGAATTTACAGCTCTAATCCCAGAAGAAGAGAGTGAGGACCAGTAAGAAGAAATACTTAAGCAATCAATGACCAACTATTCTTCAGTACTAATAACTGCTGCCAAGCTACATATCTAAGAAATCAGGAATCAATAATTAGATAAATATAAGCAAAGTGCATTGACATCGTTTATTCAAAATAACTAAATCAAATGATTATGAAAATAGCCAGAAGAAATGATATTAATATAAGAATTATAATAGATTTGATTAGAAACAATGAAAATAAATTACATCCTTAAATACTGAAACTTTTAAAACTGTGAAGCAGAATTCTATGCCATATAAAAATATATTTCTTCAAAGAAAGAATGTCTCAGAAAATACTAAGGAAATTGAATACTAGAGGACATCCTCCACTTAAGGTATAAAAATAACATTAATCTATCTACTTATCTATCCATTAACTCGTTCATTTATCTATGTGCACATGTGTTCATGTGCATGAAGGTGTGCATACCCCTACCAGCACAGGAGAAGGTCTGAGACCAACATTAGAAGCATCTCTTGCTTCCTACATTATTTTTTAAGGTAGGATCTTCTCTTTAATTAAAGGTTCACTGATTGTCTAGACTGCTTACCAGCAAGCCTCCAGGATACTCTAATCTCCATCTCCCAGCACTGAGATTACAAGTGCCCACCTTTGCAACTGGCATTTACATGTGGGCTAAATATCTGAACTCTGGTCTTCAGAACTGCACAGCTAGGTAGACTTTACCCATCAGTAGTATTCTCAGCCCCCAGAATAAACTTTCATAGGCAAGAAGAATAATATATTGAAGCTTATTTATGTTTATAGAAAACGTAAAACTTAAGTTATGATGTTAAAACAAAAAATGGGGGAAGATTGTGAATATGCTGTTCCGAAATTTCTACGCTATACATAAACAAGTGTAGTATTTAACAATGGAGTCTTATTGATTAAACAAGATATTACAGACTCCAGGGAAACCACTGATTTCTGAGAGATGTAAATAAAATACCAGTAGAAAATCTTAAACCAAACATATAAATGTTCAATTAAACTACAAAAGAAAGAAAACAAAGCACAGATGGTGAATCCTGCAATGGATGAAGCCACCGATTTAAATATTGTTTTATTCAATAAATTGAAAGCATATATTCTGCCCATTAGAAATCTGATTTAAGTAAATATTATATGGATATATCAAAAATAAAAGAATAGAAACACATATTACGCAAATACTAATGAAGGAAAAGGTAACAGGCGATGTCAATACCACATAAAGAAAATGTCAAACAAGGACGATTACCACTGAAAAATGAGACATTATATGATAGCAAAGAAGTCAGGACTTTGAAAGGAATCATGAATCTTAAATTAGTATTTGTCTAAAATTAAAAATGTAAAGAAAAGAGGGGGACAGAAAAACTGAGAAGAGACACTAGCAAATATTCAGCTAGAGTCAAAAATCAATAACCCTAAGTTATAGACAAAGTAAAAAAAAAAAATCGATAAGCTACTAGTTTATTTTAACACCATTAACCACTTGATTTGGTTGACAATCACAGAACACTACCACCACTATGCAACAATATGAAAATATACATCATGTTCAGCCTACTGTGGCATGCTTGTTGTCTTACCTCTTATAAGGCTGAGGCAGAACTGCACTGAGTAGGGGTTTTATTCAATAGAAAACTGGTATCATTTAGATAAAAAGGAAACCTACCCTCATGGCAGGAACCCAAAGACAGACTTAGAGGAATCTATGGATCTCTTTGTTTCTTTCCCAATATGGTCAAATCTCATATATATACGTGTGTGTGTGTGTGTGTGTGTGTGTGTGTGTGTGTGTGTGTGTGTTCACATAAAGAATGTTTTTAGACTATATTTGAATTAAAAAAGAGTTAAGAGAAAAACTTGGAAAATGTCCAGCAGTTGAAGATTACTTGATTATTCTAATGGTTTAAAATGAAATCTCAACGGAATTTTAAAAACATACCACACATCAAACATTTGTGAATAAACTACTACTTTAAATGGGTGGATTTTGTAGCATAAAAAGCTTATAGTATAAAAGAAAGGTTTCTTGTCAGAATTCATTAGAAAAAAACTAGAAAAAAGAAAAGCTAATTAAACACAAATCTAGCAGAAGACACGCTGATGGTTGTCTTAGTCAGTGTTCTATTGCTGTAAAGAGACACCATGACCATGGCAACTTTTATAAACTTTTAGTATTTAATTGGGGCTGGCTTATAGCTCCAGATGTTTAGTTCATTGTCATCATGGTGGGGAGCATGGCAGCATACAGGCAGATGTGGCACTGGAGAAGTAGCTGAGAGTTCTACATCCAGATCCATAGATAGACGGAAGAGCCAATGGGTCTGACTTGGTATCTTGAAACCTCAAAGCCCACCCCTACTGATACACTTCCTCCAAGAAGGCAGAACTTACTACAACAAGGCCACACCTCCAACTCCTTTCAAGTGACACTCAATGTGCCCAAGCATTTAAATCTATGTGTCTATGGGGCTCATTCTCATTCAAACCACTAAAAGAAAATAAAAAATAAAACTTCGTCACAGAATAATCCTTTAGAACATATTTTAAAGTACGAGTTAAATTCAGCAATGTGGGAAAATTGAGAGCTTAACTGAAACAAAATCAAGACGAATGCTTGAGTATTTCAGACAGAATAGCTACCAGGACTTTGAATAAATCTGACTAGTTGCGGGCTGTAGCTTGCTCATGGGCATGTGTCCTGTTGGGCTGAGTTGTGAATCCCATGTGTCTGCCTCCACTCAGGGAGGCAGAAGCACCGGAATTTAACTGAGTTCACTCCATACAGCGCTGGGCAGACAGAGGGCATACGGGCTGGACCGGCCACGGAAGGGACGAGAGGGAGAAGCTTCAGCAGATCCTCCACAGGAGATTAAACAGCAGTCGGTAGTCGAAGGCCCCCTTTGTCATGGCGGAAAGTGGATGAAGCTGTACACCCCCCACACCACCCCCCACACCCCCACACCCCCACACCACCCCACACACCCCCCACACCCGTCCTCAGGGCGGGCCTGAGGTTAAATACTGTTTGTAAAAAGGAGGGTCTGGGAAGGAATGTTTAATTGGCTAGGCCCTCTGGCCTTTAGATACCTCATTAATATGGAGATCTCTTGAGGCTCTGCAGCCTGTAGTCACGCCCTCTACCTGTGGAGGGGCTGGTAGGGCCTTTGCCCTACATCAATGAAAGACGCTGATCAATGGAGGTCTTTGGCCTCATGTCAGGAGCCTGGAGTCTGGGAGCCTGGTGAAATGCATGCAGTCCCTTGCAGGGATACCTGCTGGGTTTCCGGCCGTCTTCTAGCCAGTGCTCGACCAGAAACCAAGCTATCCTTTCACGGTCCTCCGCCTCACAATTAGTATGTTTAAAAATATGTAATACATATGAAGACATGATGGGTTTTCATAAAAATAATACAAATTCTAGAAACGAACACTTTAATTCTAAAATTAAGAATTCATGAAATGAATGTTCAACAGCAGTCTAGACAGACAATAGAAAATAAACAAATAAGATCAAAAATATGTTGAAAGAAAATTTCACCAAAGAAAATACTTTAAATAAAATAAAATGATAGGAAAATGGCATTTTAAGGCCTATATCCTCTCTAGCCCCAGGTTCTTGGCCAGTTTTACAATGCCAGGCATGAGTTCCTTCCTATGAGCCTCAAATCCAAATAAGAATGCTTTACTTATTCATCTACCTCTTGTGCCATTTTTTGTGCCAATATGCACATCTTTTTTTTTTTTCATTTTATTTTATTTATTCACTTTACATCCCACTCACTGAACCACCTCCTGGTCACCCCCTACAACAATCCTTCAGTTCTCCACTTCTCACTTTGTCCTCTGAGAGGATGGATCCCCTCCAGGTATTCCCCATCCTGGCACATTGAGTCTCTGTGGAGTTTGGCACATCCTTTCTCACTGAAGTCAGGCAAAACAGCCCAGCTAAAAGAACATAACCTACAGACAGACAACAGCTTTTGGAATAGCCCCTACTTCCATTGTTCAGGACGTCCATGAATACAAAGCTGTATATCTGCTATATCTGTGCAGGGTGGGGAATCCATCCATCCCATGTGTGCTCTTTGGTTGGTGGTTCAGTCTCTGAAAGCCCCAAGTGTTTAGATTAGTTGACTCTGTTGGTCTTCCTGTGGAGTTTCTATCTCCTTTGGTCCTGCAATCCTGCCCCTAACTCTTCCATAAGAGTCCCTAACTTTCATCCACTGTTTGGCTCTAGGTCTCTGCATCCCTCTGAGTCAACTGCTAGGTGAAGCCTCTCAGAGAACAGACATGCTAAACTTCTGTCTGCTAGCATACCAGAGTATCAATAATAGTGTCAAGGATGGGTGCTTGCCCATAGAGTGGATGCTTACCCATAATATGGGTGCTTGTCCATAGGTTGACCATTCCCTCAGCCTCTGCTCTATCCCTCATCCCTTCATTTCTTGTAGACAGAATAAATTTGGGGTCAAAAGTTTTATGAGTGGGTTGGTGTTCCCATCACCCCACTGTGGTACCTGCCTGGCATTAGGAAGTGACTTCTTCATGTTACATATCTCCACATGTATGAGTTTTAGATAAGGTCACCCCCATTTATTCTTAGGTGACTCAGGTATCTCAGGTCTCTGTCATGTCCTAGAGATGCCACTTAACTCCGAACCCCAGTCAGTTGTAGATTTCCATTCATTCTCATGGTCATCTGGCTACCTCTCCTGTCCCACCCCACACCTGATCCTGATCCCCCACATTCCCCTCTCCATCCCCTCTCTGACCCAGTTCCCTCTCTCTATCTGCCTCCTATGACTATTCCCCCTTCTTAGTGAGATGCAAGCATCCTCACTTGGGCCTTCCTTATTGCTTAACTTCTTTGGGACTGTGGAGTGTAGCACAGGTATACTATATTTCATGGCTAATCTCCACATATAAGTGGTATTAGCACATCCTTTTGGGACTGGGTTACCTCACTCAGGATGATATTCTTAAGTGCCATTCATTTGCCTGTGAAATTAATGATATCTTTGCTTTCATTAGCTGAATAGTATTCCATTGTATAAATGTACCGCATTTCTTTATCCATTCTTCAGTTGAGGGACATCTAAATAAATAAAATAGTTAATTAAAAAATAAACTTGTCCTCAAGGTGGGACAAAAAGATATTCAAGGTCAGGGAGCTGGCTCAATGTGTAATGGCACTGCCACAAGCCTATCTACCTGCATCAACCCAGGAATCTACAGTAGAAGGGGAGAACTGATTCTCAAGAGTTGTCCCTGACTCCGTATGCTGTGTAATGGTGGTGGTGTGGTGGTGATAATGATAATGATGATATCAAAGAACAATCTCTGAGTACTAAAATGTCCTCTACTTCTGAATACAACTGATGGTTTGATATACAAAATATCATTGATCTCTTCAATATCCATATACTTAATATATACCAGAAATATATAGTATATACCATCAGTTTTTATACCTAGAAAATTGAATAGAATGGATAACTAAATGAAGAAATTAAAAACTACATAATTGAAATAATAAGTAGACTATAATATGTCTCAGAAGTGACAAATATTAAAAGCAGTTTCTGGGGAGATATTGGAGGTTAAAGAAAGAGACTGCATTCATCAAAGTCTCAGCAGGAAGATTCAAGGAGAGACAATCAGACACCAATGCTAGAGCCTCCCTGGGCTGATATCATCACAGTGACATCAAAAACTCTGGTTCTACAAATGTTCAAATGACAATCTAGACATTAATGTTTCCAGAACCAAAAGCATACAAGGACCAAGAAGGAGCAGAAGGCTCCTTCTGTCTCTTCCGATTTCTGAGCTCTCCGTACAGGAAGAGTCTTCTGTGATCAAGCTCAGGAGTGAGTGGGGAGATAATAAATTACTAAAAATAACTCATTTTTAAATTTTGCTTAGAGATGAATATAACCTTTTTGGTTAGGGATAAAAAAAACTTTCTATTTCTAATAGTTTAGGAAAATATGATTTTAGGACATTCTATGTTGTACTCATTATAAATTTGAGAAATCTGGATGTTATATCTTAATAATTAGTAACACTAGTCTTTTCTAAAAAGAAAAATTAATATTTGAAAATAAGATTTTTTTTCATTTTTGCTGTTCTTTTCTTCACTACCCAGGACACCAGAGATGTAAAAACCATGTGTTGCATTTTCACTGTGCTGTACAGCATCTAGCATGGAGTAGACTCACAGGACCCACTGCCAACATATGGTACATTCTCCGTCTTTGTATAAAAAATTATGGTTTTTCTTAAAACATCATCACATTCCTTTTTGCCATTTAAACTATTAAAGCATTAAAAGAAGAGCTCATCAGAGGGAGACATGAGATCGTTATTTAGTTTGGTTACAATGAGACTAAGATACAGCCTGAGACACAATGAACTTAAGTGTGCAGTTTCTACAAGCCCATCTGTTCAACCAAGCCCTCATTTGCTGATTAAGAAATTAAATTCCAGAAATGCTCCATGGATTGCCCATTGTCACAAAATACAAATGCCAGTTTGTTCTTTTCTTGTTCTGTTTGTAGTTTTCAGTTCTTTTGCTGAATGAATTTGCAACTAATATCATGCTTTTTGAAATCCAGAAAAGAAGTAAGTCATTTATAATGGGTTGTGATGATTTATATTTAGACTCGATTACATGAGAAATGTCTGAGTGATTATTAAAATAAATGTCTAAGTGTATCTATGATAGTATTTCTAAAAAAGGAAAGACAGTCCTAGAAGTGAGCAATACCATGCAACAGACTGAAAGTTTATGTATAATAAAAAGGGAAAGAAGAAAAGAAATCCCATTCCTGTAGAATAGTCTCTTCTCGCTCCAATCTCCTCTCTTCTCTCTCTCTCTCTCTCTCTCTCTCTCTCTCTCTCTCTCTCTCTCTCTCTGCCAGATTTTCTGATACTAGACTTAATATCTATTCCACTGAGTTTTTTTTTTCTAGTTTTGTCACATCTCTTCTTCACATGTCCTCATTCTTCCCTTAAGAATTGGAAATACTTATACCATTGCATGCTGGAAGTATAAACATTTCTTATAAATTTGACAAAAAACTATAAGTAAATGTTTGCTTTGAGTCTCAAAATAGACTTGGACTTGGACTTTTGAGTAATAGTGTAACTGTTCACATAAGGGTTAAGGAATTAATGTAGTTTAGTTGTGTGAGGGTTAGTTATATCCTGTTAGTATCTAGAATTGATCTATAGTTAGCATAATCTTCTCGTCTATATTTGGAGAATCTGTATAAGAAGGTGTGCTTGGGTATCAAGTCAGCAAGAGACTATAATAGTTAAGGTAGATTGATAATTTGATTGCATTGATAGATGCCTAGATGATTAGTAACTGTTCCCAGAGAAGATTAACTAAGAAGACTTGGGAAAGCATGACTTAAATTGGACATCAAATACACTGGGTCCCTTATGTAATAAAATGCTTGCCAGCATAGACACTCTCTGCTACTTGGCTGCTATTACATGAGCCTCATCCTCTGTAACACTCTCTCAGTCAATATAAATCCAATCTCCTGGCACTGTTAGCCAAAGTAGTCTTTTCTTCTTGTAAGTTGTTTTTCTAAGAGATGCAAAAGTCTGGTTAACACAAGGCTAAAAAACTGAAATCCTACACTGTGCTGTGAAACTTTCCATGAGGTAATGATTTGGTGCATCTTTAGATTTTACTCCATTCATTATATACTAGCAGCTGACAATAATGGCTGGTTGTTGATGTCAGAATTGCTGTTAGAGCATCTGAATATCCCCACATACAACTTTCATGGCTAGGGAACCATTAGAAAACATTCCACCTTTACAGATGAGGAAAAGGGAACATAGAGAAACCACGCAAAAAAATCAAGGCAACACATAGCTTATGTTTTAGCAAATCAATGGACTTACTAGAATTTATTTAATTTCTTCTGCTTCTTTTATTCCCTATGAAGACAAATATTCTTAGATCTTGAAGCTTAAATTTTATGTGTGTGGCAATCCCTTTTATTGACATTGTTAAAATGAAAATTTTGAATTAAAATCTGCTGCTCTCTCAAATGACCCATAGAGTTTACATACACTCTTATGTAATAAACCATCCTATAACTGGCTCTCAGGACAGCCATGGTTTCATACAGAGCTAAGGTTATACTGCACCATACTCCTTGCAAATTGCAGTTGAGTTCAGCTAAGGTAAGATAGCCTCCTTTATGGTTCTAGATTCTAAACCAGTGATTCTTAACCTCTGAGTGGTGACTTCTTTGGTGATCCCATATCAGATATCCTGCATATCAATTATTCACATTGTGATTCATTACAGTAGCGAAATTAAAATTATGAAGTAGCAGCAAAATAATTTTATGGTTGGAGGTCACCACAACACAAGGGACTGTATTAAAGGGTCACAGCATTAGGAAGCATGAGAAACACTGCTCTAGATAGTCAGTGGTAGGCTATGGTAGGCTGTGGTAGGCTGGGTAGGCTGTGGTAGGCTGTGGTAGGCTGTGGTAGGCCAACATGCAGTGACCTCAGCTAGGACAACTCTGACCTTCCTCCTCTTACATCTCTCCAATCAGATGCATTTAATTTTTTCTCATCACAGCAATGACCCAAGGCAGTACATGTAAATGCAGAAAAACTGTCAAGCTACGTATTTCATTCTCTTTGCTTATATAGCCAAATTTAACACTAATATGGAAGACTGATACCAAAATCCATAACTACAGGAAACCTGAAGAATTGGAGCCCCAATTGATAGCACACATATATATTTCCAGCATTTTTCTGGGCTACAGTCTTAAATGACCCACAATAATCCTTTTTGTTTTTACTAATATGTCTCAAAGCATTCATCTTTTCCCCTGAGAACTCTTGTAACTCAAGTGGTGTATCCTGGAGAAATTACCAAATGTCTCATTGGTAATTAAGATTAACGCCTTACAAGGTTTGCTGAATTACAGAGCCACTTCAGATTTCTCTAGCATATAGTAATATCCAATTCAGCTTTTTTTATGATAAAGTAAATGAGCTAAGATAAATGAAAGGCAATGTCTGCAAATATTAATGTTAATTTGAATCATTGTGAATTAACACCTTCTGCATAACAGTCTGTACGTGGTGAGTTCATTTGGTTGGTGAATGGAGCAAATACAGATAGAATTGTGCATTTTATTCTCAATCATTTTACCCTGTGGGCAGAGGAGCCAGTGTTTTCCTTGATAGGATGACCAAACAATGCACCAACAATGGGGTTAACTTAACCTGTCTGAAAAATCTTCAATGGGTGAGTAGCTGCTATAACCTTAGTTCTGGGAATATAGAGGTGAGTAGTACATCTTGGTCTGTGTCTAGTTCCTCTGTTAGTAGAGAAAAGGTGGCACACAATCCACCCTTATGATACTTCTGTAGAAGCATAGGGGATGTCAGAGCATTGCACTCACATGAGTCTGGCAAGAAAAGAGAGTGCAGGCACCTACCAGGAGAAGGTCAGCATCAGAGTCCCTTGATATTAGCTTGAGGTTCATCATTAATGAGATGAGTGAAAAATCATTAAATCGGGCCAGGCAGATATTCCAAAAGTTCCTGGGCAGAGAGTCTATAAATGGGCAAGTGTGTGAGCAAATATCTGAAGTGAGTGCCCTGAGAACATTGTGGATATAGGAACAAAATGGGAAGACAGAGAAGAACACAACTTCAATTCCCAGTCTCCCCTAGCTTGACTCAGCAGGTCACAAAACAAATAAAAGGCATATGTGGGAAAAGGACTTATGGAGAGCTGAGGGGAGGTCAGGAGTGTGAAAGAGTTAAGACAGTGTGGTTGAGAGACATCAAATGTATTACACACATGTCTAAATTGTCCAAGAACTGGTTTAATAAAAGTTAGACAGAGACCAGTTCCTCCTATTGAGGCCAATGTATCTAGGAAGTGATAATTCTGTGTATACTTAAGGTAGTGAACTATGTAACCAGGAATTTGGAGCTGAAGAATCCCAAGTTCTCATCTTCAAAAGCCAGAGAATGAAACTGAAAAATGCCTGTAAAACCAACACAACATATTAAAATACTAGCAACAAAAAAAAATGGGGCCTTGGTGCTTTTAGGAACATACACAATTACTTCAGAGGATTAAAGGGGGACACTTTATAAAGCAATATTTTGAAAATGGAAATAAATAGGAAGGCAGTCGACGGAGTATCTACATGAGGAGAGGAGGTTAGTCCCTGAGAGAACATGCTGATGCTGCTTTGAAACCCAGTGCAGAGTCTGTGGCCCTTTAGTCCTCACAGTGAGTATTCTTCAATCATTGGAAAGTTTTGAAATGATGCTCCTGTACTAAAAAATTCCATTTCTGCAGATAAAGAACCATTTTTAAAAATGATTATAATCAAGAGCTCACACCTGTGTATGACACAGACTCAGCACACACCTGTAATCACACACATAGGAAGCTGAGGTAGAATTATGAATGTGAGGGTCAGTATGGGTTACACAGATAGACTCTGTCCAAATACAAGATGTACAGAAGGCTCAGTGATAGGACTTATTGTTATGAAGACAAGAGGACATTAATTCAAAAACCTAGCATCCACAAAAGAAACTAAACACAGCAATTCTTTCTGGTGACCACAGAGTTGTAGGCCAGAGACTAAGAAGTCAGCCAGTCCAAAATGGTGAGTCCTAGATTCAGTCTCAAAACACAAGGAAGAACATGATAGAAGACATCTGACATTCTTATTTGGCTTCTGCCTGTTCCTTATAAAACCACTGTACATGAAAGCACACACATAGCACACACACACACACACACACATACACATGGCAGGAAAGCCCGTTTGTCTTAGCACTGATCCTATATATTGACCTAACAAGCAAGGTGTCCCCACTGAGATATCAAGACTATGAAGCTATCCAGCTATTCTCTTAACTGGTGTAAGTCCTGCTCCAAGGAGGGAATTCATATATGATACTATAAACATGGGTAAAGACATGGCTACAGAGGTCACAAGCCCAGGAAGAGGAGCTTACTCATGTTGCTTTGTTGCTGTGGTCATGTTGCTAAACTGCCTTCGAAATATTGAAAATATGGAAACAACACCCTTCACAACAGTAACACATAATATAAAATATCTTGGGGTAACTCTAAACAAACAAGTGAAAGATCTGTATGACCAGAACTTCAAGTCTCTCAAGAAAGAAATCAAAGACGTCAGGAAATGAAGAGATCTCCCATGTTCATGGATTGGTAGGCTAACATAGTAAAAATGGCCATCCTACCAAAAGCAATATACAGATTCAATGCAATCCCCATCAAAATCCCAACACAATTCTTCAAAGACATAGAAAGAGCAATTCTCAATTTCATATGGAAAGACAAAAAACCCAGGATAGCAAAAACTATTCTTAACAATAAAAGAACTTCTGGAGAAAATCACCATCCCTGACTTCAAGATGTACTACAGAGCAACAGTGATTTAAAAAAAAAAAAAACTGCATGGTATTGGTACAGAGACAGACATGTTAATCAATGGAATAGAATTGAAGACCCAGAAATAAAACCACACACTTAAGGACATTAGATTTTTGACAAAGAAGCCAAAAATATACAATGGAAAAACAAAAGCATCATCAATAAATGGTGCTGGTCTAACTAGCAGTCTCTATGTAGAAAAATGAAAATAGATATATATTTGTCACCTTGCACAAAGCTTAAGTCCAAGTGGATCAAGTACCTCAACATAAAACCAGATACACTGAATATAGTAGAAAGTGGGAAAGAGCCTCGAAGTCATCGTCATGGGGGATTGGGGAGATTTCCTAAACAAAATCCCAATAGCTCAGGCTTTAAGACCAAAAATTGATAAATGGAACTTCATGAAACTGAAAAGCTTCTGTAAGGCAAAGGACATAGTCAATAGGACAAATCTGCAACTTATAGATTGGGAAAAAATTCTTCACTAACCCATATCCAATAGAGGTCTAATATCCAAAATATATAAATAAATCAAGAAGCTAACATCCAGAAAACCAAACAATCTAATAAAAAAATTGGGTATAGAACTAAACAGAGAATTCATAACAGAGGAATCTTGAATGGCCAAGAAGCACTTAAAGAAATGTTCTCAATGTCCTTAGTAATCAGGGAAATGCAAATCAAAACAACCCTTAGGTTCCACCTTATACCAATCAGAATGGCTAAGATCAAAACCTAAGGTGACAACTGGTACAACCTCTCTGGAAATCAATCTGGAGGTTCTTCAGAAAACTGGAAATAGATCTACCAGAAGACACAGCTATACCACTCTTGGGAATATACTCAAAAGATGACCCACCATGCCACAGGGACACGTGATCTACGGTGTTCATTGTGGCCTTGTTTGTGATAGCCAGAAGATGGAAAGAACCCAGATGTCCCACAATGGAAGAATGGATACAGAAAATGTGGCTCATTTACACAGTGGAATACTACTCAGCTATTAAGAATGAGGACATCCTGAGTTTTGCAGGCAAATGGATGTAACTAGAAAATATCATCCTAAGTGAGGTGACTCAGACCCAAAAGGACATGCATGGTATTTATTCACTAATAAGTGGATATTAGCCCCAAAATACAAAATACTCAGGATACAATTCACAGAACTTAAGAAGGATAATACGCCAAGAGGCTCAAGTGAGGATGCTTCAATCCCACTTGGGAGGGAGAAGAAAGCAATCATGGGAAGCAAAGGGAGGGAGAGATCTGAGTGAGAGAGGGGAGAAGGAGAGGAAAGGAGAACATGATCAGGTATTGGAAGGGGGAAAAATAGGAGTGAAGCCCTGATGGCCAGCAGAATGAATGGAAACAGGCAACCTCAGGAAGGGGAGGTAGGAGGACCCTCTAGAATGAACCAGAGACCTAGGTGGTGAGAGACTCTCAGGACTCAAAGAGAGGGACCTTAGATGGAATGCCCAACAGTGGGGAGAGGGAATTTTTAGAGTCCACCACCAGAAAAAAGACAGGGCATCAAGTGGAGAGATGGGGTTCCCATCCCACAGTCAAAAACTCTGACTTGTATTGGGTAATGTTGAAATAATTATTTAAAATGGCAGCAGGTCAAACCAACTATCTAAGCTGTGGCGGCTCTGCCTAGCTGAGCTGCCATGTTTCATGGCCAGAGTCCACGTGAGCGCAGCAGCTAGAAACGGCCAGCCAGAAACACCAGCCCTGCCACCCATGAGACGTCAGTGAGAGAGATGGCTCTGCCAGTCTTCCACACTGTCTCCGCAAGCCTGGTCATCGCCCAGACCATCCCACCATTCACGCGGGCCCAGTAGGAAAATGAGACACTAATGCTTAAATTATCCAAAAGCTTATGTATTTGGTAATAATCAGTAACAAGATGCCCATACAATCAGAAGTGTAACCCAATACCCAACCTAGATATACCAATTACCTTTGACTGCTACAGACACGTGACCATCTGTCTCCATGTTCCCCTCTCTCTAGTCTCTCACCCTCTCCTAGCTCTTCCTCTTCCTTCTCCTCCTGTCCTCCTTATTCCTCCTCTTCCTCTCCTTACTCCTCCCACCTTAGTTCCTCCTACAGGGTAATATTTAGAAAACCCGGTGCTGGGTCCAGCTTTGCTAGCTATCTGGGCAGCCTACCATGTTCCCGACTAGAAGCGGCCAGAGGTCAAGAGCACCCCACGAGATGTTACCAGGGTGGCTGCTTCCACTGATCAGCTCCATAGAGACCATGGTCCAAAGCATAGATTTTGGGTCAACCCCGTCACCCTCATGATTCTCTGCTAAGCCCCAGACGATACCCACCATGCTCACAGTTCCCAGTAGAATGAAGACTCTTATTGATTAAAGATTCTCCAAAGTATTTATATATTTGGAAATGCTCAATTAACAAGATGCCCACACAATTAGAGTTGTTGCCTAATACCTAACCTTTAGATATAAATTGTTGCCCAAGACTGCTCTCGACCAATTTGTCCTCCTCCAAGGTTGCCAGTCTCCTCTTCTCTCTCCTACACTTCCTTCTCCCTCCCACTCTCCTATCCTCCCACATTAGCTCCTCCCCAATTACCGAGCTTTATTGCAAATGTAGCGGGGGAAAATATCCTGCTACACTGACCCAGAATTGTTCCTGTCTCAAAGAACTGAAGGGACAAAAATCGAGAAGAGACTGAGGAAAAGGAGGCCCAGTGACTGGCTCAACTTAGGATCCATCTCAAGGGGAGGCTCCAAGGCCTGACAGTATTACTGATGCTATGGTGTGCTTACAGACAGGAGCTTAGCATGGCTGTCCTCTGGAGAGGTCCAACAAGCAGCTGATCAAGACAGAAGCAGATACTTACACCCAACCAATGGACTGAAGTTGGTGACACCTGTGGTTGAATTAGGGAAAGACTGTAAGAAGCTGAGGAGGAGGGTGATCTCATAGAAGACAAGCAGTCTCAACTAAACTGGACCCCAGAGATCTCTCAGACACTGAGCCACCTACCAGGCAGCATACATGAGCTGGTCTGAGGTCCGGGACACATATACAGCAGAGGATTGCCTAGTCTGGCCTCAATGGAAGAGGAGGCACCTGGTGGGGGTAGGAGGAATGGGAAGAGGAACTATAAGAGGGCAGACCAGGAGGGGAATAAAGACTGGACTGTAAAAAAGATTGAAGATAACTTTAAAAAATATTTACGTTAATAAATGGATTTGTGCTACTCTCTAGGCTTCTTATTGGAGAGGGTCGTAGTTAATATAGAGACCATTAATTTTTCAAAGTGCTCAGAATAAGTGATAGTAAATGCTCATTCATAAAAGGGCTGTCAATCTCACTCCAGTTACCTCCCCCCACACACACCATACATAAGCACATCTGTGCACCCCCCCCCACACACACACACACAGGCTCAAGGAACATTGTGAAAGAATGGGTGGAAATTTATTAGGCAGAGGATGGAGAAGAATGTGGTCCTCTAGACAACACATGGCTGTTGCACACATAAACTCACAACAGCTATATTTTCCTGCTATGTCACAAGATAGGAAGAAGGTCACAAGATAAAGCCAATTAAAATTTCTAATATGGACTGAGGAAGGGGTGATGAGACCACAATCACCGGTGGCAGCTGATGTGTAATGAAGGAAGGCGTACTTCCTTCACTTTATATCGGGGCAGTGGTCACTGGTAGGTGGACCCTGCCTCAGCAGACATCCACACACGGATGTGCATATATGGTCATGGTTAATTAGACTAAGTGAGAGGTAGAGGAGAGATTGGATAAATGGATGGATGGATGGGTGGTGTATATGACTGAGATATACTGTACATTTTGAAATTGTCAAAGAATAAATAAAGAAGTCCTTGGGAAAGGTTATCATTTGGAAATAGGAAATCATGAGGAAAATGGTGATACAGCTTTAACTGTGGAATGCTGATTATTCATACCCGTACTACTGCCTATTTTTGTAACTGTATCTTGGATTTTCATTTAATGTTGAGATTAGTTATATATTTCATCAAAGTGACACATGTGTTTTGTTGGTGTGAATTCTTTGCAACACTGGATGGTGGTAACAACTATAGAAGAACAAGCTAAATATAAGTTAGCTTATCAGAGGAAAAGAAATCTAGAGATTTGAAATATCTTAATATGTTTTACTTTTTAAAAACATGGGCAAGACAGCTGAAGGAATATCTACGACTAAACAAAAATGCAAGTTTCGGGTTAAGTGGCCTCAATTCCATTACTCATTACATTGTATATTTTTTTCAGATATGTTGAAAACTGATTAATAGCACTAATTATGCCTCAACTGTGTGCTAGGATAGTTGTATGACTTCTACTGATACATCAAGAAAGCTATTTTCAATAAATGTTTACTTCCTATTTATTTGTTTTACATGTTGCCCTCACTCCATAATTCTCTCAAATGAAACAAAATAAAAGTTCTTTGCTGAGTGTACTAATTTGCCTTTCTGTTACAATAAACATCATGACCAGAAGCAACTTGGTGACAACCCATCACTGATAGAAGTTAGAGTTATAACTCAGGCCAACGACTGAAGAAGAAACCATGGAAAAATCTTTCTTCTCTTTATCACAGAGAATGGTAAGATGCACTGCATTCTCATGTAACAAGACAACCCATGTATGTGCACATTTTTATCACTGTCTTTAGTGGTACAGAGAGACTGGTACCTTGCCTCTATCCAAGTCCTAGCTGGACAGGCAGAAGTTGTTTCAACTGATGCCATATTCTATTTCTATTCTGGCTCCGTAATGCCTAAGACTTAAAAACGAGAAATGACTCTCTTCTCTCTGCATTTCTAGGGCAACACAGGTTTCAAAAGTCTTTGCTGAGAAGTGTTATGGTGTAAAAAAAAAATCAGAAATGAAAAGCTATCAGTTATTGTAAATATTTTCCTAAGTTCATGAATGACTAGTTCATGAAAATACAATGGAAAGAGGATTCTGTTTAAGGGCATTGATCATTCTTAAAGAGTTCCCCACATAGGGCACCTCACAAATGCCCATAACTCTAGATATAGGAACTCTCCATCCATAGGAAGCTCCACATAGAGACATACAAACATACAGTTACATATCAACATAAATATAAATACGTATAAATCTTTTAAAAGCGTTTTCTTTCCTCTTCTCATAATGTGCGATGGAAGGAAACAATTAAACTTCTTGTTTTCTCGCTTAGATTTTGGAATTCTGCGCTCACCATTTTTAATTCCTGAATCTGCAACTGTCTTTGTATCCTATTAAGTCCGTATCCATACAGCTGAGAAATTAGGTCACCAGGAAAGGTTTGGAGTATGCAGATGGGAAGGGAAGACACCTTTTCTCATACCAGTGGCTAGGATTGCCAAAAAACATTTGCTGCCCGAGAGCAGTATGGCACAGCGCAGATGTTAGGGAAGGTTGGAGACAGAAGAGAGCTCTGCCCACAGAGCTTACTTCCAGTCCTAAATTCTCAAGTGGAATTCAATCAAAGCTGGTTTGCTCTGGAACAATAAGAGTCCTTTATAAACAACCATTTATAATCCATACTGAATACTCCCATTTGCTTATTTTCTATTTAACTACTTGGTAAAGCCATCTGGGACTAACTATGCACTTTAACTCCAAGGAAAAGATTTTGTGTCTGTTTAGACCAAAGCCTGATTAGAAAGAGTAACGCCCTCTGGAGACCAGATGGAGACAATGCTGGACAAGGACCTAAGAGAAAGCAAGAGGCCAGAGAAAGCAAGAGGCCAGCCAGCTCATCCCTTTATCACTGGAGACCATCAATCAAGGCTATCAAAGAAGAATATTATTGAAAGTCTGATAATTTTTTTAAGCATAAACAGTTTCTATTCACTTACACATAAATGTGTAACAATACACACACACACACACACACACACACACACACACAGCCTCCAGCAAGACTCACTCATCTATGACTATCAAACTTTTTAACTGTCAAAAAGTCTTCCGGCTGTGATTGACATCTTTTGAATTTTAAAAGTGTAAAATTACATTTTGGCTTAGAATACACCTTTTTACACAACATAACCACTAACCCCTTTGCCACCTACAGCCAGTCAGTCTTGTAAGAGTTTGGGGTTTTGATTTATTTATAGTGATTTTAATGTCTAACGGGTCTGCTCTAAGTCAGAGAATAGGGAAAAGCTTGTTACTGACTTTCAGGGAGTTCGGTGTAGAGCGGTGGATACAGAAATGTAAACAAGTCATTAGAACACAAGTCCCTAATAGAAGCTGTGGGAGATGAAAAGAGCAATTAGCTTTAAGGAGCTGGGGAAAGCACCTCAAGATCTTCCAGCTGGGGGTTTTTAATCTAATTACAACAAGCTTTTAAAAATCATAAACCCTTTGCCAAAAACTGTAGAAAGCAATGCTAACTAGAATTATCTATTAAAATATTTTGTTGCGTTTTAGCACTGAGCCTGTTTTTTTTTTTAAATGAATTTAAACATATGCTTTATTATTCCATTTTCTCTTTTGAAACTATTTTTCAAAAATTGTATTAAAGATTTTTATGAAAGATAGTTTATATAACATATATATCTCAATGTGATAACATGGAATATTTAGCTCATACCTGAGAATTTTAAATGCAAAATTGTTCTTTTTAAGGCTTGGAAAGATGGCTTGTTGATTATTAGGGTTTAATGCTCTTGCAGAAGACCTGGATTTAGTTCCCAGGACCAACATCAGGCAGAGCACAGCTGCTTGTAATACCAGTTTCAGAACACTTACCACCCTCTGTTATCCTTGGGCATCTTCATGGATGTGGTATCCATAAACTCATGCAAGAAAACAAACATGCACATATGTTAAAAAAAAAAAAAAAGAAAAGTGAAAATTTAAAAAGCATTTCTTTTTAAAATTAGCAAGCTTAAAGTAACAACAGAAATACTGTATCCTGTGGTGTAAATACCCTTAATACAGTTCATTTGCACGTGAATACAATAGAGTACAGGCACATAGTGACCATACAGCCTGACCATGACTAATAAGTTTAAAACCAGCAGTAAGAGTAAGCCCAGTACATGAACTTGGAAAGTTAGTCAGTCTAGAAGTTAGTTTCTAAAGATCATTGTTTTTATTATTATACCATATTGCTTCTTCAGTCTTCTTTAGAAACACACACGTACTCAAAGCACGCCTCCTGATGTGTTGTTATGTCTGGCACTCCTTTTTTATGCTCCAAAGAGCATAAGATATATCAAACGCTCCCCCCAAAACATTTATATACTGTCTCAGGAATCATATTGCAGAACTTGCCTAGCAGATGACCCATACAATTTGTGTTTTTTTAAAAAAATTGATATTATTCATTACACCATTTATCTGGCATTTTAAAATTACTAATGGTGGTGACTATTTGTGAAATTTAGCAGTCTTTATGACTTATCTAGTAAGCATTGATGATATCATTTTATTAATGTGTTTGCTGTTATTCTTAGTACATAGCTCATATAAAGTTTTTGAAACATACTGTGGTTCATTTTTCACATTGAAGATGACTCTGGTATTTTATGAAGTAAGAAAAACTCGCATTTGTCTGAAATATATCCAACACTTTAATTATTGTTTCAGTCTCTGCTGTTGATCAATAACTATCATTTTGCTTTGAGGGTAGTCTATATATACTCATCTAATTTAGAGTATTAACTTGTCCCCCAACATGGAAATATTTTAACTTATTAGGAATAAAAATACTACCTGAGGGTGTAATATTGTATAACTTAGCTATTCTATAATAAATTATAAGTTCATCTGAAGAGAGTTGCACTTTTAGTATTCAGTTCAGTTTGGACTAGCACCTGCGTGTAAGGAAATGACCCAGGCATAAGGAAAGAACTATCAGGAAGGATGAGAGAAATTATGTCCAGAATCCCTAAAATACCAAGAGAGAATCTGTTCTTAACAGCCAGATCTGAGGACCCTGTGGTTCAGGAGCAGGGGGAGTAATGGATGACAAATATAAGAAAAAGTAGTAATTGGTAGGTACTGAGAATGGAGATGGAGGGAGGCACTGTGGCGAAGCATAAGGAGCAGACTTCTAGGAACCTTTGAGTGACAGGTTCTCACAGAGCACTTCCTTTTGCTGTTAGGTATTTCTCTCACCTATATCTACCTGAACCTAGAGCCTCTTTGAGGTTCTGCTGTGATTTCCGCCTAAGAGTCTTATTCCATATGCCAAGCACTGCTTCTGTTTTATATGCTACGATGCATCAAAAGATCTCCAAAGTTTTATCTCACTCTACAATGTGAGGCTAAAGGGTTATCTGCTAATGATGGCCTGCGCTTCTGTACTGTTAAGTCAGGGATGGACTAGGAGATAATAATACCTGAAATGACCAAGAACACCAGAATACTCCTTGCAGAGAGACAGATAAGATCCAGACTTGGAATCACTTTGTGAAATATACAATAGCGTTCAGGAGTTGTGTGTGTATAGAGAAAGCATTGAAAAGATGAGTGACTTTATAGACTCAAATTTGTACGTTAACAAAATAGACCTAGAAATTTTCCATTAAATACAAGAAGCTAAGATTAGACATTAATTTCCTTTCAAAATCTATAAAAGGGATAAAACTCCTACATTGTTAGAACAGAATGGGATAAGCAATGGAAGCAGATCACACCCACTATATTAGGAAAGATGAAGGATCACAAAGTAGTTACTAAACTAGAAAATGGGAAGATACTTAAGTGTTGCAGTAGAGAGGATGAGGAGGGGGAATATGAGAACACTCAAAAATCCAGAAGGCCAGAAAGAGCAACCAAGAACCTTTAGAAAGTAAGTGAAGCTTTAAACAAAGTCAAGAGTATCCCCTAACAGTTATCCTGAGAATTTCAACCTCAGATACCCAGTCACCATTTCATTCTGTCATGCAAAGTAACAAAAAGTAGGGAGGTGATGGAGGACCTGGAATGGAAAGAATGTGATCAAAATATATTGCATGAAATTCTCAAAAATACAACATTATAAATAAATAACAGAAACTCTCTTGTATCCAGCAGAGGAAAGACGGCTGGCCAACAACAAAGCAGGAACTAAACCAACTCTTGTCTTGAAACCACCAGGAAAACAGAAGGCTGTGGTAGGGCAGCATACAGAAAAGCTCCACATCTAATCCCTAGTTCACAGGAGTCAGAGGAGTAGAGAATGCAAGATTATTTAGAGAACAGAAAACTCAAGAGAAAATGATGCACTCAGAGTCTCAAAGTTGGCAGAAGTCTAGTAACATGAAAATTTAAGAACTTCTTTGGAATGTAACAGAAAGCCATTTGTAACCACCAGAATGGAAAATAAAGAAACTAAGTGGTATGGGTAATAGTTTAACTCCTAGAATTTTCTTATATGGTTTGTCTATCATTGTGATTCATGAGTTGCAAAGTTTTGAGCATAGAGGCATTCCTGGAATTGTCCCACTGTGGAACACAAATGACCACCCACTCAACATATGTGAAAAGTAAGTCATGGGTAGGATCTCTACTGAGTCATTTTTTAAAAATTAAACTTTAAACAATCTCAAGGTTAATGGCTGTCCTAAAATTTAGGCCCCAAATTATTTCAAGATGCAAAAATATATAGAAATCTATCCCCCATGCTTAACTGGATTCAACAATCACCATTGTTAAGAGAAATGACAAAGATGATTGCATTGATTACTTTTAGAGTTTTATCATAATGCTAGTGGGATTTAACCTTTGCATCATAGTTTTAACCTAAAGTTGACTGGAGGCCATCAGCACAAAGTGAAGTTTCATCTTTTTCTGTCTTCTTGGGTACTGGTGGTGCATAGTAGGAATGGACAATCAACACTTACTTCTTAAGGTAAAATCAGTACAGCTACTTCACTCCCATCATTTTGTGTTCTAACCCCATGATCATTATTCTCACATGGATTAGCTTTGACTTCTCTATTCCTCTGTCAGATTCCAGGAATAACTTCTAATTCTTTACCTACCTAACACTTATAAGTTCTTAGCTAGAAATATGAGAATTCCTATGTGGAGTCATTCTGAGCTCTCTTTGGGCACGTTTGGGACTTTCCTTCTTTATGAATCAAAGCATCTTTTTCATTATTCTATAGGCACTTACCATACTGGTGTAAATTTCTGTTGCTATGGAGACCATCTCCTTTGGCTTCATAGTCACAGTCCAGAAAGTTTTCTAGACTGAATCAATTCAATAAGTGTCTAATATGACAATTTCTTCACTATTATTCTTGTCATTTTTAAAAATATTTGTAAATAGAACAATGATCTTTTGTTTCACTTCATGACTTTCAATAAAAGCATCTAACTAACCTTTAATTATAGAGCTTTGCTTTGTTGGTTAAATTTCTTTCACTGTAAAGGCCTTCACACTGTGGTCTTAAATCACCAAGCTAATCTATTCTTTAAAAAGAGAGCTCAGTCTATACATAAAGTAATTTTAATAACTCAGTATCATCACCTCTGTTTGTTCATTAATTATGATTTCTAACTGGTTCTGAAACCTAAAATAAAGGATGGTGCATAATGATAGGCTATTATTCCATAAGCATGTATAATTAAGGATTACAGTTATCCAAAGAAAAATGTATGGAATCTCATCAGCATATGTGTTTTTAAGGGAATTTTTAAAAACTACATGTGGTATAAGAATGGAGAAGAAATGTAGAAAAAAATGTCCCATTTATTTCAAGATAAATTTAGTACAGCCTTCATTAAGTAATTGCTAAGTGCTTAGAGCTTTACAAGGCACACAAAGTTCAGAAGTAAGCAAGAGACTGGTCCTCTGACTTGATGGAACTCAAACTTCAATGTAGAATTTGTGTATAAGTGAAAATCAAAAGTAAGTAAGTATTAATCATATTCCCATATTCCTTAAGGGACCACATTGCCATGTTCATTGAATAGCCGACATCTGGGTCAAGGAAGATTTCTCTTTAAACTGAGGCCTGGAGAGAGAGGCATCAGTTCTGAAAGATGAGGCAAATGATCATAGTCAAAGTATAATGGCAAGCACCAACACAAACCCTGAGATGACAGAAGCTTAGCATGTTCAAGGAACTTTAAAATAGAGCAAAGAGGACAAGAGAGAAAAGCACACTGATAGGGTGACTCAAAAGACTGAGGTAAAATGCTGAAGGCATATGTCAGATCATGCTAAATCTTATGTCTCTGAGGAGGCCCTGCTTCATTGCAGAGAAGTGGGAAGATGCTAAAGTGATTTAAACAACAGAGATCAGCTTTTTTGTAAATCAGATGGTTAATATGTGGACAATGAAACAAAAAAAATCAAAAATTAAAGCAGACTGCTTCTCTGAGTGCCCGTTCTTTGTAAAGATCAGCCACAATTACTTGTTTCAAATGAGGGAAAACAAAGACAGACATGTTAGAAAGGCAATTTGGCTAAGAAGATCAAGTATTTAATGTGGCTGAAGATGCCTGTAACATACACAAGTAGATGTATGAAGCAGGAGTGTGGAGTTGAGAACTCAAGCTGGAGGCAGAAACTTGGGAACTGTTGGCCTATGGTGATATCTAAAGTCTTGGAAGGGACACACTTCCCAAGATGAAAAACAAGAGAGATTAGAGAGAACCCATTAGAAGTTTGTAGTAGTCATTTGGAGGAGAGAGAAATCAATGTGAGGAACTGAAAAGGAGAAAGCCTGGGAGGTCAACAAAGACCTGTGGATTGCAGATTCAGAGACACCAGAAGAGTTTTTACCGGGAATTTGAACCACTGTGTTGGATGCTTATAAAACACAAGACACAGGTGAAATGTACAAAAATTGACAATCTGTCAAGGCAGAAGTCAAATGTGGGATTATAAATAATAATAAAGAAGAGTTCATGAATCGTGATGGAGCAGGGCACAGAAGGAGTTGGAGTGGGGAGGGAAGGATGAGAATTATGTAGGCACCGTACTCATGTATGAAGTTCTCAAAAAAGAAAATATTAGTCTTTAATCTTGGGTTATAGAAAAAAGGCATAAGTGGAAATAGGCTTAATAAGCATAGACAAAATCATTCATAGGAATTATGCAGTGAAAATCTCAGAGTGTAACTGGCAAGTGAGTAGCACAGAATGAGCTACATTGGAGTAAGTTCTTAACACGAACCATTAGAGCATGCTACATCTAAATGACAAAGTTATGATGCAACTGTAGGAACAAATGGCTGAGAATAAAACAGCCCAAGACATGAGGTTGTCCAGAAACCATGAGCCTGAAATAGGCCTCTGATTCTCAGAAGGCCTTAAAAAGTTACAGAAGAAGAAGAAGGTGCCATCTACTCTTGAGTGTTTAAACAGTTCAGTGAGATGCTATTGGGTGATATTCATGATTATTTAGTAAACAATGGAAACAGCAAGAAAGTGTGTGCATTTGTTAGAGGAAATATTGAAATAGGGAATAAGGAATGAAGAATGAGTGAAAGGTGAATATAGAAAGACCTAGAGAGAAAGGAAGGAACCTGTTTTACCCAGTGACCCTAGGACGTTCTTCAGACACCATAAACAAAGCAGGGTCCTAGGGGACGCTCATTTTTCACGTAAGTCCTGGGCATGAATTTGTCCACTGAGTAAAAGCTCATTTGTGCCTGAGTGTTGAGGGTGGAGTGGGGGAATGTCTGTATGTGTCTGTTTGTCTGTCTGTGTGTACCTGAATGTGGTATGAGTGTGTGTTCCCATGTGTTGTGGTTGGTGTGCTGTATGTGTGTCCATGTGTGTATATATGTGTGTGTTCCTGAGTGTAGTGTGTATGTGTGTGTGTGTCTGTATGTGTATCTCTGTCATCTATGTATGTGTATGTGTGTACCTGAATGTGGTGTGTGTGTGTGTCTGTATGTATTTGTACCTGAGTATAGTATATGTGTATGGTATGTGTGTGTTTGTGTACCTGAGTGTGGTGTGTGTGTGTAACCAAGTGGTATATGTGTGTGTTGTTAGCCATTACCCTTGCGCATATTAGGCAAGCCCTCTACAACTGAAATAAAAGTTGAATCAATGCAGAGTGTTTCTAGGTCAGTCTGGAGAGTATGGGGGGCAGAGTATGGATGGTAGCAAAGAGAATGCCACAGTGTGGGGAAACTGGAAAGGAGTAGTTGAGATCATGATGAAAATGAGATGTGTAACATGTCTCTTTAAGTCTTAGTGAAGAAAGTTGTCTACCTATGATCACAAAGAATTCTTGAACATGGCTGGTCATATTTAGGCTGCTAGAGCAGTGTGTCATCCTGTCCTGTGGTATGGTGGTAGCCATTAAATGTCATATCTTGCCCTAGAATCCATTACTCAAACTTCTTGTCATTTGTTTAACTTAGGGAATTTGAATTAATATGTTCCTATCCATAAGCATCCTACCTGAACTTGTGGCATCTGGTCCTGCTACTCACAGGCTAAGACTTGATACAGACAAACTGTACAATGCTTTTCTAGTTAATCAACCATACTAACTGACCACTGAGAAAATGCCTCACGATGATCTGTATTCCCAAAACAGTTTTGCTCCCGTGGAGATGCGGGGGTGGGGGGAAAGGAAGCAGGTCTTAGCATTTGTCAACATCATCCTGCCTGCTAAAGTTTTAAGTGGCAATACAGCTGTTTAATAAGCAACATACAAGCAGATTTCCTAAGTATTCATACCTGCTGGAAGAACCAGAAACCAACTATAAAACATGGAAAGTATCAGAGAGCATGTCCTTTCCCTAGCCTCTTAACTACTGTTTCCTTCTGGAAAAAAAGGTACCAGTGTCAAGTTAAAGACAATTGAATATCTGTATGTCTGAATTTTTTTAAATTAAAATAATGCTGAGATAAAGAATTTTTAATTAAATTCTTAAAATATGTACCCATTTTACTTTCCAGTTCAACTTAAATCTTCTCTTTAGAATGCCAATATAATCATGTAAAACTGATTAAATAAATATTTTAAATTAAATAATATTGTGATGCTGAACAGTGTGATGTAGTATATATTCTTATTAATATGACTTGACCTTGACCTAGCTAAATAAAATAGCCAAAACATGTGGTTACATCATAGTCATCCCCATATGTAGTACCCAAACTATACCTAAGTCATCAATAGTCTGCATCTGTTCTTAAAGTGGTTACAATCAAATTTTAGTCACACTGAAATCCACTTCGATGACAGGGGAATATCATGGTGAGAGTATCATACATTTATGTATGTGCTAAACCCAAAGTTGTCTCCATTTCTTCATGTCCATTCATTTATTTTATTTATCCATTGTCACTTATCTGCCAACATCAAGTAGATTCAAACTTCCCTTGTATCCTAATCATTCAGGCCATTATAACAAAGAATAACACACTGCACAGATGTTTTAAAAGCTGAGATTGATTTCTCACAGAGTAGTAGGTTTGGAAGTCCAATAGCAAAATACCAGTAAAGTCGGCTTCTGCTGGGAGCTCTCCTCTCTCTCTCTCTCTCTCTCTCTCTCTCTCTCTCTCCTCTCTCTCTCTCTTATAGATGATGTCTATCAACTTCCTCTTCCACTAGCAAAGATGAAGAAGAAGAAACTACCATTACCAAGGACCAGAATGATGATCAGGCAAGAACTGGAAGAAAATAAGTGAGAAACAAAAGGCCAGTTGCCTGAAAACTGCAACTTATCAAGATTTACTACATTCCGAGAGCAACTGTCTTTCAAGGCCTTTCCTTACAGCCACTTTGTGAAAATTGTGGAGATGTGATTTTTATTGTTGTTGTTTGTTTTTATGTCATCTTGTATTTGTTTCACAATAAAATACTTTAATAAATGTTATAGGACATAGGCACTCATAACAATTTTAAATTAAATAACGTGTAAGGATAAGTAGTAAATACTTAGTTTTATCATTCAAAACATTAATCTAACCAAGATTTCAGAAACAGTATTTGTGATGGCTAGTTTTAACTGTCAATTTGACACATTATAGAATCCCATGAGAAGAAAGTCTTAACAAAGGACTGTATAGATTGAGCTGGCTTGGGAGTCTCTCTGTGGAGGATTGTCTTATTTATATTCAGTCAGGAAGCCCTGCTCACTGTAGGCAGCACCATTCCCAAGGCTTGGATTCTGGAGAATTTAGAAAAAGGAGAGACTGAGCTGAGCATGAATGCCTCCATTCACTCTCTGATCTCGATTGTGGATACAAGTAGTTGTCACAAGCTCTAATGCTGTGACCTCCCTGCTATGATAACCTATAAGCTAGTAATTATGAGCTGGCAATAACCCCTTTGCCCCTAAGTTGTTCTTGTCAGGGTATTTTGTTACAGAAGCAGAAAATAAGATGGAATCCACATAGTTGCCTACTTGCAGTAATTATTGATGGCAATACTACTGATCACGTGGGCAAATTTTCATAAGCTTAGCTCTGAAATTCCAGCTGACTCTGAATTCATTTTATGAAACATTTACTAAGCACCACTCTCTCACTCTTCAACATGCAAATTATAAAATGTTTGGCATCAGACTTTTAATAAAAATCTAAAATATTTATAACAGTTGCTAATGATTAATGAAGAACTCTTCTGAAACCCATATGTTAACTATTCACATCACCCTCTATTTTTCGAATCTGGTACAGATTCTACTCTCCTTCTTTATAAAAATAAATTAATTTTAGATAATAAATATATGATGAAAATAATAAATTTAATATGGCTGTCTTCTCCACTACCACCTGTTATATACTGACATTCACATGAACTTAAAATCTCAAGAAAAATGTGTACTTAGCACTTCAGAAATGCATGTTAAAAAGACACTGTCTGCTTTTGTGTCAGTATAAAATTGGGACTATCATAAAGTGATAATTAAAATTTCACTTGGAAATAACACAGTATGTAAAAGTTAAATGCCAATAATTTAGGCACACCCTTTCCAATTCCATGTGGAACCAGATGAAGGAGAAAATTAAGAAAACAGTCATCAGTCTTAAGCAGGAACCCAGAAGCTGACCCTTTAGCACTCGTGTGCAATTCTTCTGAATTTTAAGAGAATGGGGAGAAACACCAGTTTCTGTTATCATGGTATAGAATATGCTCTCTAATTTACAATTTTTAAAACAAAAATTTACCCTAGTGCAGGTGAAAGGCGAATGATCAATAATATTATAAGAATTAAAAATCTGACTTTTAACAGTAATGCAACATTAATATCAGAAAGATGCTAACACGCATTTCTAAAGCAAAATGTTCCTTTTATCTGTCTTAATATGCCCTGTGTATCTCACGATTTTTCTTATTTCTTGTTCACAGAGAAAGGAAAGGGGGAAAATAAGAAGCAACATATGTTACTTCTTATGTTAGCTCATTTAAGCATTTAATATTCACATTCTGACAGACAGTAGGTGCAACCCTTTCTCGGGTGTTGAGTACTCATGCCATAGTGCAGACACATGACTCAGATGCACCCAGATATTCGCCTACATACTCCCTGCCAGGTACTGGAGAAGTTCAATAACTCACAAGAGGTATTTCATTGTTCTCTTTCTGCAACCAGTGTCAACAATCCTTGGGATCATGAAGTCCCCCCTCAACTCATTTTAACTGCCAAGAAATTAAAGCATATACTAATATGCTAATGTCTGGGAGGACTGTGTGTGTGTGTGTGTGTGTGTGTGTGTGTGTGTGTGTGTGTGTGTGTGTGTTTCTTTTCTATATCTCAAAGGGATTTAAAAGGCTTCACAGAGCCCTCTTACTAAACTAAAGTTAGATTTGGGCATTTTCTCATAGAAAAATCCTATAAGAAATGACAGTTATACAAGAAGCAAAAATTCTTACATTCAAGGATTGTTGGATCACCTCACAGCCCAACATGATTTCTGAAGTTACAGCTATTGTGTAAGTGTTATAAGCAGAATAAAATGAGAAAGAATCAGAGAGAGGGGGAAGACTTTTTCAATTGATATGGCTCTCATTAGCCTTACCAAAGGTCTCAAAATCTACATCCATTTATAACTTTTTGATCAAAGGAGTTTTATCGTATGTTCATAGCTTAATACAGGAAAATGGGAAATATAAGCTTTTAGATCTCACAGCCATGTAAAAGTCAGATTAAAAGTCAGCATGGTTTGGGAGTAAATAATTATCCCAATCTCTGCTGTGGTCTATGAGCTCATATACTTGAAAACTCGCATATATGCAATGCTGAAATTTTACTAATCATTTTTGTATCTATATACAATTTTATCTCATTTAGATTGCTTTTAAAGGATAACTGACATCATATTGCCAACTTGAGGGATATCTGATACAGGATGATCAAGAATTTGCCTTAAGAAGGAGCTACACAGCAAGTTCAAGGTCAGTCTAGTGAGAAATTGAATTTAAATAAAACTATTATTTTCTCTCTTAAAATTCTGCTTCCTAATCCTTCAAATTCCCTCTACATCCACACATCTCCCACAAGAAAGCATGCTGGTGCCTGTCCTACGCTGTCTGCAGTGAGCACATCCTCTCCCTTGGGAAATCTCATGGTCCCGCCAGCACTCCACACAGAGGAGCTGCACAGTGTCTCATGAATGCTTTCCCCACCAGAGACTAGGCAGTACATGAGACATAGGCAAGAAGATAAAGGCAACTCGAAGTGCCTGCCAGAGGTAAAAAATGTCTCAGAAACTCAGAATAATTCCTTCGGCCTGATATTCCTCTGATCAATTATTTTAACCACTCCTTGTCAATTATGTCCCAAGATCAAATTTTGTGGATGATTGTTATAGAGGCCTCAGGAAAAGTGGCACATTGAGCTAACCTCCAGCAAACTTTGTGAAGAAGTAATGATGTCAGGCACATCATGGAATCAAATTCTGGGCATAGAATTAAAATGAACACATATAGAATGTCATCTAGTACCCAAGAACACAGATATTAAATACACATGCACCTGCATCTATACCAATATGCATATATCACATATGTTCATATATGTCCACATAGACACAGACACAGAAATGATAGATAGATAGATAGATAGATAGATAGATAGATAGATAGATAGAGCACAGAAAGACATAACATAGACACACAGATATATACACAGAGACAAATATACACATAGATAACACACACTGACACACACACCAAAAACCACAGAAACACGGAGTTACACACACAAACATATGCATACAGTTCACCACAAATTCACCCACACTGCCCACACACACACCATACATACCATAGCATAGACACAGAAATACATGTATAGAGAGATGATATACACAGACATACACAGAGACAGAGACACACAGAAAGAGAGAGAGGGAGAGAGAGAGAGAGAGAGAGAGAGAGAGAGAGAGAGAGACACCCAGGAAATAATAATCTGCTCTAAATGCTGAAATTCAATGACATGGCATTCAATCTCACTTAGCCTTGCCTTTATGATTCATCATCCTGGAGTGAAAGGTCAAAATAAAAGGCCAAGTAAGCTTTAACTGTTAATTTTATTAACTTTACAAGAGCAATGACAAATCCACCTTTAAATTGGGTGGCTTTATAGATACACATTTAGGTTACAGGTTGCCACAATAAAAACAGGTATCAAGTTGATTGAACCTGAATTTGTTCTCAGGATCCATTGCAAACAGCTCCTCATGCTTGACCTGCAGACAGAGAACCTGTAAAAGGTGCTGGAATGTGACCAAGGGGCGGGCGCCTGGTCAGGAGCAGGAAGCTGCCAGACAGTGCTGGAGGCCTGAATGCTGACACCAGACTGAACTGTGTAATGAATGCAGATTAGCAGATGTGGGCTTCAGCTCTTCCCTGGCAATCATGGCTTTTATGTATTAGGGCTCAAAGGGGGAAAATGAGAAATAGATGCTTTGAGTCAGTATTGTAAAAAAAAAAATCAATATAATACTGTTTCCACAGCTATTCATTTTTATTGTTCTGCTTTTGTGTTTACTTTTGAGATGGTAGTTTAATTACAACTTTTCTCTCTTCCATTTCCTCCCTCTAAACCAGTGGTTCTCAACCTCCCTAATGCTGCAACTTTTTAATGCAGTTCTCATGTTGTGGTGATCCTCATAAAATTATAAACCATAAAATTATTTCACTGCTATCCTCATAATTGTAATTTTGCTACTGTTGTGACTCATAATGCAAATATATGGATGCAGGATATTTGATGTGTGACCCCCCCCAAAGGGGTCATGACCCACAGGTTGAGAACTTCTACTCAACTCCTCCCATAGGCCCTATACTATCCAACTTCAATTTTTTGTCCTGTTTTTCACTCATTGTTACTGTATACATATCTATATTTGTATCAACATACATTTGCTAATATAGCCTATTGAGTTCATATAATGTTACTTGTATATATGTTTTCAGGGCTAACCAAACAAAAAATGAATTTACAGGGGTTTTCCTAAAAATAAATCATCTGAAGAGTACATTTAACAATTTTAAGTGTATAAAGGAATGTGAGGCTTAATCATGAGATTCTTATATTTGAATGAACTTTTCCTGACCATAATACCCAGAACTAAGCTAATAGCCAGGTCTCTTAAAGGCATCCATTGGCTCAAGGCTGCCTTCTGTGTTGCTTACTCTTCCCTTCAAAGCCAAATATCCTTTTCCTTTCCCATACCATCTGGATAGGACCTGACTTTCCTTCTCAATATGGTTGCTCACCATCTATGTCTTACCCCTTCCCTTGGGAGAGTTGGTGCTCCCGTGCCATCACGTGACCCCATGGGTTCTCATACGTCATCACTGATTTCCTCCTCTTTCACCAGTTTCCAGTGTATTTTATGTTCCACTCTCTTCCCATGACCATAAACTGCCCATTTATCTCCTCCTGCCCTAGCCTGGATGTTACTAATCTGAATCTATGAGGTTTCAGTCAACATGAGTAAATGGGATTTAATTCAGACATGATCCTGACATTTTTTTCTGCTTCTCTGACTTGTCTCAGCCTGTTCTGTCAGCATGAAACTTTATTGCCTTGTCCTTATATTTTGAAATCATACTCAGAATAAAACTCTTTATAGATAAATCCCAAGATGCTTTATGACCCTTACTAGCTTGAAATCACAGCAACTGAGCAACATTTTTGATAAAATATCTAAATGAAAAAGTAAGACATATCTAACAAAAACTAATTAAACAAACAGAAAGTGTAAAAGGTCAATGTCAAGGGCCTATTCAGAATAGCTCAGTATGTAAAGTACTTGCTACACAAGCATGACGACCTAAGTTCTGACTGCCAGCACCCAAGGGGAGAGCTAAGAAGGGCAGCCCACCTCTGTAATTCCAGTGCTGGAGTGCCAGAGACCAGCAAATCCCTGAAGCTTTCTAGCCAGCAAATCTATTATAATACATGAGTCCCAGGTTCAAAAAGAGACACTGTCTGGAAAATAAGATGGAGAGTGACTGAGGACCTTATGCAACATTAACCTCTGGCCTCCAAATACACACACACACACCACACACACACACAGACATGAACACATGCACACACACACACACAGGCACACGCACACAATGTAATGGCCATAGAGTAAACACAAAATCATCATTAATAATTTGACAAATCTGTCTAAGGGTCTTTGAAACTGTGAGGTGAGCCCTGTGAGGTTTATTTCAAGTGTTTTCTATGTTGTATGCTATCTACTAAAGTACATTATTGATTGTGTTGATATAGTCTTAGAACTTTAAGCAAAATAATTTTTCTTTGCAACCATACTAAAACATATCATAGGGAAGAATGCTCACAGATCCATTATAAAGCATTTATATATTTTACATTTGTTAAATAGCATCAATTCTGAGGCACAAAGTACAACAGGTCTTGATTTTATTGTCAGTTGAGGAGAGGTGTGGGTAATAACGACTACATAGTAAAAGTGGTGTCATAGATGCCATAAAACTATGATAAATGCTCTTGGATGGAGGTAATGGCTGCTCACTTGTTTTAGATTAGCAGCATGAACAAAGGAGATGTTTAAACAGACCCTGCCCAATGTAATAGCATTGAGGTAATTAGCAGGAGGACACAAACATCCTGTAAAGACATTGGCGAGCAACCTGGTCAAGGTGACATTGCAACTGAGAAGCTGACAGTAACATAAAGATTAGTAAGAGAGATGAGCACGGTGGTCTCTGCAGAGTCTTACAAGGCCACACTCAGCTGGCACTGGCCACTTTCCTCTGTCATTGAGGGGGAGTCTTATGAAGTCTGTGCCTCAGGAGATTTGTCTAGAAGCATTTTAGAAGCTAGTTACAGAATATGAGGGAGTAATGAAGGGGAAAACAGAGGCAAGGGATGATCAAATGAATAAAGGAATGAGCGTGCCACCTTAAAGCTTAAAGTCTTGGTGAATATCTGGCCATATTGATGTGGTAGAAGATAAAATCAGAAAGCTGGTGACATTTCTGAACTTTCTAGAGCAGAAAGAGGTGGTGTTCTCAGCAGAATTCATAGAAGGGGAAAGAGGGTCACATTAAAGAATAGAATGCCTTTCCCTTAGGTGGCATCTGTGGTAGTGGCCCACCCAGCTGTTCCTGGACCATGCCAAGTCTGGGCTTTCCATTCTGCTCACTAAAAATAACCTCAGCCCATACACTCACCTTCCTTCTGGGTCCCAGAGCATTTTTCTTCTGGGATACAATGTCCTTTGTATTTTCTGTATCTCCCCAGCTTCCTATCATTTTAATCACTCCAGAGTGTGTAAACAGCTGTGCTAACTCAGGAAACCCAGATCCTTTCAGGGAATCAAATGAGGTTCTGCCATTCTGGGTGGGCAGACCACCCAGCCCAGGTTCCTGTGAGGGAATGTGAGGAAGAACCTTTCATTAGCATCCTGAGCAGCATCACCAGAGGATGCTTGACTGAGCTAACTGAAGACACCCAATAGAATACTGAGCTCAGAATCCTAACACTGTCCTAACTGGTATGATGGTATGACTTTCTTTCCAGTAAACTTAGATCAGTCATTCTGCAAACATGATCAATGTTTTGAATTATGTAAATAAACTAGCTTATTTATATATTCTTTTTTAAATGCTTGCTCTCAAAATTAAATTCTGTCAAGTATGCTATAATATCTAAAGGTTTTAATGTTATCATTAATGATAGCAGCAAGCTTTCAAAAATAAAAATATTTAATTTTTGTTACTTATTCTGCCCCATGCATTCACCTTTAAATCTTGAATAGCAGTGAAATGTTGGATTTCCTGCAGGATTTGAATAGTTCATAGCTAACATTAACATTTAATGAAACCAAATAAACCAAGAAAATGACTCTAAAACTTAATAACTCAGGAAGGCACAGGCTTATTGTGCAATTATTAGACAAACCTTTGTCAGCTTATAACTCCACATGATTCAGAATTATTCTGTCTTAGAGAAAGTAAAAAACACACAGAGCCACACATGAACTTCTTTTTCTTCAGCCATTTGTTTTTTAATTGGTTATTTTATTTATTTACATTTCAAATGTTATCCCCTTCCCAGTCTCTCCTCCATAAACCCACTCATGAGCTTCTTAACAAGTATTGCTCTTTTCACCAACGTTTCAGTTTCACATGTGTATGTGTTCCTTTGATTGAAATTTATCTGAACTGAATGACAATGTGCTGGTGGAATAAAAGTGTCGTATCTTAGTCCAGCCACTGTTGACAGTAAGATGCCCTTATTAACTGAGGACTCGGGGAAAGCTGGATTTAGATGTTTTTGATACCTCATAACTCAAACCTGCAAAATTGTCCATCATTTGCTTCCTTCCCCACTATTCAACCATTCATTAAACATTGATTTGGCATAAATTACCACAAAACGCTAGGAAGGAATAAAGTCAGGAGCCTAAATAGGCATGACCATGCTTCCTAGGAAAAGCAATGGCAAATTACCAGCACCCTAAAAGTTCATTTTCCTAAAAGAAGGAAAGAGAAGAATGCTCAGAAAACAGAGAGTATGTACTAGAGAATTTAAAATAAATAAATGTCCAATGACAATACACACCAGGCCTGAGATGAAATGTGAAAGCCACTATGTAGAAACTTACACACGTTCCAAAAATAGCCTATTTGGTTGTCTCAGAAAGAAACAGCAAAGAAATCAAAAGATGGAGCCTAAAGAACCACAAAGGTAAGATGAGTATGGTGCCATTTGTATTTACTTAGTTACATTTTAAGCATAATAATGCATGTGGTATTGTCTACTTTCAACTTTTTCACCTATGGTATTTATGGTGATATGTGTGTGCACATGTACATGTGCATATGAGTAAGTGTGTGTGTCTGTGTATGTGGATATGTGTGTGAGTGTGTGTATGCATGCATGCCTGTGTGTGCATGTGTGTGTATGTATATGTATTGCTAGGTGTCTGTGTACTTATATGTGTGTGGATATGTGTGTATGAGTGTGTGTATATGTGCGTGTGTGTATTGCTAGGTGTGTGCACTTATATATGTGTGTGGCTATGTATGGATGTATGCACGTGTGTGTATGCACATGTGTGTGTGCATGTGTACTCCTAGGTGTCTATGTACTTTTTCTTTTAAGGCAAATGATCATTGTTTTTCCTGTAGGACATTTTCTCCATCTCCAAAGACACCAAGGAGTCGTCCATCTGTGTCTAAGTTAAAATGACAAGACATGTTTTCTTTGATTTATTAGTAAACAACTAAATAGCAACATTAAGCTTTTAGGAAAAGATTAACAACACAGCACTGTAGTACCTGTCAGGGTAATTTAAGTAGGAGCTGTTAAAAATGTACATTCTTCATAATGGAGCATTCACTCGTCTGTCTAATGGATGGGGCCACGGCAACACACCTTTGGAACTAGGGCAGCACGCTAAGGATGCTGAGCAGAGCTCAGAGGAAGCTGTGGTCTAAGACAGATTGTTGAAATCTGGTTCAATCCTGACTGCAAACAATTTCACCTAAAGTTTTGTTTGCTTAGTTGGTTGTTTTTTTTTTTCCCAGAAATATTAAATCTTCATGATATCTAAAACCAAATTTATTCAATGAAGCTAATGATTATTCACCAATTTTTCAGCTTTTTTCAATTATTTTCTCCAAAGAAAATCACCCCTGTACAAACAGATGATACTCCTACATACTAAATAGCAGCCAGATACAAGAATATGGCAAATATGAGAATTGTTTGTAATTGTGAAAATAAAGCTTGCTTATGCCTTGAAAGAAGGGCCATGATTAATAAAATTACTTTTTTCAGTAAGAAAGAAATGTTTGAGTGAAGATACTCTCAACCTTTAGTTGCTTCATTTAATTGAAAGTCATAAAACATCTTCCAGAGAGCATATACCTGACCCACCACCCACAAGTAAAGAGACATCATTTGGAGACATGTGAATTAATAGAAAGCTTAGCTGTCCCAGAAGCTAAATTTTCAAACTTGGTTCATGTCCTTACAAAAACATAGATAAATGTGATATTTCCATTATATTCCTTTGATTCTGAGACTACAAAGTGAAAGAGCACGAGGAGTCTGAATCATAGACATTTTCAGAACACTCACTCCTGTGACATAAATACCATGGAACAAAGGAAATTGTTGGCAAATATGTTTATTTCTCTTGAATTCACTCATTGATGGGACCTATATCTCATAAATTTTATTTACTTTTACAATACAACCCCAAGTTTCTTGATTTGGAAAGAATTCCTAACACTAATTCCTAAAATACACTAATTCCTAACAGCATCAACTTGATCCTATGTAATTAATACTGTACATTGGTTGGCTTTGAACTAAAGACAAAACCATGAGTGCAACCAGGATCAAAAGACAACCTCCACTTGAGTCTGTTGATTGGAACACTAACAAATACAAAGTGTGTCTTTTTTTAAAAATAAATTTGGAAGGCTTATATGATTATATTATAGTATGGAATAAAATCTCAGGAAGACTAAGTTATTTGGGAATGTCTAGCCCTAAATAAGATATATTTAGACAACGGATGAATGAGTATACTCAGAGACCAGAATAATGTGCAGGAAAGAAACCATGGCAGAGGCTTCCACTTAGGAAGCCTTCCACAAGTAGGAGCCTTCAGAGCAAAGACAACTGAGGCCTGACAGAAGAGTAAATCAGCCCTCATGATGCTGAAAAGCTACCTCTATAGCTAGTCATAAAACAATGAAGGAGCTGTCTCTGTAGTACTTATTTTAGGCCAATTAAGTGGCCTTGCCAGTGAATAGCATGGAGTTGACAGTGCCATTATGTGTCCAAAGAAAACCCATCAACAGCAAGAGAATAACACATGCCCATCTATCTGTGTTCACACAGTCCAAGTGATAGAATGTATCTGTACTCAGAAACATGGAGTTTATTATTGAACTTTAACAAATCTAACCTTCCACTAAAAGCAAACCATTAAGGTCTGAATTGTTATACATTATTAGGTGAAACCACACTTTAAGGATCATTTTGACTCAAGATGCTACTCTAAAGAGTACATTTGGGACCAAGGATCTCTTCTCCCACTGATATATAGCTCCCTTGCATATATAGCTGGAGCCATGGGTCCCTCCCTAAGCGCTCCCAGGCTGGTGGTTTAGACCCTGGGGGCTCTGGTTGGTTGGTATTGTTGCTTTCTTCATGGTGTTGCGAATCCTCTCAACTCCTTCAGCCTTCACTCTATCTTTTCCATTGGGAACCCCATGATCAGTTTAATGGTTAGCTGTGAGCATCTGCCTCTGAGTATGTCAGACTTGCAGACTTCTAAGGAGACAGCTATATCAGGCTCCTGTCAGCATGTACATCCTCGTCATGGGGGGGGGTGATATTCGAGGGTGGGGAGGTGAGGTACGGGGGAGGGTAGGTAGGGGTACACCAACATGGAGGCAGGAGGAGGGGAGAAGGGATAGTGAGTTCCTGGGAGGGAGGGGGAAAATGGGGTAAGGAGAGAACATCTGAAATGTAAATAAAATTTCCAATAAAAAGAAAAAAAATAGCAAAAAAAAAAAAAGAGTACATTTGACTTAGTGTACAGTTTTTTAATATTTATTTTAAATTCAAAGATTTTATATTATAATATGTATGATATGTTAAATTTATTAAAGATAGCATAATGATAATATCATATAAAAACATTTACTGAATGTTTACATTCTAAAGGTTTTTCCTGGATGTCCATAATAAAAGCAAATGCATGATGTCAAATGTTAAGTCCATTCTGTTGTCACAATAAATGCCCAAGATAGTCAACTGAAAGAAAAAGGGAGTACATTTTGGCTCATAGTTTTGAATGGTCAGCACCATTGCTCTTAGACCGTGTGATGAGGTAGCTCAATATGGTAGAAATGAGTACAAAATCTCAGACCTCAGGGCCAGGATACACAGGGGGAAATTGGGGCTGAGGTCCCACTATCTCCTTAAAATACATGGCCCACAACAGCAGAAAGACTTCCTGGCAGGCCCCACTTGTAAATTGTTCCATCACCATGTAATAGCACTAATTTGGGGCTTGTCTTTAACATCAAGGACTTCTAAATAATATAACCCAAGCAAATAAAAGAAATCAAGATTTCAAACTTACAGCAGTGACTTCTGTGAAGTTTTGGTTTTGTTTGTTTGTTTTAGTGTGTGTGTGTGTGTGTGTGTGTGTGTGTGTGTGTGTTCATCTGCTTGTGATGCAAGGACTTTACTTGCTGAGCCATCTTGCTGGCCCAAAGGAGAGACAAATGTCTAGGACAGCACTTCTGCTGCTGCTCCTTCCCCAACTTAACTAGACTGGCTTCATTATTCTACTTGGACCAGAACAGAACACTTCTGTGGGTGACATGTTTACTATCAAAATTTGTTCTGAAGAAGAAAGAAGGAAAGACAGAAAACAGGAAGAGGCATGAAAACAAGCAGAGCATAAGTCAGAAATAGCATTGAAACAAGAAAGAAAGAGGGGGCAGGAAGTGAGAGAAGCAGGAAGGTAAGGAAGGAGGGAGGGGAAAGGAGAGAAAGAAAAGGAAGGAGGGAAGAAAAGGAGGAAGAGGGAGGGGGAGGGAGGGAGGGAGGGAGGGAGGGAGAAAGGAAGGAAGGAAGGAAGGAAGGAAGGAAGGAAGGAAGGAAGGAAGGAAGAAGGAAGGAAGAGAGAGAGAGAGAGAGAGAGAGAGAGAGAGAGAGAGAGAGAATGAATCAGTCTAGAAAGAAAAGAGTAAGCAACACAAGCACTGGTGGACCTTCAATCTGTTCCCTTCTCTGCAGAGTTTGTGAGATCCACTCCCCCACCCCAAGGCATGGGGTAGTCTGGAATGCTCTGGCCCTACTCAACTTTATTAGGCATCTCCACTCACCTCTTCCCAGGCACAAGAAAATTCTTAAGCACACTCTCTGTTCCCCACACCACAGGAATGAGCTGAAGGGCACAGTTTCCATTGCAAAAGCGGTGGGGAAAACAAACATGGTGAAAAATTTATAATGAGTTGATTATATCTTTAAATGGTAGAAACTGTAATGTGTGACCTGTTTCCAAACCATAAAGGAAATGCATAGCCAGACTCTGCAAAGAAAGATTTCTCCGTTCACAGGGTGACTCTTTGATAGCAGCTATGATGACGCAGGGCAGAGACAGATGTGCTGCAGATGTGTGGAGAGATTTTCCATGTTGGTTCAACAGAAGATTTGAATATTGGGTTACTATCCAATGGGCAGTGCTACCATCAACACTGTAACTCATTCTGTGAATGTGAGACCCCAACGATCTATTCTCTGTGTCTTCAGCTTTGTCCACCCGGCCTCTGCAAGTTCAATCTGGAGAAACAGTTCCCTTCAAGACAGTCATCTACCTTGGGAGACCATCTTTCTGTCTTTTCTGTCTTTCCTATTCACAATTCTCTCCTTTAAATCTAACTCAGCTACTACCATGTAAGGTTCCTAATTTTTTTTTATTTTGTAAGTGCTAAAGATTCTTCAATACCTTCTCATTGCCTCCTCAACTAACTCATCAATGTGGCAATCTGCACAATGGTCCCAAGCTCTCATCCTACAACCATGGAGCATCGTTTCTCCTTCATCTACACTTACTCTCTCTTCCCCACCCCACCCCCACTCTGGAACCATTCTGACTTAGAAGACTTTTTATGTTGACTTCTTTTGAAGACCACATTTTCCCATCTTCTGACTTTAATTCAAATGATTCTTCATCCACCGAATAGTTTATGACTATCCTAGCCAGCTCTGAGCTTTTAAAAACTACATATTTCATTTATTAATCTGTTTATTTGTATGGAGAGTTTCCATGGCATGGTTGCCAGATTTGATAGCAATTGTCCCTAAATGCACTAATCCATCTTGATGGCCCCGGCTCTGAGAGATCTACACCTTGGCTTAGACTAACCATTAACGCAGTGGTTCTAAATTGGTAGGTTAAGATCCCTTTTGGGGTGTGAGAACCCTTTTAGAAGGGTTCACATATCAGATATTTATATTCCATCTCATAACAGTAGAAAAATTACAGTCACAAAGTAACAATGAAATAATTTTATGGTTGGGGGGTGGTCAACACCTCATGAGGAACTGTATTAAAGGGTTGTAGTGTTAGGAAGGTTGAGAACCTTAAAGAATTGCCTTAAAGAAAAATGTTTTTAAAAATCAAGTTCTATACTCATAATCTCTGTAAAGCTTGAGTTTAAGTGAAGGTTGTGGTCCTGTGAAAGTGTTGCATTCCCCAGCTGGAGCTGCTGCCACTTCTCCTGTTTTCACACCTCATTCTCTCTCTGGTCAGATGTATTCAAAGTCTTTTTATCAACATCTCTTCAAAGCCTATGGATCACCTTATCTATAAAAGATATTCTCTAAAGTCTTTTGGGGGATAATTATTATAACTTCTTAATATTTTAGAGAAAGGCAGAGAAAAGGATTGATCCTCAAACCGTGGTGTCCAATTGAAAGTCCATCTTTACAAAAAGTGCACACAGGAGAACAGAAACAGTCAGGGCCTGCTGGGAAGACTGCTTAGTTCTGTGATGGTGATTCCACCAATGGGCCTTGTGTTTACAGAGTTGCTCTGTGTTCTCAGGAAATATGGGTCTCTACCATAACTGCTTCCAGCAAAGTACAGATCTCTGGGCACTGTGTCATCAACGCTCTTAGAATCCATCTTGCTTAAACACATATCTCCCGCCCTGCTGCTCCTGTATGAGAAAGTACCTGCTTCCCATAAAATGTCCTGATCCCACCAGAACCACTGAGCCTTTCGATTATAATCATACACCTAAAGGGATTAAAGAGAAAAGCTTATTCTGTTATTTTAAATCCACTGAAAGTGACTATTGAGCCTTTGTTTTCCTGCTAGGGAGCATAAGTTAACTGGGAAAATTACATTCCCAAGCCTATCCACCTACTGTTAGTGAGGTATAATTATTGTTATTAGGGATTAGTAACTGAGTAGATGCCTTCTAATTAACAGAAGCTCTAAAATTCGGCCTGAGAAAATACTACTGAAGAGTAATAAATACAATGTCTCGGATTGATTTTCTTTGTGTTTAAACTTACTGATTTTGATTTATTGATATGACTTAATTCTTATTTGTTATACATCAAATTAAAGTGTAAGCATAGCTAAAGTTGTCCCCAAGGATCTCAGTTGTACTCATCCTTATGTGGACTCATGTTGTCTCATAGGAGCTCTGTACAGGATGTCACCATTAGAGAGAGAAACAGGCCTTTAGGAAATAATCTTCTGTTTAGGAAATGGGACTATCTATTCACCCATAGTATTCATGAGGAACCAACAGCCCCTGGACCTTACTCCTTTCCTGGCATGGAGGTTCTTCATCCTTCTTCCTCTCTGAGTCCCCTTGCCCATGAATCCTAAAATCCCACCTCTGTCTCCCTGCCCAGCCATTGGCCCCAGCAGCTTTATTTACTAATCAGAACCAACTGGGACGCTCAGCGTCTTACATGTGGATTCTCATGTATTTTGGCAACTCAATTAACATAATACAAGCATTAGACCATATCCACAACATCAGGTAATTTAAGTGAAAAGATATAACATTAGAATATAGGCCTGAGAGGTACAGAAAAGAGAGCATAGCAAACACCTAAGAGCAAGGGAAGAGCGGCCCTAGGGTGCCCCATGATTGAACCTAGGGCAGCAAAGATGTAATATAGAATTTAGTAAGTAATAACTCATGGGTATCAGAGGGGAGGTGTTAGCCACATGAAGGTTTTGTAGTGGCTCAAACATTAAGCTGTTTAAGGCATATTAAAATATAAGGCTGTGTGTGTGTGTGTGTGTGTGTGGTGTGTGTGTGTGTGTGTGTCTTTTACTCGTGTACCAAGAACATTGGGGTGGGTATCATTCTGTCACCAGGTTGATTTGAGTAGAGGTTAATTGCAACTGCAACAACCCGATCCCAAAGATAGTCTTAGATGAGTGCTAGACCTTCACGTACTCACTTCCATCTCTTCTGGTTCTATTTTCAGGGCAAACACATCTAAATGATGCAATAATCCTCTGAACTGACTCAAGATTAAGCTTCCAAACAAAGGAGTAAGAACGTCCCTATGTGACTAGCTACCACATCTGGTCTTCTCTTTATCTCTTCCAATTCCTCAAAGAATGTAAGGTCAGAATTTTGCCCCTTCACACAGAAGAGAGTCGCTGACATCATATACTCTTGACATTAGGTCAAGATGCACCCAGTTTATAATAATTTGGATTCTCAGACAACAAAGCAATAAAACATTGAGATCAAAATTAACATATTTTAAAATATATTGTTTTATTCAACCTATTGTACTTGAAAAGATAACATTCCCTTAACCTCTCATTTTATTTTTCTAAAAGGAATCAAGAAGAAATCGATACATTTCTCTTTTTCATTATAATTTTTATGTATACTGTATTTTCAAGTATACATATTTCAATGAAATTTCAGTGTAAAAATCTCATTTTAACCTGCTAGCAAGGCTGTTATGGAGGCAAAGTGCAATTAACAGCTCTAGTTTTATAAAACAAGAAATTAAAACTTAGAAAGTTAAATGTCACAGTGTAAAAACATGGAAGCAATGAGTCTATATATCTCAGGAGGATTTTATTTTTTAATCACATCTCAGGTCCCTTAGTCCGTAATGTGCATCTTCTATCTGAGTCTTTCCTTTCCACCCTCTTCTGCAGATTTGAATAGAACACCACATGCAACACCATAGGGAACCTTTGAACAACAGCTTTAATACTTTATCATCAACAACCTAAGAATATTCTACTCTGTGTCGGTAAACTTTCTGAACGAAAACAATCACCAAAACAAGCAGTTTGTGCCCCTTAAATTTACATATACTTAGTACAAATACATATAATTAATCATTTCTAGTTACCCAAATGCTGACTTGTTTTTATGGTCAGTTTCATGAAGTTGGTATGGATAGTAAAATCATCAACCCAAAACTGCTGACAGATAGTTCTGAAGTATGCAAACACATTAATAGACAGGTATACTTTAAGTCCGTTAACAAAATACTTGTTATTGTGAAATGATAAGGAAAGAAATAGTACCCCTCAGGCAGCATCAAGTCCACGGCCAGCCCAATGCTTGATTAATTTTTATTATCTTCTTCTTCTCCAGGGTGTCTAAGTTCTCTAGGGATTATTTTCTGCATGTGCTCAATGAATGCATAGTTAGATTTTTAATTTCCTTATATTGAGAGAACATTTTTACACTGTTTCTAGCTCCATCTCTGAGATAACTTTTTGTTTAAGAACCATCTATTTCTCACAGGAAACATTTTTAAAGACTGCGTTCTTTCAAGGAAGTGGAACCTTCCCCCAAGGGTTCTGTAAACATCTAAATTATCTCAAAAATATAAATGATGTTCTAAAACACCTCTCCTAATCACCTTGGCATTTAGTCATTCATTCCTTCTTCTCAATTGCAAATACACATGACAGGGTTGAGGAGATCAATCAGTCAGCAAAACACCTACCATGCAACATGAAGACCTGGGTTCAATCCCCAGTGCCCATATAAAAATATATTCTCAAGCATGCCCCTGTAGTTCTAGGGCAGGAAAGTCAAGAAAGGCAAATTCCTAGAGATCACTGACCAACCAGATTAGTCAATGACTGAGCACTGGGTTCAGTGAAACTCTGTCTGAGAAGATACAGTGAAAAGTGACAATGGATGATACCCAGTTACTATCTTTGAACTCCTCATGACCACACCCACAGCAAGACGCACACAAACAGGTGGAAATGCATAGAATACATGCTCTAATACACATACAAATATACATAAAGCTTCATGAAGTAGTTGTAATTATTCACATATACATCCTAACTGTTATAAAGTCTCTGAAAGTACCTACATTCTTAAATGTTTGTCCAAGGAACCTTTAAAGAAATAAGCAAAGGAACAAACATAGCAAATAAAGCAGATGCAGTAAGGAGCAGCAAGTGCCTCTGCAGGCTAACAGTGAAGGGAAGCTACTCTCTGTGTGCAGAGCAGTTACAGAAGAAAAACTATTGCCTCCCCATGGCTTATCAGGGAAGTTTATGTGCTGATATCTGCCCATTGCTCGAAGAATCAGAAGGTTCAATGTCTAGATAGATAGATAGATAGATAGATAGATAGATAGATAGATAGATAGATAGATAGATAGATAGATAGATAGGCAGATGTATGCCTGCAAAAGCTGTGGAACTAATACTTAAGAAATTTTTAAGTCCAAGTCCTGTTTCAAATCTATCAGAATGAATTCCCTAGCTTTGTGTGTAGACATGGGGTTTCCTCAGTCAGAATCCTTCCTGCCAACTGAGAAAAGGATTTCCCTTTTCCTGTGATATTACAGTTTTCCTCTAATGAGATGTATCGCTTCCTTCCATTCTGACTTGTATGGTGACACCACCTGTGGCCATCTGCTATCAACCTGACTTGCTATGCTTATCTCTGCCACTATCCCAGTGTCTCTCCACATTCCCAAAGTCACCATGATATTTAGTCTTCAATATCTGCAAGACTTCCTTTGTTATTACTGAGAACAAAACATCTATGTTCATGTTTGTGATGGCATTTCTATAGAGGATTGACTGAGGGTAGGAGTCCGACCCCACACCCCCAGGGAATGTGGGAAATCCTGTCCCTTGGGTGAGGGTCATGGTCTGAATAAAAAGAGAAAAAACAAGAAAGTGAGCAGAACACAACAAATGACTGACTGACTCAGTCTGTCTGACTGAGGACTTGATGAACTGCTTCTTAGCAATCCTACACTATGTCTTTTCTGCGGTGATGATCCTTTCAAACTGTGAGCCAAACCAACTTTTCCTTAAGGTGTTTGTTGTCAGTATTTTGTCAGAATACAAAAAACTGGAACCAAGACACCCATATCCTGACTGTATGACAGCTCCAGGATGGTCACTTATTATTGCAAACCCCAGAAACTTACACTTTCCTATGTCGAGTATTAGACTGAAAGACATGCTGATTGCTATATTCATCTGGTATCTATTTTTATTCAAAGCACTTGATTATATTTTGAGAAAAAATTAAAAATATTTACAATTATTTCAAAAAATTAAATAAATAAATCACTACCTCAGCTTTCTCTGAGAGAAACACTGACTTTTCCAGGTGGGACACTATTATCAGTCTGCAATGGTTTAAGTATATTTTATAGAGACTCATTATTCCTCTATCAAAACAAAAATAGACTTATTCCTAAAAATATTTGTGAAAATACATAGTCTTGTCCTATAAATGACAGATGATTATTTCAGTATCATTGAAGATTATAAGTAAAAGAATACAGTTCATTAAAATTATGAAAAAGCAATCCTACAATTCCACTGTAACTACTAAATAATCAAATCCATCCCAAGTTAACAATGTGGAGGTTAATCTGGTATGGAATGTTTTGTTCAAATATATAAAGGTCAACCAATTCAGTTAGTTCAGCATGGTATGTATAGGTTATCTCTACTTAAGCACAGATTAGTTACGTTTGGTGTAATTTTCATTACCCAATAGATTACATTCCTTATGAGTTCCTAACTATTCCTCAGTGTCACTTTTTAATCTAAAACTCTGGATGCAACTCAGAATTCTTTATGTTTCAAAAGTGACAGTAATAATTGTATATATTTTCTCTTTAAGAAGGCCTTTCTATTTGCCTCCATTTTTTTTTATTCCAGAAAAAAAAAAAAAAAGAGTGATATTGCTTTTAGCTACAAAACACTTTGCAAATGGACTTGGCATTGCAAAATATCATCACCTCTGTAAAGGAAGGCTAGAACATACAGAAACACTGAAATCTACTAGTGAAATCCTTCATCCCCCCATTCCAGCAGGTGCTAACATGGAGCCCCAGGTTTCAGCAAAAGCTGCTGCAAGTGATCTTGGTAGTTTCAAGTTAAGGTTATAGAATGCAGAATTGCAGGACAGCTCTGGGTTGTAAGCAGAAAGTCTTGAATTCATCTGCTTGAGAACTGTCTGTACCTACCCCCAGCATCCCAGCACCCAAGCACTCCGGCACACACCGGCACACTGGCACACCGGCACCCCAGCACCAAATGAAAAAGCAAATCATTATGGTTTGGTATTATCTGCAGTTACCATCACTTGAAAGTACTAGTCAAACTTTTGAAAAAGATGACAGAATTAATTTCATGTGAATCTCAAAAACAGAAAACGGCTTGCTAGAGATTGAAAGTGTATCCACATAAAAAAATATGCTTTAGATGTGTATGATTTATTCAGATTGGAAACAGTGAAGCAGTGTGTATAGGAAAAAAAAATGATTAGTAGCAATACAAAGCTTGGGAAAGCTAACTGGAGAGTGGACCTTAAGTAAATCACTGGGCAAAAAGCTTGTGAGTCTATTTAAAAGTAAGTGTGACTATATATGAGCTCCCTAGGAGTAAAATACTTACTTGTAAACCCATAGAGAAGTCTGTACCCATTCATTCAAGTGAGGCAGGCTACTTTGAATATAGTAGATAGAGCAGCTGCCTAAAACATTCTTTCTTCACTATGAATTTTATTTAAAACTAAAATACCCATACTACTATAATAGACATTCTATTGATGGCAACATATTAGAAAAAGAATTTCCCACAACTGGCAAAGGTGAGTCTAAGTCTAACTTGACAGTCTTTGGCTTCAATATATTAGGAAGGAATATAACATGGTGTCTGTTTTATGATGGAACTACAAAGTATATTTTATTACAAAAGAAGACCAATTGATAGTCATATGTCTTCCTCCTTATGAAAACCAAAGTGCAAAAAGGTTTCCCTAAGCTTTGATTCAAACATTTTTATTTGAACTATATCTTGAAATGTTAGTAATTTAATCTTCTGAGTTTTAATGTCAAAATAATGATATTGTTTTATTAAAATATTGGCATTTTAAAATAAGGAAAAATAAACATTAGAATTAACATTAAAATTAGTTTTGCTAATTTAAACATTAAAATTAACATTAAAATAAAAATTAAAATTATATTGTTGGTTTTGAACATAAGTACTCAAAAATTAGTCACATTCTTTCCTTTATGTATATGAACCAAAGCTATCTATATGTATTCTCAAACATACAGGTCACTTTAACAAATACAGCTGATAGTCTATCCACCTTGCAAGGTACAAGAAGCCCCTTATAAGGATAATATTGATTACTACCATCCTGAACAAAAAGAGCAGGCAGATCATCTATGTCTGAGACATCAAATTTACCATGCAACCTAGCTGATGGTAGTGGGGCACTCTCTCATTTTAAATTTAATTAATCTGCTATCAATTGAAAATTGTTCTGTTGCATATTTAAAACTGTATCCTTTGCATTAAAAACTGTGCTTGTGGTTTTGTAAAACTGCTCTCTTAACAACTGTAGCAATTAAACCACAGTACAGTCAGATTCCCACAGGCAGCAAAAAGCTATCTTCCAGAGCCCTTGAGAAAGGACTTGTCTCGGAGGTGGCTGTACCCAAGGCACTTGATTCAGATGAACAGTTGTGGCCCTTGGAACACTTGAGATTGCCAAACGCAACCATAGTAGATACAACAGTGCTGGCCACATTAGCAAGGCTGGATCTAAGAGGTTATTAGTCTAAGAGTGTAGTGTTCAGACATAGGTCCCATTTGTATTATTGTCAGAAAGTCAAGGTTCCAGCCCTCACCGCCCCCCCCCCGCCTCCATCTATCTATATTACGACTTCCCCCTGCTTTGGAACCATTGAAACAGGCCTGCAGTAGCCTAACCTGCCTTCTAAAGGGAAAGGCTTTGCTTCTTGTCATGCTCTTCTCTGGTTGTCTTCCCCAATCTTCTTTCCAGAAAATAGCATCTATAGGTTGTGTTCAATGATTCCTGGGACATCATAAGGGAAGAGAGAATCAAAACGTTTACCATCTACATCGCCATACATACCCTACCTACTTCAGCTCTTCACCATAAATAAGCCAAACATCATCTCAGAAGCCACATCTCTTAGAAATACCATCACACTGTGAACTATAATTCATTTCACTATACCTTATCTTCAAAGAAACAATCTCACCAGTTCTTAATGCCCCTTCATCCCTACAACCATAATTTACTCTGTATGTTCTCTAGTGGAGCATTTTCGGGGTTCAGAAAAGGATGACAAGATGGGTAATTGTGATTCAATGTGGCTATAAATTAGACAAATACTCTTCAGGGTCTCAAATGTCCTGGATGAGCAAATTCAAGTAGCGTTCAAAATAGGTTGATGAAAGCACAAAGAAAGATTTGTCTTGTTGGTCATTTTCAGTCCTCTCTGGGATGAGGATGGGGGAATCCCATAATTGCTTTTATGGTCTTTGCAAATTGACCATCAAGATTGTGTGAGCCAGACTTGAACCCTAAGATCCACACCTGTGCCTAGTGTTCCAGCATGGGGGTGAAGAACAGAGCTAACTGAGCAAGCCAATGGCAGGTTCCTGTCTCCTAAGCTCCCTGCTGGAGTCCACTTCTGCACACTTAGGATTTTACAGCACCTAACAGATTTGGATACTTAGCTCCCTGGCTGAGAAATACAACCAGTGGAAGGAAAATGCAGCCATTGAAACAATTCTTTAGAATGAACAATAAATTAAAGGGGAAAAACAGCTTACTGTGAAAATGAGTTAGAAATATAACCCATACATTACCCCCACTGAAACACAATGGAGATGAAGATCTGGGGGTAATAAAGTCAGAATTTTTGTATAGTGAAATTCATGAAATGGTTTAAGAAATAATACAGCAACTGAAGCCCCCAATCTGCAGAACTACAGGGATAATATTTTGTCCTAAAATGAACATGAATCTGTTTTGCTGGGTCTAGAAAGATGGCTCAGTATTTAAAACACACTACTGCTCTTCTAGAAGACCCAAGATTGATCCTAAACACCCATGTGGGATGGCTCAAAAGCAGTCTTAACAGCAGTCCAGGGAATCTGACACCTGCACTCACATGTACCTATCCTACACAAAAACACATACATGTAATTTTTCATTAAAAAATAATCTTTTTATTATCCAGTTTATACTATCACAGTTAATGGTTTAAAATAATATCCAACTAGATCCCCTTTCATTAAAATCACCAATAAAAATTGTTTTGATGTGATTCCATATCCCCAGGAACAACTAATGGGAATACAGTAGAGGAATCATATAGGTTTGAAGATTCTTCTATTGGAAAAGAATATATGAGATACAAAAATAGAAATTAAATACCAAGCTAAAGTGAGTGCTCTCAGAAGTGTGTATATTTTAAAGGTTTACTTCACTTAGAAAAGACCAGATTATTCAACTACTAAAAATCAGGTCATTATGTTGTTGCCATTCTCAGAGCAAATGCAAGTCTCAAACTTTCAAACTCCTTTGAAAGTTTTACATCAAACCCAAAATAACCCTGAGGCAAAGAGAGACTCAAAAGGATTCTAATATGAAAAATTGTAGTGAATTTATAGATTTATTTTTAACCAAATTCACCACTAAACACATGTACAGAAAAAAATTTTCAATTTCAATTTTTGTTTACAGGTGTGAATCTACATCTACAATCCCTGGGTGTCAAAAAAATCTGCTTTTGTAGATATTTTGAAATATGCTCTTTCCCAATTAACAACTTACATTCAAGACTCTATAACTTGTTCCATGAACTCAGAGGCCATGGACTACCTTAGAGATAAGACTGAGTCTGTGATTAAAAACCTTCCACCAAAATGTGAATGTTCTCCTAACTGTATTTAGGAACACTTTACAAGTCAAAGAGCACTGGCTATGAACAGGAATCTACCTAAGGTTCCTAAGAGCACTTACTCCATCACAGATAGAGTATTTAAATTAACCACTTAAGCTAAAGCATGGTGACCAATGTAATGAATCAGAAACTTGAGTTATATTATCTCAACCAAATTATTAATGGGGAACCATTAAAGATGCTGGTGCCTGAACAAGAATGAGTGTGTCCCAACTCGAACTATGCAGTTTTCTAAGTGACTTTCTTTTCTCTTTTGAAAGGGAGAATATCAAGGTAGCAGAATGCCAGAACAAAGACTGACCTGGTGTTTACATGAACTCATTTTAGTGGAAACTCCTGACTTACCTAAATGCCAGTTAACCTCCATACATATGTATGCTGTCATGCAAAAGCTTCAATTCAAGGATAGTGAAATTGCATTTGAAAGGCAAACACACAGTAACAATCGCTACTGAGTAAAATTTAGTTGCAAGAGTTATAAACCTAAACCTTGATTCCCGAGGAAATGTTCATGTTTGAAAAAGTACACACCTAAATCCCAATACCTGTGCAACTTAAAGGAAGATGGACACACAGCTAGAGGAGAAAGGTGAGCCTCAATGTCACCCATCTGTGAAACTCACAAGCTACAACAACGACAGGTCTGACAAAATGTGCCAACTGTCCAAGGAAATGTACAAATGTTATAAAAGAAACCAACTGCTTTCTGATTGAATCTAAGAAACACTCCATGGCATGGAACTTATACCTGGCACTGTTAATGGGGTCAAGAACCTATAGCTGAATAGATCATAGGCCCCGAGGAGAACCCAGTACAATCATTCTGTTTATAGCTAATGGGAGAGGGAGAGTCAGTTTTCTTTAATAATGGGATCCACTGATATGCTGATCGCATTCCAGGGAAAGTCTCACCCCCAAGATTACTAGGCAACACAAACTGGACTCCTAAGGAAACAAAAATAGAAAAAAATGTAATCTCAGGGTTAGTTAGAAAAGGATGGGAAAGTAAAGAGGTGGTAACAGGAGGAGTTGGGGTGAGGTAAATATATTCAAAATACATTGGATGATATTCTCAAAGAATTATAAAAATATTGCAAAAAAATTCAAAATAAGAGTGAGTTCAGCTTTGCGGCTGTTTGCATGTTTTCTGGTCTCCTTGTTGTATGCAACACACTGCACACCATTGGTTAGGTGTCAGCAGTGACCAAGTGAGCGGAGCCACTGCTCTATGTCCAGAAGAAAGAACAGGAGCTGCTTTATTTAGCTGGGAAACACCTACAGCTACTTTCTAGGATACCATCTCCATAGCACACCCCAAGCTAGGGTGCTCCTGATTAAAATGTTTCTTCCATTTTGAATCCCTCTCATCTCTTAAGATGCTTTATAACAGAGGATTAATATATAATTTCTGTGATACATACATAAATACCTACAATAAGTATTGCTTTTAAAATTCTACCAGGACCACAGTATTTATTGTTAGAAGACAATTTTGTGAAGATACTATCTGTCATTTAACATTTTTTCATGCAATGTATTTTTTGGTTTTTTTTTTTTTTTTGAGAAAGGAGTTTATTTAATTCACTATTGCATATAACAGTTTATTATCAAAATCAGCAAGGGCAGAAACTCAAAAAAGGGCAAAAACCTGGAAGTAGAACATAATTAAAGGCTATAGATAAGTGCAGATTACTGGCTTGCTCCCCATGGCTTGTTCAGCTTGTCTTTTAAAAATTATTATTATTTATTAATTTTCTTATTTACCTTACATTCAGATGACTGCGTCCTCCATTCTCCTCCCAGTCCCTCTCTTTCCCTTCTTCTCCCCATCTCCCACTTCCTTTCTCCTCAAAAGTGAAGGGACCTCCCATGAATATCCAACCTCTTTGCCTTATCAAATTGCAGCAGGACCAGGCTTATCTTCTGTTGATGCTAGACAAGGCAGCCCAGTTAGAGGAAAGGGATCCAAAGGCAAGCAACAGAGTTAGACACAGCCCCTGCTCTAGTTGTTAGAGGTACCACATGACAATCAAGCTGCAATCTGTTACCCATATGTAGAGGGCCTAGGTCTGCCCCATGCATGCTCTCTGGTTGGTTGTTCTGTGAGTCTCTTCTTGTGGTGTCCTTGACCTCTCTGGCTAATTCAGTCTTTCTTCCAGTACAAGATTCCCTGAGCTCCACCTAATATTTGTCTGTGAGTCTCTGCATTTGTCTCATATTTTAAGAGCCTAGTTATAGGAGAAAAATATTCTCTTCAAATAAATCACTGTTGCTATCAAGGAGGGTGCATGTGCTATGGAGAGATATTTGTCTTCTGCGCAATAAGAGTTCATAACTAAATAAAAATTGAAAAGTATTTGAACAAATTATGCTACAACAAAAATAAAAAAATTATCTCCCATGGAAATAATACAAGGAAGGAAGCTTAAATGTTTCGCTGTATGTGGGGTCGGAACCCCGTGGCGTTGCATGGCATCCTCCTATGGTAAACCGTCTTCTGCCATCTCTCCTATTTCTATGATTTTCCCCCATACCACAGAAGCATGACTTCTGACAAGGGAGCAATTCAATAGGAAGCAATGTCAGATCACTCCTCCGAACCACAAAAACAACCTGGTAGCTGGTTGAATTCAGTCATTAACTTGTCAGTTCAGGTTTATATAAGGCAAAATGTCTTGAGAAAATGAACTGTGTTTTTGGCTAGCATAGTTAATTCAACCAAAATGGTCTAAATGTCTCAATCTACTCAGATTTTGCTTCCTCTCATGGGTTTCACTTCATATTTATTTTACTATAATATTTTATGCTATTATATGAAATATGTCATGGAGAAAATACTGAAACAATTCTTCCCTGATAAGTGTAAGAAATAGAATGAAACTGTGTAAAGTCCTCTTATATACTTAACATCTATTGGTTAGGTGTTAGCCACAAATTAATCGATTTCTCCATCCCAACTTTGGGAGGCACTGTGGTTTGTCCATCTAATGACACTATCACCTTTCTCCCTTGCTGAATGTGTCCTTTTTTTGTTGAGACATGTAAACATTTGACCCAAATAACAAGGGTGACCTGCTCACTAGTTTAGAACCATTTGTATACTTCTGTTTTCCTGGAATGGTCAATGGAAATACATCTACGCTGACTCAGCTGCTGACTAATGAGCAATAAATGAGTATCTGAAGTATCAGAAGCTTTCGTTTTGTGTGTTCATATGCAGAGAGACAACCTACAGAAACACTTCGGAGTAATTTGGAGCACTATTGAGTGAAGACTGAAGTAGAGTCACCTGATAAATCATTGGACTTAGGTAAGTTAAGACCACTGGAGTACGTACCATTATCCTTTATCCTCCTAAGATAAGTTTGTTATAGTTATATTTAAGTGTGATATAATTACACCAAAACACAGGCAAACAAATATCATCCTAGCAATTATGATGTCCTTTAAGCCAAAAATAAATAAAAATTAAGCATTTTTAGATTTTTTTTTACTCACTTTGCATAGAAATTAGCAGCCTGGAAATAATGCCATAGCAGATACCAATCATGTGTAAGAAAACATCTTACTGCCTTCACAACAAAAACACAACCTCTTCCATATAGTCATATTATTCGGATAGACCGAAACAGGCCTTCCAAAGTCTCGACTCTATCTCTCACCATCATTTTAAGATGTGTAGTTCACTTTGACATAGGAATGTGAGGATACTTACTCTGTCCGGCACTGTGAAGGAATACAACAGAACAAAACCTTCATGGCTTTGTCTTAGAAAAGTTGGTTCTACGGTAGGAATATTTACACGGCAATTTAACCTGTATCTCAACCCTATCAAGGAGTGTCGCCCTGCTCAGATTCATTTGGAAGATCAGGCACAGGTGTGCTTTGAAGCTTATAAATCATGTCCCAGTCCTTTTAAAATAACTTCTGGAAAACTTGAGAAGCAGAGAGTGTGAATCGGCCTATGCTCAGGGGGGTGGCCATGTTCATTATATTTACTATTATGACATATTCGATTATTTTCTCCCAGTGCCCCAAAGGCACACACTTTCCAAAAAGGAAATACAGTTCTCTCTGTTTGGCTCACATAATCCAGACCTGCAGTGTCAGTGCCTGGAACAAATTACTGTTTATATTAGAAACTTAGTTTAATAAATTAGGTCTGGTCTATGAACTGTCAAAGTCCTTATAGTCTGCAATTCATATAGAACAGATGCCTTCTCCGCAACGCTGAGCTAGAAGTGGCCGACATGATTGCTTCCTCCCTGCCATTACTACATTCCGTAGGTTTAGTTATCTACTGCCCACAAAAGAATTTAAAACAATTTAAAAGGGCATCTGGAATAAAGCACTCAAAGCGAAAAATGTCTTTCCATACACAGTAACTTTCTGTTTGGGTCAGAGAATTATTCAATAATTGGCACTTGTTTAAATAGACCATTCAAGATCAGCTTGGTTTTCCAATCACAGATTGAGTTACAGGACTATTTACCCCAAACCCACTTAGCAAGTCCTAATTCCCAGCATATTTGTGGCATTGCTGTGATTAACAGAGTTGCTAATTTTTGTGTAAGATACAAACACATCTTTCAAAAGTGCTGTAAATAATTCACTAATTTTCCCACAGATTGTTTATAAATTATGAATTTTAGTTTACTTGCCCTAGTTTAGAAAATATAGCGGTAAAACGGGGAAGCTAAAAGCAGTAATTTTATCTTACGAATTTATACAATTTAAATTTCATGAGAAAGCTGGGCTCTTCATCTTTTATGCTATGTTCTTCACAAGCATTTCTTCACGAGTTGAACCAAGAAGCCTGTGCACGCCACTAATGCTGTCTCCACCTCTTACCTTGATTGTGCTGAGCACAGGAACAGTTGTTGCATAAAAAGTTAATAATGATGCCCATCTACAAAGATTAGATAATAAGGCTCTGGAAAGATGCATCAACTCACATCAGCGCTTACAGATTCAACCATACAGACAGACACTTCCAAACTCCTTTTCTTTGTTTCAAAAAGCTATATTTTAAAACACTTTAAGTTTTGTGGTCAGCAAACTCAACTCTAGAATTTCTGTGCAAAAGATTCACTGCAAAAAAGGAAGCTGTATTTACTCAGATCCTTAAAACTAGACAAGGATGTGATCAGAGGTGTTGACATTTCATTTATATCCAGTAATACGTTGACATTTCAATAAAGGAAAAGCTAAACTTAGTATGAAAAGAAATGATTTCCTTACAATAACAATAATAAAAAAATCTGCCAAGCAATTTTTTTAACATATCATAGGTTAAAAGCTTCTATGGTGGCTCCTCTAAGTTGTTTTCAATGTAAAAATGTTCTCTTCAGTACAATGAAACAGGTAAACCATCACTGATACTTTTGACTATGTAATCTTATTTTAAATTTCACTCTTGTTCTTTGATCTTTCAAATGATTATAGTTTTCCGGGAGTGAAAATAACTTAAACTTACTAGACTTTTTAATATCTTTACAGCCAAACTGCTACAATTCTCACTTTGCTAATCTGTAATTCTCACAGAAGAGCTGGCAAGGATGCCAGGCCTTCAGCAAGGACCCTGCAGTGAAATCACTTCAAACTTCCTCTATTTTAATTTCAAATGATAGATTCTGTATATAAACCACACACACACACACACACACACACACACAGAGCATCAAATCCATCAACATGTACCTGAGCTGTTAACATTTCTTCCGATGCTCTTGGGCTGGAGACATTCATGCATCCCAGAAGTACCAGTTTATCGTGGAACCCATAGGATAACAGTTCTTATTCCCTTCCTACAGTTCCCTTCTCAGGTTCTTTGGGTTGATTTGTTTTGGGATGGCCAGCTGAGTAGGATATAGCTTGTTCTGAACCCATTACGATCAATGTTGACTGTCCACTGGAGTCTCCTGGGAGGCTTTGTAAAGACAAATGCAACTTTTTCAGCCCCTTTATGTTCTTTGTGTGGAGCCAGGGTAGTTCTGGCACTTGTACATATCTTGCCGGCAATTCTGACATGGCCGAGATTCGGAATTCCAGTACCATTGCTCTTTGTGGCACAGTTTAAGACTCCAAAAGATTAGAATTATAGTTCCAGATTTGTCATCTTCCTTCTACACTCTCAGTTTCTCCTCTAAAATCGGTTGACAAATGTATTTGAATATTCAGAGAATAAACTGAAATTTGGTAAGTAAAACTCTATCTCATGAAAACCCAACTGTTCAGGACCCTTAAAGAACCAGATTAAGGTTCCTTCACTCCAGTTTAAATAGAAATAAACCAACCATAAGAGCACATGGCCATTAATCTTTTAATGTAAAGGAAGAGAAAGTACCTTTAGTAAAAAATAGAGCAAACAGTACAAGCTATTTAGTTTTGTCTGAGAAATCTCAAGATATAAAAATAAATAAATTTAAATATAACAAAATTATTATCTTTCTAAGCCCAAATGAATTGGAAGAATGAAGAAACTAATATATTTCACATATGCAAGCTATATCAAGATACCATCCTTTTCCCCTAAAAGCTTCACCCTGTCTCACCATCACATTTTTAACTGTTTATTTAAAATCCCACATCAATGAGCATTTAAGAAAGTAGACACTATTGCTGCTGAGGCTGATAAAAGTAGTTAGCCTTCAGCTCTTTGAGGCAAATTTTAAATCTGTGTTAGAGCATTGAATGGTCCATTCCTTATGGCACAACGATTTTACATTTGATTATATGAATATTTGCAGAAAACGATTGTTAGTATTAACAATAATAATAATTTAGAATCAGCCTAAATATCACATCAGTCTTTCAAAACCAACTTTGAAAACGGTTGCAACCATTAAGTAAAAATAAATGAAAGATAACAATCTATAATCAATTCTTCACATATACTCCCATGTACATATGCATGTGAGCATGTGTTTTATGCCAAGAAAGGCATTAAAATATGTATAAATACAGGCATAAAATGGATTTCAAGGAACATTAATAAAATATTACATTATTGCATTTGAGTTGAAAGTGCTTTTATTTCACTTTTCTCACTTTTTTAATTTAAAATTTTATACTTGCTACAAGTTCTTTTTAACATCACTGAAAAAGAGTTATCTCCCCCCAAAATCCAGATTTTGTCTTGGAATTGTTCTATAAATTGTTACTAAACACTTGTAGCCCTGTGTACATAGTTAAAGGGAAGAAAATTGTGAAGGCCCATGAAAACAAAGTATCAACTACTGCTACATCCCAGATTAATCTGACTCCAAGGGATCTTAGCGGACAAGAAAATTAGATAAATTGAAACAAATCTATAACAGATACATCATTATCAAAAATAAATCTTGCACACCAACAGAAAAACAACTTGCCACATCCTATGGCAACCCCTGAAGTCATCAAGGGACATTACAGTAGATACCTTCTCATCCAGCAGGGAATGTGATAGATCGTTCACAGTAATGAAGAGGGAGACCTGCCAAACAAAACTAAAATACTTCATCTTCTGACTAGTTTCAAATCAACATGACACAAGCTAGAGTCATTTGGGAAGAGGGAATCTCAATGAAAATATTTCCTCCATAAGACTGGTATGTACACAAATCTGCAATACATTTTCATAATTAATGATTAATGTGGGTGATGCCACCCTTAAGCTACTGGTCTTGCATGCTATAAGAAAGCAGGCTGAGCAATCCATTAAAGAGAGCAAGCCAGTACGCACATTCCTTCATGGCCTCTGGATCAGGTCCTGCCTTGAGTTCCTGTCTTGACTTCCGTAGGTGATATCACCATAGAGTATCACTCGACAGTTGTAAGGTAAAATAGATCCTTCCTCACACCCTCCCTCCAAGAGAAAAAAATATATATCAGGGACTGGCAATGACCTCAACCATGAACTATATACTTTTCATCTGCTACTTAACGTACTCACTTCCAATGATTCACAGAAAAATTTCCCGATTTCCACTTAATAGACGAAAATACTGAGGCTCCAGCAGTCGATTTTCAACTAGTTTTACAAGTCAATACTCCAGACTTCATAATATTTCCCAATACTCTTCATGATGACATAACACTTTTGATGCCTTACTTCAGTAAATAATTTGAGAATTCTCATAGCTTGGTGGCCACATCGAAATTCTAATCAAAATATAAATGAATCAGTCACGAGTTTATTTATTATTGGCAAGGACTTTTGGGTGACAATAGAGAGAGGAATGAGAGAGATGGGTATAGCAGAAGAGAGAGAGACTAGAACACACAGCTGTGGCCACCTGAGCTCCAGAAGCAGCAGCATTTGGCTTTGGTTTTTGGCAGCCACCTGCCACCCCATACAGGGAAAAGCTGTTCATCTAAACCCTAAGGACGCAGCAAAGCTTGGATGAGTATGAATCATTGGATCTCAAATCGTTTGACCTATCTCTAATCCTTAAAATAGCTCATATATGGAATTTTGTGAGTCAAATATCTTTAAAGGAAAATCTGTCATTCCCACAATAGTGATACAAGGGTTCAGAGGAAAGCCTTGTTTCCCTACCATATGACTTTTAGATTGTGACCAAAAACTCAACATAGCCAAGAAAACTGTTGTCAGGAAAAACTTTATCAATTAGACTTGGTTTGTAACTTTGCAATATCTTCTATATTTTATTTTTCTAACATTTGTAACAAAGATTGAAAACTAGTAAAAGAATCATTTGTCTTTAAAAAAAATAGGATCCCTTTTGACTGCCCAACAGTTTGTATAATCAGGTGTTTGGCAACTTGTTCCTTGAGACTAAATAGTAGCTAAAATATAATGTAAAGGGAAGTAAGTCAAAATCCAATATTATAGTTTAGGCATCATTTAGATCATATCTATTATTCCACTTTAATAGTACAACTAATAAATTGGATTATTTGGTAGTCATGCTACCAAACTATATACAGTTAACAACTACTAGTTAAAAGGGTCAGTATTATGTTCGTGTTGCTAGGATCCTACGTCCCTAAAACAATAACAGAAAACATAAAATTCTCTTCTTAAACTTCAAGTAATTTAATTTTCTAAAACCTCGGTGTTTTGACATTTCTGACCCTCTCACCACACTGCTGGGAAAGAGAATTTATGAAGGAAGCCAAAGTTCCCCTCAATCTGAATGTCAGAGGATTAAACATTGTATCATAATCATTGCTAGAGCATCCTTGGTAGGAAAAGTATACCAATCTCTCTAAGGTTCTAAGCACCTGATACTGAAGGATACCTGGCAAATAAAACATGGTCTGTATATCTTTTCTTAGGAAAACACCGTGTTAGACTTCACTGAAGCTCTAAAGTAGCAAGACAAGAGAAACGGCACCTATAAAACTGGTGAGTAATGATTATCAGCACTCATTCCTCGATGAAATTATACTCCGTGAGCAAACTACAGGTGTCCTCTGAAGGCATTCCACTTACTTTATCCTAACTTCTTTTATTTCTTAGGTCCTTCTTTTTCTCCTATGTTAATTGTACCTATTTGTGAGATAACTATTTAATATCCTCATAAATATTTGTATTATGCACCATTTAACTCAGGACCAACCTATCTACTTCCCTTAACATCTTTTCTTTATGACGAAACATTTGAAGTTGTGGCTTTTGAATATGGTATTCATTCTTGTTATCCATTGTCATCCTGCTGTGAAGTAACGTACTTCTTACTCTTAACAGTGACTTAGAGGCAAATGATGAACTCCTCAGTCTTTATAGTGCCCTCCTCTGCTAACAGAAAGTTCTGTCAGTTTTATGCAGCATCAGTCTCCATAGCCATGTTTTCTTGGGTGGTTTGGGCATCCTTTGTCTTGTGTTGCTTGGTCTTCAAAGTTATGTCAATAGACAAAGGCTATCTGGACATACTTGAATGATACCCACCAAGGGCCATGAAACATACTTGGGATAGCTGATGGTGAGACTCTATGGTGCAATGTGCCTGTATTAGACAATAAAGGACATGGTCCCTCTGGTGCTGGAAGGAGGCATCACTGTACCATCTTTTCTCTGTTCTGCATGTCTTCCAACATTTTTTGAAGTTTTAACTGTGGGTGTGCACATGTTCACAATAGCCCAAAGTAAAATGTGTCTCCAATACAATCTCAAATGGAAATCCATAATCTTCAAGATATCTTATAGTGAATCATACTGCTTTATTCATTTCTAGCTTGCTGTATGCTATAATCATAAATACTTCCAAGACAGCTGGTGGAAACCAATTCCAAATGAGAATTTATACTTTACATTTTAGTAAAATAAGTTATTTTAAAATTGGTCCCACATTTTCGTGAACACCTAGGAATGCTCTTGTTTGAATTTTCTTTGGAGTTCCTTTCTGAAACAACACTAACTGAACTATAAAATATTTTAATGAATTCCACTGCTAAACACATTCTAAACGCAGCATCTAAGCATGCTCTGTAGGTTGTAGACTTACACAAAATGAAGAGCTGGGTTTTTATTTAGCCGTCCTCTTCTCTTCTCATTTTAAAACACTGAAAATAAATCATTGGATGCTTTCAGCCTTTTTCCCTTGTTATATCTCCGAATCCCCTAAATTTTATCTTATTATATGCTTACTCAAGCTCAGAATCATGTATCATCTCCTGGAGGTTTCATTCTCCAAGTGTAAGCTTGGCACAATTTTCCTTTTAAATAAGAGGACTTAGAGAAATGTAGTGTTGGGAATTGTTAAGACACTGTGGTGTCTCAGCCTCCTTTGCATTTGTGTGGCTTAGTACCATGCTTACTAGGACCCAAACATTACCACCTAGGCTGAAAAGAACTTTATTGATGTGGTTTGGCTCATGGAAAAAATAGAAATTAATCAAATTGTATGACTCTGATGACAGGAGAAAGTATAAAAGGCTCCAAGGAGGATTGGGATTTGAAATCGTAGGCATAATATGTGATGAATCAGGACACTTAGGCAGGTTTGAAAAAAATCTGCTTTCCAGACTGAAGTAAATGAAGAAGAAGGTCTGGTGGTATTATATTAAGCTACTAAAGATAATGGCGGAAGTGGAGACGAGATAGTAGAGAGCCTCCACTTGATTCAAATGAACAGGAACCAAAATGTTAATCATCTTTACCAAAGGTTTTACATGACTGGACCCTTGACAGTTAAAAAATGAAAAAAACAAACAGAATGGCTATCATCTCTACTCATTTCTTCTCTGAAGTTCAAAAATATCGCATGATTGCATGTTAAAAAGTTGTTGTGTGTTAATCTCATACTACAGAGCGGGCCCAAGACAAACAAGATGTGGTCTCAATTTGAAGATAATTACGATGTTAAATAAAAGGAGACAGAAGAGTGACTTTTGTCAGCCAATTGTTCTGACTTCTTCCACCTGGGATAAAATCATTATCTGTCATCCACATAGAGAGATGCCATGAGAGAGGCAAACGACAGTGACGGAGGAAGGAGAGATGCCAACTAATGTTAACTGGCCTAGTAATCAAAGCGGCAGCTGGGTGACAATGCTCTTCTACATTCCATGATGTCCACTGACTCTGACTCCCAGAGCAATCCTGAGCAGGGGAATGAAATGTAGCACAGCAAGAGTCAGGAGCTTTCCCCAGGACAGCCTAGGCAGTGTGACAAGATGACCTCAGGGGTTCTGCTGTCAGACAAGGGGGCCATAATAACTCATCTTCCAGAGTGGCCGATGGGAGAGCAGAGGGGCAAGGTAGAGCTCAGGACTGGAAGAGGTGTCTCTTGAAAGAGTTGACATATTTCATTGGTTTGCCAAATAATATGAAGGACAGTTAGGTGTATGACACAGTGCTACAAAGGAAAGACACTGCTAAATACATTTAAAGAAGCATTGTAGGTGAACCAACTTGAAGGTAAGGGTTTTAGTAAAAACAAATAAAGCAGGATCTACATTACAGAGAGGGAATGGGATCCACTCCTGGGAAGATTATTATATTCACTAATGTGTCACAGCAAGAAAAAGTGATTTTTTTTTTCTATTTTAGTGCAAAACAATGAGTTAAATTTAAATTCTAGTTTAAGGACACAAAAGGTTTGGGAGCTTTTAGCATGTAGCCTCTAAAACGACCCCAAACACCCCAACCCACACCACTGCTCAGTCTTCTCCTTGAATGAAATTAGGAGTTTGCTTCATTGTTAAGGAGCAGAATACACAGAACAACTACTGCAACCAAGATTACTTCTAAAGAGACTAGAACTGCCACTCCGAGTTCTTGCCCTCAGAATTTCCAGATCATTCACAGTGGGGAAAATGATCTACCACCACCTGAGAAAACCCTGGGAGAGGCCGCTGGGGTAAAAGACAGACCTTCTTCCAAGGGAGTATATGGAGTTAGATGTGGATTTTTATTCGGTGAGATAGTTCTGCCAGGGAAGTGCTTGCCACTCAAGCATAAGGACCTGGGCTTGAGCTTATAGATCCAAGTAAAATAGCCAAGGAATGGCGATGTTGCTTGTAATCCCAAGCAGGGGAGATCAAGATAGGATGCATGGGACTCATTAACCCCCAGACATACCTAAGTAATGATCCTGAATCACCTTGAGAGACGCTATCTCTAAAACACAAAACAAAACAACAAAGACCAAGGTGGACAGTTCTTGGGGAATGATACCTAAGGCTAACCTCTGACCTCCCAAACCACATGCACAATTGTACACATATACACACAAACTGTCATTCTAGCTGACATGAATAGCTTTGTCAAATGCACCCAGCTAAGTAGAAGCCAGATTTCTGCCTGGAGGAAACTGAGAGGTCACTTATATTTGTTGTCTTAGACTATTGTTTTCAGTAATACATTGACAATAACTGTGCCTACAGAGCTTTGACCTCTCTATATACACAATATTCTATTTTTAACTATTGATACTGAGTTTTTATCATAGAATTCTGCTTCACAAACAACCTTAGCCGGAAATAAAGGGAAGCAAGATGCAAGGGGAAAATTAGTGAATGGTGTAGAGAGGCGGAACCAACAGGGGGAAATGACTCCGCCCTGAATTTCTCAACACGTTCCCAACCCAGAAAGATAGAAGGAAGGCATGTGAGGGTGTCCATGAAGTCTGCCTGCAGAGTCATTACATCTGCCTTCTATGAGCATGTGTAGAGGTCCTGTAATTTCCTAGCTTCTATTCATCACTTGCTGGTTTTTCATGCTTGCATTTTGAATTGAATAATAGTGTTGGCTGAATCAATTTGGAAGTCTGACCATGCCCTTAGTCAGCATCTATTTATTTGTATTGCTGCTTCTTAATTAATTATTTGATTAATATTATCTTTAGTCCAGAAGTTCAATTCGAGATACACCCTTTTATGGACAATAAACAACGTGTAACAACTGATGTAACCCAGCATGTATAGGTAGTTAAAGTGGGCATTATTTTTTATTTGCTTTCAAACCGCAGAGCAGGCTGAACAATAGACAATAAACAACTCATTTTGTATGGCTTTTGTGAGACTTGAAAAGAATTTTGACTTAATGGAAACCGATGCTTTGTAGGGAGCCCGGCAAAAGAAGCAATAGAAGGCCTGCGCCGTGAGTGCCCCGACCGTCTTCACACGCGGTACTGTCACATTTAACTTGAAAATTAGGCAGTAAAGGTCAGTTTCTAGTGTAGAATTAATAGGTGCTATCTCACTAAGACTCTTCACCTCGTGCCTTGAGAAAACTTTCAAGGTTTCCACAGATAAAGAGAAGGACTCAAGGACCAGAGACACCTCAAATATGTAGATGACACTGTCGTCTTTTGCTGAAGCTAAAGACCTTGAAGCAGTGGTGAAAGAGAATGATGAGAGCGAAGAATCTGGATCATCATAGAAAGGAAGCGTATGTAAAATCACATGAGTACATACATTCGAGAGGGAAAGCTGGCTGGAAAAAAAAATTAGGCATTCCAAAGGAGTGTTTGTTGAGGCCATATGGCGCACATTGTTACAACCCCGAAAGGTTCTGAAAGCAGAATAGACCCTTGTTAGCGTATGCGCAAAGCTGAAAAGGAAGAGTTTTCTACATTTAAAGAATTATCTACTAGGAAAAAAAAAAAAAAAAAAAAAAGACGTGATACCAACACATGCCCAGTTTGGGCACACACATTTAACACTGAGACAGAGGAAATTTGTGTAATGAAATAAAAAAATCACTTCGTGAATAGACAAAGAAAACCTGTTAGCAGCAGATCAAGGCCGACATTTACTAGCAAGTACCCTGCCTCCCTCAGACGGAAGTGGCGAGGGCATAGGATGCCACACGCATAACTATCATGTCCCGTGAGGAACTCTGATCTCAGTCTCTCTAAATTGTTATAGATAAAAATCCTCAAAGCATAGAACAGATTGTAAACCCTCTTTCTCCTTTATTTTACATTAATCCTGGAGCATGGACAGATTTCTTTCTCCTGTCCTGCAATTCAGAGGTATGACAATAGCAGTATCCCAAGGGTACTTGGAAGGTTTCTTAATAAGGAACTAATCTACATGGGAAAAGTTTTCTATCATAAAAGAAAAGTTTTTTTTTTTTTTAAGATCTTTCTAAAAACAAGAAATGCAGCACTCCTCTTGGAGATAAGTGAATAAGGAAACGTTAAGAAACCTCTTAACAAATGCGTATTCTGCCCACAGTATATTCATCAGTAAATGCCAGCTGAGTACCTTCTTCCATGTGTCAAGTATTATGCAGAGGGTCAAGGTGAATGAGAAAATTTCCCTCGATGAGTTGGCCGTTTAGCACGAAAGTGGCAGAAGAGGGATAAATAAGCAACAGTAAATTGAATAATTGAGCAAAGTGACATTTAAAAGATATATAGATGGCCATAGCAGAGTCTTCAAATATAGAAACTGATCAGAGAAGGTCAATAAATTAGTGTGCGTGCCTTCCAAGCTGAGATACCGAGGATGGAGAAACGTTCTTCTAATAGCAAGGATTCACGTGAGGGGAGGTGCTCATGATGTGGGGACATGAGAAGGGGGAATGTGTGCATCCACACAAGCACAACTACAGAAGAGAACTAAGAGAAAGAAAAGATACTGAAACAACCTGGGAAGGGGAAAAGAAATTCCACACACCTTGGTCATTGGCATAAGGGAAACCTACATGGTAAGACCAGAAAGTGGTGAGTCGAGTCACCCACTGATTGTAGATCAAGAAACTCTGACTTTTATTCTAAAGGCAACAGAAAGACATCGAAGACAGCCTGCTAGAAACTGAACTTGTCTTTCTCACTGAGCAATTAAGGGAAAAGCAAATTAGATAAACCTCCAGCAATTCTCACAACACAGGTCTAAAATTCCCGAAGGATAGGACCCACGTCAAAGTGATCTCCGGGGAACATTCTGTGTGTTAGGGGAATAGAGCAAAGCTGTAATTATTATCCTAATGCATCAAAAGTAACCCAAAGGAGAATGTGGAGAAGGTTCCAGAAATCACCTCCAGGAAAAGTTACCTATACAAGGAAATCGTCAGTTCCTTGAGTGATGATACCTGAAAGAATGTCTAGTAAGGGTAATAATTGCCACCAAGTCTGGAGAAAGTTACCTTGTAGCATGGTTAAATTAATGAGCTTGAGACCGAGATGTAATCCTGGATTCTCCTGGTTGTCCAGACATACCCTAAATGTAATCACAGGGCTGTAGGAAAATGACAAGTGGGCAGTGGCAATGTAGCAGCAATAAAGTGGGAGAAAGGCAGTGTCCTGTAGACCGCAAGCCACGGGTGCAGGAGTCTTCTAAGGAAAGCAGGCCCCCAAAAGGAGCCAACCCTGTGACATTCCAGTCTCACTCCAGGCTTCTGGCCTCCAGAGAAACCTAACAATAAATTTCCATTGCCTTGAGTCACTAAATTTGTGGCAATTTGGTATGCCTGCAATAAGAAAACAACAAAATAGATACAATTCCAGAATAAACAGGAAAACATATCAGGATGGTGACAAGCCGTCCCAAGCTGCTTGGTCTGGTCTCAGTTTCCAGCTGTTATCCCAACTATTTATTACCACTGTCTCCCAACTCTCACCCAAGTACTCCCTTGTGGATTATAACTCTATATATAGACAAAGCCACTGAAGCAGGTGCGAGCAACAGAAGCAGGTATCTGAGGAACATTTATATAAGGTATGCCTTTCATTCTTGCCAAGCCTAGGTTGTATTAAAATACTTCTTATGAACTAAGTACAATAATGCCAACAAAAGCATCAAAAATTACACATTTTTACAAAACTAGAAGGAATGTCCAGACTAGAATACTGAGTAGGGCTTCTGCAAATAGTATGGCTTGGCTGCAACTGGGCAACTCAAGTCCATGGATGCTGAAGGGAGGTGTATTCAGGAAACTGCAAAACCAGTTAAGTACACCAAGAGTGCAGATGAACTGCCTGGTGCTTTAGGATGTCTTGAAAGAGACAATATCATGGGACGTTGAAATCTAAGAGGCAGATTTGAGGTTCGAAAGAAGGGCCAACCTCCAGATTATGTCTATGGTAAAGGCACCTTCAGAATCCCAAATCCTACCTAGCTTCAAACTTTCACTATTAACCACAGAAATAAGAATCACAGTCTTACCTCAGAAGTTCATTTGGCCTGCCCTCATCTTTCACACCACCGTCACTCTGAGACATCTTATTTTGTGCCTGAGATTTTATGCACCATGTCTGTGCAAGGAGCACACAGGAGACTTCAGATCACTTGAAACTAGAGATACAAGCAGTAGTGAGCTGCCTGATTTAGGCATTGAGATCCAAACCTAGATCTCTGCAGGAACAGTAAATGTTTTTAAGTGCTGAGCCATTTCTCCAGTCTCTGTTGCCATTTACTAAAGGTGATGCCCAACTTTCTCATATTCAACATCCAACTTCTGCTTTAAAGTCTGTTGCCTAGCCTGACCTGCTTGTCCAGACCTTCCTGCCTCACCTCACAGATATGTTCAGCATCGTGGAATCCATTTCCCCTCCAATCATTGCTTTCGCATTCCTTAGCACAAAGACGGGACATCCACTGGTCCTTCAGTGGATAGCTGAACAGCTCACCAATCCTTCAATGCTTCCTATAACTACAAAAAAACCCTGTTCATCAGAATATCTGGCATGTCTCTAACCAATTCCTTCTGTATTGCAGTCATCATAGCTATATAACTGGTGAATCAAAAGGACGCATTGTTCTTCAGAAAAATAGAAACCAAGAATCAATAGGTAAATAATCACAATCATAATACACGGTGTTAAGGGAATGAAGAAGCCAGTCCTACAGAATATTTCATGAGTTTTGCTTGCAGGGACAGCTGCTAAGGAGGCAGAGACTTAGCTACCGCAAAGCCTCCAGCACTGCTGCCCAAGCACAGAATTCAGTGCTGATAGAACAGAAGTTGGAAGTAGACGGGTGACATGGAGAAGACAGAGTCTTCAGGTAGACCAGGATGGTAACCCTGTTCCCTGAGTTTCCGTGTAAGATCAAGCTCACTCATCTCCACTGAGTATTGTCTATTTGTCTTGAAATACTTGATGTGCAAAAATTACATCATAAACATTCTAGTTCCATATAACTCTGCATATGGAAAAGTTGTTCAATACTTTGCAGTTATGAGTTGGTCTTTTCCTGTGTAACAGTGGCCACGGCTTGTTTCTATTTCAGGTCACTCCTGTTGTAACACACACAGAGTGAGTTGTTGCTAAACAGTGTCATGCAAGTGCTTCCAGGACTTCCCTGCACAATGGGAGTTCTCGTTTTAGCTCACACCCAATATAGAGTCACTATTCTCAATACTTGGAGGGGATCCCAACACCTTTTGTTGGTCCAGCATGGTCAGAACATAAGGGCAGCCAGCCGGAAGAAACTGAACTCTCTCTCTCTCTCTCTCTCTCTCTTCTCTCCTCTCTCTCTCTCTCTCTCTCTCTCTCTCTCTACACACACACACACACACACACACACACACACACATGCTGCCTGGGAGATTGCTTTCTTCCCAGCAAGTCTAGTGAGCTCCATCTGTCTTTCTTCCCACTGCGAGGGCTTTCCTTGCAGCCACTCCCCACCAGTTCCTGTATCTTAAAACTCAATGGAAAAATCCAACCCACCTGCCTGCAATATCGCTCATTTACTCTCCAGATTTCCCCTTTCTGTCTGCATTGCCCTCCCTGTCTTTTCTCTGCACCACTCCCAGCCTCCTTGCCACTGACAGCTTGCCTTTCCCAGGCTTAGTCAAGGCTCTCCTCATTTGTTCTGGATTTCAATTTCTCAAATCTTCCTAATAGTTAGTTCTCTCTTCCACTTCCCTACTCCATCATCGGAGACTTGACATTTGTGCACTCCGCACCGCTCAGACTGCACTGCAGCCGTCTCTGGCGACTGGTGTTCTTACCACCCTTCCACTGACAACCACATTCACTTCCCACTTCCACATTTCTTTCTCTCAACAGATGAGCATCTCAGGAACAGAACAGAATTACCGAGGCCATCACAACTACCATTCCCCCCACCTGCCCCCAATCCCCTTATATCTTTTAAATGTCACAAGGACAACACTATTTTTCTAATTGTATAAAATATACATTTTTTAAAAATCAGAAAACAGATTGAACTATGAGGAAGAAGAAAGAATAACCTGAGCCCTCACTTTCCTAAGACTACCACCATGTACATTTGGGAAACATTTTCTGCATGCTTTCTATATATTAGCTGAGCCTACTCTTATCAGTAATCTTACATATGGCATCACATTCCATTACCATACCTTGTCAAAGTAGTTATTCTTTCAATCCTTCCCCACCCCTTTTACACTGCACATGTTAGCTGAACTTCATCCCCTGATATGAATCCTCCTTACTAGCCATCCTATTCCTAAACTCATTCGCAAGGATTCAGGGTACAGGTTTTCTTACTCCGTATTGTCATCAGTAAACAGTAGACCTGTTGGGGGCACAAAGGTCCTGTACTCACAGAGAAGCATGAAGAGACCCAGGAATGTCAATCACGCAGGGCACCTCCTCAATGGAGGAAGTAAAATCAAATCCTTGCACTCCATCCAGAAGGATGGGACTGGATATTGTTAACCACCTGGTGACCTTTTGTTACTATCCGTGGAGGCAGAGCACTCCTAACTTGTGCTATAGAGGCAGACCTCACCCAAATTCTCCAAAATGATTACTCCAAAGTCTTCCCTCCCTAGACTGTTACCTATCCTTAGGGGAGATGTCACATATACTTTTTGTACTGCTGACCTCTATGCAACCAGTCAGAGACCACACTAGATTCTAAGCCTTTTGGATATAGAGCCCACCCTCATGGTCCCAAGGACTTTGTAAAGGAGTTTCTATATAGTCACACCTTAAGCTGCATTGTGCACCTGAAATTGGACTGACTGTTGCCTGGAAACCTTTTCCCAAATTGTACTGTGTTTTTGATAATCAGACAATGAACCACTTGGCATTAGACTCCCTGAAGTCTGATCCAGGTTGAAAAGGCCAGTGTGCACTGGGTTTTCATCCTTATCTCTTCATGGATCTCTGCCTGTAGCCACACCTGCAAGTTCGTAGAGATTTTACCTGTTAAGTGATACACATCAAATTGATTATTTGGTGAATGAATAATATTTCAGCATAAAGTGCAGTGCAGTACAAATTATTCACCACCCTTCCATTGAAAGAAAATTCAGTTGATTCCAGTTCGTGAGCACCGACTGTATATGCTTCCTCCTCTCACACCAACACACTCCAATTACCCTTGCATGTATATTCTTCACCACTGGATCCTCTACTTCTTTGGGAATACAACTAGTTGGTGGTTGGGTATTTTCATACATATTTGTAAGGTTTATAATATTATTTTCTATGATGCCTACAGGTTCCAGAATACTATGCTCCTCAACTCTCAATTTTGTAAGTGCTAAATAGCAATCATTAAAATGCTGTAACCCAGACATAATTGTGAACTTTCTATAGATATTAGCCCACATAATGGATGGAAAATCTGTGAGTTGATCAATTTTCCCAAGCATACACAGTTTTTTTAAATGAAGAAGCAAAGATTAAACCTTGACTATTTACCTAGTTTCGCAGCTCTCACTCTTAAACTTCGGCTGTTTTGCTGTATTTTTGCCAGTATATAAAAGGATAAAACATGATTCTTTCTATTCCCTTAATTTTGATATTTTTTTCCAGAATAAAAATATGGCAAGACATCTTCTAAGATTTGTTTTTACTCATTTAGGCATTTTAATAAGGAATCTATCATGTTCATTAAATGGTTAAATTGAGTTTCCTTTACAGAAAGCTCATGTAAAAGGGACATAGTGAGAACTTCTCTTCCTTTCACATAAAAAGTGCAGGGATAGAATTTCTACCCTGGTTGCAGGATAAGCAGTCCAATGCTGGTGCAGGGCTGTGCAGTGCACTCCTGCTGGAAAGACAGCAGTCCATCCCTAGTGTATGAACAAGTAGTCCTGCCAGGTGCAGAAACAGCAGTCCTGTCCTGGTACATTGATTGGGGCAGGGGTCATCTAGATCTCTGGAACCTTGGATGCTTTGACTTTTGTCTCCTTCTTTCATGAGACAGAAAGTCATCTCGATGATCACAGAATGGTTATTTGTCACTTAGTCAGAGGAGAAAGAAAGCGGGAAACAAAGGAAGGAAGGAAGGAAGGAAGGAAGGAAGGAAGGAGGGAGGGAGGGAGGGAGGGAGGGAGGGAGGGAGGGAGGGAGGGAGGGAGGGAGGGAAGGAAGGATTGATTTTCTCAGATGTCCACAGAGCGAGCTATGCTGTGACCTGACCTGTACACTCCAGCTACAGCATGTGATGCAGCTCCTAACTGAACTGATGCCCTGTATGAGGACAGTACTCCAGCATGAAGAAGCAAAGGGCAGTGGGAAGGCTAGTGCTCATTAGAGTCACACTCTATTTTCCCGCGTTGGGCTGTTTTCTTGCTATGACTTTGTGAAACCTCTTTTCTTGACCTGCCTTCTGTGTTCCTCTACTACAGTCTTTAGAGATAAAACAGGAAACAAAAAACTAACAAAAACCCTTAGAGTTTTCATTATAGTGGAAGGATACAGGAAAGATAAAATGTATGATATATTACGTGTTAAGAAAATAAAGGAAGAAAACAAAGAAAAATTAAGGAAGAATGAAGGATGGGCCAGCAGAAGGTCTCATCAGGTAAAAGCACTTGCCTCCAAGCCTGAAGACCTGCGTGCCACCATGAGACCCATATGGTGGAAGGTAAAAACCACCTTTCAAAGGCTGTCCTCTGAGATCCACACATGTGCATGCACACAAACACATATATATGTAACTATACAGAAATGAAAACTAAGTTGATAAAACATTAAAAATAAAAAAGATGGTAGCACAAAGATATATTACCAGTATGATTGAAGCCAGATACTGAAAGAATGACACTTTTCAAACAATTTGAAGAGATTAGAGAAAAAAATATTTGTATCATCAGTGTAGCTTATGAAAAGATTCTTTAAGAAGGGAGTTAGAGAGAAAAGGCTACAATACTAGATTTATTCCAACAAGCTAAAGCAACACTGTGTGTAGAGTTATACAACTTCTCTATGAAATGTTAGTTTTGCTCTTCTTAATATGGACAGCCATCAGAGGTTTGACCACTTTGCTAAGAACGTATCGTGGGAAAGATAAAGATACAAAATGAATGGGCAGTTAGAGGACTATGAGAAGAAGCCTGGTAAGTACATACAATGAGCGGATAATGAGTGAATGGGTGCATGGTGACAGGTGGCATATTCCGAACATATCTTTGAAGATGAACCCGTAAAGTTTTCTGATAGATAAGAAGTAGCTGGAATAGAAGAAAGTCTACTTGAACCCCTTGTTTGGGGTCATAAGCAACCAGAATGAAGGAGTTTCCAGTAATTGAAAATGCAACCTGCTGATAGGTCAGAGACAGAGCAAGATGTCTGGCATTCAGGAGAGAGGTAAAAGTTCTGAAAGTTTTCTGTGTAATATTTCTCATGTGATGGGTGATTGAGAGGAGACTATGGGTGTCCTTGAGGAACAGAAGAAATTCAAAGAACTGCTAGTAGGTAGAAGAGAAAACAGAATAGTTCAGAAGAAAGAAGTCACCAACCACACCTAGTGACACAAACTTTATCTCCATGAAGCTTTGTTTCATCCAGAATCGAGGTGCTTGCCCTCAGTTTTAGTTGTTGATACAAAGAAACACTTATAAAACTTTGCCCTCTTTTCCTACATGTTGCTAATATTTATTGACGATGATTCCAGACAATCCCCAAATGTTTTTGCAGTCTTATCCTTTATATCTTACAAAAAATATGTCTCATTTATGTAATATATTCTGGACTACTTTAAAGCAACTGTGTATTGAACACTCGGTACACTTCCTATTATCTTTGTCTTCTTTGGTGTCTTTGTTTTGTTTTCTACACTCGTTTGACTATAGTAGCTTTCTAACTGATTTTATGAGACAGGGTACATAACTAGTTTTTCATCAAAGTTATTCATAACTGGATGTGTCTATCTCGCTCTAATTAATGTATGCTGATTAAGTTTGGTTTGGACCCTTAAGTCTAAAATACTATATCCACTGCATTTTTTTATAGAGACATATTTCAGAATGGTTGGACTAGATGCTTTGCTTACCATTTTTTCTTTCATTTTAATTGACAGATTAAATTTTTGTTTTTACTGTGTATAATGTGATGCTTTGAAGTGCTTGTACATTGCTCAGTGTTTAAATCAGCTAAATGGCATGCCCATTACTGCACAGAGAAATAATTTTATGTCGAGAACACTTAACACTCATTTTATCTAAAGGATACAGAAGAGTTGGCACAGGAGACATCCCAACAAAGATGTTAAATTTCTTGAAGACAGAAGTTAGTGCAAGCTTTGGGATTCCAAAACCCCTAAAGCAGGAGGTGCGCAGTTATTGACAGCTCACTTACTGTCCGTACACACAAAACAACAGCCTTGCATGTGAACTGGCCTCACCAATAGACAGACTTCTGCCCCCCCTTCCAAGATAGATTTGGAAACCAAGTGATTGTGTATGTCATGATACCAAAGCCTCCGGTATACGTATAACGCAGTAGTCCTCCAGTTACCATCAGAATGGGCCTGTGCAAGCACACACATGGTGCATTTGAAAAGGCTTTTGCAAATAACACCTTTACTAAAGAAAATGCTTCTTATGTACTCTAAACAGAATATCTCTTTTTCCCATGCTGCTAACACTTCATTATTATGTTGTATATCCATTGCTACAATGTATAACTTGGAAGAATTACTAATTTTATATGCCATTTAATATATTGATGTACAATTAAAAACTAATAGCTAACATTTTTTTTTCAGAAATTATGCTTTACCTGAGCTATTTCATCTATTTCAAATAACTCTGAAAGGAAAGGGTTATATGAGATGTTAGAGGAGACTGTAGATACTAAAATTACTGGTTTGTTGACTAAATGTCACACAAATAGCTATATCATCCTAGACACAAAATTGATAGTTGCTACACCATATTATCTCACTTTGAATCTTTTGAAATCTAATGATATGTGACTTAGTAAGGCTCTCGCTTTTCTAAGCACTCACAATTTCTGCAATATTTTCAGCAACCTCATCTCTTAGTGGGAGCTGTCCAGTCCCTTCTGGTGCTTTTGATTCATTTTTTATGATGCCCATTCTATTTGTCTAGAGACCTGAATAATGTCCCTCCTTTACTAACATGCTATACCTAACGATGACCCTAAAGTCTTGGCTTTTCATATGACCTTTCTCATTAAAGGCCTGTGGCTAATTAACAACTCCAGTGCTCCTGATCAAATTTTTAAAGTTAAGAATCTCATTGGCTGAAGTCCTCTTCTAACAGCTACCAATGACATCAGTTTGAACTTATTCTGACAAGCAAGCACACATGTCTCTTGCATGCATTTATCACAGTTCCAGCTCTGACGCCATACATGACTTAGCAGCCTCTTTTCAATCCCCTTAACTGTTGAGGTAATTATTTAAAATTGGCCACTGGTCATGCCGACTATCTAAGCTGCAGCACCTCTGCCTAGCTCAGCCACCATGTTCTGTGGCTAGAGGCCATGTGCATCCCACAGCTAGAAATGGCCAGCCAGAAACACCAGCCCTGCCACCCACGAGACGCCAGCGTGTAGATGGCTCTGCCAATCTTCCATGCTGTCTCCTAAAGGCTAGGCCTTGCCTAGACCATCCTGCCATCCATGCAGGCCCAGTAAGAGAATGAGACTCTAATGCTTAAAGATTTATCAAAGGCTTTATATGTTTGGTAATGCTCAATAACAATATGCCCATACAAAGAGAGTTGTTTCCCAATTAACTAACCTAAATAAAAGTTGTTACCCGCGACTGCTCTCCATACCTGCGTGGCTCTCCATCACTCCTACATCTCTGCTCTCTCTAGCTCCTCCTCTTCCTCTTCCTTTTCCTCTTCCTCTCCTTACTCCTCCAACCTTAGCTCCTCCTACACCTAACTAGGCAGAAAACTCCTGAGAGTATTAAGGTCATCTTGTTTGCTGTTGAACCAACTGATCTTATTTAACAGGGTAGACAGAAACTTAACAAGTGAAATCACTACTAAAGTACTAACCAGAGAAAGAGAGAAACAAATGAAGCTGTAGAATACTAAAGCAAACTAGAGGAGTAATAGGGATTGGTATTGATTTCTTTCAACCTTTAATAACAAGAATGTATTCAGGAAGACACTATAAAATTTAAGCTCTGTAAGCAGCCCAAGCTAGAAATCTTATATATGACCTATTCTTTTCAGAATAAGAAATGAAAAATGGAGCTAAACGGGTTCTGTCTAAGCAAGAGGATGGAGTAATGGAGAGAGCTGTATTCACCCAAGCTCAAACTGCAGCAAACACTATAAGATTGATTCAATATGTTGAAAACAGAAAAGCACCATCGGTCAACTTGACGAGCACTGTTCTGTTAATTAAGTGTTTTGAATCCACTGTACATACTCAAGTTGTCTGGTTTGAATCACAAAAATCTAGGGAGCTTAGACATGTTAGGCTCCGGGGAAGACAAGGTCAGAAGGTAAATCATGTTCCAAAACAGTTAACAAGCTAACTCTTATGAACCAACTTTAGGCCTCAAACCAACCAATGATTTCCAAGGCATAGTGCTTACTAGGGTGAAATGTGGCCCTGGCTGCTATGTACCTTGTTTACATATCCTTTGGAAAATAAACAAATGTAAGGCTTGCCACATAGATTATTCAAACTAATAATCAGAAAACAATCGCATCCCTGCACATTCTAGCAAGGATGAAAGAGTCATATTGATTTTATAGAACTCAGATTCAGGTGACACTGAACATAAACTAATCTATATATGCCCCTTCTTATATTACCAGATGGTAAAGCATTGTGTTGTAATGATACTAGACTCAATCTGCCTCCCCTTGAGCAAACCTAAAAATATGTGAGATGTAAATACCACATCCATGTAAATACCCAAAATAGAAATATAGGAAACACCTAAACTGTCACTTTTTGCTATAGATCAGATGACTCATTTTGCTCCTTTTGTGCCTCCAATATTTGGCCTCCAAATTTCCCGTGAGTTTGCACAGAGAATTCACAAGATCATTTTAGATTTCTCCAACTTTTCATCTCCTTTATACAAAAGACAAAATGCTAAGGAATTTGTATTTCCATATAGTAGCTTATATGATAAAGGCTAAAGCATAGTTTTAAACGTTCAGGGTTAATCACTGAACCATTCTTTAATTTGGTCAGAATCCTTTTACGTGTTAAAGTCTCCTTAGGTGGTTCCCTGGTGGATTAATGAATAGACCAACATAGTTCCTATGAGGAATTTGGTTTCCTAATGAATAAAATTAGCATAACAAAGGAAGTGGAAAGCAAGTTTATTACTTTCAAGTCTTAGATCTCAGGTGAATATTGTCTACATTTACTTTATGTCATGCCTTTGTCTTCTAAACCTGTTGGTTAGCAATATCAAGTTATATCACATGCTATATACATTTGCATATTTATTGTCAAAGAGGCTCCAGGCATTTTCTTTATAAGCAGAGCTCTCTACACCATAACTTTTTGTCTGAGATCACCATAAATTTGAAGTTTTAATTATTAAATATATAAGACCGGAAAAATTACCACTAATTTCAGGTGAGTTAGGGTACTGTATCTATCAATATAACCCAGGTATTCTGAGGATTCAGTAGAAGCTAAATTCAGGATTCAGGTTATGACTGAGAGCAGGTTCAGAGGAAGTTATATTAGTGAAAAGATATGAAGATGCTATTGTAACAAAAACACATAAACTACCTGAAGTTCTCTATCATGATGAATATAAAGATTAAAAAATAAAGCAAGAACAATAGATGGCCAGTCATCCCTTTCAAACCCTCACGGCTTTGAAAGCAGTTTTAGGAGATACACTGTAGACCAGTGTTTTATGATGTAAACAGGAACTACGCAAGCTTCCAAAGGCATAGTGAGAAGATATTATTAAATACACACCGTATGATGAAAGCTAGGAACCAGTCACTTAAGTGACTCATTTCATGGGTCTAAAGAGACCCCATAGAAGAGTCGAGCTTAAGAATTATTTATAGTGAGATGTTAGAAGAAAGCAAAGAGGAAAAATAATGGAAAACACAACCTGGGCCATTTGCAAAGATTAGGAACAAATTTGTGGTCCATTTTGTGGTGCCACACACACGTGTTTTTCTAAGAAATCCTAAAGCTTTTTGTAGAGACTTTTTATTCACAGTAAGAAGGAAGAGACCTAACAGCTAAATTGCAGTTCAATAGTTCAATGGCAACTGGTAGACTTAGCAAGTGAAAACACTAGTTCTGAACCTCTGTCAGAACATGGTGGGAGAATTGAGTTCTGTAATGAGAATTCTGAGTGCTTATGAGAAAACACCAAGGGGGAAAAATACTCTTGTGACCTCAGTTTCTTAAAAACACAGAATTGATCTAGGAATGTGTTTTCTTTCTCCTCCCAGGTGTAGTGGATAAGAGTGAGTTTACTTCAGATTATTCATTACAACTGAGTATGGTTATTGTTTATATGCCTCTATAGGAAAAACACATACTTGCCATTTGCATGGCTTGTCTGCCATGTGCGGCTTACATTTTTGATTGGCCACTTTACTAGTATGATACTTCTTAACCCTCAGGGTATAAACCGTCTGATGCTCTGAATAAGTTGGCTATTCCATAAGACTTCAGTCCACTTCATACTTAGGCTCTATTCTCTCAGGTCACACCATGTCTGGAGTGGAGACAATACTCAGCTATACAAAAACAAACACAGACGAATAAGAATGAGGAAATCTGAGAGATTCCCAAAAGATGTTCATTTTTCAATCTCATAGCCAGTAATAGGGCCTGATGGTAATGGCCACTCCATCAGTCGGATAGGTTGACAGATGCATGGGTGACTGGGTGAGGGCAAGAAGACAAACTAGACTGGACTGTTTATATGACAGAAACTTTGCTAGTTATTCTTGCCCACATTGCTCAGTTTCATCTTTCAAGTCTAAAATTTAGGGACGTGCTCACTTTTGCAGATGAGAAAATTGAGGAACAGAGAGGACAGACCCAAATTCAAAGAGCTATCTACTTTCTTGGTTTTTTTTTTTTTTCTTTTATTAGTTGCTAACTCTATGTTCAAATTATGATTCACTAAAAAGCTTCACTGTAAGAAAGAAGGCAAGCACATAGGTGGACATGTCAGTCCTTCTGCAGTATAGAGTACCAGGAGCATACTTAATCCTTGTTCTGTTTAGCATACGTAGGCAGGCTTGCCTCTTTACAATCTGTGGCCACCACTTGTCTTCTGTGTGCTTATTTGTTTCGAGTGGTCATTGTCTTGTGGTCACTGGCCCAAGACATTTGCAAATATTATAGAGTCTTTCAGGCATCCTCTGGGTGGTCACACAGCAAGGCCAACTGTTTCATGTGTTATTTATCACATGTAACAAAATTACATAGCCAGCAAAACCAAAAATAACAGCACACAAATTATAGAGAGATGCTTACATCTTTAGATGCGTCGCCACAGAGCACTGTGTTCCTTCTGAAAAGCAGGTATTTATTCACATTATTTCATGCTGTAGAGTTAAAAAGAATCTGGAATTTATAAGCTAATTTACTGGAAATAATCATAGACAATGAAGTAATAATGTCTATGTGTTTACACTTTTCTATACGTAACCTGACCTGCACATTTAAAAATGTAAACTAATTTCAGAATTTATTTGTAATTATGCCATTATTTATGTTTCTGTCAAGTGAGTTTTAGTGCAGTAGACTTTTATTTGGGGTAAGATAATCGACAGATTCTTACAAGAAGACAAAAGGCACAGAGTGCATACAGATTCAGTTTCCAGTTTGCTTCTCTGACATTAAAATACTAACTTTTTAAAAGTATCATTAAACTACATTTGCTGCCATAACACATTAGTCTTTCATGGTCAAATATATATCAAACACATCTTTCAGCTGACAGTAAATCCAGTCATGCCTATTTTCTTATCATAATATGGTCACAAAAACTGATAAAAGATTCTTAGCCAAACTGCATTTCCAAGAATGTCAGTGCTTATTGCTACCAAGTAGGACCAGAATAGACTGTAGGAACAAGTATGTGAAATCTACATACAGATTCTAAATGCTAAGAAAAGGTCTGTAGGATTTTATCTCGTTTTCTGAACAATGACCTAACAACTAAATGCTTTGAAAGGATTGTCCTGAGGGGCAGAATAGTCTGCCCCCATCTCAAGTCTTCTACAAGTAGAGAGCCCTGGTCTTAAAAGATCAATGCAACTCAGCACCTTTATGCTCAATGTCTCCAAAGTAACTGTTTCCACACTGTATACTCATGACATAAATGGGAATCTGATATAATTCCCACCATCTAAACGTTCACAGCACAGTGAAGGAAAATGACAATGGGAAGTTTTATTGCAGTCACTATATAATGCAAAGGAGCTCTGCTGGGGCTTGTGGTGGTAAATCCTTCTGTAAATACCTTGTCTTGCACCCATGGATGGATGAGGAGCTTCTACATAGGTAAAAATTTGAACTGCATTTATAATTGATGTTTAGACTGATCTAGTTCCCTGAGGGGAGGATACAACCCTGAGGAGGGACAATAACATTCCTGAAAGAGAATTGACACACGGACAATGTATCTGGAAGGGTGAACAGGTATCTTCTGTGGGTGTATCCTGTGCCAGGAAGACAGGAGTAGAAAGAATGGCCTCTGGGGGAATATCTCACTGAGAGTACTCCCACCCAGAAGAGGGAGAGCTGGCAAGCTGAAGAGTGCTGAGCAGTTGCAGCTAACTCAGGTCCCCATGGTACAAGGGATGTAGACTTAGCGGCTATACCATTTCAGACAAGTCAAAGCCAGTTCTGTAGACCATCAGAGATGAGCCCACAGCTACAGTTAGATTACGAACTTTTTATAGAATCTCCTATAAGAAGGAGTTTGTACATTGTCCTACGAACTTTGAAGGATCTTAATAGAGGAAATAGTTTAAGTTTACATATTAGAAAAATCAGTCTGGTGGCCTGAGAGGAAAGAGTGAAATGAATAAGTATTCAAATATGTGGCTTGGTTTGAGCTGGAAATGTGGCAGAGTACCACCCTCTGTTGTCATGACACAGATCAGCCAGAACAATGCATAAGAATTCCAGAGGAATCAAACCAAACGCTGAAGAACTACAAGAAAAAGTTAAGGCAATCACACCATGATGAAAACTTTTAAGTGTTCCATTTATTACAAGAGTAGGAGAAGACAACATAATGGTTTTTAAATTGTGTTTACAGTGAGATAAAGAAATTGCAAGAACCACACACACTTGGAATCTTTTAAAGGATGAGAATTATATGCTGCATTTTAACCTTTAAATATCATCAAATGGCAACAGTTACATTAAGTAGATTCTTGAAGAAATGAATTAAACATTTAGTCAGTGGCTTCCCAAGAAACATTCAGTTCTATAATAAATAAAATATTTTATATATATGTATGTGTGTGTATGTATTATATATATATTTCTAAAATATATAATATATATATTATATATCTATTTCTAAAACTCCACAAGAGACCTTTTGGTGGCCTTCAATCGTTCTTACCCAATTACATTTCATAAATTTTTCTACAAAGCACCCTTTGACCATAAATACATTGGATTGGAAATAAAGGAGCTTGCTTTGGGAAATACTCTTCATGACTCATTCTTTTCACAGACTACAGCTACCTTATCTTGATGCTTGAGATGCTGAAAATGCACAGATTTCCAAGTACTCAGAAGACCCCATTTAGGCATAAGCAAAATGAGTTAGGAAGCTATCTATATGAAGTTAAAATGCAATCTATAAAGACAGCTAGAATAACATTAGGTTAAGTAAAAGTTCAAAGGGATGAACAAATAGATTCAAGGGGGTTAGCAATATTCTAGCTTCATGGAAGTTGTTACATGAACCTCTGTCTGCATCTGAGAAAATTTTGCTCTTTTTCAATTACCCACAGGTTAGATATTGCAGGACTGTTTTATCTCCCATAAACATGTGTATTGGGGGAGATATTCATAATATTAATTTTAGAGATACTCAAACACAACATCTTTGATCTGTGAGGAATTTCATAGAGACTGGTTTAGTGGCAGAACTATTCTATGGCCACCCTCCATCTGTTTTTAAAATAACTTCACAATAATGTACGATTTCTATTCTTATTTTAAAACCACTGGCATTTGCTCAATCCATAAACAAAAACACCATTCTTGAAACCACCAGACATCAAGTATGCAATTTTCTTCCCTAATACTTTGTCTAAAAGAAAGGCTACACTGGATATTTACTGTAACCATTGTGTATGTGTTCACATTCTGCCGCCATCTAGTTAAGTTCATTTTAATGAGTCACATTGTGAAGCACTATATTTTTTGTTACTAAATTTATTAACATATACTTATGGGCATAGAGTTGTACTGTTTTCTTCTTGTGGTGTTTGTGCTAGGACTAATTTTTGCTAATTTTCTTTGTTTTTCCAAGGAATATTTTTGTCTTTCTAAACCAAAAGAATTATCTTTGATGTAGTCACCAAGAAAGGATGTAAAAGTTTTCATACGCTTTGAAATATATTCCTAATATGTATTTATCCATATACTTTCAAAATGACTTCCATTTTTGTCAATCTCATATATCAGAAATAGAAGTCAGCAGATATGCAGGGCTTCCTATGTCAGTGAATTTAACACTTAGATTCATGACCTCCATGTGTGTTTTTAGAAAAACTGAAAACGAAATAATGACAGCAACAACATGAGATGGATTTTATGAAAAGTTATGTGAACTCTCAAAATCTCTGTCTCTTCAAATAGAGTTGAAAGGCAATTACACCTTGATATATGAAGGAAATTAGTATTAAATGTTGATAAGCATTTTATTATGAATACCCATGAGTATTTTGCCTATAAATCTACTTGTGTTTCACTTCATAGTATTTAGATGTATAAGCACATAAAACATCATGCCAGACTGGCTTACAAAATATTCCACAATAGGGCAGAGTTATGTGAAGAGCTGAGTTAGATAAAGTGTAAAAAGACCTTATTTTCCTATTAAGGCCAGTTATATACATGCATCATTGCTAAATAGGAAATTGGAAATTTATTCAATGTCAAGAGAAGCCATTTAGCCACAGATGATTCACATTTTGCCTCAAGTAGTCTGGCAGACCGGCAGACCACTCGTTGGCAAATTTGAATGGTATTAAATTGAACAGGTTAAAAAAAAAATAGGCTTGTGAATTAACCAAATTAAATTTGTGATGTGTATTTCCGAATAGCATGGACAAGGGATGCTGATGTAACTTCCAGAAAGTGCAAGGACTCATAGCATAGTCATCCTTCCAAAACCAAACCTTGAGGGTATGCCAAAGGCACCCATTCCCAGGTCCCTAATAACTAAGTGAAGCCGCGGACTGTGTGAGCCCCCAGGAACAAAGGGAAGTGTAGGCTGTGTGGTCTTGAAGCCTTCAGGTCTCCTTGCACCACAATCACTGGTCCTCATCTGTCAAGAAGACGGTGTGAAAGGCAAAGAAAGCACCGTTCAATCCAGCTGGGAAACCGTGTGCATTTCTGTTTGTGTCGTTGATCACCAGCATGCCCAATTCCAGTTGGCATTCCCTGCCATCTTGATTCAGAGCCACATCTCTGCTATGACTTCCCATTTCTTGCTGTCTCCTGGATCCAGATGATTCCTCATCTCTTGATTTCTTTTTTCTGACTCACAGCCTTCAGACTTCAATGACAGTGGATGTAGCTTGAATCGATACTTCTGTTTTCCTTCCTTTACTCCCCATCCTTTTCATGTATCTGGTGATGAAATCAAATCTGTGTTGTTTTCCATATACCCACACATTCTAGGGAGAAAGGATGTAACTAACCACTGAGCAGTCAAGAGAGATCCCATTCCACTGCTCAGAATAAACATATGCCATTCAGTCTAAGGAAGTATGAGCTGGTTCTCAAAGACACATTGCTTTCACTCCCTGAACATTTTCAGAGTAATATTTCTTACTTTTGTGTGTCCAACATAATAACCAAAATATAATTTCGAGAGAGGTAGGCAGAACCTGGAAGTCCCTCTCTTAGATGGTGCTTTTTTATGTTTTTCCAAAAATCCAAGTAAAATCATAATACAACTAATTTAGAATACTAAACTCACTCCAAGGACCTGACTAAATCCTTCAGCAAAATTAGAGCGCCTGGGCACAATCCCAAGAGACAAGCCGATGTCCTGATGTTTCAAAAACAGTAACAAAGCAAGCTGAGGTTTCCAACCACCAGTCTTTTTCCTGTTTTAAATACACAAATCTTGAAGTACTGATTTTAACCATAGCGAACCTATCCTTGGCCTCCAGTTTGGATGTCACTGGAAGATACGAGCTCTTTCAGACAGCACCACTTCATGTCTGGGATGAATGGAGATTTTCTTTCCAAAGTGTCCTCTATTTTTATATGGCAGTTCTCTGTTCTCCCAAAATAGGATAGCTCTGAGCTTTGAATCCTCTCAGGGGTTTTTTGCTTTGTCTCTCAGGAGAATGCATGGTAGACTAGCTTATCAAACGCATTCACCAACCTTAGAGATAGTCTTGTTCTTTCATTTTGTTCTTGGGAAAAGAGGCAAAAGGCTCTTGGTTTAAAGCAAAGGTTTGATTGTCTCTTAAAGAGTTTTCTCTCTCACTGTCTGCCCCATGGTGTCCTAAACACACTTCTAGATCTCATTCTACCACCTATTCAAATTCCATTAGATCATATTAGAATGACCATACACTTCATCATGCAGCCCTGTCTGGACTAACTGGATATTAGAGCCACCACCGTCTCATGCGTTAATGAATAATGGTGCTGAAGGGTGGGGATGCTCCCTGAAGAGGAAAACACTGCTATGTTGGAGCCACAGTTTCATAGTCGCATCTATAACACATCTCCATTTTGTTTTTCTCAAACCTAGAAAATCAAAAGCAGCTTGGAGTTCAAGGAAAACTCCAAGTAAAGAGTAAAAAAAAGAGTAAAAAAAATGCTTCACACACACACACACACACACAAATTAAAAAAAAAAAAAACAAAAAAACCTTAATGGAAATTATATGAACATGAACAACACAGAAACTCAGGGTTTTAGGCACGTCTTTTTAAATACACAGGACACTTGCTGTGTCATAGGAAGCTCAGACTTCTGGGATATTACCAAATACTTGCCAAAACATGAGCGTTCCTTGACAGAACTACAGTCTGGGCAGGGAGGAAAAATGATAAAGAGCTAGGAACCATCTTTGACAGAGAGCAGGCACAGAATGGTGTACACCAACAGTGGGAAAGAGCATGTCAAGGCAGAGACTCACAGCCGGAAACAGTAAAATCAAAGCTTCCAATTATTTTTCGAAATGAATCTGGAAGCCATAAAACCTGTAAACACTTCTTCATCCATGGGAAAAAACTCCTTAACTATTTCTAAGTCACACCAAATATTGACTTGATACTGTGTGTTCAACCTGTATGGCACACAGGGTCTGGAAATAAGAGGCACTTAGCCCTAGGCAGAGATCATTTCAGCTCCAGAATCACTGTTGCAGGTTTTCACTGGGTGATGGTTTCACATTTGTCTTTCACATATGTCTAAACTGTTCCCACAAACAGGAAAGGCTCATGGGAGTGGAACCTACATGTGAATGGAGACATTCCAACATAGACCGCAGCATTCGTGCAATTTACCTACACAGAGACATGAGACTGTATCACCATCAGTCATGATCTACAAAGGTTGGGTTTCCATCTCATCTATCCTCCTCAAAAAGGGCCAAATATATGCATGCTTTCGATAGCAAACACAAAAATGTGAAAGGCATCCTGTTTAATATTAGACCAGAAAACAAGACAATGCATAAGGTAAAGTACCCCTGTATATGTAATTATAACAATGTTAATTTTTATCTCTAATAATATAAACATCTTTTAGTTTTGTGAATATTAGTTATCTCTGGGAGCCTACAATGGCACTCCTGATCTATTTATGGTGTTCATTCCTGTCTATAGTTACTCAATATATTAATGTTATTAGATGGGTAGAAGTTAATGGGTGGCTGTCTAACTGAGCTATTATATGCTTTCTCCTTAACATTTGTTTCCTTAGAATTTCAAATTTTACACTGTTGTCTAAAATGCATCCCAATATCTTTAACTGACCCTTTCCCGTTTTACTTAAAGAATATTGACTTTATTATTTCCTCTGTTTCCTAAGTTATCAAGTTTACATTTCTTCTACTCTCTCCAGTGATCCAAAAACATCTAGTATTCTCCAGGCTCTGAGAACCAGCACAGTTCTACCTCGTCTACCTCCTGGGATGACAGAGGACCAGATCCTGGATGCTTTACTCTGATATACACGGTTCCTTATGACCAGTAATCAATCATTAAGTTCCAACAACAAAACTGAAAACACACCAGAGGCTGTCTTTGCCAAATGTGGCTGAGGGATTTACGCTCCAGTGCAAAATGATCAGGTGGTAATGGTCACTTAGTCACTCAAAGGATATCTGGTGCTGGGGCTCACAGAGACAAGCCAAGGGAGCTCGACCATGCTGTGTATCAACAAGGAGCTAAGCAGTACGGGTGGTGAGCTACAGTGGTCAGGACATAGAAAGTCAGAATTTCAAACATGCTAAAAGCTCAATGTGAGCGGGATGCTGTTAGAGAGGAAGGAAGGGTTGAGGCATGGATGGGTGCTGACAGTTCATCATGCTGCTGAGACAGTCATCATCCACGTGATCTGAAGCAAGACACCTATGGCATCTCATTTCCTCCGTAAAATGAGAATATTCTCTGTGCCTGTGGCTTACAGTTAATGAAAGCAAAGGCTGCTGGATAACGTGAAATGTAAAGAACTGAGTATGGCAGGCAGTAAGTGCTCAATAAACACTTCAGTTCTCTGCACTGTTTTTAGGAATACCATTAATGACAGACACTGTTACGACTTTGGGAGAGAACAGAAACAAAATGGGAGAGTTATAAAAGAGTGTGCTAAGCTCCTAGTGAGACTGAGAAGACCCAGCCTCTCAGAAGCCTCATCCCCAGATATCCAGGAAAGTCATGAACAATACAGAACAGCTAAATCCCAAACTAAGGGCCAAATAACAAGCATTGCTGCTGCTTGCCACAAACGCTTCCTTTTCTGCAACTCCTGAATTTTCTAAATATGAAATATTAAAGAAACCTTGATTCTTTGCCTGCACATGAACTCTACAATTAAGCCTTCTTCTGCAAGCATCCTGAGTAGTCTTTTCTCTCTGTGACATATTACCCCACATTCTGAATACCATTTTCCTTTTCCTCTAAAATCTTGCTTTTACAAACAGATGCTAAGAAATGTTTCTCTATCTCTCCTCCTTCTCCTCCTCCTCTTCCACCTTCTTCTCTCTTCTTCTCTCTCTTCTTCCCTCCTTCCCTCTTCCCCGACCCCTGACACCCTTCTGGATACCCCACTGACATAATCTTACCTTCTATGTTCTCAAGGTCTATATTAGGAGACCCTTCACTGTCCTTTCTATCTGACCAGTCTACTTTTTCCTGTCCTCCCTTCCATCTCACCAGTCTACTTTCTCCTGTCCTCCCTGGTCCACTTCATTTGATTCAAAGAACAATTGCACCTCTTAGTGCATCCGCTCGTACCCTTTACCTTCACCCTCAGGACCACAGTGTCCCACAGTCACTTCACTTCACTGTGCGTTGGAGCACTGCACAGCCTCGCGTTTCAGACACGGCAGAGCATGAACGTCAGCTGCATTCCTGCTCTCACAGTTTGCATTATAGACAGAAAACTAAACGTAGGTGGTAATGGATTTTACAGAGACGTTAGGCTAAGAGGACATCATCTGGAGGTAGAACTATCCAGACACATTGATATGAGAGGGCCTTTCTGATGTCATAGTGTTGGAGCAGGCATCTGAAGTGAAGCGATAAATTTATTAAACTATTGCACGCTTTCCTCAGGAACAGCCTTATCCTCAACAAGAGGAAAATGACCCTTGCCCTGACCTGGGAGCTTCAGCTTCCTTCTTTGTTAAGCAGTGGTGAGAACAAATGACTGGAATGCTTAGTGTAACAATTGCAAAGGTGTTTGGAAGAGATCAGAAAAAAACCAGCACCGTGGACAGTAATTATTCTCTCATACCGACTCATCCCAAACTGTCCAATGCAGAGCCCTTGCCCAGCTTCTGCAGTTGACGTAACTGTGGCAGGGAGGGAATGAAGAAAAGAGAAAAGCTGGGATCAAAGTGGACTGGACTCTCTGAGGAAGATGCCACAGCCCCCTGACAGCTCAGTGTTTCTTATATAGAGTAAAATCATGGAGGGTTTTCATGCACACCTGAGCTTGGAGGAGGGCATCATAACCTCAGTTGAGTCAAGGAGGCAGGTTTACAGTCTTCAGGCCATAAATATCTATGTGGGAGAAAGATAAGTGGACATTTTCTGAAGATTGTCAACATCCACATTTGGATACCCTGAGACCCCATAGGAAGTCACTGACAGCCCTCTAAGCCTCACCTGAGCAAAGATTTGCTATTCCTAAGAGGCTGGGGCATTGGGGTCATTGACCTGGCCATGCCATGGCAACAGTAGCAGTGTCCTCTCTCCATCCCCCGTTACTCACACAGAACTTCTTCAACTCTCTGCAGCCTAAACAGGAATTTCAGAGTTTACAGCCACAGTAAAACAAGCTTATAGTAGAGAAGTCAGCACAGTATGTTGAAAGAAATACACATTTGAGAAACCCACCCCCAATTCCCCGAGACCCCATACTCTAATATTGTCACATGATATTATAGGAAAATAATCCAATCTCTCCAAATATCAGACTCTATCTTCAGAACACAGGTTGTATTAAGTATTAAAGTTATTAATGGGCAAGTGCCCCTAGAACAATATGTACACTAAATATACATTGGGTCCTGTTTCCTCTGTTTCTCCTAAATTTATTTAGGGGAAGTTGCATGCTGTGTTCACCTAGTTTGATGCACAGAATTAGACAAGCTACTTCTTCTAGGCTTAATATTTTCAACCCCATGCAGTCACAATAAGCTAGACTTTATTAGGGTATGGGGGGGGGTGACAAAAAAAGAGCAGAACCAACTTCTTCTGTCAAGTGCCCCAAACGTCTGTACAAGGAGAAGACTCTGCAGAATTATTCTACCAAAATAAAAGTCTGACATCTTCTCCTCCCACCCCTCCATCCCTCTGCGTGTTCTGGAAGAGGGAGAGCTAGCATTTACCTGCAGCTGTATTGATGGCTGGGCATGCCACAGTGGGGAAGGGAATAACCTCGAGGAACGGTGACAGGCTCGCAGACCTATCCTGAGAGCCCTCATCCCTTTTTCTTTGGCTTCTCTTGTGTCAACACTGCAAGTCTTGCAGGGCTCAGACTCTGAATCTATCTCTACACTAACTACCTAGATTTACCTCACCTTCTCTTGGGATTTAAATGCTGTCCAAACTCTGAACAATCACAAATCTGTGTTTCCAGCCAGGCTCACTCTCCCCTTCTCTAGGCACGTGTATTGTATCCATTTCTTTACTAGATATTACTGTTTAGAGGTGTATTCTTCCAACCCTCTGAAACAATAAACTGTTTCTTCACAGTTACCCTTAAAGTTTATCTATTGTTTACTTACTTACAAATTTACTTTCTTACTATTTCTCTCCCATGTTGTTCAGGCTTCCTTATTTATGCATGAGTACCCCTGTGCTTGGCTTCCAACCCTTGATGTGTGAGATGGTCCTGCAAGCCTATCAACAATTCCTCTGAATTATCATTGTCCTGCTTCTCCCCACTGAGGGCACCGTGACACCAATGCAGTTGCAGTCAGATGTTAGCTCACTGTCTCTTCAGAACCTGCTGATGGCTTGACACTTCACCCTGAAGCCCACAGTCCTGTTAGTGACTCTTCAATAGTATTGGGTATTTATAAGGAGATACCTCTTGACCTCATTCCTATGGTACACCCTGGATCTGAAGTGTATCCTTTCTTTTGTGTCGTAAAATCTGCTTTCTGCTGTAAACTAGATCCCCAAAGTCATGTCATTTGTCTTGTCCTTTAAAAAGACAAGAGTTCAGCTCATAGAAGCCATGTTTAGAGGTATTTAAGGAAGAAGGAAAGTTGTCCTGTAAGGAAAGAAGATACTACTTCTGAGCATACAGATGAGGCCGAAAGACTCACCATAGGTTTAAAAGCATGGAGGTCACTGGCGATCTCAAGAGACCATCGTGAAGTGTGGAGAAGAAGACAAGGGGAGGTGTTGGGGACATTATTCAGATACAACTTGTGGAGGGATTCTGTTCAAAAATGGACCAATAGATGGGGAGATGGTAGGTTGAAAACACGGGTGGAAACGAGCCGGTGAAACTGTGATAGGAAAGCGAAGTTTGAAGATGAGCAGAAAATTATTTGCTTGCCAAAGTGGCATGCAGGTCAGAATCAGGGAGCCACAGGGACTCTTTGCTCCGGAAGAGACAGAGGACTGCTTTCAGAAGAAATGGTACTGACGTGCTCCACCAAAAAGGAGAGCGTAATATGCTTGGGAGGCAAGCAAGATTCTGAATATAGACTTACCACCTAACACATCAGGTTAGATAATGCTACAATCTCTCTGAGGGGTAGCTATAAGCTGATACAAAAAGTCGTTGCAACTGCACCAGATGGTGTTGGGAACCTCTGAAGTATAGCCCTGCGAAAGGTCCATAAGATGAAGTGGTCCTCAGAACTGCCATCCAAGTAGATTCTACTGGGTCTCCGGAGAGGGAAGAAACAAAAAGGGGGAGGAGCGGAGTGCCACAGACATCCTTAAAGGCGGTATTTCACTCCCACTAAAGATCAACTGTTTATAAGCTTGGTTGTGGGGCACATAATTGTACGTAAAAATCTATGGTTCTTCCCAGAAGTGAGACAGAGACAGCGAGACTAGGGCTATAATAATAAAACTCTGGGTATTATGCAACACACCTGAACCCCAAGAAGAATGGCAGAAAGAAGGAAGTCCCAAAAAGTATACACATACCCGTACAAGACTGAAGCTTTCTAAATTTCTATTAGCCTCCTCGGAAAGCCAAATGTCTGTCTCAATACCTAAGACTGTTTTTTTATTCAATTGTGGCTATGTGTGCTTTAAAAATGAACTATGGATTCTTTTTAAACGAAATGTCTTGATAACATAATGAATATTAAATACATCTCAAACCCACACAGAAGGTTCAGTAGTCTCTTTGTGGCAGCTCAGGAGTGCCCCCTACAGGCTGACGTTCAGAACGCAAGCAGAGGACTGGGGAAAAGCGGCTTGAGGATTCGCAGGGAGGCTCCAAAGAAGGTTAGAAACCTCTACTGAGAAGTGCGAGCAAACAGGCACACAGCATGAATTCTTACAGTTCACTTTTTCGTGAACAGTAAGAAATGAAAATTTTGTTGATCCGTTATTCAAGCACTACCTCCTACCACCCACAATAGTGAAAACTCATTAGTATAAACTGCTTTCATCTTTCGGTTGAAACCAATATCAGTATTTGAAAAACCATGAAAATCATAGTAAAAAATACAATTAGCTGCTACATATGCAAGGAAAAAAGATACACCTGTATCTAGTATCAGAAATGATTTGCATTTCGTATTTGTGACATAAAAAGGAAAAGTAAATATGTTTCTTAAAATGAAGATAGGTAAGCTATGGGCTGAAAGTTTATTCATTTTTCTGTTAAAATATTCCACGGGCAGGGGAAAAGACTTTCATCTACTTAAAATATTAATAAATATAGAAATACAAATCACAAAAAGGCATGAAAAACATATGCTATGGCTATCAGTAATTTTTTATGTAACACATAAGTGTATCCATAAATGCATAGAAAATATATTTCTATGCTAGTACTCAATATTATACAGTGTATAAAATATATTACAATAAGTTAGAGGCAGAAGTTTTATAGCATATTACTTAACCCAATTTTTAAAATCCATATGTTCTAATAAATTCCACTGTAATTTCTATTTGAAAGAGGAAAGGAAGGGCAAAATAATCACCAAAACCTTTATAATGTTTACTGGAGAGATTTTGAATGCTAATAATAGTGCAGCTTAAGTTATGAATGTATTTGATTTTGTAACTGTTAAATTAAAGCCCAGAATTACATAAATGCTCAGCATGGACACAACATGTTTATCTAAATTAACAGCCTTTTTACATGATCTTTGAATAAATGCAGATCTTTGGAAAACTTCATTTAACATCATAAAATGTTCATTTAGAGTCAATTTCAGATACATTCATAAGATATACATAAATGTATGTGATTAAATTGACAGATTATGCTCACAAGCCTTTTTATAAACAGTGTTTTTCCTACAGAAAGAAGAGATCAAGGTCATGGTTTGGTGATTTGTTTCCCTTGTGAAATTTTATAACATATATAAATATATATGTCCCAATATTTAAATTGCATAACAATGTTATGAGGTCTATGTTTTCGGTAGGTGATGAAAGCCAGTGTGGTAAAGAGCACTGTTTGACATGTCAGTCTCCCTCAGCGTTCTAGTATCTGGCCTAATCTCTCTGTCTCTGCTGTCCCCCCTGTCACAACAGACATGGGAGGTGCCCTGATGAAGTCGGAACTGCAGAAACACCTACTTTTAAAAATTAGTGGATAGGCCCCACAAGTCTGTACTTATAGCTAATTAGCTTGTGATTTGCTCAGTCACCTTACAAAATATGGCCAAATGTACTTTAAAACTAAAATCGTAGTTTTAATAATATGAAAAATATTCACCGCCATTGTTATTCTATGAGTTTAATTTTTTAAAAGTGGGGAGAGAAAGGGATTGGAAAGAAAGAAAAAAAAGAGAAAAAAGAAAGAAGAAGAAAGAAAGAAAGAAAGAAGCAAAGCAGCCCAGTGATTTAGGCAAATTAAATATTTATTAAATATGGCATTGTTTCAGAAGGAAACTTTAATACACCTAAGTAATAAATATGAAGGGAAAACATACATAAGCCTTAAACATTTTTTATTTTGGAAATGTATCTAAGTCCAATTAAGACAATTTTGAATGAACATTAAATCAAATTTAAAACAGTTTGGGTTTGCATGTATTTCTTTGGTGTTTTGAAAAAAGTCTTAAGTTCAGTCATTTCCTTGCACCCCAGAAAATTCCGACATTTTTCAGAAAGTCAATTTCTTTCATACTATCCCTACCATGAAGAATGCTACCTTTTTTGGCTAATACAAAGAAACCACAATTAACAGTGAAGCCATAAATACTTTCTGTGCTAACCACAAATGGTCTTTCCCATAGAGAAATGGCTTACATGTGTTCTGAACGTGTTTGGTTTCGTTTTGTATGGAAGCTGCGGGTATGTTTTTATCTAAGAAAAGAACGTGGCATGCACATGGACAGCTTTCTAAAATGAGAAACAATCGCTGAATTTAATCGGGGCCAGGAATTCAGAATTAAACTACATGGGGATGGTTCGGGATACTCTGGATTTTGGGATACTTCCCCAAACTTGACCAAACTTCCCCAGGCTCTGAGTGCACCAAGGCACCATGCCTCTCTCCTGCCTGCCTGTTAATCTGGCTGTCCTCTGGGGCTCTTGGCAGACATGCCCAGTATGCAGTTCTTTCGCACTTCCGCAGTTCACAGTTCCACTTCCGGAGTGGAACCTGACTCAGTTCCTTTCTCAAGGTCCACTGTGTGACTTTTCCAGTCCAGCACTCTTTTGTGGCATTATGTGAGGCACTGTACCTAATATCTGCTATGAACAGACTGTGGAAAATCACACAAGGTGACATTTCCAGTCATTCTCAATTTAAATAGGAAAAGATCTGGGTGATTTTGCTCAGTGTTGCTCATATTCTGCAAACACATAGGAGAGGGGAAGGCTTTTCAAACTGATCTTTCTTCGTGTCCATACCCAGGAGTCCTTGCAAAAGGATTTGAGTAGAAATTAAATTGAATTGCCTTCTGTAGATTTTCCGTGGTCATACATATATAAAATAAAATGAAGAAATCAAATTGAAAATCAGAATTGGTTAGAGTTGATCTCCACCCAACTGGATTTATGCCCACAGTGTATCATTTCTAAGCAAAAGATTTGCTCTGCACAGCGTATCTTTGGAAACCTTTCTGTAGCGAGTAGCCCACTAAAGTCCTCTGTTTCAAGTTTATCTCTACAAATCTATAGGATTACTGAAGAATAAGAGGACAAGCCTCTTATCATTCACAAGATTAAAGCAATAAACTGAATATTTGTTCTTTCAATCCTTCTACTTTAGCTGTGCAAAGAGAATTTGTAATTTTAAAAGAAGTCAACTATTTTAAGACACTGTAAGATGCGGGTTTTTTTTTTTTTTTTTTTTTTTTTAAAGCCTGGGCATTCATTGCACTAAATCTAATTTTAAAATAAAATAAAATCATTCAGAAAAAAATAATAAAGTCCATTGTTTAGCATCACACAGAGCTGTTAATTTAGTTATCAATTGCCTCATGTGATTTGTGAGTTTATAATTAATTGCAAAGTGGCTATTCATGATGTTTATGATCTGTGATTCAAAGTTATGTTCCTGCTGGTTAGGGCTCAAGAGTAAGAGATTTAGGAGGAAAGTCAGTAATTAAACAGGTGGATCCTTCTTTCCCAGAAAAAGAAATAATGAAGTTATTCACAGCTAGAGGTCTTCATTTACCAGAATAACTATCCATTTCCCATTTTATTTCGAACTGTGTAGTATTAAAACCTAGAAATCCTTTTCTTCTGTTTCTAACCCATTAGTGTTGTTAAAAAGCGAGTTTGCATAGACAGGCCTACATTAGAGAAGCAAGTGTCACAGTGTGTAACGCAGACGGTACTCCATATTCAAAGCCTTGTTAAATGTTCACTACTAAACGGACAGACACCTAGAGGTACTTGAGTTTTATTTATGGCTAAAAACTTCAACTTTAGGCATGATATAAAAATACCATGTTTCTTTAATAAAAAGTCAAAGGGAACATTTTTCGTTGATTATCCTAAGAGCTTCTTTAAAGAAATTGTAAGATAATCCATAATGAAGTGTGAGCCAGTTCCTGTGTAAAATGCTGTGATAATGATGGCTTTTAAAGTTCCTGATGAAGGTACGGTTTGCTTTATTACAGTTCTATCTCTTGTCACCCTTTAAGTCAAAACAGGTTTTAGAAAAATATCAAGGAGTGGGAAACAGAGAAAACAATAAAACTTATTAGATATTTAAAGGAATCTCCCCAAATAATTTAGCTCATTTGGGGGAATAACTTTGTTCTCCCTGATCTGTCTCCATTTTCAAAACACCTCAATTCACCATACCAAGAAGAAGGCAAATATAGTCATGAGGCCTGTTAGGATCAGTCTGCTGTGGCATGAATGTGAAAAACAGCTTGCCTTAGAAATGAAGTCCTTAATAGCTGCTTTCACTTTTTACATAAACCATATTTATAGATAACTATCAAAAAATTGTCCATTTTCAAACGTTACCAAAGAATTGCCATTCATTTTCCAACTATTGGGAATTCCCAACAGGGACACATGAGACTCTTCATCCATCCTGGTCTGCTGTTTCCAAAAAGGGAAGTTCATAAGCCACTTACTTAAGAATTTAACTCTGAAATTGCTAAGGATTCAAATCATAATCTTACTAGTGTCCCGGGGAGTGACCGATGAACCTAGTCATTTTTCCAGGTCTTCAGGCACCCCGGAGTAGTGGGATGGAAACACCTCTCCAGGGCTTTCTAAGGCCACAGTTCCTTTGTCGTCTGCAACTGAACCTGCACCCAGCATATGTATTGACTGGGCAGAAAACAGATGCAAAGTAGAGCTGGTCCCTTGGCCCTGGGTAGAGCACCCTGGGAGTCCAGCATAGGCCACAAAGGAGCAAGGCAAATACTGCTCCAGTTTTTATCCCAAGCAAGCCACTTACCCATGCTTTAGGAGCACGGGAAGCAAGGCATGTGTGCTGTGCTTCGGAAGCATAGGACCCAAGACTCCTGAAGTTTCAAAAACACGGGACCCAAGGCACACTGATCTGTGCTTCAGAAGCATGGGACACAAGGCACACTTACTTTAGAAGCATGGGACCCAACACCTTGTTTTATTAAACTACTTGACGGACATCACATGACAAATTCTGGGAAAGGTTTTTGTTTTATATACTTCTTTAGTTATTTCAAGACTCATGGTATAATTATTTTGCAGCACTGACTCTATGCCTTATATCATATTTAGGTCTTTTATGAAGTATGAGCATTGAAGCTCCTGAACTCTTGCAATGCTTTGGATTTCTTAATGGTTGTACTCATCTACTAAAATAAAGCTTCCAGACCCTTCACAGACTATACATACAGTATTTTCTGATGCGCTTTTCCTTTTATATTGCTATAACAAATACTTAATCTATGAGTTTTTTCAATGTTACTAAACTAGTCTCCACAAAATATATATTATCAAAAGAGAATATAGGGTCAAATATGTTTAAAAGCTATCCACTCGAGAATACTTTATATTGACTTGAAGCCTCCCCTTAGCATTAACTAGATTAATATTTATAAAATATCCACTTAATTAAAAATATATCATGCTGAATTAAGAAATAGAGTTGTAATAATGATTCCCTGGATGTCCTATAAGTGTCCCGTCATCAGTTTTGCAAACAGTCGTCAGGTGCATGCAGTGAGCACCTTAACTCAACCATATACACCTGACTGTGGTGACTAACAGCTTATGGGTTATCAGCTAAGTTGACTATATTAGCATTTTCCTTGTCACCCTGAGAATATCCTGACCAAATAAATGGGCACCATTCTCTAATTGAATTTAAGCACATAAACTGTCTATATTGTGTAGCTATATTATATGGATCCCTTATTTCAAAAGAAAAGCCTATTTTTTTTCAAGGAGATGAGATTTGCCTCACAAACGTGTGCATTCCTGATCTTTCTTTCCAGACCAAGGACAAAGTTAAAGAGATGAAAACGACTCTGACGTTATTAAAAAACAATAACAACTTTAAGTTTGCGCAGCTCCTTTCCTTCATTGGAATTCTGCATCATGGGGACATTGGCAAAGTTCTACCTTTTTATTATAAATGATTATATGGGGAAGGTGTTAAAATAATTGTCCTACCCCAGCTAGTGCTGCCTAGTGAACCGCATCTGATACAGCCCTCGGACTGAGGAGGATCAAGCTTCAGCCTCTGTGAATTTATTTCATCGGGAAAAGACAAGGCCCAAGACAGCAAGTGTGATGAAGCAATGCTCCAGGATCTTCCCCACATATTTTTTTTTGGTCAGCATGGTGTGTGAAGAGCAGCCCTGTAACCCAGTTTTCCATATTTGGGTGTAACCATCCCTCTTAAGTACTGGAAAGCAGAGGTTGTAACACAGTAAAGCACAACCCTGCATAGTGAAGGTGGCAGACCATACACCATCTTGTGTCTGTATGAGACCCAGGGCTGCTCCCCTTTAAAATGATGGAATTTAAGACACATCTGTCCACTCTTCACAGAAGTGTCTGAGCCATACCACAACGAGTCCTCCAGTTTTGTAGTGCTGGATTTCCGGTTAGTCTAATGTCTCTTCCTCTGGCTAATGTCTAGGTTCAAGTACTGATATAAAAAAAAAAAAGAGTGGCAATCCGGAGGGCTAGAGATGACAGGGAGCTTTCAAAAATGGTTTCCTTGTGAGAATAAGAAAGAACTAGACTTAAGACGACTATAGACCACAGTGTGTCCACTTCCACTCAGCTCCGCAGGCCCTCTGCTTCAGCCCAGGATTGCCTGCCTTCCTTTTGTGTTTTCTCCCTTGGAGGACAATGAGAGAAAGAGGGATTTATCCATTTCAAATGTGTTTCCCGAGAGCTAGTCTCAGTCCTGTACCTCATTTTCTTCCTCAGCTGAGGTAGTACTGACCGCAGAGGCTGGAAGCACACTTTCTTAATTGAGACACAAGTATTGAAGATTGTTCACCCAAAGCAACTTGTTTTTCTGCTTTAATATCCAAACTACAGAGCCCTGGAGAAGGACAGAAGTCACTCTGGCACAGCAGTTGTTCAGGGACCCAGTGATTTCATTGGCAGAGAGCTCTCACTAAGACAAACTTTTGAAATTGCTCACTTGTTATAAACCTGGGCTTCCTCTTTGATGATGGTTATACATGCTTTTAAAATTTGTCCTTCCCGACCAGGAGGTGCTGGCACACACCTTAAACCCCAGCACTCAGGAGGAAGAGGCAGGTAGATCTCTGTTTGAGACCGGCCTGGTCTGCAGAGCGAGGTTCAGGACATCCAGGGCTACACAGAGAAACCACATGTCAAAAAAACAAAAACAAGAATAAAAATTGTCTTTCCTGATATACTCTAAAAGACTGTAAGTTTCCTGAATACAGAGACCGTGCATGTATATTCATGGGTCAACATTGTATTTCCAAAGACTGTATGTAAGATAGATAGATAGATAGATAGATAGATAGATAGATAGATAGATAGATACATAATACATACATACATACATACATACATACAGAGATACATAGATAGATACATAGATAGATACATAGATAGATAGATACTCCATGTCTATGTACATACAAATATAAACACTGATTCCATGTATGTATTATGTGTGTTATATATGTGTGTGTGTGTGTATATATATACATATATATATGTATATATATTAGATGTTTTGTATAAAATTCCAGTTGAAGTGAAGAAATTGACAATAGGACATGGACAGTGTACAGCCACTATAACACTGCTACAGACAAGCATTGTTAATGTTAAACAATAGCAAATCCTCCAGGTCCATTATATACCAAATATGCTTTGCTAGCTGTTACCTTATGCTGCTCCTTTGGTTAGTTACATGCATATGTGTCCCTTTAACACTGTGGATATTTGAAAGGACTGTTGGTTTCATTTGATAACATGTTCTGAACGTCTCCATTTTGAGTCTGCCAATCATAGCCCCACTCACAGTTGAGCTTTGATTTCTGTTTCTACAACCTTTCAATTTCCATTAGACTGTGCAATTATGTGAACTTGACATGCTTCTTCTTATGTTTGTTGTAGAGTCTTAGTGACCACTCAAAAGAAGACACCTGATAAATATAGCTGCGTGGTAAGATAAATGAACAAATATTTTATTGCAGTTAGTGCACCCAACTAAAACTACTATCTTCTTATTGATATATATTATAGTATTATCTTTAGAGCTATAAATTATTCCTGTGGTCTGTTGCATGTAATTTTAAAAGCCTGCTACCTCCTTGCCTGGTGCCGCGGCCCATGCTCTGACCTCTCCCGGCTCTCCTTGCTCCAACTCGATCATAACCATCCCCCAACCCAGGAAATCCGGGAGCTGCTGTCCTCACCCCACCAGCCCCTCTCAGCTAGCTTTTGCCAAGCTGCCATCTATTGCCCTGGCTTTCTTCTTTCTCTTGCCCACCTTAGCCCAGCAAAAGAAAAACACTAGACAGCTTTATTTTTAAAAAGCTAGCCAGATCACACAACTGCTGGGCTCTTACCAGCTAACCTATTGCCCTATCAGCCAACCAAGATCTTACATGGTTGTAGCATGGTTCCTGTTCTAAAACCTAGCCAAAACTTCCTCTTTTCCTGTGCCCCTTCTCTTCTTCCTGGGACCAGGAAATCCCACCTTTACTCTTCGCACAGCAATTGGCTCTTGCCTTCTTTATTGACACAATCAAGAACCAACTAGGGAATCCTCACTTCACCCAACAACAGTCCTGGACCCTCCTAAATCTGGAACCCTTGAATACAATTCCTCATGTTGCAGTGACCTCCCAACCATAAAATTACTTTTGTTGCTACTTCATATCTGTAATTTTACTAATTTTATGAGTTGTAAATATCTGTGTTTTCAGATGGCCTTATGGGATCCCTGAGAAAGAATCCCCAAAGGAATCACGACTCACAGGTTGAGAACCATTGGCATATTCTAGGCTTTGTTTCTATCATATGTTAAAGGAAAGCCAAATATCTGCCACCTACTTAGTGGTTTTCTCTCTGTGTCAAATCGAGAATTCTCCACATAGACTGGATACACAAATTGCTGAATTTCTCCAAAACTATGCCTAGCCTTGCATCCATGTCTTGGGCCTGAAAACCTTGCATTATGATCTATCATGTATTTGATGAGTCCTAATATTGGTTCTTACAGATACAAGCTAAATTACTGCTCCTTTAAAAACAGATTGAGGGTGACTTTAAATGCCAGTCAGGCCAAGACAATCAAAACTGCCCATGTTCTACTGGCAGCATACACTCCCTTTCGGACAGCACAGAGACATATTTTCTCACTGTTACCCATCTCAGGCTGGATGACTGGAAGTGGCATTCTGATTTCTTCATTCAAAATGGCAATGCCTGACATCATCTCTCATCAGAATTATCTGAAATTGATTTCTTAAAATGCAATGAAAGTGACTTTATGGATTGGACAATGGCAGGCTAGACACTGAAGTGGATTCAGAACAAATAGATAAAAATTTACTTTTCCCTAGTCTCAGGAGTGTTCTCCATGTGAGCTTCTTGAAAGCATGAGCTTGTGAGCTAGTATCCCTCCAGTTTAACCCTTCACAGGAGACATGCCCGAGTTAGTCAACCCAGTAGCCTTTCTGCTGATCTGGGCCTGCTTGTGACAGAGTATGTGGGAAGTTGACTTTGGTCATTAAACCTAAACTATTCAAAACTGCTGACAGGTTCACTTGCAGACCTCTATCAGAGGCACAGTGTGTACACTGGCTACCAAACAGAGCTTTAGAGTTGTTGGCTCCCTAGTTTGCAATTTAAACCCTCAAACAAAAGCATTCTCTGAGCAGTGTGGGTGCAGTGTTTGCAAGCTCTAAGCTGAGTTGCCCCACGAGGCAATTTCTGGCACCAGTTCACTATCTTTCTGCTTATTTCATGTGGTACTCATTTTGTCTGAGGCATTTGCCTAATTCAGGAAGTCCATGGATTCTGTTAGAATTACACCCAGTCATCCAAGGCTTGGGAGTGGGTAGTCTGCACAAGTCACAAAAACTCACTGTATAAATTCAAACACTGATAAACAGAAAAAAGAAACCTGTAGATCTAACGTAATGGCAGCATCTTACAAGGAAAACAGCCATCTTCAGGGCCCAGGACCTTGTCCTCCCTGGGTCCTCACACTCTCTTCTCCTGTGACACTCTCAAATTCTGTTATGAGCAACAAACAGTAAACAAACCAGAAAGAACCCTGCACTTAGCCTGCCTTGATAGCGGTCAGCAGAAGTACTGTGCTCTGCTGACAGGGGTTCATGACCCCTGAAGAAGCATCTTCAGGTGTGAATGTAAAAGTCCTTTGTCTGTGAATACTAAGTCATGATTCTCAGGACTGCCTAAGCAGAAAGAGAAACAAAACCCAGAAAATGATCCAACATGTCCCAAGCAACAGGTCAGGGTCCACTATTTTTCTAGATTTATCATCAGGATCAGATGTTGAAAAAATCCCAAGTCCTGCAGACAATGAAAAAAGCGAAGATTTCAGCTGTCTGGTAAAGTGTCTGGAAGAAGGCGCACCGTACTGATGCACAGAACCAGGGTTGCTGTCAGAGGACAGCGCAGGGCTTGGTAGGGCAATCCTTAGAAGATAATTCTTAAAGAAACTGGATGTATCTGGAAAAGAGGGGGTGTGATATGACCCAAAAACATCATAAGAAATTCTCAAGCAACTAATACAAATTTTTAAATATATTTTCAGTGACTTACTTAGACAGCAGGTAGACTTTAAAAGGAAGTATGCTAAAGGGCCCCATATCTATTTATGAGCAATTGCTTTGTTCTATGAGATTTGAGCAGCATCAAAATTCAAGTTATTAAGCCAATTTTTCAAAAAACTTAGTGTTTAAAATCAACATGAATATGTCAAATGGTTGTACAAGTTAGGACATGAATATGAAGACTGCTTCAGAACCTCTTGAATGGATTTTTTTTTTCTTTTCTGTGGTTTCTGATTTGTTTTTGGTTTTTTTTTTTTTTGTTTTGTTTTGTTTTGTTTGTTTGTTTGTTTGTTTTGAGTTTAGGGGTGATTTTGTTTTGATTTTGCACAATGAATACATCCTTTTATACATTCTCAGGACCAGTGACATCACTCAGAGCAACCTCTTTAACAAGCCAACACAACTGAGATGTGTGTTAAGAAACCCTCACCCCTATCTAGTTGTCCTAATACGAGTTCAGGAAAGAGGGAGTTAAAAGTTGGCTCCCCCACCCTCAAATCTGAACAATTGGAATCAGCACTTTGCATTATTTTAAAAATGAATGCTTAGAATCAGCAATTTTCTTGTGTGTATGCGTGTGTGTTTTTTTTTTTTTTTAAGATCTTGAGGGTTTTTTTTTTTTTTTTATTTAAAGTGGAAAACTACATTAAGTGCAAAGCAGGCAACAAAGAAGCATCTATAAAAACCTAAGCGTCCCCAGAGTTATAAAATACGTCCATTGTGCCAATCCCACTGCCAGCGATGAAGTTTTAAGCATTAATATGCCTTCATTGCAGTTTTAATGCCTTAATATTGACTCTATAGCTCTTTGGGGTAATTTTGCTTTCTCTGGTACTTGAAAGGTGATGATGTCAGCGCTCTTCCTACTGATTCATATGCAGGTTGATGAAGCTGAGTTATTTATTGAGTTCCATTATATTTTCTATAAACATTAGTTCTCAATAAACAGAGACATTTAGCCGAGGGTTTATTTATTAAATAGGTACTGTACAGATGGTTTTGCCACACATGATGTGCTGCAGAGGATATTACTCAGGGATAATCAGCTGTGTTATAGCTTGGCTAAATTAATAAGATGGTAATGATGAAATTGATGCTTTTGAGCTAGGCTTGGTAAATGGTTTTTGCATAAACAAACTGATAAATTTGAGAAGCAATTACTTGCTTGTCAAAGATAAAAACACAACAGGGCCATTTATAGTTAGGTCCTATTTATTTTTAAAGATTGTACCAGATTTTATGTTTAATATGCTGCAATTAAAAAATAATACTTAAATGAAGAAGAATAAAAACTAACTTTCTAAAATATCCTTCAAATTTGAAGAAGCCATATTGCTTGATTAGATATCAAGCAAACTTTCTGCTGCATGTGAAATGGAATAATTTCCAAAAGACAACAGGAGCATTCTACATATATATTTTAACAATATAGGCGTGTCGCAGAAACACTTGATTGACTTCCCTGCCTGCTCTATTCTCTCTCTCTTCCTCTCTCTCTCTCCCTCTCTCTTTCTCTTTCTCTCTATATCTCACACATACACACGAACAAAAACAAAAAAACCTATGAATTAATTGATCTCCTAATTTACAGTAATCTATAAAAGATACAGAATAAATTTACTTTCCTCAATTAAAGATTATACAGTGTTTACTTGTACATAGAATGTGTAAAGTATGTGTGCATTGATAAAATATACTAGTGTATTTTGTTATATGACACTGGCTCTGGTGCTTTGCTCTAGGGTCAAGGAACTATTACTCTTCCTTATCCAGCTTCATCTAGATTTTTTTAATTTCTGAGGGGCCTCTTGTAGAGATGTACACGGTATATGTGTTCTGCTGGTAACAGTAGGAAATATTCATAAAATATGGTCTGCATCTGTTTGTGTGGAGACATCTTCTTTTACTCTGCAAAAACCTGCAAGCAGTGTCTGGACACCCCACACCATCTTATCAAAAATGGTTGCATACTAAAAGAGAAAATTTTATTTTTTTTCTCCTTATAGCATTTCTGATTAGCAGGGACAGTTTTCATCACACTTTTACTCCTTGACTATTTTGCTTTTTCCTACAATGAATTCTTAGTCATTTAACAGATGACTAACACACACAAAAAAAATAAGTAATCATAATTTAAATGTTGAGATCTATGATTTTTTTGTAATTGTTGTGTGTCTTTATTTAAAAGAAAAACTTAGCAGGGACCAAAATAAGATAGAGATAGAGATAGAGATAGATGATAGATAGATAGATAGATAGATAGATAGATAGATAGATAGATAGAGATACAGAGAGATAGAGATAGAGACAGAGAGATAGAGATATAAATTAACCTGCTCTCTGATGTACAATGTGAAACTGTCACCCATAAGAAGAAGGAACCAAACAACTTGTTCCACTTAAATAATCTTTGACTTTGAAAGGGAGCTTTGATTTTGCTCATTTCAAACTACATCATCAGAAAGTAAATTAATAATGTGACCGTTCAATGCAAGCTGTAGTGTTTGAAGGGATATTCAAATTTTGTTGTCTGTGTGATTTAAAAAATCCATTTTGTTGCAGCACTGTTTATATGCATGGCAGACACCTTACCCTCTAAGAAGCTGCAAGACAGAGACATTGACATGGCTACAGGAAACATCACTAAATGAAAGATGTAATGAGAACAAGAAAGAACAGGATTATTTTTAAAATACATGATTTTTATATTGTATGATAAGAGTCCCTCGTGACTTGTTCCCTAGTTCGGTTGTGACTGTGGTCTCCTGCTTAATTGAAAAAGACTGCTCCCCAGGACTAATTACAACTCCATCAAAAAGAAAGACGAACACAAATAGTCTTAAGGGAACTCAGAAACTTAGGTCAAGTCCCATGGACTAAATTAAGGGATGGAATGTTAAGCCATTCTGTGAGCCAAACATCAAGGAAACAAATCCAGCAGTTGCTTAATGATGGTATCAAGAAGCATGAAAGCATAGCACATTGGTATGTGTTACGTGGAGAATTGATCTCAGCTCACAGAATTCTATGTAGGACCTGAGAAATTATAGGCTTTAGTGAAAACATTTTTGAAGTGTTTAGCAGAAACTGGGAGACTGGATGTCAAACTAAATTTCCATTCAGCACTAATGAACTATGCACTCAGATCTCATCTTAGTAATAATATAATTTAAAATGTATCTTTTAGTTCACACTTTCAAAATTGAAGACACTAACCATTTCCTATAACATTTAAGAATGGAGAGTGCAATGTGCTTCTGCATTGATTTCTGTTGATTTCAAATGTGTGTGGTCACACAATACAAGCCCAGACACAGAGAGTCAGCTTACAGATCCTCACAGATCTTCTACCATTATAATAGTAGGCAGCTCTTTTTAAACAGGAGTTATTCCATTCTAATAATAAAAGACGAGCTTAAAGATTTGTTCTTTAGTTACTTGGTAATCTAGGTTTCAATTATATACTGCTAAATTAAGGAAACACATATTGGAAAATTACAATATTAAAATTACCACATTAGTGAGGTTGCTTCAGAACACTTCCCAGGTGATATTTTAAATAAAATCTCTATGCAAATGCCTCATTCAGAGCCAGTGAGTGCCATGAAGTATCTTACTAGCCTCAAGATTTATGTAATTTTAAAATACTAAATGTTTATTCTATCTGCTTTTTATGTTTTTGTCAACATATACTAGTTTATATTCACTATCTGCCATACTTAATAGTCTTATTTTAAACATCAGTAGTGTTTTCTATTAAAGAATCAAAATAAGAATCAAATTATGGTCTCATTTTAGGCATATTTTGACTATTTTTAAGTTTCTAATTTTACAATAACACTCTAAAATTTTCAGAATTTATTCTATTTTGAAAAGTAGCTCAGAAACATTTGTTCAATTTTAATATGTATGAGTAAAATAATACTAATTCATTTATTTACAATATCAGAATATAACCAATTTTTTCATATTTATGACATTCATTCCTTTTCAATAACTTTGTTGGTGAAGACAATCAAAATCACATTTATTAAACTCATTCACATGAAATGAAAAGCAGTGATGGATTACAAACTATGAGAAAACAGAGTTCATCCTTATAAACCCGTTGGAGCAGGCTTGTTGGCTAGAAAGCTAAATTATACTGATTACAGAGCAATTGTGTATGATAACTCGTGGATTAGATACTAAGAAACCATTCCAAATGAGGGCAGAGAATCGCAAGGGGACTTGGGAGAACAGTTACAAATCCTATTACTTTGTTTCTTAGAATCTGTCTCCTACATATTTAGCCTTCACTTCATTCTTATATTTTGATGCATATCTGCCATTGAGAATTCATTCATTCAACCATTCATTCACTATTCCTTTCTATTGTTCACTGAGAACACATATGTGCACCATGGGGATGATAAAGTTTGAGTCAGGCAAGGAGCCTCTCTTTAAGGTACTTGACTGAGGGAGGAGCGCAGAGGTATGGGCCAGTGCAAAGCTCAGTCTGTGCTAAAAGAAACATCTACTGATGAGATGCAACTGAAATCATATGCTCAACTCATTTTTATACAAACTATTAGGTACCCTAACGCCAAGGAGTATGCAAAGATGAAATACAGAAAGCATAAAGAAGACCAAAATTGAGCTGATAAAATAATGCAGTGATAGCCAAAAAAGGTGATCTTCCAGTGGAAAATGACAGAGCAGAAAAGGTTTCTTCAATGTTTGAAATGCCTATGCCTCCTGAAAATGGTTCTTATTTCTCTCTCCCTAAATCGTCTTTAAGAAAACAATAACTTTCCCCTCTTTCATTCATCTCTCTGCTGTTCTGCCAAGATTCCTAGGAAAGGTGCCAATTAGTGCCACTTGTCCTGATGCTTAACCTTAGAGACTGATCTTCTAACACCTGGACCAAGAGCACCCATTCATTTCAAACAGATTGTCAAGCACACACCAACTAGTAATGTTCTACATTTGCTACCAACCTGGGTTCAAGCCAAGATCGCCTCTCATATAACCACTTTAGCATTCTCAGTTAAAACAGTAAAGTTAATGTGTGTTTGTCCTTCCCACTAATAGTTCAGCAGCTATGGTGGTAAAGGCAACTAAAGAATCATGACTCTTGTTCCCCATGTGATTTCCAACAGTGAACTTTGTAGTCCGCCTTTCCTAAGCAAGTATTTTCCATACCCATTGAAGTGGAATACAGATTAAGATTTATGCACAAGTTTTCAAAATGTGGAAAGTAAATTTACATATTCATGCCCCACCATAAGATGAGGAGGTAATGAAGGCCTGCTTCATGTTAAATTCCAAGAAGCAAAATAAACAGTATCAACCTCAGGGATGCATGAATTCCATGTAAAAAAAATTATAGCCATCTGCATATTGTAATTCTCTAAAATAATCTTTAAAGTAACTTTAGAGTACTTAAGTAGAAGTTGATTCTCAATTTCCTATATGTATTTCAGGCTTTAAAGCCAATTTATATTTCATTCTGATATGTTAACCCAAATTATGAAAATCTTAGCAGAGATAGAATAAATGACAGTTTTTCGAAAAAAAAAAAATCGAGAGATGTGGTCTTGAAGAAATAAGATTTCTCCTACCAAAAGTAAATAAACAATAAGATATTAGGCTTTTTTTTGTTTCAGTAGTATGAAAAATAGTTGGAGCACTTATGGATTTGGGTGGGTAGGGTGCTTTAGGAATTTTTATATAAATTTATCTATGTAGAAATACTGAAGACAATGAGAGGTAGCAATAGTCGTCCACATAAAAGCTAGGGGCCAAGGCACATCCATTTTGGGAATGCTACTAGTTGAAATGGAGAATATGGAGAGAAATTTTCAGAGTTACAAATAATATGAATTACAAATTGATTGATAGAGGAGGCAAAGATAGGAAGAAGATAGAGTTGGCCCTACGAGATGTCTGGATCCTTAGCACCTGAAAGACCTTATCAGGTGCAATGGTAAGATAAAGATGATCCGGGGGACATTATGGTATCAAAGAGCTACAGAGACAAAAAAGTCTGATTTCCTCCTAGCCTGGGAACCACCTGAGAAACACATGTAGTAATGAAATACAGCAGGAAGATGAAAACAGGAAAGGGCAGAGCTAGAAGAGGAAGGACATTTAGAAGAGGAAAGGGACATTTGGAAACATAAAGACATTGCAATATTAACCTGATTTTTTTTTTTGTGAGTTATATACCCAATCTCAGAATTTCTGAGCCACCAAAGCTGAAACTTGTCTAATGTTACTGTCCAATGTCTCTGTGAAGCAGAGACTCTCAAACACAGTGGTTTTGTCTGCCAAGGAACACCATTAAAAGGCATTTAGTGCTGTCAGAACTGAGAGGTACTTCAGGCATCAGGTAAGTAGAGGCCAGAACTGCTGATGGACACCTTTCATATCCAAGGACAGCTATTAATTTGTCATATATAGTGTCAATACTGTTAAAGCTGAAAACTCACATACAAAGTGACTTCACTGTTTGCCTAGTTTTATCTGAATTATTTGGCCAATGAAGTTCACCACTGAATTGGGCTAATATATACTTACCAGGCTTTTATTTGTATGCTTAAGACAACTTTTCAAGATATAAAGAAAATATTAAAATTTCCCAGTTAGTTCTAAGATACTACTCATAGTAACTAGAATAAGTACATAGATTTAAGAATGTATTGAAATTTTCAGGTAATTAAGATATCAGATGTTTTCTGTGGTAATTCTGCTTTCTAAATTTCTATTTTAAATTTTTCTAAATCTATATTTCCACATGCACAAGCGATTGAAATGCTTGGCTAACAGAATATACAAAACTTACCTTAGCTGATTTCATTGCTCACTTCCTCTTTAACATATATAGCCTCTTCTGAACCTGAACTTTCTACTTAGTTTATTACATATTTCCATTGTTGCTGTGAAGGCTGCATCTGTGCAGATTTTATTTTGGATTTCTAATCCAAACAGCTGCATCCCTATATGTAAATAACACAGCCCATACCTTCCTTCCCCTTCTAACTCCAGGCTCCATGTTGCCAAGGTTTACCCCTGTGCCTCTACTCTCATATGGCTTCAGCCAGACCGAATAGACTGTTTCAATAAGTAAAATTTAAATTATCACACTTTTCTAGAAAAAGACTTAGCCTAATCATTCCGATGGGGTAAAAGATTCCTTTCGTAGGCCACTCCTTGCTTCTCTGCAGTTCTATATCTAGGAGTTTAGGGAAAACCACCAGATTAGTGACTTAAAATGTTAAATAACACAAGATGCTCCTTCACCCAGATTTTTTGTCGGATATCCACAGAAGTGTTTGGGAGTGAGAGAGAACTCTGCTGGCATACACTAGCATGGATTTCCCCTTCTCCTTGAGGGATGCCTTTGGTCTCTGTCTCCCATTTCCTGACCCTCTCCACCTCTACCAAATTCCTCCCAGTGTGTTGGTAAATGACGTAGTTAGCAGCTTATAGCCCTCAGCTGTAACCAGAAAGTCACCAAAGTCCACTGAATCATGAGTAAAGATGTAAAAAGTGTATTCACAGCTACTATGTATTCACAGAAAACATGTCAGACAGAACCATAGAAAGTTTGCTAGCATTCATTGTGTGTAAGTGCATCTTTGGCTGAGAAAATGAACCACAGAGAGAAGAGAGAATGATATAAACTATAATCATTGCAAATACATTTACAAAACTAAAAACTGCCCACGCTCATTCACTTTGTCCAGATCTTTCACTCTAATGCCAAAAAAGAATATACTCTGAATTGCTTATCATTCTTGGGTTCGTTTTCTGTCCTGTAAATGTCTTATGACCAGCACTAGAAAGAACAAATCAGGGTTATTTCAGGCTTAGTCTTCAGGTTTCTCCATACTGTTGAGTGTCTGAGTTAAGGGACTACTAAGACTTGTTATTCAATAAGAAGAGAGATATTAGACAGGAAATGTAATCTATAGCCTCCATTTTCCTATACTGAATATGGAGAACTATGTTCCTCTTTAATGTTTGAAGAACAGAATGAGTTGTCATCAAAGGATGTGTGCACACTATCCATCCCCAGAAGTACTTAGCACTAAACCGGGACAGTACATACTCAATAGATGCAATCTGTTATTTTTAAGAATAGTACAGTTAATATGAGGGGAGGTGCCTAGTCTTACGGCAACTTGGTATGCCATGATTGGTTGATAGCCATTAGAAGTCTGCTCTTTTCTGAAGAGAAACAGGAGGAGTGGATAAGGGAGAGGAAGGGAAGGACACAGAGGGGAACAGGGAGGGAGGGGGAAACTGCATTGGGGATATAAAATATGGAAAAATAATAAATTAATAAAAAGAACAGTATATTTAATTATCAAAATCCTAATTACTTGTTCAAGTTTACTGACTAAAGAGATAACAGAAACTAAGCCATCTAATGCACCACTGTGTCCTTGGTGGGCTTCAGATAAGAGGAACAGCGTTAGTGTCATGCCAAATGCTATAGTACAAATTCCTGATGCTCTGTCCTGTTTACGCCTTACAAAATGCAGTATGTTTCCATCTTTGGAATTTAAAACTTATCCCTGCCTGAGAGATGAAGAGACTTGCCCAGGACCCTCAGAGACAATAGTCAAGAGATAATACAGGGAACAAACTGTTTAGATGACCGGAAGATTTTTCCATCTAAACCACTTTGGCTGTTCTCTCACTTAAAGGGGCTCATCCCAAGAGCATACAATCAGGTTCCACTTACCAATGTAAGTTACCATGTAGATGGGAACAAAGGCAGGCAAGCATAACATCAAAAGCTGAAAGCTGGGGGCCTGAGACTTCTAAATGTTCCTCTTATCCATTGGATAAAGCATGTGTCCCACAGACTTTAGATTTCCATTTCAGAGTTCCTTGGTATATGCTTTCCTGTATACTCAGGTACCATTATTGTACCTTAATGTATGCATCATTTCATTTCAAATTACTCAAACAAAAAGTTAATGTTCATTATAGATAAGGCCAAGAGTTGTTTTGTCTTTTAAGTTTAATAACCTTATGCTATCCATAAGAAAACAAGACATGGTACATAGTTTCAAAAAGATTAACTTTGAGAATCCACATTGACATACAATCACACAGCATAGCTTTCCCATTCTTTAGAAAAGAGAACTGGAAGGAATAAGACCTCCTGGAATCTCTCCTAGCTTTGGAAGCTTAGTAGACATGGAACAATACTGATAGAAATAACAATACTTGTGTGTGTGTGTATGTGAGTGTGTGTGTGTGTGTGTGTGTGTGTGTGTGTGTGTGTGTGTGTGTGTGATTTATGGTGCTTTTTTATAAAGCCTCTTAATACAATTGGAGAGTATCTATCCAGGAAGCTCAAACGTTAATCTTTATTCCACAAGCATCAATGTATATCACAAGAAATTTTCATTCATCATGACATTTCACATGTACTGCATTGTTTTAATAGAAAAATCTAAAGTTTCATTATGTTAATGTTGAGCAATGAAAATAAAACATCATAAAAAATAAGCACTTTTTGGTGATTGGCTATAGCAATTTCCTGTATGCTTCAAACACAATAAAAGCATAGTGCACAGACAGAGAAACAGAATCCAGTCATACCAAACTGTCTTCACTGGATTCCTGGAAATCTAATGTTGTTCAGTGCCTACCCCAAGCAATGCAAGGGCTGTGTAAGAATATAGAATCATTCTTTCTATGTACCAACACTGGCAACAAATTTATTCAAAACTTTCAAAGTGGTAGAATAAGGTAGAATAAAAACATTCATTTAAAATTTAATAGTTGATGTGGGAAAAAAATTGGAAAAAGGACATAGCAGGATGAACATCAGACAACTGAATAATAACTTCATTATGTTTTTGTTATATAAGCAATATAAATATAGAATTGATATCCCACTAACAAGACCATTTCCTCTATGATAATCATGCAGAAAATGAAATCACAGCCACTTTTATAAAATTCATAGATAAGCCTACCCATTTCCTGTATATGAACATGTATTTATTGGAGAATTTATAAGAAGTACAGGTAGGGCTTAATGTGTCTTAATAATAAACAGCTAACTCTTTCTTCTCAGGTATCAAAGCTTCCCCATCAAGAAGATATGATTTTGCTTGTATTTTTCCGTTTTGACTTTGGCTTTCAGTTCCTTCACTTTAGTAGCAGATTCCTGACCCAATGGATTCCTTCCCTTCTTTCAATGGATTAGTCAGCTATAACAAGAGTAATAAAAGAGTTTCTATAAAATTTGGTTAAATCACTTTTCCTGTGATACATGAATGCAGTATTATGCAATACATACTTTCCCTACCTTAATCTGGTTTGTGTCAAAAGGTTTAAGAATTATCTAAATCCTTATGTGTTTTAAAGAGAAATTTCCCTTTTCAATTCCAATGTCTTTATATACCAAAACTTTTGTTGCACAATAAAAACAAAGCATTAAAGAATCACTTAAATAGGTTTTATGATATCATTCCTTATAGATGCAAATGTTGGACGTTGTCTCTTCTTGGGAACTGACTAGTGTTTTTCTCAGGATGTGAATGAGCAAACTTTGACCTCTCCTTAGAGACAGCAGCCAACAGAGCCCTTCACTGTGCTCCATGTATTTTATAACATACTGTATTTTATAACATCTGATTCACAAGATGTTTGGTCTTTCCCGATCGTTGAAGAATATCTACATTGCTACAAACTGAGTATTTCTCATTGGTTTCCTATGCTTAAAATATAGAAATGATTGCTTTTCATTTCGCAAGGTGTCAAGCCTTACTACCCTATGACATATAACTAATTTTCAAGAGTTCTTTCTATTGACGTCGAAAAAAAAAGTGTCTCTCTTCTAAGAGTCCTGGAATCGCTTTTGGATTTTGGGGCCCCAGGTACCATGTTCCTGCAATTGCTGACAACAGAAGAGGTGCCAAAGCCACTACATTGCCAAACCTTGGCAAAAACCCTGGCTGGAACCCATGAAGATCAGTCTTTGTTCTGTTGTCTGTGCAAACAAAACACATGTGACTACACAAAAAGGCAAGCAGTGTGCACATGAGTAAAAGATTGTTGAAGAGTGCCTAAGGAAATAGAAGAGCATTATTTTAAATTATCTTGATCATAAAATCCAAGAGAAGATTTGGCAATATAGTAACAACAACAGCGACCAAAAGAAAAAAAGAAAGAAAGAAAGAATGAATGAATACCCTCAAAACCAGTTATTCCTTTTAAATAAAAACAAAAATGAGAAACAGTGACTGTTAGCAATCCCACCTGGTGCTTTTCCTGCGTTAATGATGCTTCTTAAATTGCATGTGAGTAAATGGTAATTTTGTCTCACACCATTAAAAACTAATGGAACCCTTGATGATAGGAAATGCCATAGCTGGCTTGTTGGAAAACGTTTAATTAATAAAGTAATAAAATTATTGTAAACTAGTGCAGTTTCGGGGAGAATTCAATGAGATATAAAACAGATAAAACATTCTAGAGAGTTGGTGTAGGAAATAAACATCATTATATAAAATACCATATAAAACTAAAAGGGTTTGTGTCACATAAAATGAAAATTAGCTATTGTACTAATAAAAGTTATCTTTTAGAGAAAATTATTAGAGACTCCACCTTATAGAAAGCTATTTTCAATAATCTAGGGAAGTATATTAATTACTAAACTTTTAAAGTTAAATTTTCCATAAGCTGAAATGTAGAACTTGATGAGTATAATAAGCCTTAAATAAGAAGAAAATAATTTAAAGTAAAAAATAGTAATTCATTCTATGGCCTTTTAAAATAAAACATTTTTTAAATTCTCTCCTACACTTTCCCCAGAATACCTAAAGTGTATCTGTTTTGTCAGACAATGGGACTTACTCAAGAATTTTTTGAAAGCCAGTTCTAGGGTATCTTTTGCATTTGTTTTGAGATATATCGCTAATAATAATAAATTAGCATATCTTGAATGATCAGCCTAGCTTTGCCTCAACTTATCAGTGTGATGCTGATTTCTCCATACCCTTCTGGCTCTATCTAGGATTATACCATCCTAAAACTGATAACTATAACTTCCAACTGTATGAGTTTAAGGTCTCCACAAACAAGAAAATTGAGGATCTTCAGTAAAGAAAAATCTCAATAAATAATTATAAAGACTAAGTTTTCTTTTTCATAATGATGCCAGTGTAATGATAGTATTTTCTACTTTCTCTGTATTTGTAGAAATAATACAAATTATTAGCTCTTCTTAAATATACCTTTATAGAGGCATAATTGGTATCCAGGGTTCCGGGCACTGCCAATAGCTAATATGTGCAGTGTGTAGAGTTTGGGCATAGGCAAACCTCAGTGCCACAGTCTTTGTTCCTTAACTCAAGTTTGCATGTGTACATGCATTGAACCTTGGCAGCAGGAAACTTCTCAGTTCTACGTGCTGTCCCACAAAGTCACACAGATGTGGCAAAGGTCACACAGAAACCTCCACTCTAGTTCCCTCCTATATCTAGATTCCAAATTAAACTAATTTTCCCTTTTATAGAGAATGCTTCTACAATATACTCTAATTGTATTTTTATTATATCGATATACTCCATATCATTTTTTTAAATTTTCTTTGACAGCTTCTCCTTGTATTTTTTTCCAACAAAAATTACTGTTTGTCACCTTAGGGGAATAGTGTTACCCAAACCTCTAGTCACAAGTTATAAGGAAAACCTGGGCTTTAACAAATGAAAAACAAATTTTAAGTGCTAAGAGAATGATGAACAACACAACAGAAAGTCAGCAGAGAACTTTAACAAGTAATTTAGAAAAATAAAAGGTCAACATACAATAAATATAACACATAAAAATATTGTAACTAAAATACTAACAATATTTTCTCTTGTCTCTTAAGAAAAGAAAAATATAGTTTATTATATTAAGGTAGATAGTATTATGTGTATAGAAGTACGTTCACACCTTGCTGATAGTATGACATCTCTGTGCTAATTTAAAACACAGTCAATTTCTTCTATCTCTGGGTATAAATCAACCCCAGACCGAAAGAATTTGAAGAGAAAATGTGTGACCACACTAAGAGTGTACAGACTTTTGTTCCCTTAATATTAACACCTTCAAAATACAATGTAATACCTATTTATACAGAATTTACATTGTAATTGATATTATAATCTGGGGGTTATTAAAGCATACAGGGGCATATTCATAGGTTATATGCAAATCCTATGTCATCTTATATAACCACCTTTTCAACAACTTCCTAACAGGTACTGAGGGATATCTGTAGTTGCCAAAATTTAAAATACAGGTTATCTCCAAATCAGTGATTCTTCTCTGGAAATTATCAAAGGGAAAAAATGAATAAAAATGCAGAAACTCATGCATATGTAAGGATATCCACAAAAATACCATTTGTTAGTTGAAACTGTAAATAAAAATCTTTACTAAGAGAGTATATAAATCATACATATAAAAAGTAAACCAATCACAAAAAACACACATGGTATGCACTCACTGATAAGTGGATATTAACCCCAAATCTCAGAATAGCCAAAATACAATTCATAGATCACATGAAGCTTAAGAAGAAGGAAGACCAAAGTGTGGATACTTTAGTCCTTCTTAGAAGGTGGAGCAAAATACCCATGGGAGTAGATACAGAGACAAAGCGTGGAGCAGAGACTGAAGGAAAGCCACCCAGAGACTGAAGGAAAGCCACCCAGAGACTGAAGGAAAACCACCCAGAGACTGCACCCCTCCATCCCATATAGTTACCAAACCCAGACACTATTGCAGATGCCAAGAAGTGCTTGCTGACAGGGGCCTGACATAGCTGTCATCTGAGAGGCTCTGATAGAACCTGATAAATACAGAGGTGGATGCTCACAGTCAACCATGGAACTGAGCACAGGGTCCCCAATGGAAGAGTTAGAGAAAGAACTGAAGGAGTTGAAGGGGTTTGCAACCCCATAGAAGGAACAACAATATGAACCAACCAGACCCCAGCTCCTAGGGACTAAACCACCAACCAAAGAATACATATGGAGGGGCCCATGGCTCCAGCCACATATGTAGCAGAGGATGGCCATGTTGGACATCAATGGGAGGAGAGGCCCTTGGTCCTGTGAAGGCTCAATGTCCCAGTGTAGGGGAATGCCAGGGCAGTGAGGCAGGAGTGAGTGGGTGGGTGGGGAAACACCCTCATAGAAGCAGGGGGGTGGAATAGAGGGTTTTTGGAGGGGAAACTAGAAAAGGGGATAACATTTAAAGTTAAATAAAGAAAATATCTAATAAAAAATTAAAATCACAGTTACGGGATGACTCTATATCTCTTTGCCTGGAAAGATTTAACACCTTTTATTAAAAGGCAGATTATATTCATGCCATGAAGCAATGTGTCAGTACATCTGGAAGATAGATGCACCTGAAATGTGAACCTAGCTATCTTCTCAGGTGACAGGATAGACTTAAAACAAGTATGGCTTTCTATTTTACATATTTCACTTTGTTTCTCTATTGTCTGCCTTCACTTGGGTTTCATTGCTATGAAGAGACACCATGACCAAGGCAACTTTTATAAAAGTCAACATTTAACTGGGGCTGGCTTACAGTTTCAGAGGTTCAGCCCATTATCATCATGTTGGGAAGCATGGCAGCTTGCAAGCAGACATGGTGCTGGAGGAGCCAAGAGTTCTACATCTTGATCCAAAGGCAGCAGCAGGAGCCTCTCCTCCACAGGCTCCTCTGCAGAAGGAAGCTCTCTTCAGTCCTGGCTGGAGCTTGAGCGCTAGGAGTCCTCAAAGCCCACCCCTACCCCCACAGTGACACATTTTCTCCAATAAGCCACACTTACTCTAACAAGGCCACACCCCCTAATAGTGTCACTTTCTGTGGGCCAAGCATTCAAACACATGAGTCCATGAGGGCCACACCTATTCAAACCTCTACAATATCATTAAGGGCTTTTTTATGTTTGCAAACAAAAGTATGAGAACTTTTCTTTTTTAAAACATTGTTCTCAAAGATACAGAAATTAAATATGATTATATCATTCAATTCTTAGAATGGTGAAGGTGACTGACTAAAGTCCATAAAATGAGATTCTCTGAGAATTTGAACTATTTGCTTTGTTGCAATTTATGAAACCTTCAAATTTGGGTATCAATTTTCCTGAAAAATGAAAGGAAACACTAAATATAGAAAAAGCAATATATCTTGGCATGTATTTCTAAAGCATGGGGTGAAATGTTCTTAAACCGTCAAAATTTCATTAATTATGCAGAGCAACAAGCAACTTAATTTCAGGATATTAATGTCTATGTGTGTGACTTTTCATCAGCCATAGACTGTACATCAAAGCCTAGTATTTTCATTTTCTTAAATGTGTATGTATATAAGTGGTGTGCACACATGTTATGTGTAAATACACATATGTGGGGTACATACGCATATATTTTCATGTGTGTAGATACCCAGTTGACACACTGCATGTCATCCTTAATTGTTATCTGTGCTTTTACTGGGGCTGCATCTTTCCTTAGACCTTAAGCTTGCGAGTTCTAACTCATCCAGCTCAGCGGCTTGCCCTGAGGATCACTGCTGCCTTCTAAGTGCTATGCTCATTGATGGCTACCATACCTGCCCAGCTTTCATGCATACTCTAAGGATCCAAACTTTAAAGCCAAATTTATCATACATGCAGCAACTTCTTTTTCCACTGATCTGTCTCCGCCCAATGACCCTTGGCCTGGTATTATTTTTTAATTGGTTACCCAAAAATATTGATGATATCATTAAATAATCCAACAGCAATTGTGGTACATCTATAAATGGAATATTATTAAACTATTTAAAAGAAAGACATCATGCAATTCGCAGGCAAATGGACAGAACTAGAAAATCTTATCCTGAGTGAGGAAACCGAGACCCAAAAAGACATGCATGGTATGTACTCACTTTTAAGTGGATATTAGCCAGAAAATACAGGATAACCATGCTGCACTTCACAGACAAGTAACAAGGATGGCCAAAGGGAGGATTCTCACTCAGAAGGGGAAATGAAATAGTGATGGGAAGTGGATGGAGGAATGGAACTGGGCTGGAGAGGGGTTGGAGAGAGAAACAGGGATGATGATTGGATATGGCAGGGAAGTTTAGAGGGTTGAGAGAAGGAAAGAAAATCGTTTGGGTGTGGGGAGCATACCTCTGCGAGGATCTGAAAGCTGGAGACCTGGGAAGGGGGAGGATCTCAGGAGTTTATCCGGATGAACCTAGCTAAGAATCCTAGCAGCAGAGGGTATAGAAGCTGATGTGACCTCATGTAGCCGGGAGACTGAACCATTAACCAAAGAGCATTCTTGGACTGGACCTAGGCCCCCTACACATATGTAGCAGAAGTACAGCATGGTCTCCATGTGGGTCCTCTAACAAGTGGAGCAGAGGCTGTTTCTGACCCTATTGCCTGCTTTTGGATCCCTTTCCCCTAGCTGAGTTGCCTTGTCTGACCTAGGTGGGAGAGGATAAGCCTAGTCCTGCTAGGTACTCCCAACAGGAATTACCACTAAGGTCGATGTGATCATTCATAGGCTCCTCCATATCACCTAAAATTTGTCCTTGGATAAAATAATTGTCCTTTCATCTGTCCTTCTACTCATTTGTGCCCATAATGGTAGGTCAGGCCAGACTAGTTTTCAACTGACCTTCTAGTCTTAACTTCCCAGTCTTCTTCCTAACCCTGTTCTACTAACTGATATTTCTATAAGACTTGAAGTATATGATGCTTATTTCAAACTCTTTGAATTCACGAAGCTTTCCTAAAACCCAGCTTCCTTAAAATCAAGGCTGTAGTCCTCTGCCTGTGCTTCCCTACAGAGCACTGCCCTTTCCTCATCCAAATAGTCACAGGCTTGCTCCTCTGGGAGCACTGTGCTTTCTGATGCTTGTCTGTGCCAAGTTCCTTTCTTCTGCCAGGTGACTCCTTTCTTCTGCTGACAAGCTCAGGTGTCACTTCATCTAGAAACCTGTGCTTTCAGTTGTTTTTCCCCTGTTCTGGAGGCTAAGTATTCCTCTCTGATCCCACAGCCTATTACCCATGCTAAAGGCATCCTGCCCTTATTGTAGGCTATTCTAATCGTGTGTTGAGCTCTGATTCTCTTACATACTGAGACACTCGTGAAGACAGGAAAATGATACTATACATATTGGGCTTAGTAGGTCATCGAGAAATCTTTGTGAATGAATAAATGATGAAAGTATTTACTTGATACGAGGAAACAGCATACCAGACGTTTTCATTGATGATACAGGACTAAAAAATATAACTGGCTCTTATTAATAATAATTCAACCTATAATGCTCCAGTTGACTTAAGTCATTTTTCAATGAAATGATGACTAAACATATTCCTGGTGAGATCTGCAAGTAGAATCAGCAACCAGGCAATACCCAAAGGACTCAGGTTAAGTTTCAGGCACATAAAAGGCATTTGCTGTCTATGCTAATGTGTGACTCGAAGTCCACATGTTGTTTAAGATAATGATGTTCTTAGTGACAGTTGTACAAAAACATGTCTCCAAAATAGGTTACTAAAATGAAGAGGATCTCTCTTGTGAAGTGTCTGGGTCTGTGTATGACCTGAATAGCAACAGCAGCTTTATGGTGTGGTGAAGTTAGTCAACACACACTAAGCTGTGGATTCAAGGGAAATAAAAGCATCAGGCAGGCAGACAGACAGATAAGCTTGGCCAAAAGGCATAAGAATAAAGAAAATTCTTCATAGAGATGATCAACCATAATTCAAAGGATGGCTGGATTTCGAAGAGCTCTGGACAAGTAGGAGCCATGTTTAAGTTCTGGCTCCATAGTAGCAGGTAGACAGAGTCTCCAAGTGCCAGCCTTTTCTATGTTGTATATGTATACAGAGCTAACTCTTATATATCATGGCTTTAAATATTGTCAAGGTATGCTATCAAAATAATTAAAATTTTTGATATATTATCAAGATAATTATTAGCCAACAGTACACTTGTCAATATGGCATGAATAGAAAGGCCTGGATACCTTCAGCTTTTCCAATTTATGCTAGTCTTCCATCTTGTACATCATATACATACATACATAACACACACACATACACATACAGATACACATACACACACATATGCATATATATGGGGTTGGGTGGGGGTTTCTCTGTGTGTGTGTACTTGTATATATTTATATGTGTCTGTGTGTGTACATATGTGTGTGTATGGGGGAGGTGCCTGTTTCTCTCTCTCTCTCTCTCTTTTTCTCTTTCTTTCTCTCTCTCTTTCTCTCTCTCTGTGTATGTGTGTGCGTGTGTGTGTGTGTCACCCATAGCTAATTTTTTAACTGCCTCCTTCATATTTACTTCTGAGCAAAATTATTTGTGTGAAAATCTAAAAGTATTTGTTTTTCTCATCTTCTTGGGTCTTAACCCTCTGGAGATGGACTCTTTGAGTCATCTTAGACGGTCTCTCCAGGCTTTTGCTTTAATTACCACACCTTCTTTTCACATTCACTGTGTTTGTCTTCCCACAGCTTTGACCATTCTTGCCCAACTTCTTTCACTAGCTCATTTTTTTTATTGTTTAAGTTTAAGCTACCATGCACACAACTCCACCACAAACCCTATACACACACAGGCATGCACACACACATACACATATTCACACACATGCACACACACAGACATACACATACATACACACACAGGCATGTACACATGTACACACATGTATACATATGCATACATGAACATACATGTGCACACATGCACATACATATACATACATATATGTACATGCATATATGCCACCACAGAGGAAAAGAAACTTCTTGCCTTACTGTCCTTCCTGCACTTGAGCAGATTATGTAAAATAATTGTACATAAAAAGAAAAGATTTCAATTTGTTCTATAAGTTCTCAGGAAGGGTTTCAGATACTGAAACACTTCAAGAACATTCTTTCTTAGATCCTTTCTAAGAAGACTGCAGCTGAGAAACTTCCTAGGAATGTTGTTGGGCAGGAAAAGACAAGAAAGCGTTAAACTCCTGTCTTCCACAAGGAGAAATCAGTAAATGACACTAACCATGAAAAGCAAAGCGCCTTTGGTATGTTACTCATTTTGAATGCGAAGATAAATGCCAGGAAGTCAGCAAGCTGCAAGCTCTCTCTGAAAGCAGCCAGAGCTGTGGGCGAGGCAGAGGTCTTTCAGGCAAAGGACTGCTGTTTGTCACAGATCCCTTACCATTTGGCTTTTGAAACTTCATGCACATTCATATAAAAGCTGACATGGGTACTATTCCAAAGCCACCAGTTTCCTCAAATATAAAAATCAGTATTTTGATGTAAAATTTGTCTAAGTGAAAAAAGGAAAAAGACAACTGGCTTCATTCCAAAGCAGACCTCCAAGAATGGAGCAATAAAATGGGGGCAGGGAGCTAGTGTAGCAGAAGGGGGAGATGAGGCAAGAACTGCCTGCTGCAGTACAGAGAATGAACCACACCCCTTTTATTAAGCACCAAACTCTACTATAATAATCAAGTCCTAAGTCTTCATAGTACTTCTGCTACAAGCAGCTCCTGTGCTGGTCAATAGAAGTCTCCTAGGAAAAGCCCACCTGGAAATTCTTGTTTTTGATGCTAATTCTGCTTTAAATGTAACTAATTTATAATTTAGTTGTTGGAATAAGTAAGATAGCTGTGTCTTTGAGGTCATTTCCTCTGGCTGATCCCACAGCTAGTCTATTTCTCAACTCTACAAAAGAAAAAGAAAAGCAATACAAACCTGAAATCCTTGACGATACATCAAGGATAGCATGCTTATATGATGCACATTTTTGCATAAAATATAACATTATGATAGAGGTAAACACAAAACTTTCCATTTATATTTTTCCCCACATTGTAGAATGTTGTTATGTATATATTGTTAATGTATATATTGTTAAGTCCTGATGTGGTATCTTTGGTATCTTACAAAAAGCTTTACAGCTGTTATTGAATTCTGGTACCAATAATTGCTGTACTGGATCTTGTTTACAGGCATTTCTGATTATAAAACACAGAACAAGCTGGGGGCTGAGAAAGATGAAGGACTATCCGTTAGCAATCTCATACTAAAAGGTCATCATAATCCATAAACTATTGACCCAATAGACAGAAATTTCCCTTTACTTTAAATCAATTAGCATTTATATGTGAGCCATTCCAAAGCCATCATGTTTATAAGCCATTATAGTATATACCTAATGTATTGATTAGCACACAGTCAGTTATTAATTAATGACATCATGACTTTCAAACCTCTTGGAAATTTTAGTGCTTCAAGGATGCACAGCACCTATCAGAGGCAAGCACTGTGCGTCTCAATCTTCATGCCCTGAATGAGGCATGGTGTTCACAGAGTCTCTGCACAGCCTCTACTATATTAGTCAGCCTACAGTGCCTGCCGTGCCTCTACAAGAAACCATCACCTCTAATAAATAAACGTTAGACTCTCGAGCAACACGGTTTTGACATTACGTAAGGAACGGTGGCACATTAACTTCTCAACACATGCCCAAAATGAAACATGCAGAGAGCCCCAAGGAAATATATATATAACCTTTATATTCTCTTTTCTCCTAAACCTTCTGACACTTTAGTCCTACTGTTCCCTAGCACATCCAGGTCCGAGACTGTCTGAAAATAATATACAATAAATTAAAGTGCTTTTTTAATGCAATCAAATCAGAATCATAATTTTAAAATGTCCATTCTCAAGATGTAACTTCTACAGGAGCAAATATTGTCCCTAAGACTTTAAGAATAAATTTTAGCATAAATTTCTGTGTGTTTTATTCCATTTATATTAAGGAATTGGACTATGAGCCTAAATTTTGGTCAGCTATACTTAAATACTGCATTCCGTTAAGGGATAACTTGTTGTCATAGTGATAAAAGTCATATTAAGTGTACAATGAGTTCTCAAATAAAAATTACCCTAGGAGGATCCAAAATCTATTAAAGAATGTTAACATCCTCTTTCGGTCTAACTCAAATTAACCTCTGAAGAGGATAAACATATCAAAAAATAATTGTTATCCACCCCATCTTCCATTAATCATGAATAAGCTAGCTATTTTATATTCTGCTTAAGACTGTTCAAGTAATTCAGTCTTAATTAATGTTTCTTCTTTATGTAATTGTATTTTTTATTTAAGACGATTTTTCAATACACTTTTGTTAAATACCAAAGAAAAGAAATGAGATCAAACCACCTGAATTAAAATTCTTCATTTTCCCACTCTAGGGTCTTAGCAAATTATTAATTATCCTTATTCAGAGTCACTGCAAGAAATATGTAGACAGGTCTGGTTAATGAAGCTTGTTGAGAAGGAGACAACGTATGAATGTGCTAATCCTGCGGTATGGTCTCCGCCTCCAGCACCTTCTAGTGCCATTCTGCCTGGGTTATGAAACCGAGCACCGTGCGGGATGACAGAGGCATCACTGTCCAGCTTCGGCACCAGCATCGTTTGGCCATAAAACAGTGCTCTCGCAGTGGGTTAGGAACAGATCTGGAACAATATGGAACGACAGCGGTAAAGATGAAAGTGCAAACACCAAGTGAACCCAAGTCCCTGTGCCTGGGCTGCTCAGAACTGACTCGGGTACTCACCTAATAAAAAAAAATTCCCCTTCACAGAACAGATTTTGTATGAATTTTGTACATTTTTCTTTTTTACTACAACAAAGATAGGCTTATTTCCTCCATGAAGGAAGACATCTTTTTTTTTTTTTTTTTTAATGAAATTGGCAGGGAGGTTATGTGTAAGGCAAATTGTGACTGAGCCAATAATCTGTCAGTCTTACCCTCCAGAATGTTCACATGAAGATATAAACAGAAAAAGAAGCCACTTCATATGTAAGAGAGAGGAGAGAACCACTCTTCCTCATCCAGCTTGCCAAAGCTTGGATGCCCACTCCTGGTGCTGAGGCAAAAGTGAGAGGAGTGGCTGAGAAGGTATGAAGGGAAAGAGAAGGGACACAGTGAAGGAGTCAAGTGGAAAATGTCTCTAGGTAACATGTATAAAAGTTCCCAGTAACCCAGCAAAGATGCAGTCACTTCATGCCAGACATCGTGTATGTAGACCTGACCCAAGTGCAAACAGGATCTTCTTTGCTATGACATGCTGCTCTTTTGCAATGGTCTCTGTGTGTTCACGACATAGATGCAAGAGGCCTCCTGCACTGTGCATGAGTTAGAGCCCTGAGATAGTGCAGGCTCAGAATGGGCTCAGGTCTCCCCTTGGGGTTTGTCACTAGAATTCCTTGACTTCTAATGATTGCACTTCCATTCAGTAGAAAAGCCACGGGTAGTTAAAACAACCACTCAATATTTTGAGTACATCTCACTGCTTCTATAAGTATATTCTATAAGTATATAAAATATAAGATTATATTTTAAAACCACATGTGGTATCTGGGCATGGTGGTTCATGCCTGTAATCCCAGCACTTGGGAAGCTGAGCAAGAAGACTCTGTCCTGAGTTCCTGAGTCGAAAGCCAGTTTGCACTACATGTGAGTTATGGGCCAGGCTGGGCTACATATGAGAGCTTGCCTCAAAAACACAAAAGCCAAAAATAATTGTTCTGAGCGACAACAACAACAAAAAGGAATATACTTGTGTATATGTGCATATGTATATATATAAAATGTATGTGTGTAAGCATGTATGTCTGTATGTATATATCATATACTAACATATGTCTGTATGTATATAACATGTACTAACTAGCAAAGTAGTTATTTGGAGCAGGATCATTTTACTGCCACTTCTCATGGGTGTCACAGCCAGACTGTTAACTTCTGTGGGCCTAGGAACCTATCTACTAAAGATTGTGCTTTATATGAATATATATGGAGATAGATAGATGCTTAAAGAATTACATGTTTTGTCTTATTATTCTGAGACCATAGAGAACAGGGAGTTCAAGGTTATTGATCACCTGTATTATTCAGGTAAAACTTCATGTGATTTAACAGTGTGGTATTACAACAATATCTGTATTTTACAGATCTATATTTTACAGATAAGGATACTGGATCCACTGTAGAAAATGAAGGCTAGACTCAAATCAAGATATTTGTGGCTCTGAAACTACCTTCCTCTCCGTGCCTCTCATCTGCTTCAGCATCATTTATCTGACTATCGTTAACCTCACAGGAGTCTATGGAGCAGAAGTCAATACCCTAGGAAGCAAAGAAACTGCAAAGCAAAAACTCACAATGCTGAGTATTGCTGCTACGGTGCTCTATAGGAGCATGGAAAGCCAGGCAGCACTGTGACTCGTGGCCTGCCAGCAGCCCCCAGCATAGGACTTACTGGCACACAGTAGGCATTTATTTAGTCAGTAAATAAGCAAGCTACAGCCCAAGAGACAGAAGTCTCAGTACATTATAGGTATTCTCTATGGTAGCACACATTGCTTCCTTTATTAAGACTTCAATAGACTCTTCAAATATGATTTAAGAGGAAATTGAAAGCAATCATTTAAGCTTCTTCAAAAACTTCAAACCTGGAATTTAAAAACAACAAAAATGGCAAAATTAAAATTGATAGCAGCATGAATTTTCATGTACACAAACACACCATATAGCCATGTGTGCTTTAAGGGAAATGTTCCCTGTCTCATGAAAGAGACGCAACTTGTTATGATTTGTGCACACTTTCATGAAATACCAGAGAGGGGGCTTCTGTCACTTGTCAGCTAGTTCAGTCACTGATGCTACTGCAGAGGTGCCCTAACATATGCACGTCTGTTTTTGAAAAGTGGCTTTGGTAAACTCTGTACTAGTCTATCATACGCACTAAAGCCAAAGTGACTTAAATTCCACTCCCTGACGGATCCACATGTCAGATTCGTAACTGATGAATGACAACTGGCACGGAGACAGAGAAAATGCTCTCTGTTGGGGTGAACACAGGATCTACACAAGAATGCAATCGTATGACACGCAAGGCTTTTCCAGGAATGAGAAGTGTGTTCTTCTCCTGGGGAGAAAATTTTAGTCTGAGAACTTAGCCTTTTAAAGAATCCATCCTGAAATGCACGGACTCTGGTATTTTTCTCCAAGAATCAGTTTAATAAGCTCATTATTAAGACCTATGAAAGTACAGAAAAATTCCATTCTTTAAAAATAACTCTTTCCCAAATACTCTTCAAATGTCTACCCCGTGCAGTGTTCACATCACCAAGCAACAAGGGAAGTGAGTACTGAGGCATAAAGAAACTAAAACATATTTTGACAAAATTATGCCTTACTTATATACTAATACATTTTCAGAGATGTCAAAGATGTCAGGCATCAAAAGCCCTTCAGACTAAGTAAGAGCCCAAGCCAGATAAAAGCTTAGAGAATAACTATCAGAATGATTACAGAGTGTGTGGCCCACCCTATACAATGGGCCCTCCACTGTATCATTTCCGTTCTTCAGGAAACTCAGATATTTCTCTACTGTGTGGAAAGCCATCTCAGATTGTTAAAGGCTAAGCATTTAACCTAGCATGCAAATACCTGCTATCCCTCTTTTTTTTTTTAAGTAGAAACTATATTAGAAAATAATTTCCATAAGTTCTCGAACTGGTGAGATGTTTCTGAACCTGCTTTTCACAGGTGTTGATCTCCTCCATCAATGTCCTTCATGTGAAGGGAGGCACTGTAGGCACGGCTTGCTTCATGATACATACGGCTGTGCCTCTGTACCTCTTGCTGAGACAAGAGGAGGGAAACCGCTGAGGGAGCTTAGGGGTCACTATGAATACACGCTAGGCTATGCTTCACCGTGTCTACTCGGCCTTTTATCTTCTGCTCACCAAGTACCATCCTCTCCAAAGTGACCAGAGACCAAGCTTGCTGAAGGCTTCCTTCTACCATTTTTTCTGTTCAGTGCCACCACATATAAAGATGTAGCAAGAAGAAAATATCTTAAAATGGTCTACCTATTAAAACACTACCTATTAAAATGGGGGCCCTGGGTGCCCCCATTTTAAGTCCTACATCAGCAGCCAGCCTTAGAGATGCAAACTAGAAAGACTGTCTTTTCTGTTTGACCAGGAAGGCAAGTGGTTGGGCACCTGTTAACATCCATTTTTGTTTGTTACACAAAATCTTGGGATGGAAGATCATATTTCTAGTCTCTGTGTGTCATCTGAAGCCCACTGTAACCCCTTCCCTCTGCTTCCCTCCTTGGTAACACTCTCACAGAAGTAGCTGCGATGCTCTGAGCGGCCAGACTGCTCCGCCCTGCGGCACTTGCGCTGATTGCTGCGGGCTGTGCTTACCGGCGGCTTCAACCCCCATGCCAACAGCACATTCTTACTTCTGTGAGAAAGCCAGCCATGCCAGAAGGCTGTGTACTTGAAGTTTTCATTCCAGGAGAACCGTACACAGAGAAAGATGCATTTTATCAAGCCCGTGAGAAACAAACACCAAACAAAACCATGAAGCAAGCGAGTAGCTTCCTAAAGTGAGAACTCCGAAAGCCAAGAACCCAGGCCTTCTCAGGGTCCCTTCCTCAGGTTTCTCTCTTAAGAGGAGTTGCTGTTACATTGTCCTTTTTGCAAAATGAGGAAAAGGTCACACAAGTAGCATGCGTGTAAATATATGCCTACTTCTCCCTTAGTCCCTGGCAATAAGGACCTTGCTACTTCTTGGTGGTATGTTAGCTTATTCCCACTGTTCAGAGCTTGGACACCTACGGAAGGGTTCCGGTCTCTGCTGACATTATTTGCCAGGGATGGTTTGCCGAAAACATAGCAGCCTATGTGGAGTTAAGATATGAAGAAAATTTCAAACTTAAAAAGAAAGGAGCTCATTGGAAGCTATTAAAAACCAACAAACAAACATACAAGCAACCTAAATTATCCTACAAACCAGTTAGCAGCTCGCCAGAGCGTTACCTCTGTACAGGAGCTGGCTGTCCGTTACATTAGTTCCTGATGTTGTTGGGAGTGGTTTAAAAAAACTGAAAAATATAGAAATACAATATTATAAACCAACCTGTTGATATTTTGCTGTCAGAAGCTTCTTATAGCACAGCAAGTAAACACAAACTATAGTATAATACTTGGGGCAATCTTCTAAGACACTAAGGAAATCACTGGAGGTTTAAAATTCTGATCCACTCACTTCTGATCATTTTTATGATCCGAAGTAGTTTTCTCTTCAATATAAAGCATATCTCCAACCACCTACTAGTTAGGAAAGCCATTAAATTCTTGCAAATTGAAGGTGGAAAAATAAATTGTGTGTATTTTAGACCCCGAATGATCTTCCTATAGCAATTTCAGAACAAACTATGAAGAATTCTGCAATTTTAATCTCCTCAGTAGCTTCCCATTACTAAACAAGCAGAGCGCCACGGTGCAAATGTAGACGTTGCACGTCATCTTGATCTGCGGCTTTTTTCTTTCATTAAAGCTTTAATGCAGCAATTATGGCTACGTTGCCCTATAAAAAAAAGGAAAAGGCAGTTTACTTTAAAAAGTGAAATTGCATAGCCTACTATTTAATTATACACAAATGTAAATGGCCTATTTTTCCATAACTGGTTATTACAGCTCTGTTTTACTTTCTGAGTTTTCCCAATCTAGAAAACCTACAAAGCTTCCTGCTATATAATTGTTTTGTTACATTACTGTTTTCGTCTTATTTTTTCTTTTAATGTGAGTGCAGCGGGATAAATCTTGGTTTTAAGCCAGCCACTACTTCATCTACTTAAGCTTTTATAGATGAAGATTGCTGTAATTATCAGAATACCCGCTTATTTCTGAAGTATTATCCTGGCAACCTGCTGGCATTTACAACCAATTAACAAGCTTTGCCATTAGTTGCATAAGGGGTATCTCAAAGTAAACCCATTGTGTGCTAATTTTCTATTTTAGATAATCAGTTTGGCCATCCAGAATGGAAAGAAGAAGAAAAGAAAAGGTTTGACACTCAGTGGCAGACATGTAAAAATTACTACGTGCCCCCCAGAGACAAAGGTACCCTGCAACTCAATGATTGCTGTCGCTGTCACTATTGGTTCTTAAGTATTTCCCTTTGTCTCTTTTAGAAGAAAAAAAAAGTGGGGATTCGGCAAAGTAATCATGTCCTGTCTCACACACTCTGTCTTTTAAAGCTGACTGGTTTCTCTTGCTGTCCTGACCATAATTTGACCAAATTGGACTAGTGTTAAACACCTTTAAAGAGACAGAAGGAAATTGAGCATGAGTTCTTTAGCTTTTTTTTTTTTTAACAATGCCTTTCAACCTCCTTCCCTCCCTTCCCTCCTTGCTATTAGAGTTAATTAATGTACAAGCATCCTCCAACTGGGCCTCCTTGAGATTAGTTGCAAGCTGGGTTAGTTAAAGCCGAGTGTTGTGGTTTTATTGCCTTGTTTAAACAGTCTCTGATATTAATATGTCCCCAACCCCCATCTATGGCAGGACAAGGTGCTGCTTAAACGCTGAAGCTCAAGTTCATGGCAAGAAAGGCAATGGATCAGAAGCCCATACTTCATTGCAGGGCCAGGGAGACCTCTGGCCCCCTGAGGCCTCATAAATGTTAGTGATGGTTTCACCTCAATTCTCTCTATCCATAAAGGACTCCTAAAATCTGACTCCTCTTCCCCATCACCAGATAACATCAAATCCATTGCAATTCTAGCCTCTGTGTCAGGAAAATAAACTGATATTTTTAAAGTACCAGTACTGGGGTCTCTGTAGATGGTGGTTCCGTGGTTGAGATCACTTGCTGCTCTTAAGCAGGACAGAAGCTCACTTCTCAGCACCCACATGGGGCAGCCCACAAAAGGACCAACATAGGCAGCCTCCAAATATCCTTAGCCGCAGAGTTTCTTAAATGCTCATGTCAAGCTGCAATTTAAATGCACTTCCTTTGACATTTCCAGAGGCAGTCAACAGGTGATCTCTCCCTGCAGGCAAACCCAGCTTTAGAGCAGAGCAGTATCTGTCTCCCTTGTTCTGTTTCAAGCAACCTGTCTGGAACAACAGAGCTGTGCAGTATCATACTTAAAACCTCAAACTGGTTTACCAGCCATTAACTATGTTCATCGTATACATGCATACATGTGCCTGTGCATGAACAACACAGAGCTGTGAGGAGTTGCCCACTGGCCCGTGAACCCACATATCAAGTACAAATTTCTCTCATTACTTCTCATCCAACGTGTGATTATGTTTGCAGAGCCACATTCTCGGGGTGTCATAGCACAGGTCCAAATTCACAACTCGCATGCCACTATCTGTGAGCATTATCTTTCCAGCAAATGAAGACATTATGTGTCCACAAGTACATCTTATTCAAACTGAAAAGAGACTTTCTTTTCAAGGGTTCTTACAGTCCTATCCTATTGCAAAGCGTCCCAGCTCACTCTTCTGCGCTATCCCAGTGTTTGCTTTGTATACAGCACTACCTATTCCCACAAAAAATAAAGTCAGGAACCAGCTAAAAGCTTGAAATGAGACAAAGAAGTAAAGAAACAGTGTTAGAGAATTTTTTTCTCCATTACCACTGCCTTCCGAATATTTGAGGTGACTACTAGCCTTGTAATAACACAATTTTGTGATTGTGCCTATGCCTTTATGTTGATTATGTTTTATGTACTGAGAGCAAACCTGGTCCTTTTGCACAATAGGGATACAACTGTACCACCAAACTATATTCCCAGACCAGTTATTTTATTTTTTCTAACCATTATTTTCTATATTTATAACTTTGAGATTTCAAATTTTGATAAATTGAATTTAACCTCATGTCATCTGTTGGAGCTACAGTGTGAAGAAAGAAAGAAAAAAATATTTTAAATGACTCCTTGAAGACTGGCACTAATAGTTTTGAGAGAAGAATCTTGGTCACCAAACAGAAACACAGGACATCTCTGCTTACTAGGGACATGACTTATCTTTCTCTTATATATGCTTTCTATCCATAGCCCTGATCTAGAATTATTGCAAGTGGGTTTCTTACTTAATGTAAGTGTTGTTGCTTATCACTCCTGAAGTGAAGTCTCTTTTCACGCTTTTCTAGACTTATTAACTTGTTCAAGTCACCTCTCCACGCTCTACTGCCTCATCCATACAGTGCAAGTGAGAATAATTATCTCATGGAGTTGTGCTAAGCCTTAAATGTAATGATTTGCACACAAGACTTGGTACAAATGCAAGACGTAGAATAAATACAAACACAAGCCTATTAATTATGTAAGCTTGTCTACATGCCAATGGTGTTGTTCATTATGGAGCTAACGATGATGATCAAAACACAGGAATCCTTCCCACAACTTATAAAATCAAATAAAGGTTATTGGGAGAAGTCAGAGGAAGGATAAAGGGATATTTTTCACTATTTCTTTCTGAGTGTAGGTGGAAACTAAGACCCATGTTTTTGGCCTTGCTAAACAAGTCCACCTTAGTCTTAAAAGATTACAACCAAGGAAAACAATTCCCATATCTGATGAACCAGGTATTATACATACAGATTTCTATAATCATTGATATTTTTTTAATTGAAGTAAATGGGAAAATGCCATATATAACTATTATCAGTCAGTATTTAGCATTTTAAAAATATACAGTTTGACATCAGCTGAAAGAGTATGCCTTATGGCTGGAGATTTTATTTTCAAAATCACCAGAGAAGGCTGAATGGAAACCTCCCGTAAAGAGAAAGGTTTGCTTTCTTTGCCTGTAAACTCCATGAAGCATGGACCCTGTCTGTTATGCTCATTAATGTATCTCCAGGACTCTGCCAGCATTTTACACAGAAAATATTTGTTAAATATATAAATTAATGATCTTGCTTTCTGTGGGTGGTGTTTATATCAACCACTGGCCTTTAATATATCATTGAATCATTAAGTGTTAAGTATCTAGCATTAAATTATGGACCTTCAAGAACAGGAATGTTGGAGTGGGAGTGATTTTTGTCTTAGACAGCTTACTGAGGAGTTTTCAGATTTCTTTAAAGTGCCTGTAGTAAGGATCTTATATGTAAATAATGAATGAAACCCCACTGAAAATCGTACCAGCATTGTGAGCCTTCAGCTGACTTAGAAACAGCCGCTATAAAATCTCCACTTCATGAAGGACACAGCAAGACTGAGCAAATGCAGCTCTGAACCCCACAGTCTAGTATGAAACCTGAACCTACTTCTCCCCGTGCTTGAGAATTGCTGCAATTTCTAGGCCAGCCGCGTTGTCTAGTAATTCATCACGCCAGTCAGAAGAGGAGTAGCGAGGCATCGCAATTTACAATTATTAGACAAAGGAGACTGTAAACGTGAATGACTTCACATTCCAAAATAAGTTGACACATTTTCATTTTAGAATCGATCCAGAACATGCTTTATAACTGGAAAACATTTCCACTGCTGTCAAAAGGTGAAACTGGCTCCGCCTCTCCCCAGCCTCATCAAAGTTCTCCAAATGGCAGCCTTCAGCTGTTGAGCATTACAGTCCTATTATACGCGAGACAATTTTGTCGGGTGCATTTTAATTGGCAGGGGGTTAAAAAACACTTTCCTGTCACAGAGAGTTTCCTTCCAAATTAATGAAAGCAAATAAACTCTTACAAGAGCACCTTCTTTCAATTTGAAGTTCAAATTTGTCTACATGATGTTAAGTTAAATAATATCAGCTTAAGCTATGGGAGACTTTCAGAATAAAGATCCAGTAGGTCAGATTAAAGACAGGAAAATGTGATGTTTAAAATGTATTGTTGGATATAGACATTTCTTTTAATAAAGAAAAAATACAATCAAGAAGCATCACTTGCCTCCCCTTCTGACTGCCCAATAATTAAGAATACATTTTCACCAACACTATTTTTTAACCTTAAGTTAAAACATCTTTTAAAGGGATGCCAGGTCATATAGGGACTTACAGTCATCTTCGTTTCTTCTAACTTCTTTATGAGGAACTCTACAATAAACCACAAAAAGAAAGTTTCAATGTATCCCAGAAGTCTCTTTTACAGATTGTATCTGCAACACAAAACTTCGGACTCATTTCTGCCACTACAACCAAACTTGCCACTGGCTTCATAATTTATATCCTACTACATCACACATTATCAAATTCAATAGTACCTAAAAACCCATCAAGGACGTGACATTTTAAAGTGTGTACACATCCTTTTGTCTTGTCTAATTTCCAAAGCACATATTTAAGTTCCTCTTATATTTTATTAATGTATAGCTGCAAGCTTCTCCTGCTATAAGAGTGAGCATACACTCAGACACGCACACGACTACAACTCGTTATCACTTTTTAACAACTTTCTTCAAAAGCATTTTAAAACAGTCACATATGTAAGCCTGTGTTTTTAAGATATTTGTGGAAAGAGGCTAAAGCAGAACAAAAATAAATAAAGATGCGCACAGATTCTTGGGAGTAAGTGTTATTATGGTGTCGCCACTTTTTAAAGGGAAAAGAATAAAGGTTAGGAAGGCAGCTGCTCACCACAGTAGTCTAGAGAGAACAAGAAAGGTTGCATATAATGGCACAAACCATCCACAGGCAGATGGGTTCTGGGTTAGAGATGGGTGACCATCTAAAATGGTTGCTGAATGTGGTTTCAGAGTCTTAACAAAGAGGGGATTCTAGGCCTCTGTCTATTGTGTGCTAATTATGGCCCAAGCTATCCCAAACACTGCCACCTGACTCCCTTGCTGGGGACAGACGTTACTTATGAAACACCTCTATTCCTAAGGTGAGGTCTCTTTAGCTTAACTTTGTCATCATTGCCCCTAACAGGACCTCGTCCTCTCTCCCGACATAACACACTCTGGTTGTGTACTTCATTGGAAAATGGGGGACATCCATAAGAATCTAGAAATTACTAATTCTTCATCATATTTAAATATAAAGAGCTGGGCCTGCTAGCACAGACTATAATCCCGGCTTCTCGAGAGATTTAGGCAGGGAAAGTATAAGGCTTGCCTGGGATCCAGAGACAATTCAAAGTCATCTTCAGCAAGTCCGTGGAACTCCATCAAAAAAGTAACAAATTGATTCATTAAATGTCTGGGGATATAGTTCAGTCATAGGATGCATTCCAAGCATAGCAAGGTCCTGGATTCAATGCCTAGTACTACAGCTGGGATTCAACTCCTGGTACTGCCATTTTCTAGCTGTGGGACCTGAGGTATATTAAAGTCTCCACTTTAATTTCATGTTCTCTAGATTGGAGATACTTGCCCCAATAACTTTAAGACTCAAATGAGTGTCCAGACATGTACTGAAATGACAAGCAAAGGCCTAGTCCACAGCTGTTTTTCTAGAACTATCAGGTAGGGCCATCTCTCTGTAATATAGACAGTGTCCACCCTGACTGCTTACATCTCCTTTCCAGAAGCTGTCAAGCAAGCCTGTGGCTGCATATTATGAATTAAACAACTCTATGAGCAGAGAACACATGGACTGACCCACTGCCAGCTTGAGAAGTCACTGGTTGCACATAGTGAAGTAACCAGAGGTCTTAGAGCAGCTCCAGCGGTCACTAGGGATCAGGACAGAAAAATCTGGTTTGGAGTCTATTCTCTTCTGTTTTCTTCTATGAGAATTTAATTTGGTTAGGGACAAGAATATTTTAAAATATCAACTCCTTCCTTATCTTTAAAATAAAATAATAAATAAAAACTTGTTTTCAGTGTTGTGGAAAAGAAACCAGACAGGAAGAGTAGAGACATATGATGGAAGACATTGGTGTGGTGCTTTGATTGAGAAATATCTTCTGTAGGCTATACTTAAACACTTGGTTCAAAGTAGTGTTGTTCTTTGGATAAGCTGGGGATAGAGCCTTGATGGAGGAAGTATGTCACTAGCAGTAGGCTTTGAAAGCTTATAGCCTCGCCCTGCTTCCAGTTCACACTCTCCTTAGTGACCTCTCAGCCTGTTCCTGCCACCATGTCTCCACTTGCCACTATGCCTCCGGGACACTGGTAACTCTCCATCTGCAACCATAAGTCAAAATAGATTCTTTTCTTCCATAAGTTCCTTTGGTCAATGTACTCTGTCACACCCATGAAAAAGTAACTAATGCACTTGGAATACACAAAGCGTTCAAGTATTATCATTAAGATCAGGCAAAAGTACACTTTAGGCTCCAGATAATTGTGTAGGCCAAATTAAATATCCACAAGACCAACACTGGACCCAGTGACAATGCTGCATTGAATGGCAGAGGGGTCTTTGCAAATATAAGAAAAGTAGAAAATATCTTGGGTTGGTTATTTCTATGTCTAACCACATGAGCCCTCTCTCCACCCCACCCCCCCTGACAAACTCCCCCACTCCCACCCAAAGCAAAAATTTTCACCAAGGGCACAAGAGTGTTAAAGGAAAACAACGAGTCAGACTGGTTCTGAATATGAGAAATACCTAACTTAGTTTGAAGACTGGGATGTGAGTGCCACAGACAGGGAAGCCCCCAGGAGCTGAGACACCAAGCAGTCAGTCTTTGTACTTCAAGGATCTAACAGTTGAGAGCTAGTCCTTCCCCCAAACTCCCAACGACCATCGATTAGCCAACCCTGGACCTTGTAACCTGGAGAGGGGACAGCCTGGCCTGCCAACTCGGTCTTCAGTCTACAGAACTGTGAGATGGTAAGTTTGTGCTTGGAAATGCTGGTTGTGGTGATTGTTATACAGCTAGTAAAAATTAATACTATAATTATCTATATAAATGAATTTTATTGTGACTTAATAGCTTTCTCAGCTGGAATTGGAGTGGCTGACAGACAAGATAGGTATTAGATAACAGCTAACAGCTTTGAACATTGGTTTAATAGGACCCAATGGCAAAGGCATTACATATATTATCTTCTTCTTTTTATTTCTTTACCAAATACATAAAGTATGATAGTATAAGAAACTGCTATTTTGAAAGTCAGGTGATAATAAGTGCACAGGAGTTTTTAAACACCCAGGTCTCACACCTGCAGAGTTCGAACGCTGTAGCACACAAAGCCATGATGCCACACTTCCCCTAGCATGGAACAGCACTGACATATAATCCATACTCCTTATTTTGCTGAGTGGCTAGGCAACTAATGACTGGTTACAAAGAAATAGTTCATCTTTCCTGACCCAGCTAGACTTCTACCACCTGAGTTATTGGAACTCAGTTATTATAACTCAAGATAGTCAAGGTTGTGTTAGGAAATTATTTTACAAATAAGTTCAGCCATGCTGTGCAGTAGCAACAAAGAATCTCTCAAACCTCCATGGCTCAACACCATTCATGTTTTTCCTTGTTTGGACCTAAGTTCAAGTAACACTGCAGAGTAGTGTCTTCTCTGCACTGGCCTGAGAAGAACCTAGATGCCTTTGGTTTTGTAGATTCGTCTTCTCAGCCAAAGCTCCTTTAAGTTTATGAAGCAGAAGGTCACATAGTGATGTCACTACTATACCATTCTGCTTCAGCCTGAAAGGAATATCACTTATACTCATAACTGATTGGCTAATTCTCACCACATGGCCAGAAGCTTAGGATGGGCTGTTTGCCACATTCTAAGGGATCAGTTGCTGATGGAGCTCTGGTGTGATCAATCAAAATCACTGAATCACACTCCAGAAGAAATAGATGATTGACAAACAGTAATAGCTCCAGCTTCCTAACTCCTTAGCAAACCACTGTGAACCAAAGCCACTCAGTGTCCTGCCTTCTCACCCGAGCCTCCCTGACAGAAGGACGGTCTCCTCATCCTGTGTTTCTCCATATGCTCGTGGCTGACCAGCAATAACGATGTAATCTATGTGCCTCCCACTACTGTTAACACTTTATACCTGGACTCTCTGGCCACAGGCCTCTCTTCACACTGCCCCACACTTGAGAACTTTTGTAGTCCATTTCCATAGACTCTTATCAAACATTACCCACCATCAGGAGCCAAGAAAATTCAACTATAAGAGAGTTTTTGCTTTTTGTAGTAAAAGTTTATCACAAACTTACAGAAACCTCCTTAGCCTGCTCAAATACAGCTTTCCTAAGCCTTATTCTGACACCTGTGCTGCTTTTCTTAGGTTAATTAGGAAGTGTGGCTCTTATTTGGACTTGATGAGAACGTGAGAGAGCACAGGAAATTTCCCCTAACATTTAAAAAAGCGCTCTAAGTTAATGTATACATCTGCAGACTTCTGCTGTTTGCATTTGGTAGTGCGACATCACAAACCTGGAAAATACAGCCTAAGCCCACAGGAGCATTTATGCTCACCTCAGAACTAGATCTCTCACTTTAGTGGAAACCTGTGAAATGTATAGTTTCACATTTCTAGAAAATTTAAAAAATAAAATGTTTTACCCTGTTTCTTGAAAATGCTCTGAGGATATTTTGCTGTTTATTTAGAACAGTGGTTCTCAAATTAAATTTGTAGAATGGACTTTTCAGAAACATTAAAGATGAAGATTTCTGGTAACTCTTCTCCCCACATACATCCTGAGTATGTGTTTTGTGTGGTCACCAACCTACATTTTAACAGATGCATGGGCGACAAGTTTCAGCCAGTGTCACTGCTGGTGTCTGAGCTACAAAGTGTTTGTTTCCTGTGTACAGAAAACACATCACATAGGACAATAAATCAGAGCACATTTCCTTTATCAATAGTAAGCTATCAATCATGATGTGCTTTACGATAAGAAGGGTTTGTATTCATTCCAGAGCTAGCATCTTGTCTGCTAACTTTCACAGTGTAGAGCAAGCATCTTGCCTTAAGAATACAAAAAAGAGGCTGCAGAAACCGCTCAGATGTTAAGAACCCTTGTTCTTCTTCTAAGGATCTAAATTCAGTCCCTCATTGGGACACTAATTCCTCTAATTCTGCTAATAACTCTCAAGGATCTGATGCCCTCTTCTGAGCTCTGTGGGCACTGCACTCACACATACACATACCCACACACACATACACATACCCACACACACACAACACACACATACACACACACGCACAAATAAATACAAAAAAGTTAAATTACACACATGATTAATAGAAGCCACTCTAATTAATAGGTATGCATCTATTGCACAATGCTATATAATACCAAAACCATGTAAAAGGAAGGTACATGGAGAGAAAGTTTAAATGGAAGTTTATTTCATTTCTTCACTAAAAAAAAATCACAAATGTATTAAAGACAAAAGGAAAGAGAACATAATACTAATTTTTGCATTCTTCATATTACTATGGCCATAAGACATTTGAGTCAACTGAACTGAATTTAAGTAAACTCAACAAGTTATTGCATACACTGTGCTTAGCAATGGCAAATTTAAATTTTAACTTAGTTTTAGTCTAATTTATAAATAATTATTGAATAACAACTATATTCTATATACCAGGGTAAATGTCAAAGTAACAAATTCAAACGCTTTTTTATTCATTATCATTAGTATGTATGTTAGTGATACATGTGTGATCACACATGTGCCATGATGTGTGTGGAAGTCATAGAAAACCTTTGCGGGTTCGGCTCTTTCCTCTACCCTACATGGTTTCTAAGATCAAACGCTGGTCATCCTGCTTTCGAGGCAAGCACCTCCCCCACTGAGCTCTTGATGGTCCTCTAAGACAAATTCTTGCCAAAGCTTACTTTCTCTTCTGGGGTGCCAGCTATTAAACAGGCGATTACAATAGTGTATGGTAGAACCAAGAGTTATATGATAATAGTGGAGAAGTTAGTGATTACCCAGAACCACATCATGTTCTCAGTGCTCTGTTAGCTTGCTCTCTGCAGAAGCACAAACGCACTGACACTGTTTGCATGATGTGGAGATCTGAAGATGGAGTGCTGACAGCCTTAAGTAGAAGCTACCTAAAAACAAAACAAGCAAAAGAACAACAAAAAAACAAAAAAACAAAAAACAAAAACAACAACAACAAAAACTTACCTTGAAGATAAGTGAAGAACTTTAAAGTATAATAATAATGAGCAGGAAGCTAGAAAACCAGGTTTAAGGATGAGCAGGATCTAAGAAACAAAAGACAACAAGTAGAAAGCAGGTTCCCCAACTTCTGCTTGGAACTCCTGGCGATGAGGCTGCTTTCTCTCACAGCCTTCAGGCTACCTCCGCTGCTCTGAGCTAGCTCATCGCCCAGTGAACAGAAAGGCTCATCAGAGAGGACAATCCAGAGGGCCCTGCTTGATCAAACTGATTGCTTCTCCATGATGGCAGGAGGGAGGTATACTAACAGAGAAGTGACTTCCTAAAAGGAGGGGAAGTGATAAAGGACATGAAAGCATCTAGACAGGCAAGGGTCAACATAGCTAAAACACAAACCAAAATAAAAATTCATCACAAGGAAATAACAAGGGGGTGGAAAACGAGGTTTTTTTTTAAATAAATTAACATTATAGATTTCCAAACTAGGGCAAGTGCTTGCTGTTCAACCATGAGCCCCCGAGACCTGCTTACCAGCACGTACATACAAACATACAAATCTGGTGGGAGATGAAGACCAAAAAAAAAAAAAAACCCTCTCTAAGTTCTCTGGCCAGTTGAAGCACTGAGCTCCAGGGTTCAGTGAAAAAAAAAAAACCCTCTCTAAGGTCTCTGGCCAGTTGAACCACTGAGCTGGATCCAGGGTTCGGTGAAAGACTGTGTCAATAACTATGGTGGATAATGCTAAAAGACAGACAGTGCCAACCTTCAGCCTCTACAGAACAGTCCTCAAAAGCATGTCCACATGTATGTGGATACACAACACAAACACATCTAGAATTTTATCAGTGCATTAGAATTTAAATTCACTGCTGCTGTTTGAGGACATTTCTAAATTAGTTCTCTGCATGCCTTGAGCCACAGAAATTTGTATCTACTGGTCCAGGAAGAATAAAGCAAGTTGGAAATGTTTTCATGACATTTATTCATCTATTTAATAAAAATCCATCCAAAAATCACTTTTGAGAGGGACAGCTATGGTCTGCAAAATGATATATAAGTGCGGACTTATTCGGCCTTTCAGGTTCAAGAGTTTAAAAGCAAATTTAATCATAACATAACTCATGTCCTTTATTCCTTTTCTTAGTAATAATGCTTCACATTTAAATAATATATTTTAGCTAAGAATATTTGACTGTACCCAATCTCCTTTTTCCTTAAACAGAAAGCCATCTTCTTTGCACTTTAGAAAATTAAGTCATGTGTTCAAAGTCCTGCTGGATATTAAGATTGGGAATCACCAGGCAAACCTGCATGATTACCTAAAGTCACAGGGTTTCTACAAAGTTTAGCTAGCATTCCCAAACACACGGTGTTGTAACAGAGAGTTATAAACGGAGTAATAGTTAACCAGTATCCTGGATTTTCTCATTTAATTTTATTGCATCTGAAAATATCCAATGACAAAGCACAAACTGACAATGAGTCTAGACTTGAGTGTTTAGGGAACTAACTTTTCAGTGGGAACAGCGAAACCTGGAAAGGAGGAAATTCTAAACCACACCTATAACTGGCAGATGAATCAGGCTGAGGTTTGGGTTTCGTGCTATTTATTGTTTGCAGGCAGGATATGGACCACCACAACACTCACAGTGCGGTGACCAACATGCAGCTTTTCAACAGCTGATGAGAACAAGCCACTTGTGTTAGCCATGTACTTTACACAGAGAACCTGCTAGAATGGGAAAGATGACTTGAGAATCCATACTTACTTCACACAGCTAAAATCTACAGGATTATTATACAGGTTAAATGAAATAAAATGCATAGAAATACTTCATAAATTGTAAGATAGCATAATGGGACCATAAATAATTCATTCAAGGACCTGACCTTACAATATAACAATTTCTCATTTGCTCTTTCAAAGTCCATATTGGAGACTCTACTGTCTTAAACTTGTATTTCCTCATGAAAATTTTCAGAGACTAGTACATCAAAAGTTGTCTTTTAAATCTTTTCCCCACTGATATGTAGACATATAAAACCATTAAGAAACATTACCTCTCCCATTGAGCATAGAGATTATTGAGAGTGATGCAATTATTGAGGAGCACAAAAGAGAACATAACAATGACAGAATTTTAGGCAGAAGAAGGCTGGACATCAAAGCTCTCCTGAAAAATCTGAATCCACGTTCCTCATGTTATCACCCAGTTAGCTTAAGGCTAAACAAAAATAAATTCTAAGGGCAGCAATTAATATCAATATCAAAGTACTGGCTGAATATGTCCTGTAATAACCTGAATCCAGCATAGTATGCAGAGAACAGGAAGATTGCCCTATACACTCTAAGGTCATTACCTCTTCAGCAGCTTATTTATTTATTATAAGTATATACATATGTATATGTGCCCCACATGCATGCAGGTGCCTGTGGAGGCCAGGAAAAGGGAATTGGATCTCCTAGAAATAGAGTTACCAGCAGTTGTGAGCCATCATGTAGGTGCTGGGAACCAAACCTGGGTCCTCTGCAAGAGCAGCAAGTGTTGAGAACCACTCAGCCCTCTCCAGCCCCCTCTGCTGGCTTAATGTTGACTTCACCCACTAGCATTCACGGCTTTTCTGTGAGAGACTAGAAATACCGTGCATATTTAACTCAGGATCACCTTCATTTGTTTGTTTCTACTCTTTCTTAGATACCTCATGAGCTGTAAAAGCAAATTCTTAAATATTTTTGAGGTTGGAATACAATTACAGAATTTCCCCCTTCCCTTTCCTCACTACAAACCCTCCAATGTATCCCTTCTCTTGCTGTTTCAAATCATAGCCTTTTTTCTTAAATGTTGATATATATATATATATATATATATATATATATATATGTGTGTTGTGTGTGTGTGTGTGTGTGTGTGTGTGTATGAAATATATATGTATTTAGAAATATATCTATATTCAGAATACATATATATAAGAAATATATATGTATTTAGGACTATATAAAGATTATATGTATTAGGACTATATACATTATGAATCTATCTATATATTAGGAATATATATATTGAATTTATTGATATATATCAATATATATATTCAATTCAAATTTTATATATATGTGTGTGTATATATATATATACATATATATATTCATTCCTAAATATATAAATTCAATCTGCCCAGTATTATAATGTTACTTGTAGTGTATTTTTGGTGCTGGCTCCTCGGTAGTGAGTGTTCAGTTGGTGAATTCTTCTCAGTCAAGACTCCTTCTCCCACTCTCAGCATCCATTACTTCCCTGAAGTTCTTTGTGTAGGTTGAGGCTTCCAGAACTTTCCTCCATCTGCTTTAGGATGTCTACTGGCGCCATCCATACTCAGGTCTTGTTCAGGTAGCCATGTTGTTGAGACTTTATGAGTGTAAGTTTTGACATTTTAGGAGACACAATCTCCCAGCGAACTCCATTCCTTTGTCTCTTAGATTCTTTCCACTCTCTGGTCTGCAATGATCCATAAAACTCAGGTACAGGAGTTGTACTGTAAATGTATCAGTTGGGACTGGGCTCAAATCTGCATTTTAATCTCTTGAAGTTCCCTGTAATGGTCTCTGTTGCAAATAAAAGCTTCCTTACTGAGGGGTGCGGGCTACACTTATCTATAAGAACAAATCTTTAGAATAAAAGAGAAAGGTATGCACCAAGCCCTTACAGTTGCTTCAGGTTTCTTTCAAAATCTTTGGCATGCTTAAAATTGGGGGACAAAAATATTCATTTACATTACTGGGTTACTGAAGAAGTGTTTGGTAGACTATATAAGAACAATTTCATCCATTCAACTCTTGTGGACCTACTATGCGTTAAATATTGTCCTACTGACCCAGATGCAAAACTAATTCCTTTGAGCGGACAAAGGACTTTTTAATTGGATCTTTAAAAAGCTGTGTAGACTGAAATAAAGCAAAAAGCTTCTGAAGGGCCCTTGTCTAGCAAGCCCTTCCAGGTGGGCTCTGCCTTTCATTGTCTTTCAGATACTTTACATCTCTACAGGTATCCCAGAATTAGTAATGAAAACCCTTCTGCCCCAAAGGAACACAAACAAGGTGTGACCTGAAGAAAACAAACCAATCGCCTACTGCTCTTTAAATACTAACCAACCTTGCATCATTGTAAAGCCAGGTCTGCCTTCTTTATTTGTCTGTTTGTGTGAATGTGAATTTGAATTTTCCTTCAAGCAGGGTTGTAACATCTTACTGCTTCCCTCATTAATTAATGAATTAAATAAAATCTTTAACACATGTTCATTTTATGTCTGTATGAGAATCATAATTATACCTTTTTAAAAAATTATCCTTTAACCGTTTATAATAACTGTTCATTATGGGACCACCTACCTCAAAATAATATGCTTGGGAAGAAACCATAAATTGTTTCTAAAACCCTTCCAGTGCAAAGCATTAACTGCAGAGAATGGTGTCTTCCTAATACTCTGTGGTATTTTAAGGCCCATTTGATAAGGCTTCAAAGCGCTCTCCACTCTGATCTCAGATTGAGCTGAGCCATGGGGGGAAAATTCCATTTTTTTTCTTTAAAGAAATAATAAACTGCATTGTTGTAACTCAGTGTAAGTAGATTGGAGTAAGGCAATAGAGAAGGATGCCAGAAGCTACTCATATCGTTCTTTAAAATGGAAATTCACCGTCTGCTGCATCACATGGACAAAATACAGAACTATTTTTCACAGCTTGTTCACTGAACAGATTATTGTAGAAAAAAAAAAAACTTTTACATTTTCTGCAGATTCCCAAATCTTAGTCAAAAAACTCTTGGCAATTTTTAGCAGTGAAACAGATTTCACTTTCAGATTGAGATACTCCATTTAGCAGTAGTCAGATGATCTTCCAAATAAATATAGACTCATTTCACTCTTCATTTTCTTAAAAAAAAAAAAAAAAAAAAATGTTTTCATGAGGTGTCTTGGAGGAAACTTGCACTTATTTGGTTTTCCCAAAAGCTAAAGGAAAGAAAACTCAAAGGTCTAAAAACCACAGTTAAACAAAATAGAAAATGTTAGGCCAAAACTGTCATTACAAATAATGTATGTTCATCACAGCATAAATAAATAAATAATCCAGGAAGCTTTAGAATTAGCTGTAAAAAATACTACAGCCTTTTCGTCCCGAAATCTCAGCTCCCCAAAATATTACTAAACAGAAGTGTCTGTGTTCAGTACGCTCTAACAGGCAGCAATATGTTGAGATGCTTCGCACAAAGAGGTCTCTGGGCAGCCTTTCTCTCCCTAGATTAGATTTCTCACTCAGGTATAAACAGGAACTGCACTCAGAAGCTAGCTATCAGGACAGTATTTTTCTCATCTACCAATGTTTACTGCTACAGAAAATCAAGAGGTCTATCAATTGAATACAAATCCAATCTGTCACTAAAATGTGGGAGTAATATTAATACAATCCTATGTTCAGGGTCAACTCTACACCTCTTCCTCAAATTTCTAAATTTTGCTAAAGGTAAAAGGTACCTTTCCACAATAGTGTGTGTGCACACACACACACAGACAAGCATACACACACACACGCCACGTGCAAGTGCACGCACATGAGCATGGGTGTGTGTGAGAAATCATGAAGAAAGTCCAGAAATACTGATTATGCCTTCTCTTTCATATTTATAAAAATATATTAGTAGCAAAAGATGCCTATTTAATTCCAAATTATAGTTGTTGCCATTTTTAGCAAGTTTTTTGGTGGTGGTGGTGGTAGGTTTTTTTGTTGTTTGTTTTTGTTTTTATTTTTGGTTTTGTTGTTGTTGAAAGGTCATTCCACTGGCTTCAAGATATTCACAGCCTGGAATGCAAGCAAAGGTAAAGAAAACTGGAGATGTCACATGCTGTTAAGAGCATTCTATTATTCTTCTAATGACAATTTTCCTATCCGGGAAGTGATCCATTCTGCCCAGTTCCCAAAGCCACATTTCCATGGCGAGGTGACATGAGAACACGTTTGGTTTTAAATCCACTCTGACTCACTGAGGAGTCCCAAGGAGCAGACGGGGAGAGATTCCTTTCATATCTTCTTCTTCCACAAATGTTTGGAAAATATTAAATAATAAAATTCCTCTTTATGGAATGTTTTCTTATTAGAAATTAAACAAAAAAAAAAGTCTGCAAAGTCAATAAAACTACCACATCAAGATGGTGACGAATGAAACTATAAAATTTCATGTGACGAGACCAAGTTTTTGGCTCCAGGGCGACAGCTGGATGAAGCCAGGCTGCTCAGCCTTTGTAGCTTGCTGAAGATTTTGTTTTTATAGCATTATCCAAATACTGGAAGGTGCTGGATCTAAGAGCAAAATGTAAAAGCTTAACGTTCAAAGTTGGGTGGGTTTTTTTTTTCAAGCTAAAAAAAAATAGTATTTGAAATGAACCTATTTTTTTTTAAAAAAATTGTAAGTCAAATGAATAACAATATCAGACCTAACTTACAAACATTATAGCAACAACTAAGGTTTTTTTTTTCATTTTATAAACTTACTCCCAATCTATATGTCTTTTAAAAATATTCTTATGACAAAGTATGCTATGAAACTCAAGCTGACGAAAGCTCGGGCACTAGGAAGAATTTGGAATTAGAAGATGTCAAACCCTCCATCTCTAGCTGTGTACAGGTTCATTGGCAAATCTTCCCATGGGCCTAGAAGAAAGGAGAGAGAAGAGGCAAGAGTGGGGAGAAGACAGCAGCTGCTGCTTCCAGTTTTCTCAGCATGATAAACTTAAAAGAAAACAAATACAGAAAGAGAATTACAAGCTGAAATATTTTTACATCATTCAGAAATCAACCCCAAATTCTGATCTTTTCTTATAAGAGCTCATTATATCAAGAAAAACATTAACTTCATATTAGCTTAACCAATAGTAATAGTTATTTCTATTAAAGCAATAGTAGCTACTGCAATTAGTATTAAAAATAATAGCTATTCCTAAGATTAAATAATCTTTTCTAGATCTTGTATCTAATCTTTAGTTTACTGTTAGAAATATATTTGACGCTGGTTACTAACTTCAGCTGCTGGAGCCTTCTCCCTAGTCTAATCTCCAGACCTGTTCAAGCCTGTCCTCCCAAACAGCCTCTGCTCTTCTGGCTTAGACTTCCAGAGTCATTCCCATGTGATGTCATTATCAAGCAGATATATCAAGCCCTCTTTCAGAGTAACTTTCATTGAATGAATTAGTAAAGTACACAGAGGCAAAAACATTATTTTAGAACAGTCTCATAGACTCACGACAAGAACCCATAAAGAAAAGGTTTAAGTCAATCTGCTGCGACTAGAATTCAGCTAGTTCGGTCCCCAGGTCCCCAGTTGACAGCCAGCTACAGCTTGCCAGGGAATGAAGAAGACAATAACAAAATAGAGATACCAGTAGCCAACGCTGTAGCACCACAAACCCTAGAGGTTTTGAGTGGCAGGTATAGAGGTGAACAAGTATGGCCTTCACAGTAGAACTGCAACCATGAGTTCATAAAGTCTGGCTTCAGTGGCTGTGAATGACAGTTTTCACATTCATTTGTATAAGAACTAAAGGTAAGAGCTAGGGAACATAGCTGCTAAGTGGGGTTAAAGCAGTGAATTCTCCACCACGTTTGTCACCTGTCACTTTACCCTGCTCAACGTTCTCCTTTCCTACACCCGGCTTCTTCCTAGCTGTCTGGCTAAGTTTGTACATTGCCCTGACCTAGCCACTGTGTACTCACTTGCTCAGGTCCTTTCCTCATTGCCTTGACATTTTAACGATGTCTTTATATGGTTTTCGCTGTTACAGAGTGTAGTACGTAAGAGCTGGGAATTCTCGTGCTCTCCAGCGAGACATGGGTGGCAAGCCTCCTGTAAGGGCATAGATGGCCCTCACTTCTCACTGTTTCTTTGGCTCTCTCCACTCCTGCTTGTCTTTGATCTTGTTTTGATGTGGAGGAGGGAGAGAGGCTCTTTCTTATTTTGGAATCCCCACGGTTGTTCAGTGATCATGGCCTTTCTACAGCTCCCGTTTGTATTGGTAAAACGTATAAATCTCACTCTAATGATTCCATTGCTCTGCACCACCACTAACTGAACTCGCTCCTCTCGAGACAACCTTTAATGGACTCCTCTGTGGGTGTCAAAATGTCTAATTTTTTTTTTAAGCGGGGCATATGATACGGGTAGGCAATACAGCAACAATTAGCTGAAACATAAAAACGTGTAAAGAAGGAACTCAAAGCACACTTTACCCGTCTATCCCCAACTCTCTAACTTTTGCAAGGCACATATTGCCCTAGCACTCACTACAGCTAGTAACCATAACCCTAACCCTAACTTTTAAAATAGAATCCCATTTCCCATCCAGTTATGCCAAGGCCTATTTTCATGGGAATCTTTAGCTTTATTATGTTTCAACAGCAAACACGCTTGCACTAGATCGGTGGTCAAGCCTCCTTAGGAGGACTTCCTTTATGATGTCGCTGACACACTGAATTGTTTTGAGTACTGCGTGGGGACTGTGTAGCATGGTATCAGGTACTGCTAAGGCAATTATGTGTAGAGAGTTTTCAGGAATTTTTGGTGTAAACATGGATTAATTTTCTATTCTAATTTTCAGACCTTCAGGATTGAAAAAAAAAAAAAAAGATCCCTTTAGCATGAGCTTGTATCCCAGTATCCCAGAAAGGATATAAAGGGCCCTTTTCTCCCCCTTTTTTGACAAAAGTTACTATTTTTAATTCTAAGTCTCTGAAGAACCGGTTGAGCATCGAGTGCCACTCTGACCTGGCTCACAGGGAATGGTGGAGTGCTACAGAGGTATTTTCCTAAGTAAACTATACAATCTACTGCTCACTGGCATACTGAGGGATACAGTAAACTGAATGTGAAGGGTGTCCTGTATAAGGTTTACAGTAATCCAAACCTCTACCTTCCAAGGCAAAGTGAGTTTTTGCACTTAGAAGGGACTTCTGGGTCATCTGATTGATATCAACTCTATCAAAATTAGCAGAGATCAAAGTACCGAACGTCTCAACAGTTCTGATGTGCATTAAAAGCTTCTTTTGACTTCCTGATAGTGCCAAAGGCTTAGATTCTGTAACTCGCTCCCTTTAATTAACCTGAGTATTGAAACCATGCTTTGCTACGAAGATATCATTTCTGTCATTACCAAAATGATGAAAAGAAAGTGATTAATAACTAAGACTTAAAAAAAAATCCTTTCCCCAGGTTTAACTCCTTTCTAAGAATCTTAACTCCATGTATGAATCAGAAGAAATCTCAATGGACACATGAAAAAACAGAATAAAAAGGGTTTAGAACATGATAAAATTAAATTGCAATTTTATTTATCCTATTAAAATTTTCTTTCTACCATCAGTTAAAATCTCAAAGCCTCAAATTGTTCAAATTGTTCACATGTCACAAAAGAAGCTTGATAGTTTGATAAAAACAGAGTATATAAAAATCTCTTTTAATCTTTAAAACCCCGCTGCTTTGAATTAAGTTTGCCTTATTAAACCAAAATTATTTTACTTTCCTTTCAGAGAAAATATATGTACACTTTTCATCGACATTTAACAATTTAAATCAAAAACATCTCTCTCCTTTATTTCTCAATAAAGTCCCTGCCCCATGTTCCTGGGTTTTCCTCAGCTTCCTAGTAAGCTGTACGCTTATCTTGCTCTCCTGCCCACGGCTTCTTCATAAGCTAAACTTTCCTCTTTTAAAATACCTTATTCTGTTCATCTGGCACACAGGATACAGATGAAATATCTAAATTTACAATTACATTTTCCTACCAAAGAGCAAGAACCAAGTCATCTTTAATGCATTTGGGCTTTTTATAATCATTCAACACATTCTTATTTTACTTTAAAAAAATAAAATATTATAATCTCATAACATATATGCTTTACCATACAATACAATCAATGTATAACTTTTCTTCATATTTCATCAAGTTTTCTGTCCAAACTTCTTTCTGACTATTTAAATATGTTTAAACTAATGGTTTTCTGTAATTTGTCTTTTTCCCCCCCTTTGGAAACATACCGGGCCATTGTCAGCTTTTAAAAAGAAGCAATTTCCTGACTTTTGAGATTGAGTAGGTCAAGGAAAAATTACTACTGTTGAAAACCCATAATTAAATAGAAACGCAGCTGCTCTTGGGGGAAACCAAATTAAGTTTATTCTATTAATACTTGATTCTGAGATGCAGTTCTGAATTTTTAGCAAGGTTTCAGTCAGAGCCTGCCTCGCTCCTTCTCTTCCTGACCACATGCATACAGACAGCAGACAGCAGCAGATTGCTCGGCTTTCCAGGACTACTGATCTCTCCCTCTCTCCCTTCAAAATACCATTCTCTGAAATAATTTTTAAACATGAAGACAGTCTTTGCCTATTTACCTCTATGTGTAACGTATATTTTAGGAAAATATATGTTCTCCTTAAACATTAAAACTACTTCTCCAAGAAACACATTTTAAGCATAAATCTTCAGGATAAGTTTAAAGGGTAAGACATCTGGGGACATAATCTAAACCTTTGGATTAATTTTTATTCTCTTTGATTTTTTTCTAAATGTGATAATCAATTTATTTTGTTAAACAAAACACACAGAAAGGCGTTTACAAAGAACACAATATTGGATTTATGAGACTCCCAGGTCTATTTTCTGACTGTGGCTTTCATCATGAAATTAGGTTACATTTAAAGAGTTAAAATGTTTTCTATAAACACAAGCCTAGTAAACAAACACAGCCATTTAGAACAATTTTAAAAGTCATAATATTTGTCACTGCTTAATTTGAGTGGAGAAGCACCCTTTAACCTCTCCTCAAAAACTCTCAACTGAAATCTGAATAACATTTACATAAAATTAGATCCAATGTGAAAGCCTTATTAATGTACATGTATAAATCCCATAAAATTATCTATGTATTTAAGCTGTACTCATCCCCACGACAAAACCAAAGCTGAGTATCAGATAGTTGTAAATATTTGCTATATCTGCAAAGACAGTACATGATTTTTCAAGACTTTTAAAGCACACAACAATTTGGGAGGAAAGATAAGTAATTTAACAGCAAATATATTAAATAGCTTATATTTTGAAACATTAACTTTTAGGCAAAATGGGAGCAAAACTTCTGGTAAAGAATGCCTTGGCTCTGCATTTGCTTTGTTTAGAATTCTTTTAAACACATCTTTACCCACTGTGTTGATTTCTTCATGATTACAACCCGTTTAGTCTAAGGCTACAGCACTGGGACCAGCAAACAGACATATACAATAAGTGTGTGTTCCAGCAACTGCGCTTTCCAGGGAGAAATCACTAGGAAGGGACACAGCACACAGCTTACACAGGGAGAACTCCCACAGAAAACAACCGGGCTTGAATGAACACAGTCCTCTCTAGTTCCCAGTTCTCTCCTGATACTCAAGTGATTTGGTCAGTCTTATTCATTTGTCAATGGGTTAAAGTCCTTGGAATTATATTTTCTAGATGCTTCTATTCCACAAGGAAGAAAATCTCATTCGAGGGGTCGTTAATGGCATAAAATGCCTGAAGCAAGAAGCAAGTATCACCAGCTCCTTCCTAGGTTCTGCTCCAGAGTGACTGCAGCTAGTGCAGTCAACAGTTCCCATGGAGGCATTGGGGATGTCACTGAGGACCGCAGCTAGGGAGAGGGTGGTGCGGGGTTCACCTAGTCCACAAGCAATATTACATTGCAGATAGCATGACTGTGAAAACAGCGCCCCTGTCTCTCTGTCTCTCTGTCTCTCTCTCTGTCTCTCTCTCTGTCTCTCTCTCTGTCTCTCTCTGTCTCTCTCTGTCTCTCTCTCTCTCTCTCTCTCTCCTCTCTCTCTCTCTCTCTCTCTCTCTCTCTCTCCTACACACACATACAAGCTCATTTCCTGCCCCCTCCCCAAACAACTGTTCTGAATGATACTTTCGTGTTTCTTGTCAGAGCCCTTGATGGTGGCGCAGCCATCACTGTGCATATGGCTATGTGGCGGGAGAGGTGAAGGGGCACGGCAAGGTTCGGTTCCGTTTTTTAGGGCTTATTTTAGTGGAGATTTTTCCTTTGTTTGGTTTTGTCTTGTCTTTTCCTACATCTACTTAAAAGCCCAGCAGTGCGAACTACCTTTGCGTCTACTGCACATACCCAGAAGGCTGCTTCTATTTAGAATATGGAAGTAATCTGAGAAATGAAGACGGATCAAGCACATCTTAAACATTTAGCTTTCATGTCACTCTTTTCTCACAGTTATTCCTACCTGACTTTCAAACCAACAATCCTAAATGTCAGGTCAAGTTCAATTACCAGAGAGTCACATTCATGCCATTTACTGGGTTGTTAAAAAAAAAAAGTTATTTTTCCAAGAAGATTAATGTAAGTAAATAAATTCAAAGTTAAAATGAAGGGAAGTACATTTGATCTTATAATATCTGTCACAGGAACACAGTTTATAAATTCCCTTTTTATCAATCTACTGTTATTTTTGAGTGCCACATACGCACTATATTACCTGTTTCTCGAGGATAGTCATTGCAGCCTGTAAGACAGTCTCGTGAGTACATGGCGTATTAACCAGTGGACAAATCCAGACTCTGAAATACTAAACCTTCTCTCCAAGAGGTTCACAAAATGAGAGTAAAAGCCTCTCTGCTGTAAATTCATCAGTGAGCAATCGTCGGATGGGGGCCTTCTTTGAAATTTTTCTGATTCGTAAATCATATAGTAGTTTATAAAGAGGGTATTTTGTGGGGAGCAGTGGTCAGCAGTCTCACAGTGCATGTGTTGTGACAGAACCCGAAAGGGCTGAATGAGGAGCCAGAGTGTTGTGATGGAAAAGATGCATAGGAAACGCTGCTGAAATACTCATTATCCCACAATGCCCAGGCTTCCTTGTGGGGAGCAGTGAAGGGCGCCCACCTGTGTCAGGAAATCCCGGAAGCTTACTTGGACATGTTTCGAAGAATACCAAATGCGATTTTTGATAAATTTTGTTCAAAGGCTTGAAAAGATGTATCTATATTCTTTAATTACTAGCTAATTTTTTAAAAGTTTTTTTTTCCAAATATGTTGTTTGTGAATTTTTTAAAAGAATATATCTTTAGAATTGTACTGAATGGGGAATTTGACTGAATAAGTATTCAATATGAAGTTAAATGACCCAAAAACATGATGTCTTTTATGCTCCTAGTTTTGTCTGACCCTGACCTCACTCGCCCTCATTTTCTCCTGAAACCAGGAACGTGCACATAGCTAAAAGAAAAGAAAGGGTTCGTGTCACATTTTCTCCATTATTTCTCTTTTAGATCCAGAAATTATTCTTCAGATCTCACTTGCTTGGTTTTATATGTCTAAGCTGGACAGAACAAATTGAGAAATATGTTTCTTTGCAGGAATCTCAACAGGGAACCGTGGTTTGCTTCAGAGTCACTCCGAATGAGATAAAAATCCAGCTTTCTGTCTCAAGCTCAACAATGATAAATAGATCCTTCCGCAGCTGGAGAGCATGGTGGGATCTCAGCAGAGAGTAGATCTTTAACCCCTCAAATAAGAGCAGCACAATTATATCTATAGATTTCCAACAATGCAAACTTAGAAATGTCATGCAATTAGTCTGCCATTTGCCCCCATCAGCTGGAAACATATTTTGCCAGTGTGAGGGAAGAAATGAACTAAAATCTCGCAAATGCTGGTATCGCGCAGCAAGTAAACTGCGCAGCCACTAGGTAAAGAGTGGGTTACCAAGCCAACGCACCTGCCCTGGGCCGCCTTCCAGGAGTTCCAAACTGGTTTGGGATATTTTGTTGTCGTTTACAGGATACCCTTAACACACACAAGAAAAACCTACACATAACCGTCCTTTAAGTACATTCTGTTGGGTTGAGCCACACAGACATGGCTAGAAACACAAGCCTTTAGCCCATTTCTCAGCAAACGCTGACTATGGTGCCATCTTCTGGCACTGTGAATTCAGAAGTTGCTGTGTTCCACCCGAAACTGCAGAATGTTCCTGATTTGGAGAATGAATCCGCTCCAGCCAGGTTTTCAAACAGGTAAGTATTTATTTGTAAGTGTGATGCTGAGTCTTTTTAAGGGACAGCTCAAATCTGGGGTTTCTGTCCCTCTGAATATTCACCTGTGTAAGTGGAAAGCTCCTTGTTCTGTCTCGGAGTTTCTCTTTCCCGCTCTTCCGTTCTTATCTTTTTGGAGTGTTTCCCTTCCCAATGCACTGTTTCTCCGTACACACATCTTGATGCAGGTCTCTGCTTCTTGTGGGTTTGGCCTCTTCACTTCTACTGGTAACACCTGACTTTGTTTCATACTCTGGCCTTGCAACTTACGCCTATCCTCGGGTTTCTTTCTCCTACCTCTTGATGCCTCTTTACTGAAACCATTCTTATCATTTTTTTACTATTGTGCAAACAAGTAAAAGGTAACAAAATGTGAGGTAAATGATCCTGTAATTGCTCTGAACAGTCTCTGCAGCCGCGAAGCCCTAGCTGCTGTTGCTGAGCGTTTGGAAGGAAGGCTCCATCTTTTCATGTGCATTCGGCAACAGATAAATAACCAAAATAGTACTGTCTCTTTCAACCTTTCAATATGTTCAGTACAGTTAAACACCAAATGGAGTAATGGAAACACACAGGGGAGTTACGGATCTTTGCAGTGTTTTGCGATCCACCAGAGAGGGAAGACTGGCAGTGCCGTCCCGGGTGGGGATCAGGACACAGAAGGAGAAATAATTATGTGAACCACTCCTAACAAAGGCACACGAAATGGTATAGTGGAGGCAATGGAATTCCATAAAGGAAGAACGTGTAAATTCCGGATTAAAAGAATACATAAAAGACATTCAGGCATTTGATTTTTCTAAAATTAAAAAAAAGAAAGAAAAAAATTTTTTAATTGAGTTTGTCAAATTTTAATCAAGGAGACAGATGAGTGACAAATGAGGTGTAGTAAATGAGAAAATTGAAGAGAGAAAACAAGAGGGGCAAATGCTGACCCCCAAGGAGGAAGCCTCAGCCAGGAGAACAGAGAGCAGGGCCCAGGTGAGACTGGGAAGCCTGGACTCGGAACTCTATTTTTTTTTTTTAACCTCACCTGGGAAGCAAGGAACCAAAATAGCAATTGTTTTCTGAGGCAGTGAATGAAAGCAATATGCTTGCCAGACCAACACAGAAAGCAGAGCGGGGGCTCAACCAACCTGGCGTCACCCAGCAACTGAGCCAGGACATAGCTCTGTTACAGAAGGCCCGGTGCATCTCTGTCCCCTGCTTCACCACCACGGTGTCTTAAGCCCACTCCGAATCTCAGACAGTGCCTCCCACATGTGGCCCCCTGACATCCCTTGGGAGCTTTTGTAAGTCCTTATGCCAGGGACTGAAAAGATAACCCAGCTTAAGAGCATGGGCTGCTCTTGCCGAGGACCTAAGTTCATTTCTCAGCAACCATGTCAGACAGCTTACAGCCAAATGTACCTACAGCTCCAGGGAGATCTTAAGCCTCTGACCTCCACCGGCACCTGCATGTACACACACATACACACACAACACACACACACACACACACACACACACACACACTGTCAGGGACCAGCCCAGTGTACAACAGAGGCTGTACTCCAGTGCAGCACACTAAAACTATCCCCAGGGACAGAGTAGGCTGCTTCCATTGGTTGCCCAGGGGAAATTAGCCCTGCAATGGCCACTTGACATTCCTTTAAGTGAAAGCAAGCAACATTAACTTTTTGACCTGCTACCAATTCTGCATGTCTCAGGGTCCTGCAATTTCCACTCCAAGGCCATTTCCCTTCCCCTGTGCTTGAGAGGGGGACATGTCTGTTTCCGAATTCTGTGGCCGAGGACAAGCTCCTTCACTCTCCCAGCTTTAGCTCTTCCTTTGTGAAGTGGGCTGTATCACAAAGCTGTTGAGAGGATCAAGCGAGATAATGCGAGCAAATCCCGGCTTAGTGCCTGCCAAATAGTCAGCGCTCCAAAAATGTCAGCCGTTATTATTATCCATTTATTCATGAGTCAATTCCCTGCCAACAGAAGGGATTAAAAAAAAAAAAAGTCTTGTGAGAAAAGTATGAAGAACTTTATCACAGTAGCCTGGGAAGGGGACATCCAAAGGACAGAGAAAGGAAAGGGTTTGGAAGGTTAGGAGAAACAGAATTGAAGGAGGAGGTGCTTCTCTGAAATCCAAAGGCAACTCAGTGCCTTTGGGTTTTTCTGGGTTTTGGGGGTTTTGTTTTGTTTTGTTTTTTGTTGGTTTGGGTTTTGTTTATTTGTTGGTTTTTTTGTTTTGTTTTGTTTTTTGGTTTTGGTTTTTTTTTTTCCCATATCTCTGGTTAATGAACTAGAGATTTCTAAATCAACCAGCAATGCAATAACTGGGGAAACAGAACGTGCATCGAGGAAGGAAAGGGTTTTAAAGTAGCCACCGAGCTGAGGATCCTCTCTCCCTCCCTTGCCTGCAGACCTGCTGGCCCTTTAAATCTAGACAAGCTAGCCCAAATCCTGCTTCCTAGCACTCCAGCAAGACAGTGGGGTCAGGCACCACCTTAGAGCCAGCCACATTAGTGGCTTCTCATACACTTGTCGAAGGTCTATGGAGAAAACCTTCCTGTCTCAATGTGGCCAGAAACTCTCCCTAAAATAGTTAAGCCACTCCTGAAAACTGGCTTTATAGCTGCCCTGCTCTCGGTGCAAATATGAAGATCCAGTGCAAATGATGCAATTATAGACACTCGGCTAATGTCCCCTCAAGTAAGGGCTGGGCAAAGCAGGAGAAGTATGGAGGCAGGACTGCCAGGCCAGAAGGAGCTACGCCAGGAATAAGAAGAATGCTTATAATTGAGTTAAATGTATTATCTTTAAGCGGTTTGAAGTCTGAAAGGCAAATTAACCTAAGAAACCCTTGATAACCATCATGGTGGGGTAAAACAGCAGAGCACACCGGGTAGGCAGGGCATCATCAAAGGCCAGGAAAGCTAGATGATTGGCCATTATGTGTAAATTGGAATCTGTTTTCACAATAATCAACTTGTTAATTTTCAATGAAATTATTTCAAAGAAATTTCTCATTTTCTGAACTCTCTGTACTTGCCTCTGTCCACGCCTTTCGCTAGATGGATGTCATGTCAATGTTTAAAAGGAAGTATTTATGCCTTTCTTTCAGTACTTAATTACTGCCTGTCACGCAGTGGAAGATTTCAGGCCAGCCAAGCAGAGTAAAATGTGGAGCCTTTCAAAGCAGAAATGTGCTCCATCAACAAATGCAAAGCTCAACACCTGATATGAGCCGACTGGGTACTTGCTGTAGTGGGGACTGGTTAATGAACACATTTACTCAAACTGGGAGACCCAGGCCAACCACAAGGAACTCAGGCCAACAAGGACCAAGGTGTTAGGGTGGAACTGCATATCCCTAAAAGTCACATTCTGGTAGTCTAAACCTCACTATTTCAAAAGCTCCATTAAAAAGAGAGTCTGTGAAGAGGTGATTAAATCAAAATGAAGCCTCTGGTATAGACTCTAAGACAATCTGCCTGTGTTCCCATAAGGGACCAAAATTTACACAATGACATACCAAAAACACCTGTTCCCAGAGGAAGGGCCAGTGAAGATTTGGGAAGAAGATGAACATCTACAAATTAATGAGAGGCCTAGGAAGATCCCATCCAGGTGACACTTAGTCTTGGACTTGCAATCTGTGGAGAAATAAATAAATTGCAAGAAAATAAATTCTGTTGTTTAGGCCACCTGGTCTGTGACAGCCCTAAAAAAAACTAATATACCAGCTAAATATTTACAGGCCTGTGGTTCTTCCTCACCCATGGGAGACTCCAACTTCCTTCAGTTATATCATTGTGTCCTCTTTTATCCAGAGGTCTCAGCCCCAATTAACCCTTGAGTCCTCCAGACAAAGACTCACGACTCCGGCTATACAAAGGGATTTGTGGGACTGTGCATATTAAATAGCCCATGCACCCAACCTACTTCTTAAGGAGCTATAAAGGCAAAATGCACAAAACGTATGCACCAACTCTTTACAAGAGCGAGCCTAAAACCTAATTCCCTTTCAAGTACAATAAGAAGGACTTCATTATATCAGAGTTTGTACAACTTCCATGTTGAAAGATTAGTTCCGCCTGGATCCAACACACATGTCATATTTCTGGAGAACCATTTGACACAAATCAGTCTAAGAAATAAAACAAGCAGGTGCATAATATATTACTCAGAATAAAATAAACGTGGCTTTATCTTCAAGTGCCAGAGTTTATGCAGACCATTAAATCTCTACCACTACTGCGTGCTTGGTGCCCTCTTGTGTCTGTTTTGGGAATGGTTTGTTCAGGAAACTAGGGAGCTATTCACCCGGCGGTGTCTCTCTTGTTCCAATCTTGAAAATGACAAGACCATACACAATAGGAGTCACACTCCTTTTCTATGTGGGAATTATATCTGTGGAAAATGATTGTTTGTTTAACACATAAATCAGGTTGCTAAACTTCAAATAAACACTTCCATGCATTTTAACTGTCTGAGTACTTATGTCTCTGTAGATTTTTACAGATAATAGCTTTTTATTTTACTCTAAAAATTAATAGGCACTCATATTTTGGCCTACCAAAATTTTAATTGTAAAATTAATCTCCAAGTATTCTTTTAACATTGTTAATTTTATCCACTTTTATAGAAAATTGTATAAAATAAATTTTGCAAGCAAACATCAACTGTTAAATGTCCTGACAATATACATTTAGTTTTGCTTGAAATGCCAATTGCTAATACCACTGTTGATATTTCCATCAAAAAAGAATATAAACTAATTGCCAACACATGACCTCATGCAGACTCGTAAGTATAGTACAAAAGGTCATAGAACACATTAAAGTTGATTTCCCCAATTCAGGTCTAATAAGGCCGTCACTTGGTTATTTCCTTGTTTGTGTAGATATCATAAAATATGAACTGGCACCTATATCACAAACCGTCTGAGCCTATCCCTATTTCTCATTACTAAAATTTAGTTTGAATAGCATACATCAAAATCTAACCACCCAACTTATATTTACACTGTACTCAGATATATGACTGTGTTCATGTGGGACATAGGTCTTACTTCTCCTAAAGGAATCATTAGATTTTTCTGTAAGAATGCACTAAACTGAATTCTAAAGGCAAGAAGATAGACAAATGGACAAATAGGGGCTATTGCAGAAGTTCCCAGAAAAATCAAAGGTAGAATAAAAACCACATAATTCCTAAGAGATTAACAGACACTAGGACAAAGAGAATTAAGTGGAATCTAGACTCGCAGCTCTGAGACAGAGGAGAGCTCAGATGTCAAGCAGAGATGCATAGTTTCTCTGACCCTGCCTGGTGTCACACATGGAATAGTTGTCACTATGAATACTTCAGAACAATGATGTGAATAAAAACATAGCTGATTAATCAAGGTATTTGAGTCATTTAATAAGAGGTTAGGAGTAAATTTAAGAGTGATTTATGCTTCTTGGGAAAATCCTTTATTTTCAATCCTGAGAGTTAGTTTGACATTGGGAATAAGTGTGATGTAACCAGAATAGATCTATGTATCTGAATAGTAGAGGCTTAATCACCAGGAAAAAAAATAAATTCCATAATATCACAACCAAGAGATATATCCCATATCATAGTTAAAAAATTGTCCTCAGGCAGTTTAAGGAGGAAAGAACATATAAGACACACACACACACTTCCTTCCCCTCCTCTTCCTCCTCCTCCTTCTCTTCTTTCTCCTCATCCTCCTCCTTCAAAGATAGTGCTGTGTGGTCAACTGTTGTGATCATTCTTTTTTTCCCCCTACCTCAATAAAGAATAAGGAAAAGAGTAACACAGAATACCATAGCATCTAAGTATGAAGACAAGAAGGAACTGTGGCTGAAAACCTGCCCCTTCCAACTTCAGAGTACTCTTTGTGAAAGAGACATGCTGCTGTATAACTGGCTGGATCTGGCCACAAACTCCCTGAGGGTGGGCACTTGTCTGAGTCAGTCTTCATTCCTTCTTCAGTGATTAGGGCCTTAGGAAGCCTGGAACATTTTAAAGAAAGACCTGGGCAGAAGGATCCAGTCCTGAATAAAGGTCTTGAGTCTTCTTCTCCCAGAGCCAATCCCAAACTGCTCTGAGTTCAGTTCCGTCCTGTAGATGGGCTGATAGACTCTGTGTACTTTAGGCAGGAGGTGGCTCATGGGAAACAGGAAGCTGCCGAAACACGAGGATCTGAGCTTGAGTCTCCAGCACCCTACAAAAGCAAAGTTGATCATAGATGGCACATCTGTACCCAGAGCTGGGTTCAAAGAGGCAGGTGACACCCAGGGGCTAAAACAGAGAGCTCATGATTTGGCCAGAAGAACCTGTCACAAGAAATAAGATGTCACAAGAAGTAAGTAATCAAAAACAACACTCGTCAGCCTCTGACCTCTACATGCAAACACATGGACAATATCATAGCACACACATGAAAACACACTGCATACACATGCACATACACATACATAAACAAACATACACATACAAAGCACACATACATTAATGAACACATACACTTACATAAATGCACACACATACATGCACACATATATACACATTCACAAACATACATGCACAAACATACATATACATGCATAAAAAAAACACATACTGCATAAATATACAAATAAACACATATGAACAGACACAAATATGTGTATACACACATACACACAAACACATGCATGCATAAACACACATGCATAAGCACATATACTTATAGACACATACACAGAATATCTCTAAATCTGTCAGGATAACTGCTGCTCTTATATAACTGCACACACATGTCCAGAGTGCACACAGGCACACACACACACGCACCCCTCTGTATCTCTCGGAATGGTTGATGTCAGATAAAAGAATGTACTTATGGGCAGATTTCAAAATGAACTATACTGTAAAACTGCTTTAGTTTATCAGGTATGTAATAAGAACTATATACACATTTGTAACATCATCAAATTTCACATCAGGATTGGATCCCCAGAGAGAAAGTAGAGCAAGACGTCCATAGTGGCTGACCTTGTAGGTAAACTTGTTAAGCAAGGATGCTGCTATTTGGTCAAACACAAATGTAGACAGAGATGCAAAGATATTTCAGATATGACTTACATTAAAATAAGTAGAGTTAGAATAACTAGATTACTGTCTATAGTGTGGGCATGCTTCTAACTAGCTGGAAACCTAAATAGAACAAAATATTGACTTCCTTCAAGCAAGAGGGAACTCTGAAGCCTGTATCCATAATGACCCAGGTTGATTATTTTAGGCAAACCTCTCTTGCATGGCATGGTGGAGGCAACTGTAGTCCTAGCAATGGAGAAGGTGAGGATGGGATTACAAGGTCAAGGCCACTGAGACCTACAAAGCAAGGCTTTGTCTCAAAGGCTTGGGATACACCTAAGAGTTAACGCACTTGCCTAGCTTTGGTCTGCAGCATCTTAGAAACAAAAAGGCCTTTCTAAGTGTGCATGCCTGCAAACGTGTGTGCATGTGTGCATGCATGGAAATTAAATTTCTATACATGACGGTCCTGTTTTCATTTCTGTCTGGTGATGAAATTTCCTGACGAAAAAGAAAGGATTTATTTTGGCTCAAAATTCCAGGTTACAATCCATCATAGCAAGGAAATCAACAGGAATTTAAAATTGTTGGTCATCTCACATCTCCAGTGACAAGCAAAGAAAAATGACTTCATTGGCTGCTGCTCAGGTCACTTCATTCATACCATCCAAGACCGAAACCAAGGGATTGGTGCCTATCACAGTGGGCAGACTCTTGTTAAACCAATTAACTTGAACAAGACAAGGCCCTCAAGGGCGTGTCCACATGCCAGTGTTATCTAGACAATCCCTCATGACTGTCTTCCCAAGTGATTGGGTCAAATTGATAATCAAAACTAACCACCACAACAGCTCTGGCTTTTACTTTCCTCCTCACTGTGATCAAATACCTGTCAAAAGCAACTAAAGAGAGGAAGAGATTTGACTCCAGTTAGTATAAACAATTCAAAGAGTGAGTCCATCATGGGAGGAAGGCCATGATAGCAGAGGAGGAGGTATCTGTCCACACTATCCATAGGCATGAAGTAGAGAGTGAATTTGGTATGGATCCAGTGAGTGGCTTCATACTTTTTTTTTTATTAAGTCCAGGACATCAGCCCATGGACTGGTACCAACCACATTTAGAATGGGTCTTCCTATTTCTGTTAACTTAATCTAGAAACTACCCTGAAGATATGTCCAGAGATTTGTCTACAGTTGACAATATTAAGTTTCATAGCCACACACACACACACACACACACACACACACACACTTCTATTCTGTGTATCTGCATGTATTTCTCACAGAGTCAGGTATAAGGTAACTTTGCATAGACTCAAAATGTAATGTTCTCAGGAGACAACGGTTAGATAGATGTCTTCGCATCTGATACCATAGACATCGGTGCTCACCTCCCTACACGGCAAGGCACAGAGGTAATGTCACCTTCTCCTCCTCCAGACCCTGTAAACTACCCCTCCATTCTCAATCCTTTATCGCTGGCTACCCAAGAGAATCTCCTCCTGACTCTAGCCTGACACTAGGCCTTTTACCTGCATCCTTCCAAACACCAATCCCTTACCAAAGAAAGTGATTACGTTCTCCATCCCTCTGTTACATTGTTCTTATTCCTGGCTTCCTTGAGACATTGGTTTCAGAATCCCTTTGGATGCCAAAATCACTAGGTGCCAAATCCCTTATAGGACCTATGGAGCTCCTCCCACAAACCTGATGTCACATGATCTATGTAGCTCCTCCCACGTATCTGACGTCACATCGTGCATAAATAACTGATACTGCAACTACCATATAGTTTGTATATTGCATTTTTGTCATATCTGGTTGTTATACAACCATTTGTCACAGTGTTTATGCATTTTGAATTTTTTTAGAATGAAATGTTTGGCCATCCATGAATTCAGGACAGTGTTATACTTTTAGTATGTGCATGTGCTGATTACAGCAGAGTAATCAGAATTCCGATTCCTTTATGCACTAAATGTTATTCTTCTAGTATGTCATAAACTACATAGTATAAACTGTTCTTGATCACTGTGCAGTAGAACATGACCCGTAACCTTTTACTCTTTGTGGATGCATATTATCTAACCTCCCTGCTCAGTCTCTACTTGTCACAATCCTATAGTCAAAGAGACATTTTTACTTCCACATGTAAGAGGGAGCGTGTGTCATTTGTTTTCTATGTCTGGCTTGTTCCACTTAACATAATGTTTTCTAGTTCTACTCTTCTGACTACAGTTTAAAGGAGTTTATGCTTTTCATGATTAAATGATATATTTCTGTTATTATATGCTAGGTTTTCTTTATTCAATAGTCTTTATCCATTAGTTTTCTTTATCATGGGCACCTATACTGGCATGTCTTGAAGATTATGAACAGAATTATAGTAAACATTAGGGCATAATTAACTCTTCAGTGTGCCAATTTCATTACTTCTAAATAGAAACCTAGACCTGGGAGCATACCTCAGATTCAGTTTTCTATTTATTTGTTTGCTTGTTTTGTTTTTGTATCTTTTTTGAGGGGTTGCCATACTGATTTTGACAGCCAGAATTTGTATAATTTTGCATTCCCATCAACAGTGTGTAACCTCTGTTCTCCACATCCTCATCAACATTGGTTTTTGTTTGTTTGTTTGTTTCCTTTGACAGTAGCTAAGTTAACCATTGAGAGGTGTCCTCTCCTTATGATTCTGATTTGTATTTCCTTCATGGCTTGTTATATGAGTAGTCACATATATGTTAAATATTTGAATTTCTTCCTTTGGTAAATGCCTATTCAGGTCATCTCCTTTTTAACTGAATTACTGGTATCTTGAAGGTTGTTTCTTTAGCTGTCAAGTGTCTTTTATATTCTGAACGTTAATCTTTCATCAGATAAAATATTGGGAAAAACTTTCTCCACACTGTGAGTTTTTCTTTGTTTCCTTCACTCTCTTGAAGTTTAATAACATCGATCTCTGTTGTTTTGTTTTTCTTTGTTTTTTAGTCTTTGTTGGGGTCTAATAGGCTTCCTTAGAACTTTCATAACTTAAGGTCTTAAATTTGGGTGTTTAAACCATTTTGAGTATGTGTATCTTTCTCAGTGTGGTTACAGACATGTGGTTCTCTGCAGGGTCCCTCCTCAGTTCCATCAGTCTGCGTTTGTGACTTGGTGCCAGTGTCACACTGTTTTAGTTACTAGAGCTCTGCAGTGTACTTTCTGGTGTTAGGTATTGTGCTACACCCAGATTGTACTTTTCCCTCAAGACTGCTTTGGCTGTGCTGGGTCTTCTGGAGGCTTCCATGTGGATGTTAGGCATATTTATCTTGTTTCATGATGAATAGGATTGGTGTTTGTTTGTTTGCTTGCTTGCTTGTTTGCTTTTGCAATGAACCTGCGAATCTGAACTTCTTCCATCTTAGTTGTTTGAAACCAGGGAGGCAGAACCTGTCAACACAAAGGGCCAGCCATGCTGTCTTCCTACTCAACACCTTAGCCTACTGTCTGTATTTTTTTAATGGTTTCCTCTGATTCTTCTCATGAAAATCCAATGTAGGCATCCATTCCTCTGGGACGCCTGCTCTGCCCACTCCTTGGGCATCATTCGTTATTGTCACCTTAGTGACGTTTCTCTACACTGCACCATTATGGTAACCAGACTCTACTCATCGTTGTCTTAAGGTCCTGCCTCCATGTGCCTCTTCCCTATAAGACCACCTGACAGAATTGGAATTGATATATCAGATGTTGAAGAGAAAGCCATCATTCTGACTAGTTTCTGGAGGCAACTGCTGTGGTGGCAAGGTGTCTCTGTATTCCCTAGCTGGAGCCAAAGAAAAGACATGTCTCTCTTTTGTTGAAGGTTGGTCAAGAAGCCTAGAGTTAGTGATTTGATGACTGTCTGGTTGAGACAAAAGCAGCAGGAAGGCAAGGCTTGAGAAAGGCGTATGGCTGAAAAGATATGAGTATACAGGGAATAAATGAGCATAAGCCCAGAAAGGGCCATTGAACCTGGAGTTAGGAGAAAGATCTTGACTTAGGTAGAAGCCTAGGAAGTGCAAAGTGAAGATAATGGTGGTGGTGGTGATGGCGATGATGATGGTGACAGTGGTGACAATGGTGACAGTGGTGGTGGTGGTAAAAAAATATGTCTAGAAAAACAACAGGCAAGACTGAAAGGGAATGGAAGGTAAAGGGTCAGGAGCAGCAGGAAAAAGAAAAAAGAAATTTCAGAAGAACACTCAAATGATCCTGGAGAGCCTTCCTATTGAAGGACGATGAGGTACAAGCAACAGAGAACAGGCAGCAGGTGCTTCCAAACCAGTAACTAGTCTTAAAATGGTAAAAGAATTTGTTGTTCATTTTATTGAGCAAAGCGTCTTTGGGATGACAAGCCCTCATAGGACATCCATCATGCTCGCTTTGAAGCTGCCATGAGTTTTTCATGGCTGCCAAAATTAATTATGCTTTCATCACAATTCCCCTGCTAGGAAAGTCTCCTAGAAAATACTTCAGAATGTGGTCATGAAGGCATTCAAAAAAAATTACATGATCCTAAATTAATATGAAGGAAGAAAGTAAGAACATTCAAGAAATACCAGAAAGGAAATTTAATTCATTTTTTCCAGGTAACTAACAAATCCTTATAAAGCAATGATTTGTAAAATCAATAATTTCTCTCTTCCTTGACTGTAAAATCAAAGTAGTTTAAAAAAAAAAAAAGATGCCAACATTTTTGTATTAACAACTGTCATTCTAAAATAATTATTTATAAGTAATAACAGGTTAGACTGTAACTTTAGATAGCAGCCCGACTCTCAGGCCTGGGAAATGTGCTTGGCCCCATAAAGAAGCCACTGAAACCCTGTGGGTTTGGCATCCCCCTTTGCTATTTGAATTCATTTATTCTTGGCAAAACTCAACTTCCTGCTCCTAAGAAGAAAGGTTTTTAAAGTCTCATAAAACTGATTCCAAAGTTTACTTGGACTTCAAAAGGCTCTTAGGAAACAACATTTTTATTAGTTAAATGCACGGAATAGGGTGCATACGGATTACATTTTCTTATATCTCAAATAAGTAACAATTAGGGCAAAGCCAATGGGATGTGGAATTTGGAGATGCTTGGCCAAAGGGAACCTCTTTATTTACCACAAGTTACTTGAAATGACCCTTTCTCACAACAGGGGCTCTGTTCTGTCAGGGAGCTCCAAGCCTGGGGTACAACAACCTGCTTCCCTGAAAATTAACCAAGCTCACAGCCCACTGCCAAGGGAGGCATCCTCGCAGTGGGGTCCACCTCCACAGCTTTCAAAGGCAAAAGCAGAAATGCCTGTCCACTGCCTTTTTGTTAATGAATGCAGCCTGTTTCCATTACCTCATGCCATGGGAACCTCCTCCCAATTCCCTTTTGATGAGACAAATTAGATTCTATGCATTGTAACTATCACCAGGTTTCTTCCAATACCAAAGGGCAAAAAGAAACAGACGCTCCTACTGCAATCACCTGACTTGGTGGGTCATGACCTTCAAGAGATGGAGAAACTGAGTTTCCTTCTTGAGTAAAAGATAAACATGGGGAGATGGCTCAGTCGTGAAGACTTGAGCTCAGATCCCCAGCACTTGCATACAAACTGGGCATTATGGTACACTTCTGTAACCTGAGTGCTGTAGACTGGGGTAGAGACATATTGATCCCTAGAGGTCAGTTCCCAAAAAATTCAAGTCAAATCTATGAGTTTTAGGGCTTCAGATTTAGAGAGAGCACCTATCTCCAAAATAAGGCAGAGAATGATTGAAGCAAAGACATCCGAAACGGACTTCTAGCCATGCCCTCCCTACACACGTGCTGTGCATTCACAAGCACATGGGCACACACACTAACAGTAAGATTCTCTCTCTCTCTCTCTCTCTCTCTCTCTCTCTCTCTCTCTCTCTCTCTCTCTCTCCTCTCTCCATCTGTGTGAGCATGTGTGCGTGCGTACATGAATGCATGTATACACACACACACATACACACACACACACACACATGTATTTTGGAAAATAAAGATGAGCATCAGAAAGAGCTGAATGAGAGGGGCCTGGCAAGCTGTGAGCCTCCCCAGTTCATGCCCACAGCAGTCTCATAGAGGTAGTATAAAAGAAACTGCCCAACCCTTCTTAGGAACCAATTGTAAAGGGTAGTAATTAGAAAACTGCAATCAGTCTGGCTTGTTCCCAGGCAGCCAACATTTTCCCCGCTGCTTCTGCTCTTGACTGAGGCTGCAACTATCTAGAAACACCAGCCCTGCCACCCAGGACACCAGTGTGGTGGCTGGCTCTGCCAATCTACCATGCTGTCCACAATGCTCAGCTGAGTTCAGACCATTCCCACTATGCCCATGGTACCCGGTAGAATGAAGACTCTTAGCACTTAAAGATTATCCAATGGGTTTATATATTTGGGAATGTTCAATTAACAAGATGCCCACACAATTAGAATTGTTACCCGGTTATCTAACCTAGATATTATAACTACTTTAGACTGCTAGAGACACGTGTACACCCGCAGCCATCTTCTCTCCTCCTCCTCCTTTTTTCCCCCTGTCTTTCTTTCTTCCCAACTCCTCACTCCACTTACCTTTTATACAGCCCAATCACCAAGCCTTATTGCAAATGTAGCAGGAAAATATCCCGCCACAACCAATTGGGTTATTTTTATATTTTGAGTATGTATTAGGTTGAAAGCTTTCAAATTCCATCCCTCAGACTTATTTCGTATAATAGATCCTTTGCTGTCCAGACCTCAATTGTATGATTGCCTGAGGACATCAGATTGCTTAGGAAAGCAAAACATCATCCTGGCATTTAATGTTCAATAGTATCCTAAGAGCTTATCAAAATTAGCTCTCCCTCCAGCCTCCCTCGTGCCTGAGTCCATCTTGTCAGGGCAGCCAAATATTCCTCCTGCAGATCCATCTGCCTTGTTCCTGGGCTCTCGGGAGATGTGAAAGGCAGCTTTAGAATCTGAAACTAACTACAAGAGAATGAGGACTGTGAGTTTGGGGATCTACTGGAATTATAGGCAGAGCTCATGCTTGCCCTGGCATGTGGCTCTAGACAGCCTCTGCCATGGTGGTGTGGTTGGAGTTAGAGAGCTCAGGGTTGATGGGCCGAAGGAAGGTTCCCAGAATACTTTGGGGATACCCTGCGGGTTCTAGAAAACTCCAGTAATGAGGAGAATGATAGGAATGATTTCAGGAGATCAGAGGCTCCCACTACAGAGGTTCTTGCCAAAAAGTTGTGATGACTGAAAACTAGAGAAATGGCTCAGCAGTGAAGAGCACTTTCTGCTCTTCCACAGGATCCAAGTCTGACGTCATCTCAGCACCATCAGGCTGCTCACAACTGCCTGGAACCCAGCTCCTCCAGGGGACCTGACACCATCTTCTGGTCTTTTCAGGCACCTGCACACACAGACATGTGGCATGTATGCATGCATATGTGCATGCATACACACAGATAAATAAATCTCTACAAAATAAGAGAAAAATTGTGATGATTCAATTTATAAATAATCTTTGTTATAATTAAACAATAAAATTCCTAATAGTATTATAAGTTACTATAATGCTTTGATTCACAAAGACAATGAGTTCAAAGTCAGAATCAAACAGGAAAAAAAGACAATAAAGTACAAAATGGAGCAGGTAATATAAAACATAAAAATAAGATGCATTCTGACTGCTGTTTTATTAAGTAAGAAATGCACATAGGTATGTATGTATCAATGCATATAATTATGGTAAATTTTGCTACTATATTATTTTGTAAGTATTTGGTGTGTGTGTGTGTGTGTGTTCTAGTTAAGTAGAAAATAATATATACAACAAAATTGGGAGTGAGCTCAACTAATACAAACACAAGTATTTCATCTAAGACAGAAGATGGGCCAGGACCTTGGACTTCTGTTATCACCAAGGAAACCTGTCTTGAACTGCGCTGAAAGTCACACAAAATAACCAACAAGAGGGAAGATTTGACAGTGTATTGCAAAATAATGACATGGATGAATGTCCAAACGGAAAGTTCACAAAGCAGGCTGACCTCCTCATCACTAGGATCTAAACATTTTAGATAATATACATGTGTATGCACGTGTGCATGCAAGTGTGTGTGTGCGCGCGCACACACACACACACACACACACACACACTAGCCTATAATGATGCTATCAAGCAAGATCAATATGATAGACCAATGATTAGTTCCTCAACTATAGGAAAGTGAAAGGAAATCTTATTTGTAGATAAGATAGTAAATCTCAAACATTAAAATCAATATATGGACCTAGGACCATGAAAGGCTTGACTACAATAGCCATTCAATCAATAGTCAATGCTCATGTTTGAAGAGCCTCACTAACCTAGTGAGCAACTTCCCACCCAAGTGTGCTGGGTCTGTGCAGCCACATCTCCTTTTACGTTGTGTGTAGTAAGATGACCAAGACCAACCTGAGCAACGCAGACTGGAGAATAAGTAACTATGTAGAGTAAATCAGAAAATCAAAAATAAAGGTATAGCCCTCCTAGTAAATTTTAAGTAGTAGATAAGTTAGGCATTTGGAAGATCATAAGACAATGTATGAGTGACATTCACAGACATCAAGTCCTTACTTGTGGGGCGGAAAACCCAAGACAGGTTTCTTTCATAAAAGAAGGGTTAGGGCTCAGTAAGATCAGGGTCATGGCACCGATCCACTCCATCTCTCATGAGCACTGAGGACAGTGGGTTGGCTACTTTATGTATCTCATGACAAGTAGCTGACTAAAGCAACCTACAGGATTTCTCTTGATGCATGGTCTCAGGGCTATCAGTCCATCCTGGCAGAAGGCAACAGTGTCTGGGGAGGCTCTATCAACAGTGAACCTGTGTGGCAGAGAGTCACATCCAGCATCAGGAAGAGACAACTCCAGCTCAACTCAGAAGTGACTATAACCTTTAGGTCAGCCTCCAGAGACCCACCTCTGCTAGCTGGGCCTTGTCAAATGCCTGGCTGGATGCAGCTCAAGAAGAGAATCTGACAGTTGCTGCCACAAGCTCACAGTCTAAGATATTGTTCCTCTTTTCTTTTACGTTTCCATTCGTTTTCTTTAGTATAGATGCCTTGTGTACATTTTCTATTACCTTGGCTGTGAGTACTCATGGAGCTGGCTGCTTAGCAGAACTAACTGAAACAAGTGATACTCCTGGGCCTCTTCCCCAACCCACTTCTTAATTACCCTTCTACTGCCCCCTACAGGATAGAGATAGAAGACCATCTCTCGGACACTTGTCTCTGAATGTTACAGACAAAATTCCTGTAAGGTGAGAAAAAGTACAAATAGAGAGCCCTCACAGCTGGATCTCAGGACACTGTGGGTGGAGAGCCCTCACAGCTGGATCTCAGGACACTGTGAGTGGACATTCCTCACAGCTGGATCTACAACAATAGTAGAACCTGAGACAAATCACTACTTCCTTACACCTCTCTCCAGGCTCCTGTTTTTAGTTGAGACCCTGAGAGAATCAGGGAAACAGTCCCACCCTCCCAGACTCTCTCTAAAGGCTCTCCTGGGACAATGACTCTGCCATGCTTCTCCACTGCACACACCACAGCCACCATGAATCCTTGAGCACAGGACTCCATTTTGTTTTCAATAAACATGAAATAACAAATTTTCAGTAAAACATGAAATAACAAGTAACAGGTTAAACATAAACATAAATCTAAAATCTTGTTCATCTGGGAGCTTCTGCAACCTGCCTCCTGACGCTGGATTCACATTTCACTTGAAAAGAGGCTCAGAAAGAGCTGAGGGCTAGTGCTGCAATGTGGCCACTAGATGGCAGCACTAACCCACCACAGAACATTTCCCAGCACAGGATGCCAGCTACCACTTGGACCAGCTGTTCTGATACAAACGGAAGGTTGACCACATCAAGAATAATGGGCTGCCCTGTCTGGTCTCTATAAACCTTCTTCTTTTGTTTGTCACTGTAAGGAATCTTTGTATTACCAATGATGGATCATAGATGGTCTGTTGTCAAAAACAAGATGCTGATGTATACTTAAGCAGTTTATATTTTCATCATGATTTTATTGCAATTATTATTGTTGTTGCTGTTATTATTTAAACATGGCATTAGAGGGTGGGGAGATAGATTTGTAATTTCTTGGGTCTAATCCCCAGCAATTCAAAAGGAAAAGAAAACTATTTATTAAATGTTGCCTTTCTTACTATGGTTTCAGCATTCATGACAAATATCCTGCATGGTTAACTTTAGCCTAACATGTATACTACTTCCAGTGGCCAAGAAAAGAATCACAGGGCTGACTGGACAAAGCAGAATGGGTCACACAGCAGAGACCTTCAACCCAAACAGCAGCTCAGCACCTCTCACCCCCCTCAGCCTTCACAGACCGACTCATGGAACACAGATGAGACTCGGCTTTGTCAGTCGTTCTGTCTGCCTCAGCACACCTGTCCTGCTGGGACCACTGGCTTCCTTGAGGAAGGCAGTCTCTACCTGGTTTTAGTTGTAACACCCACTTTTTAAGAAGCATCCCACTCTTAGCTCCCATCGCCACAAACACACGCGATCCCTGGGTTGCTTCTCTTGTTCTGCCTTTCTTTCTCTTGGAACTCAAAAGTAGAAAAATGGATGGGTGGGGAAATGAGAGGAAATTTAGAGAAAGAAAAATTTGTAAGTATATGTATGTATATGAATTGTAGGATCTACCTCCCCACCCTTTAATGTCAGGTTTAAATAATATCATTATACATACATACATACATACACACATATATATGTACATGTATATAGAAGCACACACATATATACATATGCATATATACATGGATCGATGGGTGCCTTACACAAGGCAGGACAATGGCAAGTGTTAGAACAATAACTCACATTTACACAAATGATAAGATGTCACCAAGTGAAGCCATTTTAAACACTGCCATACGTATGCCTGTCTGAAGATCTTTGCTGACCTCGTCAAAATTCCTTAGCATGGTAACCGACTCTACCTCATCCCTCCTCTGCTGCTTCAGGTGCTTAATAATGTTTTCCTCAGAAATATTTTTATTAATTCAAATTTGTCCGTTACACTGCCTCTGGCTTTTCTTCTGTCTTGTTAAGTCCTGCCCAGAAGTCTAGGGTTCAGAAGGGTTACCTGGTAAAACCGGTGTCTGAGCCTTGCTCTCCAAGCATTCTCTGTACTGTTCTCTGTTGCTCTCTGGTCCAGGGACCCTCAGCACCTGAGCTCCTCAGCCCTCTAAATTCTGTATGCAAATAGCTAGTAAGGAATTCTGGTATTAGAGTGAGGGTAAAAGCCCCTTCCTTTCCCAGGAGCTTACCTACAGAGGTCCACATCTCTGGAAAGGAGGTCACACCTGCTCAACAGCACACTCCTCCCTTTGCCAGCCTGGAGCCAAACACGATGCTGTCACACACAGGCCTGGGGCCTTTCACCAGCCTCTCTTGGGCCCACCTATCTGTAGAACATGCTGGTAGATTTAGAGCCTCAAATTCTCCACCCACATTTATCTATGCCCGATTTTAGAAACTGAGCAGTTCTTATTTTCTTCCAGGGAAGATAGGGACTTGGGGATCCCAACTCTAGACCCAAAAATGCCCCACAGAGCAGTTATTTGTAAATCCAAACAGAGTTTGTAAGCCTAGGCCTGGATGCTGTTCCAGGATGCTGACAGTGTTTGTGCAAAATTGGGGGAGAAGGAAGGAGAGGCCGACTGGCAGTGTTCTCATCTTTTTCTGATAGCATGGTATGATTCTATGTGCACATCTGGCCTTCAAGGTCATCACTGGAGCACTCCATTTGCTCAAACAGACAACAGAAACATTTTGCTTACTAGTGTGCCAGCTGCTGAAACTGTAAAATTCTGATGTGGGTGTGACTCCTCATCTGTACTCTTGCTCTGGGCCCTGCAGAGTCAGGAAAACTCACCATGCTTCTCACTACTGCCCAGCCCAGGAGCTTTGGAAGTCCACATGCCCTCACTTTTAGAAATGCCTACCCCCACATCAGCACGCCTTGAATTACGTTGAGTGTGCCCTTTGTTCTATATCTATACTAGATACACCAAAGTCTTACGGTAGTTTGTTTTTAAAATAATCAATTTTAAAGAAAGGTTATTGGCCTAAATATATAGAAAAGTAGAGAGATGTGAGCCCTGAAATAAAATTAACCCAGTTAGCTCATATTAAAGGCAACTCAAAATAAGCTTTGTCAGGGTCATGCTCCTAAGACACATCTTCTAGAGGACATGAGTATGCCAAGGGCACAGAGGAGAGATGCCCAGTGGAAACAGCCACACTGCTTGAGGGAACATGGGCCTCACAGGGCTACATTTGTTCCTTGTTTCAGTGGCTCTGATGGCTACTCTTCATTGTCAGCATAACAGAACTTAGAATCCCTTAGGAGATGGAACAGGCAGAGCTCTGGCTCTGTCTATACCGGCATTTCCAAAGAGATTCCCTGTTCTAAGTGGGAACGGGTGAGTCAGACAGAATTAAATGGATGGAGGAGAAACCCAGTTGAGTGCTGGCATCCCTGTCTCTGCTACTGTTGGACTCTAATATCCAAAACCAGGGAACACTCCCACAGAAACACGCACGGATGGGACTCGCTGCAATAACATGAGGTTGAGTAATTACCTGAGTCCCACAGCCTCATAGTAAGGAGGGCTACATCATAACACCTCAAAAGCCACTCTATCATCTGGACAGCCTGAGTTCTGACCCATCCAAATTTGGCTGAGTCTCATCTAATACGGCTTTCTGGGCCGGAAGTGTTGTGGGCCAGGGGGATCTGGTGGTTATCTGAGGGGGACCTGTTCTCTTACCATGGCAATAGGACAAGATTGGGTCCTATTGCGGAGTAATCTGGGGCTTCAGTCTTTAATCTAATAATGAAAGTGAGTCCATAACATATCCTGAATGATACAGCCTGAGTCCCCATGTCCTTCCCTGTAACCATCTCATGGCAAACTCTTTTCCAGGTTTAGTAAATTGGATGGACAATGGGTTGCATGTGAAGGCAGTACAGGGGCCTTCTCCTGTCCACCTCTGTCCTGGCCCACAGGGCATTAAACAGGGATCCGGGGAAATCACCTGAAAGAGAAAGTGGGGACAGGCCGATGCAAAGAAGTGACGATCTGTCTATAATCTGATCAGACCGCCATTTTTACTTTTTCACACACAGGTTTATATACACAAAAAGGCAGGATGTGGGGAAGGGGATGACGCAGGAGCGTAGGTGTTTAGGGGGAGTACAGATATCTTCCAGAACAGAGTGTCAGCTGGGTGAAGGTTCAGGGGACAGACCACTATGACTCCTTGTCTTTATCTAAGTTGGTACTATCCATCAAGGCTACCTATCTACAAGGTCTATGACTACTCAGGCTTGGCAGCCTTCTACCAAAGTTGCTTGTTTACAATAGCTTCTAGTCATCTGTTTCAGTGTTTTTCCACAGAGACCCAAGACTTGGTGCTAGCAGGCATATATGTCAGGCCTATTGCTGATTTTAGGCCTATGGCTGATTTTAGGCCTTCAGTGTATAAGCAGGGCTGCCCCTGACACACCTCCCTAAATCTAGAGGAAAGGCATTTCCAGCCCAGGAGTTGGGGACAGCACCAACCCGGCCAGTACATTGATCTTTAGTTAGACCCTCTTGGGTAGCCACATGGGTGACATTGATCAGATCCCAAGAGGACTTAGGGTTCCACCATGTATCTCCTGATGTTTTACAGCCCAACTCTTACAATACAACTCTCCTTTTCCTCGAAAGGTGAGCTCCATTGCCCTTGTTAATCCGTCAAGGGGAAAGACATAGATGGGGATCTGTCTTAGTTTGGCTCTAAGGTGGGGATGACTACACCCAAACCTCTCAACCCTCCCCCTTTTTCACAGGGTTTGAGAGAGCACGTTCTTTTTCTACTACATTCAGGTAGCCCGTACCCTCCAGGATCTTTTCGCCCAGATGCATAATAGTCAGGTATATCCCATATTGGTTATCCTGCAGCCAACTGGCAGACATCTGGGGTGAGCGGGAGCTCACAAGGTATACGGGGGCGCTGTCTTTGAAATTGACCAAACAACATCTCCAGTTTGTGAGAGGACCTCCCATGTCAGCTTTTGGGGGACATGAGGGTTACCCTCGAGGGCTAGTCCAGGCCTTCCCGGCAGGATCGAGATTGAGGTCTTGAGTGGGTTTTGAGTGTTCTGGACTGTCCAATTGGGCGATGGTCCCTCTGGAGGTTTCACATGGGAGGTGTGGATCCAAGCCGATATTCCATCAACCTTTACAGCAGTGGAGTGTCAGCAACACCAGAAATGGTCCCATTTCTAGAAATGGTCCCGGTTCTAGAGTCTGGGCTCGGTGCCGCCAGGCGTAGACCTTGTCTCCAACCTGGAAACTTTGGGATGTTTCCGGTGTCCCTGGTTCATAGGCATGGACCAACTGGGTCCACACTTCTCTTTGCACTTCCTGAAGTCCTTTCAACCTAGCATACAAGTTACTGTTACTATGGCAGGTAAGTTCAGTCACCTCTCCCAAGGTGGTCAGAGGAGCAGAAGCCCCATACAGAATCTCAAAAGGAGTTAGATTAAACCTTGAAGGGGTGTTTCTAACCCTAAAAAGAGCCAGAGGAAGGAGCACCACCCAGTCTGTAGTGCCAGTCTCCATGGGAAATTTAGTCAAGGTCTCCTTTAAATTTCTCTTAATATCACTGGCAGATTGGTCAATATAGGCTATTGCTACTGTTGCTTTACTCAGCAGATGCAGGGTCATAGGGTGTGAACCAGCGGAAAGCCTCCATCAGCCATTCTAGGAAGGCTGAGGGGGATTCAGTAGGCCCTTGGAACGTTTCCCTTACCTTAGCCAAATTAGTGGGGTGCCGTGCAGCCCCTGGAGACCCGCCATCAGAGTCTGGTGATAGACTTTCAAGTGCTCCCTACTGCCTGGCGTGTTGAAATCTGGTCTGGTCAGTGGGAAGGCTGCGTCTATCTCATTCTTTAGGAGAGTAGGTCTTCTATCTGTCCCAGGAACATTTTTCCTGGCTTCCAAGATGACATGCTGCCTTTCATCAGTAGTAAAGAATGTCACAATCATCTCAAGTGGGCTGATGTGAAAAAAGGAGAGAATCAATCAGGTCGATCAGAGTCTGGGGTTTTCAGAAAAAGAAGGGTTATGAGTCTTCCTGTTATAGAGATCTGCCAATGAAAAGGGCCAATACTGGAAAAGCTGGTTGCCCTGATTATCAGGGGGCCCATAGGCCCACAGATGCAGGACAGTGGTCTCAGGGGCCACCATCCACCTACTTCAAGTCCAGGCAGCCGGACCCTCCTGACCCCTTCTGCCAAGGGAGCTGCGGTCCTCTGTGCTGCCAAAGCTGCAGGGAGGGTAAGGAGGAGGGGGATATAATAAGAGGTGGCAGCATCTGAGGTGGGTAAGATCTTCTTTTCTCCCACAGAACTTGAGGCTCTCCTCTTCTCATCACCATCTTTCAACGCGAACACCTCGGTCTTCAGTGGGCCTGCAAGTGAAACAAATGGCCAGACCCATGGGGGGTGGGGGGGAGAGAACCAAGTTTTCCCAGACAGTTATATAAGGGATCTGGTCTGGATGTCCACTGGAACCCCTCTGAAAAACTTTCACTTTAACCTGTCTAATTTTCTCTAGAAAGAAGGATCCTTCTGGTGGCCATTCCATCTGAAGAGATGGCCATTCTGAGGTATACAGTGTCTGCCATCTCCGTTTCTTCACTCCTACTGACAAATTATGAGCTCTAGTCTTAACTTCAGTCCAGTGATCAAGAGTCAAAGATAATGGGGTGTACATTGTCTGTCCCATGGTAGGTAACACAGTGCATTCAGTCCAAAATAACGTTAGTCAAAGTCCAAAGAACAACAACCAACACAGACAGTTTGCTAAGAAAACTGAGAAAAACAACACAGACAGCTTACCTGGCGCATAAACCAGATGATACAAACAGTTCTTGCTCCTGTCACAGACACAGAAACCAGGTTACACAATCAAGACATAGAAAAACTGCCGGTGGAAGAATCCAATATCCAGACGACTTGGCCAGCCTACACTGGACCAAATCTAAAAGATTCCTAACACCACCAGCAAAGAATAACACAAATAGAGTTAGACACTGACACACTACCACGAGAGCACAACAAACACCGCCCCAGGCAGTGGTGGCTGCAAAACCACTTTCAGACGGAGAAGGGGTCATTTCCAACTCTATCTCCTAGACAGACTCTGGAGCGTCCTCCAAAGTCTTGTGGCTTGTGATGTGCAAGTACATCTACCCTCACCCGTTGCTTCTACTCCCACGAATTCCCTCCCGGAACTCATAACTTGACCCTATCCCAGGGTCCTTGAAACCTGACCCTATTCCAGGGTCACAACCTGCCCTCATGGCTTGCCCAGTTCTTGCCCCTGCCATAAGCAGAGCACAGAAACCAGGCTACACAGACGGTCCCCCCTCCACAGGCACACAGAGACTTCACAGACACAGTACACAGACAGTTGCCCCTGCCACAGGCACAGACACTTCACAGATACAAAAACAAAGAACAGGCAGACAGCACACAGGCTGCTAAAGTGAGTGGACCTCCAACTCCTGGAGCCATGGGGTCTGAGAGAGCAAATATATCAGTGGAACCTCCAAAATGTTGGACTCTAAGATCCAAAACCAGGGGACACGCTCCCACAGAAACACACATGGATGGGACTCGCTGCAATAACATGAAGTTTTATGATTCCAGTGCACTGGGACTCTCTCGCATGCAGGCAAGAAAGCCCCAAACAAAAGCTGGGAGCAGTTCTTATACAGTGTTCACGCGGGCAATCACAAAGGATCACCAAGGCTAACCTTCTCAGGTCCGGTCTCTAGGTGACTAAGATTCACACATTACTTTTATGACAATGAGTGTCATAAAAGTTTGCCCAGGCTTACCACGTTAAGGGCTGTTTCCTGACCACCTCCCATCATGGGACCCTTTCCTGGAATGTGCCTACATGCTCTGGGCCCTCTTCACCCACAGGTGGATTCCCTCCCCTGTGGTCTGAGGAATGTTAATCAGCTTCTCCCTTCTTCCTCTGAATGTTAATCCAGCAAGCATCCTCTGACTAAGGAATGTACTCCTCCCGGGATGCGCCCCAGGGCAGTGAATTCTAAGTTCAAACCAAGACCTGAATTCTAAGTTCAAACCAAGACCTAAATTCTAAGTTCAAACCAAGACCTAAATTCTAAGTTCAAACCAAGACCTAAATTCTAAGTTCAAACCGAGACCCGAAAGTCCTGCACTACCTCTCTGTCATGAAATGAACTGCTCCGATCCACCACGTCCTCCCCATTCCAATGAATGGGGAAGTTTGGCGAGCCTCACAGCTGTGGATGGGGCTTGTCTGCAGCAGCGGATGTTAATTCACGCGCCCGGTGATGGCTGGTAGCAGCAGATGAAGTCCCGTGGTGTAGCTGTGGAAGCAGCGGCGGTAGGGTTGCAGCAGGCCACATGGTGTTGGTCTCACACGGTCATGGTAGTTGTCTGGGCTGTCAGCGGCTGCATGGGTCTTGAGGTTCCCTAAGTCTTCGTATCCCGGGTTTCAGCACCATTGTTAGATTTTAGGTGCAGCAGCTTGGAATAGATAATGCCAGGCCAGATGGTTCCATGAGGAGAGTGGGTTTATTTAGGGCAGAGGGAAGAGATCAAGAGGAGAAATCAGAGAAGTAGAGGAGTAGAGGCCGGCCATGACCACATGGAGAGAGGGGGAAGGGAAGAGGGAAGGGGAACCTACAGGTGCTCGGGAATCACAGGAGCAAGAGAGCAAGAGACAGAGGAGGCGCCAGACAGCCTCTTTTATAGTGGGGAGGGCTGCCTGGCTGTTGCCAGGTAGCTGTGGGGAGGAATTATCGTCAGGCTATCATCAGGTGACTGTGGAGGTGGAGTTTAGACAGAATACTAACACCGGGGCCCCTCTTTAAGGATCCTGGATTCAGCATCTTTCTTTTGAATGTTTCCTCCAAGCCTCTGCACATGTTAATCATGTCTGTATTTTCTGAGTGTGCTGGATGTCCTGCAGGGGAGAATGACAGAATATTGTGAAAGCAGAAAGCATGATGCACACCTGTCAGACCACCTCAGACCTCATGTCCTGATCTCATGTCCACACAATGCCCTGGCAGTATGTCAGGGCCTTCGCATTCAGGGACTCTAGGAAATTGGGTATATTCTTAGTAGTAAATTGGCCACATTTATTTAAAAGCAAAATCACCTCAAAACTTCATTTGCCACATACATTCTTGTCCTATATAACCCTTCTGTGAGCTACTTCCTTACACAAAACCTTCAGTACATTTTCTTAACCCTGCTATTCTCTCTACATTAATGTAAGCCTGTTAGGGCTCCCTGCCACCACCATTTATTTCTACAAAATTGCATTGACATTTTGTTCCTTAATATTATGCTTTACTTTATCACAGTAACCAAATGTGACAACCAAGAATATGTTCCTGAGGGCTAAGCCACACAGAGCCATGTTTCTGTTCACATATCTCTTTCAGTAGACCCTGGGAATGAGTGTTCTGCCTGTTGTATTTATCTGGAGAATCCTGGAAGGAAACTTCAATTGTTACCAAACAGCATGTAGGATTGGGAGATCATGACATCATTGCTGTATGGCTGGGGAATTATGATATCACTGTTGTATGAGGTTGGGCTATTATGATATCATTGCTGTGTATAACTGACTTCAAGACCATGACATCATTGTTGTATAACTTGGGAATCATGACATCACTGCTATGTAGGATTGGGCTATCATGATATCATTGGTGTGTAGGAGTGACTTCAAGACCATGACATCATTGCTGTATGGCCTGGGGATCATGACATCACAGCTGTGATCACATCAAGGAGGAGATCACTGAGAACCTATGTAACAGAAAACAAGGCAGAAGCAAGTCCTTAGTGACTTGTAGCACAGCTCGTAAGCTCTTCTCTCCCAAACCACCATCGAGCACATCATTCCAACACCATTCTTCTTTCTTCTGACTCCTACTGTACACTACAGAGCTAAAAGCCACGTGTGGCTGCAACCTCAGAAAATGTGTCACATCCAAATGTGCTATAAAGGAAAAATTCTTCAAAGGCAAAGTCAGACACAAACCTCGAGATGTCACAGAGTCACAGTAACAATATTTAAGATGTACTTGGTGAAAGCAACTTGGTAAAGGGGATCCGCCTCATTTTACCTTTTGTAAGTGGTGGTAAACTATAACTGAGGAGAGAGACAGAGAGATGAGGAAAAACGAGAAAAAAGAAAGGACAACAAGAAATGAAGAGGAAGAAAGATCATTGTTCCACACCACTTCCTCTTTCTGCCCTGGTCCTGGGTAATAGTGTTTCTGTCATCCAGAGCAGGCCCCACACTCATGGTCTAAGAGATCACTTTTATCTTGGAAGAACACGTCCGGAGCCTCCTTTGATCAATTCTGAGTGGCCTTTGATCTCTCAGTAAGTCCTCAGGCCATGTGTCATGCTGGTTGAGCCTCTGCTCACAAATTTTACCAGGAAGGATAGGAACCCACTCCGTTCCCTTGGGCATTCGAGACTTTTGTAAGAAATGGTGCAAGGAAATTGCCTCAGGTCCTGTCTAAATGGGGCACTGTTAATTAAAATAGAGCCTCAATGGGCAAACCTTTTATTCTCTTCTTGCAGTAACGTCAGTGTACTGAAAAGGAATGCACAGGATTTCTCTCCCTGGGATAAATAATTAGAGGCCAACTCCATTTTCCCATCTTGGTAAATGTTATAATGTACATAACATTTTATGCCTTTCAGTAACTACAGTCAAATGGTTAAAATATTGCAAATTTACCACTGGTAGAGATGTCCTCAGGAAGACATGACTTACATCACAAGGGAATATTGTATCAGATTCAAAAGCTGTGCTGTCACCATCAAAGCAAATGTCCTTTTTCTTCTTATTATTATTACTTCTTCTTTTTTTGAGATTGTAATATAAATTAGAGCTCATCTCCAACTGATGCATCCATGTGTGCTTTCAAAACCTACCCTCCCCCCACACCCCACCTCACCCCTCTCTCCCCACACCCAGCCTCTCTCCCTCCCCCACACCCAGCCTCTCCCCTCCCCCACACCCAGCCTCTCTCCCTCCCCCACACCCAGCCTCTCTCCCTCCCCCACACCAGCTCTCTCCCTCCCCACACCCAGCCTCTCTCCCTCCCCACACCCAGCCTCTCTCCCTCCCACACCCAGCCTCTCTCCCTCCCCCACCCCACCTCTCTCCCTCCCCCACACCCAGCCCTCCTCACACCTCCCCTCCCACCACCCAGCCTCTCTCCCCCTCTCCCCCCACACCCAGCCTCCTCCCACACCTCTCCTCCCCCACACCCAGCCTCTCTCCCTCCCCACACCCAGCCTCTCTCCCTCCCCCACACCCAGCCTCTTCCTCCCTCCCCCCACATCCCAGCCCCTCCCCACCCAGCTCTCCCTCCCCCACACCCAGCCTCTCTCCCTCCCCCACACCCCTCACCTCCCCACTCCCTCCTCCCTCCCCCACACCCAGCCTCTCTCCCTCCCCACACACCAGCCTCTCTCCCCTCCCCCACACCCAGCCTCCCTCCCCCCCTCCCCCACACCCAGCCTCTCTCCCTCCCCCACACCCCAGCCTCTCTCCCTCCCCACACCAGCTCTCTCCTCCCCCACACAGCCTCTCTCCCTCCCCCACACCCAGCCTCTCTCTCCCACCACCCACTACACCAGCCTCCTCCCTCCCCTCCACACAGCCTCTCTCCCTCCCCCACACCAGCCTCTCTCCCTCCCCCACACCCAGCCTCTCTCCCTCCCCACACCCAGCCTCTCTCCCCTCCCCCACACCCAGCCTCTCTCCCTCCCCCACACCCAGCCTCTCTCCCTCCCCCACACCCAGCCTCTCTCCCTCCCCCACACCAGCCTCTCTCCCTCCCCCACACCCAGCCTCTCTCCCTCCCCACACCCAGCCTCTCTCCCTCCCCACACCCAGCCTCTCTCCCTCCCCCACACCCAGCCTCTCTCCCTCCCCCACACCCAGCCTCTCTCCCTCCCCCACACCCAGCCTCTCTCCCTCCCCACACCCAGCCTCTCTCCCTCCCCCACACCCAGCCTCTCTCCCTCCCCCACACCCAGCCTCTCTCCCTGCCCACACCCAGCCTCTCCCACATCCAGCTTCTCTCCCACACCCAGCCTCTCTCCCTCTCTCCAGTCAGAGGAGAGCCTCCAGGTAAGAACCTGGCTCTACATAAAGATGTCTCTTCTTTCAGGTTAACTGAAGAGGTAGTGTGCTCCATCCACGTGCTCAGAGAAGTATTTTCCAACTCAGCCACGTCATAACGAAAGTATTTGTCTGGTTATGTGCTTCAAGTTACTTTTCCCTTACTTTGCAAAAATTCCCTGAAAGTTTTTTGGAGTTTGCTTGCTGGCTTCAGGGAGCATTTAGAGTGTCAGGGACTTAGGGCTTTAATGATTGTCTAGTACTAGAGAGGTTCAGCAACAAAACTGACTTCATTACTTCCTTTTGATGCTCCGACACTTCAGAATACAGACCACAGAAGTGGCCCAGGCATGGACACAGATGTGCATAGCAACAGACAAGCATTTTCTTCTTGGTAAGCCCTAGCACCTGGACTTGTGGATCCTCTCCTTCCATAAAGCCCAGCATTTGGCAGACCTTGTGCTTTAAACTACCTCTCATGGAATCTAAGCCATCACAGGAGACTATTTTAGGAGAAAGAGAAGATCTTTCTTTCATTCTTAGGGAAAGAAGGCAACAGAGTTAGGCAAGGCTAGGGGCTTCCTTGCTGAGAGAGTATTCACATGTCCCAGAATTTTACCCATATCATCCCAGAGGGAAGTGGAACCCTTGTAACTAAAGCCAAGATGCTAATGCCCTGGATACCCGTAAGGATTATTGGGGTGGGCAAGCGGCAAGATGGCTCAGTGGGTAAAGGTGCCTACTTGAGCTTGTTCCCCTTCGTCCACATGGTAGAAAGACTCCCACAAGTTTTCTACCCTATAACCTCTACATGCACACCATGACACACTCATAGACAGGCATACATATACACAGAAAGAAATAGGCATTAAAAATTAAAAAGAATGAAAAGGGATAGGAAAATGAAGAGAGCTAACAGACACAATCACTGCTCCAGTTTCCACACATGCCTTCCAGGGGGAGGCACCTTTAGAAATCTGCAACACTTTAAATATGATGTATCGCATACCAGATGCATGCAATGTATCTATTGCTTTGACATGCTTAGGGAAAGAATTGAAATCTAAGATGAGATAAGGTCAGCTAGGCAGGCCAGTTCTCCCCTAAGATAGACTGCTGGCAATCTCCCCACTATTCTTCTTCCTCCATCATAGGAAGCTAAACCCATTGCTCCCTAGAGAGTCTCCATTACCCCATTCATCCATTATAAAATAAAATGCAGCAGGTGTGCAAGTGGGTAATCTGGCAGGCTCCTGCTGAGGTACTCCTTAGAAATCACACCCATTTATAAATAGGCAGCCTCAGTGGACAGTACCAACTTAGATAAGGACAAGTGAATCATAGGCAGAGTCATAGTGACCTGTCCCCTGAACCTTCACCCAGCTGATATCTGAAAGATATCTGTACTCCCCCTGAACACCTATGTTCCAGTGCCATTCCCTTCCCCACATCCTGCCTTTTTGTGTTGATAACCTCTGTGTAAATAAGTAAATTGCGATGTGATTTAAATAACTAAATAAATTTAAAAAATAAAAAATAAATAAAAAAGAAATCACACCCATGTGACATACCTGGTATAATAGAGGTTGATTGGGGGAAGGGGAGGAGTGAGGATGGTAGAAGCAGATGGACAGAGCAGAGCCATCGGGGCAGAGAAATGCGGGGGGCGGGGGAAGGTGCAGAGAAGGACAGAAAGAAAGACGAAAGAAGGCCAGCTGGGAATACACGAGAACACACAGAAAGATAGAACTGTAGGGACAAGCAGTCTTTTTTATATGCCAGGCTACAGCAGTTAATAATTGAGAATACAGAGACACAGCCACATAGTGGTTTCATACAATGGGTGAGTGTGGATCATCCCAACACAGCACTCCGCATGACTTTGCGCTGGGGATCCCACCATCACACACAATCAAGACGGTGAGCCTGTTTGAGCTGTGATTCAATGTACTAAATGCATTTCTAATTTCTGGTCATTTTAACTTTGATGGGTTTATTACTGTGAGATGGTGGGGCTTGTTGGGTCCCAAACTTCAAGTATGAGGCTTTAGTATGAAGTCACAAGAAAGAGGTGAGGCTGCTGGAGGAAGAGGCAGACCGCTGGCTAGATCCTTCTTCCTTGGGGAAGGTCTGTGGGTTTCATTTTTAGGGGGGTCATCAGGCCTTCATCTGACAAGGCCTATTCACATACTGGAAGGATATTTGCCTTTCTCAAACAAGATTAGAAACACACAAAACTAATAGGGTAGAATTTGACCAGATTTCTCATCACTAAGATTTTAGCCAAGGTGAGATAACAATTAACCACGACCAAGTACTCAGCAGAAATGCAAATGAAAGCTTTTGAGGCATCAACCATATGTCCACGCCAGTGCATGCTGCCCATTCACGGGGGTAGGTGGGATTGGTCAGGACTTTATGGCATCTACTTGTCATCCAGAGATCACACCCACCGCCTATGACTGCAGAAGGCTGTCCAGTTCACTTGACAAGACTCCAACACTAAGCTCCATTCACAAAGTTACCCAGGTTAGCCTTGAACTCCTTCTGCAGTCCAGGCAGGCCTCACCCTCTGCTACCCTCCTGTCCTAGCTCCTGGAGCAGTTTGTATTACAGGTCTGCACCACTAGGCCAGCTTGACACTGTTCTTAATAGTTAAAAACAGGAAGTGCCAAACAATATACTATTGGTTACATATGTGTGACAAAACCCTAAAGGAATGTGTGGGGAAAAACTCAGGACAGTGGTTAATCCTGAGGGTGTTGCAGGAAACACTCCAGGCTGAGGCTCCCAGAGAGCTCTGAGGTCCTGCTAACAGCCCCAGGCAAGCAGGCTCCACCCACCTTGGCCTCCTCCTCTCAGTTGGATCCCATATGCTTCCCTGATGTCCTGCTGAGGAGGTTGTCAATACTCCCTGCAGTCTCAGCTGTTAGGACACCTCAGTGCTTTGCTTCACTCTTTAGTTACCTGGTGACAGTGACTTTATAACTCTTATATCAAACTCCCTTTGATTAAATAAGTAGAATAGACTTGGTCAGCTGATTAGGCCCTGGCTAGTAACAGCATTAGTATTGTTTATATTAAGTTATGAATATGACAATCATCTTTTTTAAGTATAGAATAGAGTTTATTCAGGGCATGGGGAGGGGAGTAGAAAGGATAGTGGAGACAGAGAAAGGCAGAGAGAGAGAGAGAGAGAGAGAGAGAGAGAGAGAGAGAGAGAGAAAGAGAGAGAGAGAAAGAGAGAGAGAGAGAGATAAGAGAGAGAGAAGAGAGAGAGAGAGAGAGAGAGAGAGAGAAGAGAGAAGAGAGAAGTAGAGAGAGGTTGACCATGAGCACATGAAGAGAGAGGGTGGAGGGGAATGAAGAGAGAGGAGGAAGGGGTAAGAGGACAGAGTGACAGAGCAAGAGCATGACAATAATCTTGACTTAAATATTTCATTGTAGAAATGTAGGAATTTCAGGTCTCAAGAATCTCAGATTTCGGTAAACTCAAGAATTAACTGCCCCTGGGAGAAGCACATTCCAGAGACTAAGAGCCCAAGATAAGAGTTTATCAGGGAGATGAGCCCTTAACACAATTCCAAGTGGATCAAGGACCTCCACATAAAACCAGCTACACTGAAACTAATAGAAGAGAAAATAGGGAAAAGCCTTGATCATATGGGCACAGGGGAAAAGTTCCTGAACAGAACACCAATGGCGTATGCTCTAAGATCAAGAATTGACAAATGGGATCTCATAAAACTGCAAAGCTTCTGTAAAGCAAAGGATACGGTCAACAGGACAAAGCAGGAACCAACAGACTGGGAAAAGATCTTCACCAACCTTACATCTGATAGAGGGCTAATATCCAAGGTATACAAAGAACTGAAGAAACTAGATTCCAGACCATCAAATAACCCTATTAAAAAATGGGGTAGAGAGTTGAACAAAGAACTCTCAACTGAGGAAACTCGAATGATTGAGAAACATCTAAAGAAGTGCTCAGCATCCCTAGTCATCAGGGAAATGCAAATGAAAACAACACTGAGATTCCACCTCACACCAGTCAGATTGGCTAAGATCCAAAACACAGGTGACAGCAGATGTTGGCGAGGATGTGGAGAAAGAGGAACACTCCTCCATTGTTGGTAGGATTGCAAGCTGGTAGAACCACTATGGAAAGCAGTCTGGCGATACCTCAGAAAATTGAACATGGTGTTACCTGAGGACCCAGCTATACCCCTCCTGGGTATATACCCAGAAGATATTTCAACATGCAACAGGGCCACATGCTCCACTATGTTTATAGCGGCCTTATTTATAATAGCCAGAAGCTGGAAAGAACCCAGATGTCCTTCAACAGAAGAATGGATACAGAAAATGTGGTACATTTACACAATGGAGTACTACTCAGCTATTAAAAATAATGAGCTCATGAAATTCTTAGACAAATGGATGGAGCTAGAAAATATCATCCTGAGTGAGATGACCCAATCACAAAAGAACACACATGGTATGCACTCACTGATAAGCGGATATTAGCCCCAAAACACACAATACCTAAGATGCAACACATAAACCTCATGAAACTCAAGAAGAAGGAGGAAGACCAAAGTGAAGGTGCTTTTGTCCTTTTTAGAATGAGTATCAAAAGATTCAACCAGAGCTCCCAGAATCTAAACCTCCAGCTTGAGAACAGACAGGGGCAAGCTGTCCTCTGAGAGGCTCTAACCAGCAGCTGACTCAGACAGATACAGACATCCAGAGCCAAAGAGTGGATGGAGCTTGAGGACTCTTATAGAAGAATAGGTGGAAGGATTGTGGGCCCTAAGGAGATAGGAACTGCACAGGAAGATCAACAGAGTAAACGAACCTGAACCCTTGGAGCTCTCAGAGACTGAATCACCAACCGTGGAGCATACCTAGTCTACACAGATCCACCTCCATGGGCTGAACCTAGGCCTCCCTGCACATATGTTGTAAATGTGCAGCTTGGTTTTCATGTAGGTCTCAAACATCTGGAGTGGGGGCTATCCCAAAACATGCAGCCTGTATATGGAGTATGGTCTTCTAAAAAAAAAACAAAACAGTTATTCAGTTATTCATGGAATATTATTTTTTTATATCTCTTGTATTCAGTTTGCAACTACTTCATTGAGAATTTTTGTATGTATACTCATGAGGGATACTGGACTATAATTTATATATTTTTGTTGGGTTTACACTTGATTTCACTATTTCAATATTATTTGCTTTGTGAAGGAGCTTATTGTGGTTCTGAATTTTTTTAAACATAACTCAAAAAGTATTGCTTGTTTGAAGGCTCTATAGAATTCTTGTATAAGTATATCTGACCCTTGGTATTTTGCTTGTTTGTTTCTTTTCATTTTATTCTGTTTGAAAGCTTTTTAAATTTTTTTGATTTGCTGAAAAAAAAAATAAAAATAAAAATTAAAAAAAAAAAAAAAAAACCACAGTACACCTGGGTAAACAGAAGCCACTTAAACTAACCTTCATTTGTAAAGATAAGGTGCAAATTAAAGTTACCTAGAAACCGGGCCTGGGAACAGTTGTTTGAAATCCTTTATGGTTATTGTTTAAGAAAAAAATTAACTGTCCTTGTGAACTCTGTAAAAATGGTATATAAAACTGCTTTTAGCTGCAGCTCGGGGCCCTCTTACCTTCGAGTAGAAGAGCCCCAGTATACTGGTTTTCATCTTATCATCAATACACTTTATGTTATTACATCGAATCTGCTGTCCGTGCGTATTTCTGGGAGAGCACATCCACTGGTTTGGATCTTTAGGTCCAACATCATCTCTAAGGTGAATAATATCCATGTAGGTCCTTTCAGTCCCATGACTGGATGCTCCAGCAGCTGCCAACTGTGTTGGGGAAACAAATTGCCCATTAGTGCCTTTGCTATTTCTTCTATGACAGAATCTGATTACAAGGCCCAATCACACTTCATACGCCAGTAAGCCAATATTCTTCCATTTGAAAAAGCTCCATTCTCTTTCAGCTCTTCCACAAATACCCTTCCCTCTGGCTCTGTGAGAAATACTTGCTGGAATAATGAGTATAAATGACTGCAGGAGTTGTTATCAAGCGGCTCCTGCCTGCTTTATGCAAAGAAAGCACACACAGAAAGGTGACAATCAAAAGATCGTATTCATTGTTATAGCAGTAAACAGAATTTCTCCCATTCTAGGGAGAAGTCAGCAGGGAAAACAGAAGTATATCCTTTCATAGGAAATTTAGGCTAATTGTCTACACAAACCAATAAGTAATATATGTGTATGTGTATATTAATAAATAATGTGTGTTAGTATGTGTACATATGTATTTATATAGGACATACTCAAGTATACTATTTATAATTACAAAATATATACCCATTACATTATGTATAGATACACACATGCAAGATTCTGAGGGAGACTAACCAAGTTGGTGGGACATTCTTACAAAGGGAGGTTAGCAAGCCTTTGCAGGTATGACACATCAAAGAACTTTTAAATTTTATTTCTTATTTATGTGTATCATGAACTAAAACTCCTAAAAGAAGCCATATCTACAGAGAGTGATTGACTGACTAGAATTTCAGTGCTGTGTGGGGAGAGGAGTGTCATAGGTCCAGAGGCTAACTCCCTTACCTTGGTTAGGCTAGTTCTAGCCCCCCAAGACAGCTGTCCCTTGCCCACCTCTGGGTCAGAACTTCTGACTAATGGATAAAAACTTTTGTGGCATCTATTCACTTAGCAGACTGCTACTTTTCCACCAACCCCAAGAAAGTCATCTGATAGCATCTGAGGCCTATGGAAAGGCTTCTTCCATCTTGCTGTGACCAGTCTTTTGATGTGTCCAACAATGTATTTTAAACTTGCCTTGATTTATGCCTTTCTTTGTTCTGCAAAACTATAAAAACCTCATAAAATTGCTTCCCCATTGGAACATGGAATTTGGGGCAATCTAAATCTGTGTTTCTGAGCCATGGGCATTCAAAATGTTTCCTGAATAAACTATCTTTTATCCCCTTTAAGATGAGAGCTGTAGATTTTGCATCAACAGTATGTGTGTGCTAGTCATGCATGCATGTGGAGGTCAGAGATCACTTTCCTGAGGTCAGTTCTCTCCTTCAACCTTCACGTGGGTTCCAAGGATCAAATTCAGGTCACCAGACTTATACATCAAGGACCTATACCCTCTGAGTCATCTGACCTATGTTTTAAATAATTACTTAATATTTTCTTGATGAAGCAAAATTGCTTAAATTATTTGGAATTTGTGTTGTCTTGCTGTTTAAATGCATCAGACATCTTTTTAAAAATCATTTTAATTGCCAGTTGTGAGGAATAAGCCAATCTTGCCATAATTTGTTTAGCAGTTCTGAGTTTGACAAGATAAATGTTAAACTTTATTGCTTACTTAGTATTAAATACATACAAACCAAAAGAAATTGTTGCATGGCTCCTTTTGGCTATAGACTCAACATTGGTGAAACCAGAACTCCGATATCCACAACAGTATCACTTAGCAAAGCCACAAGCTGGAAGCAATCCCTGTCCCTCAGTGGTTGGTCAGACACATTCTGGTAGATATGTGAGCAGGATATGATCCAGTCATCAAAAGGAAGGAGATTTACAACACACTGTGCTGGTGAGTTTCATGTCAACTTGACACAAGCTAGAGCCACTTGGGAAGAGGGACTCTCAGTTGAAAAAATACCTGGCTGTAGGTAAGTCTGTAGTGTATTTTCTTACTTAGTGATTGCTGTGGGAGGAGGTTCCAATCCATTGTGGGGAGGGCTACCTCTGAGCAAGTGGTCCTGAGTTCTATAAGAAAACAAACAGAGCAAAGCCGTCATGTAAGCAGCACCTCTCCATGGCCCTTGAATATGCTCCTGCATCCAAATTCCTGTCCTGACTTCCTTTTGAGATTGTGATGTGAAAGAGTAAGCAAAATAAACCCACGTTGCATTTGGTCTTCATGTGTATCACAGCAATAGAACAGATACATATGTGAAACGTATGTGAGCTTTGAAGATCACACAGGAAGTAAAATGAGCCAGCCACAGAAGGACACATGGTGTGATCCCTCTCACATGAGATACCTGAAGTTGTCAGAGTTGGAGATAAAAATGCACAGGAGTGGACACAGAGGCTAGAGCAAAGGAGAGTACGAAGAGTTACCATGGGGTTGAACATATTTAACACGTTAGACTCTCCTCTCTTTAAGGCTGAATAATGCTCTACTCATGTAGGTGCCATATTCTGTGGTGAAGGCAGCAGAGTGTGACAGCACTCAGCCCATGAAGTCTATTTCATATTTACTTTATATTTAAGTATATTATATATTTACTAATATATAGATATTAGTAAAATGATAAGTATATGTTAATAAAAATTTTATCTATATGTTAGTAAAAATGCTAGTCACCTTCAAAAATCCACATTATTTTGAGATGTAAGGTTAACGATGGAAGTGAAAAGTGACTGATCATAATCAAAGTGAAAGGCAAGCAGAGGGGACCAGTGTGGGTGGTGTTCCTCACACCAAAAAGGCCATTTTTGTAGCTCCTGCTATGACAACATGAAGACATGTCCACTTCTGTTTTACAGAATGACTGAGGAAGGATGTTCCTCTTCTAATAAATTCTATTTTGACTCGGCTTATTTAACAATAAGCAAATAGGCAAAACTGAGGCAAACAAGGGCTGTTTGGTGTGCATGTGTGGTCTCTATGCCTGTACTATGCAGAGTGCGAACATAGGCACCATCTGTAAAATTGAGGGTGTCCTGTGGTCCACAAGAAGGATTAGCTCAGATTTCCATCTACTCCATGTGAATAAGAGTTTAAAATCACAAAGAAAGTGTATAAAGCTACAGGTTCCACAAATTCTAAGCCTGAATGAATGATGAGCTACACATTAAAACATTTCTAATAGCCATGTGCTTTTGATTTCAAAATATATCATTATTAGTTGGGCTCTGAGTTTTACCTGGTGTATTTTTTGAGTAAATAGATATACTTTCTATTTAACCTGTATAGTGTATATATACTGAAAAACTATTTGTGATTACACTACCATTTTATTTATATTCAGATGTGGTAGGTGGTTTGAGGTTAGCCTTGGCTACATTGTTGAGACCCCATGTCCACCCATACTTAATGAAAGAGATTAAAAGGCCCTCTGTCTGTCTGGGTAAATATTTGGAAGTTGTCAAGATACAATGCTTAACTTTTAAAAAAAAAATTTCTTTGATTTCTCTACTACAAGTTGAACTTTTTTTTTTTTTTGGAGTGTCTCGAACCAGTCAGCTTGGGTTTGGGAGTATTCTTGGGTTTTGGAATACTTTTATATTTGAAATCGACCAGGGATGAACCTCAAATCTAAAGATAAAATTCACTTAAGTTCCCTATGAAGCTTGACTACCTAGCCTGGAGGCAACTTTACACAGTGGCTTAATACTTTATGGAAGTCAAGGGCAAGGTTGTCTACTTCTGGTATCACTTTGATTGACACTCAGCACAGACTTTGGAAGACTTGCATTTCAGATTAGGGATGCTTTGTTGCACAAACCATTTCTGAAAAATCTCATAAAGAGGTAAGGGTGAGGTCTGTGCTTTGTGGCCTTGGTGTTTTATGTCCGAAAAGCCCAAAGGTTTTAATTTTCAAGAATATGTTTGGCAGACTGGTGTAAATGCCTCCCTTCTGGCCCCTGTGCATGATCCTGGAAGTCCTCTCCATCCACATAACTCTTTCCAGAGTCAGTGTCTCCTTTTACATCACAAATGAAGAGAAGACTGTGGCAATCTTTCCTCTTGACTCTGGCTTTTATATTCTCTCTTTACAGCTTATGAAAATCTGCAAAGCACATAACTTGGTGAGATATGTTAGCGTGCTATTTCATTCTGTTCTGCACTATCCTGAAGGGAACATTATCAGACAATTCTGACTGGCCTATGAACAAAAATAGCTTCCACTCATAAAACAATGTATCTCTGATTTTTAATTCTCCAACTTCCTGAAAGTCATTTTGAAGGAAACAGAATCTGAGAGGCTGCGTTCTCTTTGTTCACATGGAATCGCTACTTTCTAATGAATGCACTTTCAGAAATGTTTGTGTCTTGTTTAGTAGCCAACGTTCTGCAAACTGGCTGAGCCACAGCAGCAGAAAATGAAATGCAAAGGGGGAGAGGTCCCCACAAATCCTCTGTGGACGCTGCACAACCTTGGCCCAAGCATCAGGAAAGTCTAATTGGAAGCACACATAAGCTTAATGTCTTTGCCAGCTGGGAGACTGAGACCCTGCTCCTGGGAGCGGGAAAACGCAATGCGTTAGATGGGTTTTCGGTCTGTGGGTTTGAGAAGCAGATATTTCCACATAGCTATTTTAATATAACAAATAAGTTATCAACTTAGCAGTTTCTAAGAGGTCAGAAATGGGACTAATGGGGAGTTGTGTTGGAAAGTTAGCTTCTACTCTGTTAGCAAGAATGGTTTATTTCACCGTTGTGTTTAGGAACACAGCAGGCAGGAGTGCAATTTCATTTTTATTGTGTTCCCTTGGGAACTTAGTTTGAATCATATCAAAACTTCTAAGTTGGATCTCCTAGACCTCCTCTTGCTGTGAGAAAATAGTAGGCCTTCTTCAAAGACTCGGACTAGTGTTACTGGATTCGTATGAGGGAAGAGAAAAGGCTAACCTTAAATCAATTGTGGCTTAAAACATTGGTTAAGAATTTTATCCTAAATATTTGGAAAGCCAAGAAATGATTCCATATTAATGTTTAAAACCACTAAATGGCTATTTAAAACTTCTTATGAAATTGCAATGTGAAATCCAAGCACAAATTAAATGGCTGTATAAACATCAAGAACTGTCTTTTATAGATGTTTTTCCAAAGAAATAATTATTTGGTTTTTGTTGAGGCCATACAAAGGCTATGCCTCAAATTTGTATTCACAAGTGAATATTATGGGGTTCAAACTGCATTGTGGGCAAGCTTTCAGGTCACACTGTCCCCCAAAGTCCACCTAGTGATGGGCTTCCCACAATGTGAACACCTTGAACATGTTTTAGACAGAGGATGTTAACATAGACTGTTAGCTGAAGAAACTTACCCAGCCAACGCCCTGTTTTTTGATACAACTTGAGCAGAAAAGAAGAAAGCATTTTATGCACTGTGAAAGGAGGCACAGCTACTCTTTGAGACCACAGCTGGTCTGGACTTTTTCTGCACACTGGAGGAATGGCATCATCATCTTCCTCCAGCCTTTAGGAAAGATGTGTGAATGTGAAATTAGGGCCTCTCAGAGCAAAGGATCCAGGAAAAGGCAGAACACTGGGCTGTTTCCTAGCACAGAAGTCATAAGCTTTAGCCTACGGGAGGGCTGAGAGGGAAGAGCATCATCTGAGGAGCCTTGGAAGGTGAGTCGTCCTTGGAGGTGAAGGAGCTAAAGGGTTAGAGAATGGAGCTATCTTGAGGCCATGCTCTCTTAAAGACTGCTCTGTATGTCCCCAGCTTCTACTTCACCTGAGTGTAGGGCACGGGGATAAACAACAGGAGAAGAAGCAGAAAACTGATCAGGCTGTGGCCAGTAGAAGTCAATAAGAGTCTGGGTAGGGAGGGCCCACAACTCATCACCCAAACTGAAACAGTTCTGGTACTAAAGGATGCAACCACTGAAAATTATGTGAGACTGTAGTACCCATAGGACCACAGGTGAGAGAGTACCAGGGAAGAAGAGAAGACCTAGAGCCGATCCTTGACGGATGCTGACAGTTGTCTGAATAGAAAGCATAGGACAGACAGAAGGGAGAATGAGAACTCAGAAGGCAGCAGCATGGAGAACAAAGATAGCATGCACTAAGGCAGACAGCTCAATGGAGTCGAAGATCTGACAACATGGAAATCACAGATGACCTTAGCAAAAGTACTATGGGGGGTATGGTGGACTGAACTGAAGAGAAGCTGAGAAAATACATAAAAAGAGTAACAGAGAGGGAAAGAGAGAGAGAGACAGAGACAGAGAGAAAGAGAGAGAAAGCGAAAGAGCAGATATGATATTCAGAAGAAAAGAAGCCAGACACATCTATGTCATAGCTATATGTTGTAAATGATGGAGGAAACAGTTCAGTATAAGGAACACAAAGGCTTAAGTATTGACAGAATAATTCATAACTTGTTCTTCTGGTACAGTGGTTCTCAGCCTTCCCAATGCTGTGACCCTTTAATACAGTTCCTCATGATTACAGTAATGACAACAAAAGTAACTTGAGAGCTAGGGTCACAAGACCATGTTTTCTAAAGGTCTTAGGTGACCCTGTGAAAGGGTTGTTCTACCCCCAAAGGGATCGCAACCTACTGGTTGAGAAACATTGTTCTAATATCTACCTGAATGTTCATGGGTATGTTGCCTATAATAACAAAACCTAAAAACCCAAAAATCAAGAGGAGAGAAAAATTGAATGCAGTGTGGTATAGTGGAATCAATGGAGTATTATGCAGACTAATTACAGTGGCACAAAAAATTATCAGTGGCCATCACATAGAAAAAGCAAATACCAAACAACAACTGCATGTGGTACTTTTTGAAAAGTTGAAAATATACTTTCCAGGATAGTAAATAGGTGCAATAGAACTATGCAACACTGGAATGGGAGCTGACGTGATGGGTGTGGAAGTCTGGAGATTCGCTATTCCGTGTCACCTGTGGCCACAGATGCAGTGTGAGAGGAAACAGGAAAACCAACAAGCTGGGATTAAGATGGGGATTGTTTCAAATTCCAAACTTGTGTTGGGAGCCATAGATTTACAGATGTTTATTAGCTAGAAAACATTAAAAGAACTCCATGTGGGTCTTTTCTGGAGTTGCAATAAGGTACTCATTACACTGGTGATTTTTCTGGGTCTGAGTTTCTGAGGCTCATGGCCAGGGCAAAAGTGTAGTTGAAAAATTAGGTCAATTCTTCAGGAATTGAGGATGGTCATATGCTACCTGACGCTGATCATCTAGCTCCAAGTTAACATTAGAGACAGAGGACAGAAAGTTGACTCACTGACAGAGCTGAAGGCTGAAGAGAAAGTTGTAGTGGGTTGGCCTCATGCTGCTTGTATTCTAATGCTAATTTGGGGACCACAAGACTGGTTCCCCAGAAGAGAGAGTTCTCATGTAAGATGCTGAGGGACCCCACCCTCAAGTTATTTCTGATTGATAAAGATGCCAACAGTCAATAGCTGGGCAGAAGAGACATAGGTGGGGTTTAGGTTTCAATGGCTTGGGAGGGGTGGGTCAAAGGAGGACCATGAAGGGAAGAAGGTGGACGAGAGGAGGAAGGAGAAGCCACCATAGGTTAAGGGTCAAGAGAACATGGCCCTGAGGGCTGCCCAATTGGAGTTAAGAGTAGCCCAGATGGAACACAGTAAATATTAAATATTAACTCGGGGTTATCGATAGAAAAGTAGATTCTTATAGCACAGAGGATAGGCAGCTGCCCAACTATTGTGTTTGTTAAAAATATAAAGGCTATGTGTGTTAGAAGGTGGGTCAGAAGCCCTGGCCCAGAATTTAAATACTTACTACAACAGAAAGTCTGCCTCTAAGGCAGTTTGGAGCACTGTTTGGGACAAATCCAGGGCTATTCCTTAATCCCCAGTCCTGGTCTTCGCTCCGACCTCCTCTTTTGGACACCAGAAACTATTCAATCAGTCTGTGTGAGTTGTTTGGGGGGTCACTTTATTCCCCAAGTCTGCTATTCTGGCTTCACTTCAACCACTTAACAGTCTCATGGAAATTATGCAATGACCTTTATAAGGTTGTGTTTGTTGTAATATTTCTACCTATGTGAAACTATATAGCTGTTGTCATCTTAACATGTTCCCATGATTCAGAATCACCACATTAAGAGCCAGGCCCCAAAAGCAGGCTTGGCAGTGGTTCTGGTGCTTGATCGCACCCAGCTGAATACTGTGTTTTCTTTTCCTCCTATAGGAGCTGCACTATTACATTTCCCCTCGCTGATTTCAGTCCATGTCCGTCATCTATCAAGATCAAGTTGCATTTTAAGAACAACTTGTAACTGTTTTTAATTCCTCCCTGATTTTTATCACTTGCAGATGCATTCCACTAAAAAAAAAAAAAAAAAAAAAAAAAAAAAAAACCCTTTCCACTTTCACCTCCAAGTGCTTTGGAAACAGATCTTCAGCCATATTCGAGTCGGGAAAGTTCTCACACACTGCAACAAATGAGGTAGGACAGCTCGATAGGATTCATTTCTCTCTGGGAGAACTTTTTAGGTAGCTTGGCTTTTGCTCTGTCTTCTTAACATTCCCAGACATGTTACAGATTGAGGTGGGAGAGAGCGGAGATTTCCTGGGGGTTATAGTAACTAAATGTTTTCCCTGGGAACAGATTTGGCCACATTCTTTCCCACAGGAATCCTTCTTTTGAGAGGACTCAGTGGCTCTACAATGTGGTGCTTTAATCAACACCAGCAAGCTGTGTCTCTTTAGATTGCCTCAGCAGCTTGCATGGAACTCCACTCAGAGTTGGGCAGGTCAGCTGGCTGCTGGATTGCCAGTCCTTCTTCTGAATCTCTGTTATCTTGTTGATTTGATAACCTCACTAATTCACTTGATTGACTAACTTATGTCTTCACTTATGCAAATAACTGCAGTCTAATACACATTAAGTCTTCCATGGTTTGGGGTTTACAGGATCTACGTTAGCCGTTCATACCATGAAAAACTCCCTGTGCTCCCTGCCTCCCATGTTTCCATGCTTTTTCCTTATTGAAGTGGTTGCATCTCTTGAAAGGAAAGACTATGATTAGGCAAGCCAGCACTTGTGACATACTAGCTCCGGTATGTTGGAACTTAACAGGCTAAGTGGTAAAGGATGTTAAGCCTGAGTTCCTGCCATGGCAGAAGATTGAAAGGGAACTAGAGAAAAGCCAGAGCATCCTGCGCCACAGACACAGTCTCATGTTCAGGAGCAGGACTTTCAGGCGGAGGAGGAGATAGCTTAGAGACCATAGCCTGCCCTAGCCCAACTGTGGCCAGTAGAAAACCTGAAACATCCTTTAAGGGTATCATTCAAAAACCTTACTTTATGGGTATAATCTTGGGAATTACACACTTTGAGGGAAATGAATAGATCTCTCCATCTGTAAGCCTCAAAACAAAACCCTTGCACAGAAGTGAACTCCCAGAACTCACCAAGTATGATTAAGGATGTCACTGGGTTGAAGGTTTCCAATGTTCGAGCCAGGCTCAGTGTCTCTCTCTTCCTTCAGTATAGGAGACAGATGTGTGGGGACCTTGGTAAGCTCCATAGAAAGTGCTGTGATGAAGTTTCAAGAGGAAACCAGTGCCTCCCCTGGCAATGAAACATAATGCAATGGGAACCCTTGTGACAGGTCACAGTATAAATTACATGAGGACTCTGTGAATCAGCTCCTATCAAGTTATCTTAGTCAATGTTTTATTGCTATGAAAAGACACCATGACCATAGCAACTCTTATTAAGAACAAAACAAAATGAAACATTTACTATTACCATCGTGGCAGGATGTATGGCAGCACACAGGCAGACATGGTGTTGGGAGCATAAAGGTTTACATCCAGATAGGCAGGTATCAGGAAGAGAGAGACACATGCCTAGCTTGAACATTGGAAACCTTCAAGCCCAACCTAGGGACACACTTGCTCCAACAATAGTACACCTACTCCAACAAGGACTCCCTTTCCTAACACCATTCGCTAAGCATTCAAATCTATGGCCCTATGAGATCCATTTTTACTAAAACCACCATAGTCCACTCCCTAGTCCCCTATAGGCTTGTAATGCAAAAATGCGTTCAGTCCAACTTCAAAAAGTCCCGTAGTCTATCGCAGTTAAAAGTTCAAAGTCTCTTTTGAGACTCATGGTAATCTCTTAACTCTAACCCCCTGTAAAATCAAAATCAAAAAGCAGATCACATACTGCTAACATATAGTGGCACAGAATATGTATTACCATTCCAAAATAGAGTAAAAGTGTAATAGTTAAGGAAATACTCGACCAAAGTGAGACCTAAAACCAACTGTGCAAATTCCAAACTCTGTATCTCCATCTATAATGTCAAATCACTCTTCAGATCTCCTACTCCTTTCAGCTTTGTTGACTGCAGCATTCTTTTCTCTCTCAGGCTGGTTACACAGCCAGTCTTCAGCTTTCCTCAGTAAGTATCCCACAGCTTTGGTATCTCCAGTATCTTAGGGTCTCAAAGGCAATCAAGGCTTCACCTTCACAGTTCCAAGCAATGGCCTCTTTTAGCCTCCATGCAGGGACATACCAGGCCTCCATTGTGGGAAAACTGTGAATTAAGGTCAAAGTGCATCATGACAGGATAGCCTCTGGGCTTGGAACAATATGGGAGACTCCCTTCATTGGCAGGGCTTCTCTTCTGACCTTGTCTGGGGAATTCTAAGTCCACACAATGCCTCTACCTGAGGAATGCCACATAGCCTCAATTAGATTACAGGATCAATTTTCTTTCTCCTGACAAAACCTGTTGATCTAGCACCTGGGATTCCTGAAATGATTCCTCGTGATAATGTGATAATGAGGCATTCCAGGAATCTAAAGCCCCAAGCCAATGACCTTTGCCCATCCTGAATGTTCTTATCCTCAGTCCCCCAAAACTTTATGAGTCTTGAATCACCCTAAGTAAAGTTGATCTGCCTACTGATTGCTGGTTCTGGTGTGGTCATTCACTATATGTACCCACAGGGCTCCCAAATACTCCCGCCCCCTGACATCTCTGTCCTAGTGGGTAGAATTATTGAATCAGTCAATGATCCACGACAACAGGAAGACCCACACTCCATGGCTTTCCTTAGTCATCGAGGGAGATTCCATAACCCCTACAATTCCAGAAAAACTGATACCTGATTGGACAAAGAAGCAACTAGAACGTCCTGCTTCCAAGCATTCCTGGGAGCCTCTTCTGGTGGCCTTTTGTCCTTGTGGGAAGAATTTCAAATAAGCTCTGCATCTTCTTTCCCCACTCCCAGCCACACCAAGACCTTTCCTCATTCTGCCATTACCTGATGTTACCTATACTCTGAAGGAATTCTGAGGAATTATAACTGTCACCACCCCAGTAGCTCTGACTTATTCCCATTACCCCTGCCCAATCTTCCCCAGAGCACCAATCCAGGGACAGCACTGTCTATCTCTGTGTCACCAAGTCACTCCTGGCTGATGCTTCTTCTTTCAACAATTCTTTATCTGATTTCTTCCTAGACCAGAACATTTTTATTCACAGCTCTTTAAGCTCCTTAACCCACTATATAAAAGATAGTGCTATCACTGAAAGAAGCCATAGGTACATGAGCTGTATTATAGTGTAGACCTTTGTCTCCATAATAATAGTCTAAGACATTTTATAAAACTGATATTAGCAGCACCAACTTACCAACACTAATATGAAAAGACAAAGCAGGGGTTGAAAAATATCACTTGACACATATATAATCTTGTCTTTAAACCTGAATGCATGATAATAAAATGAAAGTGCCAACAGGCTTTGACAAGAGCAGGACTATTTCTTAAGGTTCTTTGTAATTCATCTAGCTTTTCTCCAATCCACACTATAATTATAATGTTCTTTATAAAATGCATATCTGTTTTAGATTATTTTCTGTCACTGTAACAGAGTTGTGGTGGCTTGAATAAAAATGACTCCCTTGGTCTATAAGGAGTGGCATTGTTAGGAGGTGTGGCCTTGTTGGAGTAGGTGTGGCTTTGTTGGAGGAAGTGTGTCATTAGGGGTGTGGGCTTTGATGTCTCAGAAGCTCAAGACTGGCCAGTGTGTCTCAGTCTTCCTTCTTGCTGCCTGTCAATCCAGACGTAGAAATCTCAGCTTCCCCAGCACTATGTCTGCCTGGACACCACCATGATAATAATGGACCAAACCTCTAAACTATAAACCAACCCCAAGAAAACGTTTTCTTAATAAGCATTACTGTGGTCAGGGTGTGTCTTCATGGGAACAGAAACCCTAACTAAGACAGCAGTATTACAGACTAGATAAATGATGATTGTGAGTAATGGAAGTCTCAGATATGTATGCTGCCTGGAGAGTTCCTTCTTGCTACATCACAACATGGTGGAAGTGCATCAAGACCATAAGCAGGAGGGAAAAGAGAGAAACTGGTCTTGTCTTGAGGGAATTAATCCATCAATGAGGGCAGAGTATCCTCAGGACTTGGTCAGCTTATAAAGGTTCTACCTTTTCAGACTGTTGAAATGACAATTAAATTTCAACAATAGGGTTGGAAGAGACAGCCATATCATATCACCGACTACTGCCAGGTGAATTTTATAGACAGACAGGAAGGAGATACATCTTTAAATATGCTTAAGTGTCCACATGAGCTCATATTCAGACATGCCATAAAGAAACTCAGTCTCACTCATGAGAGTAGCTGCTTCTTCTTTTGGGTCACAATGACCTAAGACCCACAGAGTCTTTGCTTTTCAGCCAATCAGAACTCACAACTGAAATAGCAGGGGGGAGGCCCTTCTGTTCCTCAAAGATAGAAATCCCCTTTTTCAGAACAAGAGAGCATCTGGTAGCCTCAAGGTCAGCCACACTCACATGGAGTTTCTTTCACTTCCTCTCCACAAGTGTACTGATAGATAAACTACTAGCAGAGTCTGGAACAAAGATGTGGACCTGCTACTCTCTGAAGTCCTTGGCCAAAATCCTTCTCAGATCTTGGAAAGTTGGTTCCTAGCTCTGTTCAACTTGTCCTGGTGCTTGAATAGTATGTGGGAGCAAAACAAAACAAGGAGGCTGAGCCTGGGCAACCTTCGTTGAAACTGTGAAGTAGCTGCTTTCCTGTCCCCCTGTCTTCTGCCCTGATTGACCATGCTCCTGATCCTCATTGTTTTCACATGCTACCTAGACACCCAGAACTGTGTCACACGTGCTTCACTCTCCAATACCTCCGTTTCTAAAGTATTCCTCTTCATGCCTGTGTACAACTTCCTATGATCCTGCTCTTTCAGCTGTCAACTACAAACATATGAACAATGGGGTTCTCCATTTAATCCTGAAGAAGCCACTATTAAACTTTAATGCCTGTGAGTGGGAGCACAGTGCTGTCCTGTGGAAATGCTCAGAGTCTCTCTGAATTATGAGCCAGCCATGGTTTACCTCCAGCTGTGAACTGTGTACACTCGTAGTCACCTTTGGTCCTCTAGCACCTAGCATGGCTCCTCAACCACTTTAAGTACTTAATAAATAATGAGGAGAATGAATGCTTTTTTTAAATTGATCAAAACAAGTAGTGTCTTATAGACACTCCAGTCTGTATCAGAACCTATAATGGGACAGAGAAAAGCACCATCTCTGGTCACAGATCCCTCAAACACAGCAGATCTAGACCTTGCGGATGGAAGAGTGGGAATGATGGGCACCCTTAGCATCTGAACGTGTTGCAAACCAGTGGTTGCCTCCCAGCTTTCAAGCAACCATGTTGTTTAGGGCTATATGGATACTTACATAGGCTTAGCTAGAACTTTAATCATTAAACCTGAGAAATTCAAAATAACTGCATATCATTGACTTTGTGTTTTTTACAGATTTGCTATCCCTTCAAATTTCCTAAACTGTACTTTTCTACATTACAACTAGAATGGGAACAAGATAGCTGGGTATGTAATGTCTCAGTTCTGGATTCCACTGCATCCCCTTATACCTTCAGCAGGATGCTTAGGAATAATTCATTTCAACACTGTCCCTGAGCAGACAAATTATTCTGGAGGTTTTGTGTGATTCAGGAAAAAAAAACTGTTATACCAACATTTCTTCAATAAAGGCAGATGTTTATTAGTTTTGTTCATGACCCTAAGAATATATATCCATGGCCACTAACCTAAGCATGTTGCAAGTTCTAGTTTTTTAGATCGGCGAACCATCAGACTGAGTCTGGAGACTATATTAATCCTGCCAATCCATGAGCATGGGAGATCTTTCCATCTTCTGAGTTCTTCTTCAATCTCTTTCTTCAGAGACTTTTAGTTTTGTCATGCAGATCTTTCATTTGCTTGGTTAGAGTCACACCAAAATATTTTATATTATTTCTGACTATTGTGAGGGATCTGGCTACTTTAAAACGAGATCTTTCTAAGTATCTTCCGGCAAAGGCCATCAGATTGTACACTGATGTCCCTGGTTGAGCAGAGCAGTGTTCCTACCCGTGTAATGGGCTGTGAATGTGTTGGCAGAGGGAGAACAGTGCATTTTTCTAAGTAGTTTCCAAAAGGAGCTACTATTGTGATAATTACTTGAGACAGGCTTTAAAAAGTAGTCTCTAGGCTTTACCCCCAAAGTACTCAGCTAAGAGTTTGGGGTTTGATTAATGGAAGTTCACATGGTGTTCATAATTCTTTGGAGCAGCATGGCATTTTAAAGGAATATGTGATAATCCAGTGTCTCCATCATTTGAGGAATGCTTTATTTATATGCTGTGGGAAAAAGAGAGATCCAGTAGAACATTGTACTAAGTACTGGCATTTTTGCATCTTTTATGAAGCATATATCATAAAATAATTTATGGTTTGTACTGGGTAAGCTAATATCTAAATAATACAAACTACTAAATGTATTTAAAGGTGAGTCACATATGTCCTTCTCACGTAGTATTGCTGAGAAAGTTCAACTCTTTGTCAAAGGGCAGAAACGTGTGCTATTTGTACCCATTAACCTCCCTTTTCCCAGTGGAAACATGGTCTTCCTCAATCCCGTGGCCAAGAAGGAAATATCAATTACAGAATGTTTTTAATCTCTTCTCAGAGAGTGAAATGGATACCTAAGCTAGGCAATCATCATACTGTGCATTGAGGTTGTCTGAAAGGTCAGACAAGATCTAATCCTCAAATAAGATAGAGCCCTATAACTTTCTTAATATATTGATCAAACTGACTACTTTTCTTCTCTGTGGAATTTTGTCCTGAGGACCTTGAAGCCCGGGCTGTTCCTCATCCTCTTTTCCTGCCATTCATCATGGAGCAGCAAGTCTGGGCCGCTGTCCCCCGGCTGGCTCTGGGCACAAGCTTTATTTGTGTGATATCCTCCTTCTGACCAGGGCCAGCCTTTGCATTGGTGGAATGTGTAGGACTTTACTTGATGGCCTTTACTTGGTGAGCCAAAATAAAAGGAGCCATCTCTTGTTTTGAATGATACGGTGTTTTACTGTGGCACTTTAAGCTGCTTCAGTCAGTTGACACTTCAGGCAGTATAAAAGTGAGTAACATATAAAACGACCAAACAAAGCAGTAAGTAAGTAAGAAAGTAAATAAGTAAATATTTTAAATTTCGCAATTACAAGTGAATCTAATTTAACTAAATTTCCTATTACTCACAGCTCCAAGCACAAAAATAAGTAAGGAATTTGGTACTAAGAATTACTAGAAGACAGGCTTGGTTGAGAGGAGACATGCCAGCAGAGGGCAGTGTAGAGGCCAACATTCTCCCACTGCCTCGTGAGACTCCTGTCAGCTGCGTTGTGATTTTCCTCACAGTAGAGAAATGGTTTCCTGAACCCAAATCTCTGTTAACAATAGAAAAATGAAAGCAGGAAGTACTAGTGGCTCAGAAAAGAAAAGAGAGAAATGTGGGACTGCGTAAGGGTATCCTGGTTCTTGGCTGGGCATGGGCCTAGAACCCCGAGACTCCAAGGGACAAACAGCAGGAGTTCGGCCACATCCTCAGAACTCAGGGTCCTAACAAGCAGTCCAATCTCCATAGACCTACCTTGTTCAGTCATGTAGGCCATTACAGCCCCTCCCAAAGTGCACAGGTAGAGGGTGTGACTACAGGCCTCAGGCCCTAGAGATTTACATACTAATGAAGGTCAGAGGGTGGAGCCAATTAAACATTGCCCCCAGAACCTCCCCCTTTCTCCCTCCCTACTTAACTCAGGTCTGCCCTGAATTTGGGGGGTACATCCAGATCCATCCACCATCCGCCATGACAATAAACCCTTTTGGAACCAAGGACTTCCTCATATCATTGGGGCCTGCCGGGCCTGCCGTCCCAGAAGCTTCCAGCCACTGGAACCTTAGACTTTCTCCTGCATGTGGGACCCGCCACGTGGAAGCCTCCGGACTCCTCCACTGCTGTGTCCCATTTTCCCACAGAGAAAGGCCCAGGTTACTCCTTAATACCAGTCTGATCCCAGAAGGACTGGAGTCCACAAACCTCAGAGTCCTCACTGTCCCTGTTCCTGTTGTCGGGCAGAAAGAAAGAGCAGGGTAGGGTGTGAAGCTCAACATCTCTGAGGTAGTTGCAGTCAGTAACTCGAGAATACGGTGTATCCATAGATTCCGTTGATCTCTTTAGGTGACATTTAGTCATCTCAGTCAATGAAGTCAGGCACCAAATTATGCTGTCATGATCAAGAGAGCATCTCCTTTGAAAACGCTGTCGAAATTACTATTATTAATATGTAACTGTTTCAAATCGTCTCATTCTTGAGCTTTTATGGGCTTTATCAAATAGCTCATGGTTTTTAGCATTCATATTTCTCTTAGTTTATTACAATAACTGAATATTACCATGTCAAAATCATCAAGAGTTTGGTAGGATCATTATAAGAATAGACATTTAGAACAAGCACTAGGAAAGAACATTATATAAAACCCAATTCAGATGTATTCCATATCTGTTCCTATGGAGAAGTAATTGAAAGTGAGGTGCCAGGAAACACAGACTTGTGCTCTTACTGAATGGCTGACAGTCTAGGAGCAAAGCAGGAAATGAAAACCTAAACACCCTTTTCCCAGAAAAAGTACATTTTCAATGGTATCACAATAAAATCAAGACAGTACTTCTCAAGCTGTGGGTTATGACCCCTTTGGGGCCTGAATGACTCTTTTACTGGTTCACCTAACACCATCAGAAAACACATATTTGTAATATGATTCCTAGCAGTAGCAAACTTACAGTTAAGAAGTAACAACAAAAATAATTTTATGGTTGAGTGTTAAGTGTAGCTTTAGCTACTCCACCTAAGCTTGGGAATGGACCATGTTACCAGCCCTCACCCAGCTTTCCTTGAATCCATGGATAAAAGACACAGACACACAGTTGTTCAATTTAGACTTACCCTTTTGGCACAATTGCTGGGTACCATTTATCTCCAGCCCAGAAAATCGTGCCATTATCAATATCTTAGCTCTGTACCTCTCCGTTTGCCCTCAACTTTAGTTCTCAGCTACATCTAGTCCCAGCTAAACATCCCCAAGTGCCCACCTGTAGGAATGGCCACAGGCCACAGCTCCTCCCAAGATCTCACATGGCTGCTTGGTTTTTCTCTCCAAAGCATGGCAAACTCACCTCTCTTATCTCACTGCTTGCCTCCAGGGACCTGGAAGTCCCACTATTCCGTCTGCCCAGCAATTGTGCCATGGCTTCTTTACTGACAGATTAAGAACCAATTGGGGACCAGGACCTCAGCATTAGAACCACCGTTAGAGTTGGGCGTCACCACAACATGAGGAACTGTATCAAAAGATCCTGGTGTTAGGAGGGTTGAGAACCTCTGTCCTAAGACAACAACTAGCATAGAATAAAGTTTTGTGCTAGCTGAGGCCTTTACAGACATGCTGGGTTGGGATTTCTAAGCATCTGCACTTCCTCTACCTTTTAACCACCCAGGTCATGACAACACTGAACCAATTTCTAAGGTCATCACTATAAGAATGTAATGTTTCTGTGACAGTCCAAATGTAAACATGGCTTTATTGATATTTACTCTTTCACTGAAAAGAAAAACAGAGAAGACATGTATTTGAAGGGAATGAAAGGCTCTAAGAGTCACATAAAGGTTCAGACAACATGGAGTCAGCCAAATAAGGCTCTCAAGGACTCCTGCGAGCCATGGGTTAGAAAATATGCCTATGATACAATGCATTATATAACTGTTTCTGGAAAATTGCCACTTTCATGTTATTTCATATAAAAATGTTCTTGAGACCAAGCAGGTGCTTCCCCGAGACAGTAAGCTCTTGCACATTTGCCTGTAGTCCTCTCCATTTGTTTACCTCTCCTCATTCTCTCTGGCTTCCCGGCTTGGGCCTTATAGTATGATGATGTAAGGAATTTTCCAAGCAGAAGATAGCTCTGTGGCGAGGCAGAGAAACAATTCTAAATTTACTTGGAGCTAGGCTGCCTAGCTTGACTCCATCTCTATCACTATTCTTTATGAAACACTAGGGAAGTTATTCTTTTTTTACTCCCATGTTTACATGTAAAATAGAGCAGATATCAGTAGCCCACATTGCTATGAGCATCCAACAGGCTACTCATGTTGGAACAACAGCTGGCACATAGTAGGCTCTTATTACATATATCACACCCTCCACTTCTAGATAATGTCATTTTGCTAGGTGTCTAATATTATCAAGTTCATTTATAGGTGTTCAGACTTGTTATTTCTAAGACTCTGATGATCACTTTACCCAAATTAGTTGACTTGTCCTGATGACCTGGAACTTCATTGGGAACTTTATAAGCTGGATTTCCTATATTACTTAGCTGTACTGTTTTGTAAAGCTTTCTCTAAGACTGTCTGAAATTTACAGTTCCACATATGCTGTCAATAACTTCAGTTAAATTATTTCATAATAATGGATATGACACATGGCGTAATTCAGTGGCTGTGAACACGTTCCCCTTTTTATTATAGCAAAACTCACCTTCATACAGGAGAAGTATATGGTGCTTTAGGCCTAGGGATTTTCTCACACAACAAGGATGTGTGTCAAGACAAAAAAAAAAAAAGAGTTACTGGCAAAAGGGAAAGCTGCAAGCACTTAACTCAAACTCTATTTTAGTCTACTGCTTGCCACACTGCTGCCAACGTTATATCAAAACAGATGGGACTGTTATCCCGCTGCTAATAGTTTTTCAAAAGCTCCTCACTGCCTAGAAAATGTTCAAACTCCCAACAGACCCTAAACTTGAAACAGTCTGCTCCCACTCTACCTTTCGTAAGTCCAGACATCAGTTCCCACTTCCCCTAGGTCTGACTTCAGAACAATCTTATATTGCTCTTATTCCTTAGCACCTGTGACTGCAGTGACTGGAACACCTTCCTTAGCTGACACACTTGCTTCCATCGGGTTAACTGTTCTGCTATTAGGGTTGCACTGTATTGTCTTGCAGGAAAAGTTAATCACGTTCTTGCCCTTTTCGTAGGGGCCTGACTTTAAATACTGTGTTAGGGATACACTGAGAAGTCAAATCAAACATCATCTCTACTCTTTGTGGAGCATATAGTAAAAAAGAGAGTTAGATATTAATATTATAAATATGAAATAAAACTATGATACAAAATCACTAAGGAAGTTTGAAAAGGCCTTTATGAAAGATCCGAAGAATCCTTCACATTGCAGTAAACTTTCAGAGTCGGGGAGTATTCTTTTTTAAAATTAATTAATTAATTTATTTTTTAATTACTTTTATTTTTTTACAGTCTAGTCCTTGTCCACCTCCCAGTCCACCCTTTCACAGTTACATATCCCATTCTTCCTCCCCCTGTCTCCAAGAGGATCCCTCCTTCCCTCTCCAGGCCTCCCCACTGCTGGAGCCTCAAGTCTCTAAAGGATTAGGCACTTATTCTCTCACTGAGTCCAGACCTGGCAGTCCTCTGCTGTATATGTGTTGTTGTTGTGGGCCTCAGAGCAGCTCATATATGCTGCCTGGTTGGTGGCTCAGTGTCTGAGAGATCTCAGGGGGCCAGATTTGTTGAGACTGCTGGTCTTCCTATGGGGTCTCCCTCCTCCTCAGCTTCTTTCAGCCTTCCCCTAATTCAACCTTAAGGGTACCAGATTTCAGTCCAATGGTTGGGTGTAAGTATTTGCCTTTCTCAGTCAGCTGCTTATTGGGCTTCTTGGAGGACAGCCATGCTAGGCTCCTGTCTGTAAGAACATCATAGCAACAGTAATACTGTTATGGCTTTGAGTCTCTCCTTAAGATGGATCCCAAGTTAGGCTGACCTGTCACAGGACAGCCTTTCCCTCAGTCTTTTCTCCATTTTTGTCCCTGCAGTTCTTTTAGACAGAAACAATTCTGCTCCCACGATTTTTTTCTTCTCTCTCCCAAGTGGGATTGAAACTTCCTCACTTGGCCCTTCTGCACGTCTTCTCTGAGTTCTGTAAATTGTATCCTAGGTATTCTGTACTTTTTGCTAAGTCCAATAACGTATTAGTGGAGTCACATACCATGAATGTCCTTTTGGGTCTGAGTTACCTCACATAGGGTATTTCTAGTTCCATCCATTTGTCGCAAAACTCGTGTGTCTCATTCTTAATAGCTCCATGATATTCCACTGTGTAAATTAACCTCATTTCTTATCCACTCTTCCAGTTGTGGGACATCTGGGTTGTTTCCCAGTTCTGGCTATTACAAATAAGGTTCTATGACCATATTGAACATGTGTTCCTCTTGTCGTATGATGGGACAATCTTTTGGGGTATATTCCCAAGAGTGGGTATAGCTGAGTCTTCAGGTAGAAATTTTATTTCCAATTTTCTGAGGAACCCCCAGATTGATTTCCAAAGTGGTTGTACCACTTTGAAACCTCATACACAATGGAGAGTGTTCCTCTTTTTCCACATCCTTGCTAACATTCACAACAGTCAAGTAGCCTTATCCCATGGATGCAAGATGGTTCAATACATGAAAATCCATCAACGCAATACACTATATAAGAAACTCAAGGGGAAAAGTCACATAATCATCTCAATAGGTCATTGACAAAATACAACACCCCTTCATGTTCAAAGTCTTGGAGAGATCAGGAATTGAAGACCCATACATAAACATAATAAAAGCAATACATCTCAAACCAACAGCCAATATTAAATTAAATGGAGAGATACTTGAAGCACTCTCACTAAAATCAGGGGCAAGACAAGACTGTCCACTCTCTTCGCATTTATACAATATAGTACTCGAAATTCTACCTAAGCAATAAGACAAAATGAAGTCAAGGTAGTACAAATTGGAAAGGAAGAAGTCAAAGTATCTCTATTTGCAGATGATATAATATACATAAGCAACTCCAAAAATTCTACCAGAGAATTCTATAGCTGATAAGCAGCTTCAGCAAAGTGGCTGGATGTAAAATTAAGTCAAACTAATCAGTAGCCTTCTTTTATACAAATGATAAACTGACCGAGAAAGAAAATAGGGAAACAACACCCTTCACAATAGTCACAAATAATATAAAATATCTTTGTGTGACTCTAACCAAACAAGTGAAAGAGCTGTATGACAAGAACTTCAAGTCTCTTAAGAAATTGAAGAAGACTCAGAAAATGAAGAGAACTCTCATGCTCATGGATTGGTAGGATAAACATTGTAAAAATGGCCATTTGACCAAAAGTAATCTACAGATTCAATACATCCCCATCAAAATTCCAAAACAATTCTTCACAAAAATGGAAAGAGCAATTCTCAATTTCATATGGAAAAACAAAAACCCAGGATAGTGAAAACAATTCTTAAGATAAAAGAACTTCTGGGGAAATCCCACCCCTGACCTCAAGCTGTACTACAGAGCAATAGTCAAAAAACTGCATGGTATTGGTACAGAGACAAACAAGTTGATCAATGGAATAGAATTGAAAACCCAGAAATAATTCCACACACTTGATCTTTGACAAAGAAGCCAAAAATCTACAATGGAAAAAAGAAAGCATCTTCAATAAATGGTGCTGGTCTAACTGGCAGTCTGTATGTAGAAAAATGAAAATTGATCCATATTTATCACCTTGCACAAAGTTCAAGTCCAAGTGGATCATGACCTCAATATAAAACCAGATACATTGACTCAAATAGAAGAGAAAGTGAGAAAGAGTCTCGTACTCATTGGCACAGGGGAGAGGGGTCCTAAACAGAACTCCAATGGATGGCTCAGGTTCTAAAATCAAGAATTGATAAATGGGACCTCATGAAACTGAAAGCTTCTGTAAGGCAGAGGACATAGTCAACAGGACAAATCAGCACCTACAGATTGGGGAAAAAACATCTTCACTACCCCCACATCTGCTAGAGTGCTAATATCCAAAATATATCAAGAACTCAAGAAGCTAACCTCTAAAAAACCAAACAACCCAATCAAAAATGGAGTATAGAGCTAAACAGAGAATTCACAACAGAGAAATCTTGAGTGACCAAGAAGCACTTAAAGAAATGTTCAAAGTCCTTAGTGATTAGGGAAATGCAAATCAAAATGACCCTGAGATTCCACCTTACACCAATCTGAATGACTAAGATCAAAAAATCCTCAGGTAACAGAACATGTTGTTGAGGATGTGAAGAAAAAGGAACATTCCTCCATTGCTGGTGGAATTGCAAACTGGTACAACCACTGGGGGGAGTATTCTAATCAAATGGAGTAGCATGCAGAAGGGCCTGATGGCAGGAAAGAGCATCTGTATGAGTGGGTCGGATGGTCATAGGACTGGCCTGAGAAACACTGATGACATACCTAAGCCAGTTGGCTCTGAAGAGCTATACAACAGCTTTTCCTATTGTGACTTAAGCTACTTCAGTTATTCTTCAGAGTCTAGAAGAGGATAATGTGACACTTCCAGAAAGTTCCAAATGGACCTTATCAACAGGTTCTGAAAACCATCTCCTAAGAGTTACTGCCAGCTTCTGTTTGAAATTCTGTCCACGATGCTCCCAATGTATATCTTGTGAGTTGGAAAGTTGTGTCTAGCTTGAGGGTAGCTACTGCTTAGAAAATGGAACCAGCTTGTTTTTACAGGTGATGTGAATCCACACACAATTGTTGACCCCACAACTACCCCCTGCCACACACATACCCAGTGTGCACTGCAGACAATGAAGAGGCTACTTGCTGATAAAGCCAAAGAGCCTAACCTGACACTGGAAAACTGTCTTCACAGTGTTCTAGTGCTTTCAGTCTTACAAAATGGAACATTGTTGCTTTGAAAATAATTACTTACCCCACTTCTAGAGATTTGTTTGCCAAGACTCTTTTATAGTAAAAACAAGAGAAGATGTTAGACCTCTCAGAGTTCACTACAAAAGCAAGACACTTCCTAGAGGGTAGATTCTGGGAGATGGGATAGGGAATTTTAGAATTTAAAAACTGTTTCTGGAGTGATGTGTATCACAACCATGATTAGCATGTGCATTAATTTTTTTTATTCTACTTACTCTGCAGGTAATTATTAAGTTCTTATCATAGGCTCAGCTGTGACAGCTGTGGTCAGGAATACTTGTGTTAAATTTATTTTATTTCCTTAGCTCAGAAAATTGAAATGTTGTAAAAGCAAACAAAAACAAAACAAAGCAACCCTCTAAGACTCTTCACATCTCTTTTATCCATTTGATTTCCACTAACATAATATCAGATATGAATGTCTACCATGTGACTGAGGAACCTTGGCATGCCGTAACTAATTATAGTGCGGGTCCCAGAGGTGATAGATGGGGCAGCAGGGGTTGCGAAGATGAGTCCAGAATCAGAGCATTCCATCACTCTTGATAGAATCAGAACGGAACTTTCCATTCTACTCAAGGGAAGTAGGTTAGAGAGAAAAGAAAACTGCAAGCATCCCCTCTCCATTCTAAAACTCAGGCTTTTGTGTTTCTACTAAATGTCTTTTGGGAGCTGTTCTCTGGCCATTCAGGACCTGGAGAAGATGGAGCTGTGGCATCCAGTTAAGGCAATTTGTGTTACTAAGCCTGCTTAGTGCTATCAGAGGAGCTGTCACCTGTTTGCCCACAGCAGACTGTCTCCAGTCAGATATCCTGCCCCACTGTTACAGCCCCTACAGAGTTCAGCTTCAAGTTCACAGTTCTTTAAGAAGAGGTCTGCCTGTGTGAGTGTTGCTTAGATACTAAAACCTCTGACTTGTAGTGCTTCATACATCTGGCCCCTTCTGTTCCATCTTTTTGTCCTAATATTATCAAAACACTGAAATTTACAACCCTGGAGAAAGTAAATTCCCTTCAGGCAGAAAGGAGAAGCAGGGTAGCATCTTCTCCTGTTAGATCATCATTTCACAAGTAGGCGCTCTGGGATTCTGGAACACACAAACTAGGTATTTTATATTTGACAGAAGCTCCCTTTGCTTCCCGTGTCTGGGTTCCTTTCTCCTCAGCAAGCAGAGGAGCTCCTCACACCACTCCTTAAGGATTTGGAAACTCTGTGGATATTTGTTATAAAGCAACTGAAAACTGACAATAAAACTCTGCAAAAATATTTCTTGGAGCAAGATGTAGTAACTTCAGTTCTCTAGTGAGCTGCTTCCTTGTTATTTATTATGAGTGAACTGTACCCTTAGTTACGAGAACAAAAGCAAACAGTGTCTTTGAGGACCACTGTGAAGTCCCATAAACCCTGATACTGGCATTCTGAATAAGAAACCAGCAGTTCCGCGTGCGGGCTTGGAGCACAGAGACTACATCCCAAAAAGCTCATCAGCCAGAAAACACAAGGAAGGCTTCTGCACAGCTTGTGCCTGGAAAAGTGTAGTGCAAGCTTACAGTCATTTAAGTCCAAGTTCCTACCTGCTGGCCCCCACCACATGCTTTCCTTAAAGCAATGGATTTCCATTGGCAGGAAAAGAATTTTGTCATTTTCGAGTTGAGGTGTTTCTATTAAAACATCTATCCAGGAGCCCAGGAGGGATAAAAAGAGGTTACAGAGTCCTAAGTAAGCAAAAATGAAACATGAAAATTAAGCAAAATGACAAAATTTTATAGTAAAAGTTATTAAGAGGCAATTTTATCTATTTGGAAAAGCTGCAATTCAGTGTAACTATGTTGTTCAACTTTTGTTCCCTAGCTGTCATGGCACCAACTTGTGGGTAGTTTTCTACTTTCTAATTTTAAATAGCAGGCACCAGACTTTTGTCTCTGGAACTATTTGTAAGAGAAGACAAAAGTGGCCTTTGCCAGTAAGCACACGCAGGGTGAGAAGTTTGCTATTGTTTGTCTTCCATGTCAACAATAGAACATGTTACTCTTGGTTACAGAGGCTTCTGTAAAAATCTACACCTGGCATACTGACCTGAACCCCTCGACCTGCTCAAAGAAGACCAAGGCCCCTGACACATTAAGAGCACTTTCCCTGCATCCATCAAGCAACACTTGTCCTATGATAGCTGATACCTCCGTGCTTTATTTATTTACTTTATTTACTTACTTATTTTCAACCAGTTAGTGTGTAGGTGCAAGGCCAATGTATTTACTCAGAGCAGGTCTGGATTCCTCAGTGTCCAACAGGCTCTCAAGGAACAGAACTCTTGTCATGTCTGCCTGTCATTGCCAGTATCACATGGCGAGAGAAGAATACACTTTAATGAGAGAGCTTATGATGAAAACGCACATATACACGATGGTTTGTTGTTGCTGTTGTTGTTGGTGGTGTGTGTGTGTGTGTGTGTGTGTGTGTGTGTTGCAATACGGTAAATTGAAGGCATGACTATTGCTTGGGCTTCCTTCACATCCATTTCTTTGATAAGACAATCAATCCTAAGTGTGTTTTCTGACAATACAGCCTTCAAGAACATCATTTTATAAATGAGACCCACAGAAGGCTTTGTTCAAGGTCATGTGAAGGTCAGCCACTTCCTTAGTATTTAGTCAAAGATGCCTGAGAAAAGTCTGCAGTCTCATGGCCACAGGGATCTGTATTCTAACAAAGCTCCCCTCTTCCCCACACCCTGATTCTTATGCAGGTGAGAAGTTCTGAAATGATCAATCACCAGTCTTAAAGTTCTCTCCAGTGGCAAACTGGATAAGACAGCAAAACATCTCTTATTTTAAATCGTAAGTCTGCCTCAGAGCTCCTGCTGAATCACTTCTGCAGTGACTTGGCTCATGGGCAGCTGAAGAGTTCATAATAATTAATTCAGAAAGCAGTGAGGAGTATTATAATAATTCTTAACTTGGAAGGTATTAAATTGCAGAGATAAATCAGTGACCTATGTGGCAATTGGAGAGTTGAAGGGCTTTGTTCCAGTATCTGCTTGCAGGTGCGTGGCGAGGGTTGGAAGGAGTGGAGGAGGAAAAGCAGAACCAAGCTGGAGAAGGGTTTTGTGACCTTCTCCAAAGCATCCAAGTTAACCAGCACTACCACAGTTCACAGGGGAAGGGCAACAAGTCAGGGAGGGAGCTGCCATCCTGTGAGAGAAGGGTGGGCTCGGCGATGTGGTCATTGGCCTCAGCCTGCTAGCTATGAAACTGGTGGCCTCAATTAATTCACTAAAATTGTTAAACCTTGGCTCTCTGTCAGCAAGAGTAAGACCACTTCCGGACTGGCATTCAGGGAAATTGTAGTCTTTGACCACAAGCTTTGAGGTTCTGATTTTGCAGACATACATCCTCATGAGTGGAGACTGGAGGGTCTAGTGGGTTTCATTTTAAGTGTTGTTGTTAGAATCGCAGCTCTCGTCTGGACAGACCACACCAGGCCAATACAGTTCCGAATGGGGTTTATTGTGGGGGAAGAAGGCAAAGGTGGCGAGGAAGATAAAGGGGAAACAGGGGGATTGGACAGCAGAAGGGTCTGCCTTTTATATGGGTTATGAGGTAGCCGCTCGCAGGTAAAGGTGGGAGGTGAACCATGTGAATTCTGGGAATGTATGGCGATTGCCATGGCAACAGATGGGCTGGTCCCTGTCACCTATCTGTGATGTCATTGGGTTAGGAGACAATCTGCCGTGCTGGTTCCTGATACCAACAGTAAGGTCATTTCACTCCAAAGTCAAAGACTCCTGACATACCTCAGCCAGAGGGGTGGGAATGTGGGGTAAAGAAAAAAAGAATTAGAAGCCAGCCATGCCTGTGAAAACTTACCTCTTATTTCTAAACTGAGAGAACACCTCAGTATAGTATTAGTCATGTTTACAAAGCATATTCTATTTCAGCCAGGAATTCTCCTCTCAGGATGCTAAATACAGTAAGTGGTCTATAGGTTTACCCACATCCATTTACCCAGGAAATACTTCTTCACCAATTTGGCTGCAAAGGTGTCCATTCTTGATATTTCCCACGGCATGTTTCCTGGAAAGGCTCTCCTTGTAAAAAAAAATACCAAAGATGAGTCTTTTCTATCAAATACTATAAAATGTGTGTTTAGGACAATTAAAATCTTTTTTGTTTCCCCACCTGATAGGACTTTCAAGAGAATGTTTTACTTCTCTCCATACAGTAAAACATTTCTTTATACAAAGCCTACTGCTCTATTCTAAGAATGTGATGCTCTGGACCAGTGACCCTTTTTCTCCTTGGAGCAGTGACCTCTTTCCCTCATCCTCCTTCGTTTCCTATGTGACAATTTTTACAGACTAACCAAATGAATAAGATTGTGAGGTCAGACCCCAGCCAGTGGAGAAAACACACAGCCTCCACCCAAGCTAGAATAAAACCCAAACGCATGTCCTGTCTCCCTGTGTTTGACCTCCAAGCTCACCCTCTTGACGGAGTGTCCCAGACATCTCAGATGAAATGGTGCTCTCTTCCTTTGCCACCTGACTTGTTTTTATCATCCTGATCGTGTTTCAACATAGGAAAATAGTGACTAATGAGTATTTTTGAGCCCATTCCTGCTCCCAAAATCATTTAGTTCTGATCATAAGTAGATCTCAAACAAATCCAGCCACTTCTTACTTTTCTGAGAAAAATATGTCTATTTCAAGTCTATTAATGGGAGAGGAGCTGGTCCTTAGACTTCAATAAAATTATAAAGTACCAAGTAATATATACAAAAAGTCAAAAGACAAGGGTCTCTTTCGAGAATTATTTGATATATAGGTAACTCTTCTATGGAACATAATTAGTGGACTGGTTTAACAAACATTTGTTGAGCAAGAATCACCCTCAGTCCAGCTCTCCACAATCATCAAGATGGCAGCATGGAAGGTCCTGCCAGCCAAGCATGGTGCCTGCTTAATTCACTCCAGCTTTTAACAACTCTTATGCACCAAGTTAATACTATACATATTTTACTTAGTTTTGGTGGAGGTGGTTCATTCCAGCTTACAAGAATAGAGTGTTGAAATGTCAGGACTTCTGTTGGAAACTTTATGGGTAAGTTTATTCTCCTTGCCAGGGACTGGCTCAGAAATTGTCATATGACTCAGACTGTGACAATATGGGTCAAGGGTAATTTCAGCCTGAGTAGGCAGACTGGGTAAGACAAGGGATATCTATGCACATGTTGGGGCAGGGCAGGGGTCTTGGAAAAGAATATTGCTGGTGTAGTATACAGAGACACACTTTAGGCAAAACTTGGCAACGTAGTTGACTTCTACAAGAAGGTGTGTGGTTACTCAAAGCAGCTTAGCAAGCATACCCAGGCAAGAAGTGTACTTTGTGTTCTAACATAGCTGGTGACAGGGTCTTACCCCATTGGTGGGAGCTAGACTTACAATCTGACCTGATTGGCTAATTCATAACTTTCACCAAGGAGTAGAGAGTCTTAGAAAACACCTGGCATCCCAGGGTTGGGCAAACAGAAACATATGCAAAACTGTCACAGGAAGGGGAGGTTTATAGAATACTGGCTTCCCAGCAGGTTAGCCATCTTTGAAAGAAAAACAAAAGAAACAAACCAAAAAAAACTCCCAAATGTTTCTTACAATCTCCCTCTCTTTCTCATATACCTTTATTTTTTCTTTTTAAATTCAGCCAACATATCCTGGTTTCCTGAAGTCTCTAATAATAGCAATTTATTGTTGAAAAGAGTAGCTGGGGCTGTTCAATGAGAGCAGTCTTGCTGAACCTCTGGACCAGGATGTTAACACAGGAAATAAGTATTCTGCCTATTTCTTTATTATGGCTAAAAGGTGAGCCCACCTTCCTAGGAGTGGCTCCTTGGCCAGATGATTTATTCTACCGAGCTGGATGTTAGGTCTCCGTTGAGGTCAGGGTTTTGTTTTGTGTGTATGTGTGTGCTAGAAGTGGTTTTCTCTTAAGGAGTCTTTCCTGCTACTCTAGCAGGAAGAAAGATTCTGAAACAGCCATTGAGGATACCATGATGGCTTATTTTTCACTTAGCCTTTCTGTGAGGACTTATTTTTCTCTTCAGCTTCTTTCTCAACCATCTTGAATCCTTATCCTGAAAGTTTATAGTTAGATGCAAATGACTGAAAATATTTGCAGATAATTCTATGTGTACTGGTCACACGGCATACAAAATATCTGGATGAACTAAATGGCTAACAAGAGACTGACTAAGAAAGCCATGGCTTTGTTATGAGTAAATTTAACATGATTCTCATGAAATACTATGTGGAGGAAAACAGGTTGTAAAATAATATTTTGATGCCAAATATGACAATGAGCTTAAAGATAAGTAATTGCATAACTATGTATCATAGACTATAAGTATTTAAAATAACTATATTCATCTATACAATTTATATGTATACATATATGTGTACACATACTTACATGTATACATGTACATAAGCAAGGAGCCACCCTAGGCTGAGAGATAGTGAATTTCATAAAAGTAGGGCTCAAATTCTCAACATTGTGTGTGTGTGTGGGGGGTGTGCATGTGTGTATGCATGTGACGGGGATGAAAGTGCAAGCATATCATATGAGCATGCATGAGGAGGTCACAGGTCAATGGAAGATAGATAGATGGATGGATGGTGGATGGATAGATGGTGGATGGATGATGGATGGTGGATTGATGATGGATGGATGGATGATGGATGGATGATGGATGGATGGATGATGGATGGATGGATAGATAGAAAGAGGCGCTATGTTTCTCATGAGCCATCCACCTTGTTGTTTTTTGGTTGGTTTGTTGAGATATGGTTTTGCTATTACATATTACATATACATAGCCTGCGACAGTCTATGTATGCCAAGCTAGCTTCAAACTCACAGAATTTGCTTACCTGTGTCTCCTAATTGTCTTCTTGGGTTTTTGATACAGGATCTTGCCTTGGATTCTGAGGCTTTCCAATTAGCCTGGGTTAGGTGACCACTGAGTGTCAGGGACTCTGATTCTACCTCTCCAACTCTGGGATTGCAGGGACATGGTACCATGCCTGGCTTTTTTACTTTGACACATGCTCCAGATCTAACTCAGGTCCTAAGACCTGTGTGGTAAGTACTTATCCAGCTCGTAGAGAGCAGTGAGCTAGCTGGAGACATTCTCCCTTAGCGTCTTTCAGAGATTCTATTACTAGCTCATGGCCCTTCCGACTGTCTGTATTAGCCACCTGCCTGCCTGACTAGCAGGCATAAGAAACTACTCACAAAACCAGTGTGCTCTCAAACCCATCTTGAGAGGCTGAGGGACTCGGTGAACTGAAAATCAATCTTTGTGATGAACTAATTCCCTGGTACAACTATGCCAGCATTGACACCCCAGGAAAATGACCAGGGAGCTTTTTAAAAATACTAAGACCAGAACCACACACCTAGAAACTATGAGTAAAAGAGTCTTGTGTAGACCTGGATTGTTGACAGCTTCAAGAACCTGTTAAGTGCAGTCAGAATTGAGAACCAGAAAAAACATGCTACAAGTAGGCCAACGGTCTATATTTGAAAGTGTTTCTAGACACACAGAAAGGAGCATAATTATATACACCACACACACAAGGAGACACATACATACACACACACACACACACACACACACACACACACACACACACAGGGAGTTCTATATTTTAAGGGTATTTCTGTCTGCCTGAAAAAAATTAAACCAATTAAATAAGAAAATGTTATCTGATAAAACTACTAAAATTTTAAAATAAAAAGACAAGTTGTGGGACCCAGGAAACATACTGACTGTGAGAGAGAAACAATCTGACTGACATTGTACTTTATAACAGCAATGTTTTATAATGTTTTATGCAAGAGGACAATTGAATAATATAGCTAAGTACAAAGAAGGAAGGAAAGAAAGAGGGAAAGAAAGTTACTTAAGTGTCTTACATTCAATTTATCTGATCTTAGACAAACACATACTGAACAAATATTTTTCCACCAACATTTTTTTTTCTGAGAACTACTGCACAAACTATGTTTTTTCTGGAAATCTGGAAACTGGAAAACTAGATGTTGCTGAGTGTGGATACACATTTGTGAACAGAAGTACTGGTTTTTTTTTTCATTTTTTTGTTTCTAGGAAAAGTCCAGGTTCTTAAAAAGCCTTCAGGAAGGGCTTGGTTTTTCTGTTATCATTCAGGGCTGTCAATATCATAACTGATTTATCTGCAGGAAGTTTTTTCCCTTATCCAACTGCTATACCTCGAATTTGTTTTATCTAAATTCATTACCTACCGCCTTCTGCATACTGTAGAGGTACACAGCCCTGTCATGCTTCTAACAAGACATTGCATGTGTTTTTCACTGGTGGCTGTATGAACACTGTGTTTGAAACATCAGTGCAAGCACAGCACTCACATGTAAAACCTAGCCTGTAAGACAGGCTCTTAAGAGATGAGGTCTCTGGGAGATGATTCTGTTTCAAAGGCAGAGCCCTCATGAAGGGAATTGGTACACTGACAAAAGAAGCTTGGACTTGCCTGCTTGCTCTTCCGCCCCACGTGGGCTCAAAGCAAGAAGGTACTCTCTATGAAGAACGGACCCTTTCCAGATACCAAACACCTTCATCTTGGACCTCCTGCCCTCTAGCATAGAGGAATCCATGTGATTCCTTATAAAACACATATCCTGAGATGTTCTGTTAGAGTGGGTCAAACAGGCTAAGATAGAGACATGCCTGGAATTTTATTCTGTGAAGCAAATTTTGCCTGATTCTTAAATTAAATATAGAGAATTTGGAAAGTATTTTAAACTATGTTTTAAGAAACTAATAAGAAATGATTTATCCAAAAAGTTTAAATAATTCTATATATCTATTGGGATTCATAGTAGAGAATTCTGATTTTTTTCTATTATTTCTGTGTTAATTGGTCTACTTAGGGTTTCTATATCTACTTAGTAAGCTATATTAACTATGACATTGTACATTTCAAGTTTATTTACAGAAAGTTAGACTATATGTTTTAGGATTCTCAGAGGCTTCTCTCATCCAAACTTTCTGTTCCTGAACTACAGAGCTGAGCTTGTTGATTTGTTCACAAGTTTGGTCAGGATTTTGTCTATTTTGTTGATTTTTACCTATTGAACCAGATTTTAGACTTAAATTTTTAGCATTCTTTTGTGTTCTAATTACTACTTGATACTTCCTGTTTTAACTTTTTAGTTCCTTTTTTATATTGATGCTTGCATAGTTCATTGTTTTTTCAATTTACAGGCAAGGTTACACCATACCCTCCATAGTTCAGTTCTGATATCAGAAGAGCAGAGACTTCCTTCTGAGGACATAATCTGATACAGAATCTGAGAATGCTACATCCACACATGGAGCATGGCTTGATTTAATAGTATTAAATCCATTTCATTACATATCAATGAAAATATAGGAGTCAAATACACAAATCTTACTAAAATAAATTTCTATGAAAACCTCTTTAGTTACAAAATCAAGAATAGGAGACTACAGAATAATTTTTGTAACAGTTACAAGTCATTAAATTCACATTTAATTGTGAGTAATATGTCCAGTAGTATGAATACATTACTTTCTGTTGGGAAGAGGGAGAGTTATTGAAGGGAAGAATACATACAGAAAAAATATTTAAAATAAATGATACAATTACATTTAAGGTAAATTATAATCACATGAGAGTAAATTTAAGAATAACAATGAATATATGGCTGATAAATTGTTAAATCCTGAGACTTCAAAATGACATGATGATAAGACTATATAATTTATCTTTTTAAAATAAAACAAAGACTTAGTGTGGTGATATACATCTTTAGTCCAAGCACCCAGAAGTCAGAGGCAGGTGGATCTCTGTGAGTTCAAGGCCAGCCCAGTATACACAGAGAGTTTGAGATGCTGTCTCAAAAAAAAAAAGCACACTAAGAAAGTACCAAATATCTTTATGAAAGCCTCCTAATTTTATCCATCTTGCTCATTCCTCACTTCTATTTGCAGATTGTCTGCTGTGGCCTTACTTTCCATAAAGACTGGATGCCTGAGACAGTGACAAGCTTTCTATGCTGAAAGCTGAAAGCTGTGCAGAAAGTGTTGAGAGTGACCATTTTCCCTCTCTGTCAGCAAAACCACAGAGATTTAAGAGGTGAGTTAATGGTATTTTAAGATGAATGCTGTGTACAAATGAATCATTCACCCATTAATCTAAAAACAATTTAGAAATGGATTTGAGTGTCATAAAAAAAATCAGAATCACTAAATTACAGTGTTATGTTAACTTGCAAGCGATCCAGAGAAGCACTAGAAAGATAATTAAGGGACTTGAAAAATAAAATTTATGGGGCAACGTTAGAAGAAAGTCCTGCCTAGCAAAGAAGTTGAGAAACAGAGTAATCATTTTCCCATCTATAAAAGCAGCCGAGAAGGAAGGCGCTGATTCCCATCTCTATCAATGGCATAAGCAGAAAGGGTGGGGGTGGGGGGACAGAGGAGCAGCCGATGAGACTGGACTCACTGTACAGGTCCTGGTGGGAAGAGCTGTCAAACCCAAGGTGACTTACCCAGAGAGGATGAGACCTTACCTCTTCTCACAGCGTCTGCAATGGACTTTAAATGCAACCCAGCCTGGAAACGGTTGAGAGCCTCTGACTTCCAGGCTCCTCTTGCTCTGTGTGTCTAAGACAGACTTAAATGAGGTTGAATTTAAAGCTAAAACAAGCACATTGCCCACCATCACCGGTTGCCTAATAACGGGGCAGTTACTATAAAAGTTTATGAGGCGGCATGGCAAAGGTTGGCTCCAGCCAGCAATTTGACAGAGGATACTGCACACAAGAGCGGCAGGCTGGCTGCTCTCCATATAGATTTCAACAAAAGAATTGCATTGTGTCCTTTAAACCCAATTACAGTGTTTTCTCAGGTTACCTAAACAATTTGTTTGAGTTGGGTTTTTCTCTTAATAAATCCTAAAAGTGGCCACAAAACAGCCTTCTTTAAGAGATGCCCACAGTTTTTTGATGTTGCAATCACACCTCACAGAATTGCTTCTTTTCTCATTAAATCAACACCTGTCATATTATGGCAGTGGAAAAGAGAAGAGAGCTCCACCCATAGCAGTGTGCTAGAAAGATTCAGAAAATGAAGCAACACAGGGAAAGAAATGGAATTCAGGCTGAATTCATTGGCCGGCCTAAAATATCACATAAATACCTAATGTCACTAAGCCATGATTTTTTAAGTTTAATTGTGGATAAAATGTGCCATGTAACGCAAAATTAGAATCTTAAGCGTTTTTAAGTATTCAGTAGTACCATAAGGTATACTCACCTTATTCACCAACCTGCAGAATAGTTTCCTCTTGTGAAATACCTACACTAGACACGTCCCCAGCTCCTGAAAGCAGTGTGCTCTCTCTATAGCCCCCATTACCACCACGTCTATAAAAATTAAATTAGTCAAGTACTAATAGTCCACTGGTTTATTTTACATAAGCATACCACTTTAGGCACAATAGTTAGAAAAAATTTAAATATGCTAGATGTATTTGAGTATTCGGTCTCCTTCAAAAGCAGAAATAACCTGTTCATATTTTATGATCATAGTATGCATAATGTAAAATGGTTTTTTATATTAGGCCAATGGAGACATTCTGGAGAGTAACATTCTGATAATATTTAATCCACAAAGATACAGCCTCAGCCCATGCAATGTCACTCTTGGATTTGTAGCCCAGAGGAAATAATACAGGGTCCTGGAGAATTTTCATGGCAGATTTATGGTGGCAGAAAATGAGCAATCTTTGTATCCAGTTAGGGAAACCATAAGTAAAACATGCTGTGTGCTCGTTAGTGCGCTCTCTTGGAAACAGTCGGATCCTGCCATCTCCTTTGCGTCTGGCGCTCCAGGCAACTGTCTGATCGATCCACAGGTACTGTTATGCGGGCCTTCTAGGCATGCCTGCCTCCTGCCAGTAGCAAGATTGTCTGGTTTCCTACTTCTGCCCCCCCCCATGCGGTAGCTTTGTGGCGGCCTTTGGACCTTTAGAGCTTATCTTTAGCCTTTTCTGTGATTCTGAACTGCTAATTACCCTGTGATAAATCCATTTAAGCTTTTTTCCCTGACCAAAACTACCAAACAATCGTCTATCTCCAAAAGAAGACCCAGCGTGTGGCTTGTCAGAACCAGAGCAGCAGTGTGGATCTTTGAAACAGAAAAACATTTAGATTTCTCTTTCTTGGCTAAAAATAACACTCTGGTATCTAATGTATTTCATGGCCAATAAATTTAGTGTAAATAATAAAGGGGCTTAAAAATAAACATTGAATGATCTCTCTAACTATATACAAAATACTTAGAAACATAATCTGTCTTATCACCAGGCACAAATAGGGCTCTATTTACACCCATCTACTTTGTGCAAGACTTGCGGGCACCTCAAGGGAGATCTTGAATTATGTTCTGTTTACTTTTGTTTTACTTTATAGTCCTGGCTAAAATGCTATCCGCTTTCTTCGTTTATCTATTTTTCCTTTACCTTATACGAAAGGAACTCGGGCATCTTGAGAACCTTAAGAGAGCGTCTAAGATGTCGTGGCAACAGAAAGTACACGTGTGACTGTTTAGGAGAGGCACAGTTCCCCTTGTCCTTACAAGGTGAGTTTTGCAGGTCCTTCTCCAGTTTTTTTTTTTTTTTTTTGACACAAAAGAAGGAGAGACAAGATTTAATGCTAGACTTACAAAGAAGAGCACAGCCCTATCATTTTATAAAGATTACACATTGTTGTTACTGCGCCTGGACTAGGATTGGACTCCAGAGTGAATTAAAAGGAGCAGGAAGCCAGTGAAAGGAAAGCCCCTCCGGAATGTGGGGCCAGCCTTGCTCTTGCCACAGCCACAGCCCCTGTGCAATGGACACAGCTGGACCTGTCTCATACTCAGCTTTAAATGCTGCCACTAGCTATACCATGGGGGGTAGAAGGGGGATTGAAAAAAAAATCTGTTCTCATTTGCCAAGACTAAAATATTTTTTAGTATTCTGATAAAGTAAGTAAATTAAAACAGCATTGCTCTTTCTTATTTCCTTAAGTTATTAAATAATGAACTGAAGAATGAAGAACCTATGTATCAGTGTCCAGTTCCAGACTTGCTGGTTCTAAGCCTCAGTAGAGTCTTTAAGAGAGCTTAAGAGAGCGTCTAAGATGTCGTGGCAACAGAAAGTACACGTGTGACTGTTTATTGAGTCTCAGTAGAGTGGGCTTCTTTTGCTTCAGAGTGAATAATCTGGTCTAATCTTAGGACTAGAGTTAGGAACCTTAATTATTACACATGAAATATCTTTAAGAACTTGAGGAAAATCCTGCAATTATCATGTATTTACAGAACACTTTGTGATATTCCTTTTAAAATTTAATTTAATGTTTTTCACTTATTCACTTACATCTCGCTCATTGACCCCCTTCCCTGAGGTCGATCCTCCCCCCTTCCCTCTTTCCTCCTCCTCTGAGTATGTGGGGGCTCCCCTGGGTATCCCCCCACACCCTGGCACTTAAAGTCTCTGTGAGGCTAGATGCTCCCTCTCCCACTGAGGTCAGACAAGGCAGCCCAGCTAGTAGAATATATCACAGGTACAGGCAACAGCTTTTGGGATAGCTTCTGCTCCAGTTGTTAGGACCCACATGAAGACCAAGCTGCACATCCTCTATATATGTGCAGGGAGGCCTAGGTCCAGCTGTGTATGTTCTTTGGTTGGTGCTTCAGACTCTGAGAGCCCCAAGGTTCCAGGTCAAGTTGACTCTGTTGGTCTTCCTGTGGAGTTCCTGTCCCCTTTGGGGACTGCAATACTTATGTACTACAATATATATGTAGAGGCCATCCTCCACTACATATATAGCTAGCGTCATGGATCCCTCCATGTGTGTTCCCAAGCTGGTGGTTTAGAGTTCCCTGGGAGCTCTGATTGGTTGGTATTGTCTCTCTCCTCATGGAGCCATCCTTCAGTCTTCACTCTCACTCCTCTACTGGGGACCCCATGACCAGTTCAATTGGTTAGCTATGAGCATCTGCTTCTATTGTGGTATGAGCTCTGTAGTAGATGATATAGTAACACTAGGTGTTATTCTGAACACCCCAGTGTTTTGTTTTGTTTCTGGGAACATTTTATAGGCTGGGTGCTTCTGTTTAATAACTGATCAGCCTCTAATGCTTATAGATTGCAGCACAGAAACAGAAAATGATGTGTTCTGCTTTCAAATATAATGTTCTGGAATAACACCAAATTATAAAGTGAATTATTTAATCCTTTGATGGGAAATCACTTTCAGACCCATCAGTTATACTAATGACTACTTACCTGGGTGAGACATTGAGTCTTAGCTTTGAGTTTGAAAAAAGTCTGAGATCCAGAGATTTTTTTTTCCAGTTCTAATATTTTATTAAAGAATTCATAAGTCTTTATACCATGGCAAGAAACACCAGACAGGAGAGATTTTGATAACTTCCAACCTTTGTACAGTTGTTCTTTGGTCATGAGGAAGTTGATTTTAGGAACCCTTGTAGATGCCAAAGCCCACAGCTACTCGGGTCCCTTGTATGAGATGGCATGACACTTGCATGTGACTCATGTAGACCCTCTTATATACATTAAGGAATCTCTTAATTGTATATAGTACCTACTAGAATGCAAACATAAATCCCTGTATGTGTTCAGTTAAAATATTTTAAAATATTTTTTATTTGAAGGTGGTAGAATCCACAGATTTGGGAATCCAATAGGATTTGTTGGCAACCCAGCACACTATACTTTGGAGCCTGGAGAGCCTCTTCCTCAGGATGATATGACAAATACCTTCCTTATGAAGATGGTAAGTTCTACCCGGTATCCAAAATCATCCTAATGCATCTCCCAATTATTGAGTAGATTGTTTTCTCCAGTGACTGCAGATATCTGAATTCCATCCACCACTGCTAAGCAGTAATGTTCTATGCTGCAACAAGTCCATCGGGGATTCTGATGCAGACATTCTCAAATTTTCCCACCCTGAGAATTTCCATGACTTTCTAAGTTCTGAGCAGTGTATATGCTGCTAGCCATGGACCATTTCTTACAGTTTGTAAAGTTCCTATTATCTCTGTAAGAGGCAGACAAACCAAAAAGGCCCAATCAAGTCATTATTAGTCAAAATTATTAGGGTTTCAAGTCTCTTTCTTCCTTAAATAGGTATACTTATGGATAAAAAGTATTTTATCTTATAATGAACACAGGTCCAGTTTGATATTTCAAGAGTATTGTGCTTTTTTCAAGTGGCTGGGCTTTTAAAGCCTTTCACTGTGTTCCTCTCTATTTGGTATCTTTTCATGGATGCGGCTCCTGTAAAACTCCTTCAAGTCCTGATTAGTCCTACCCCTTTCCCTAAATAGTAGACACAGAGACAGCTAAAATTTGGTTTCTTAAGGGATAGAGAGATGGCTCAGCCATTTGGAGTACTTGTTCTTGTTGCACAACGGCTGGTATTTCCAGCTTCAGAGGATCCATTCCCTTCTGACATCCATCACACACACACACACACACACACACACACACACACACATACACACACACACACAAATAAATAAATTTCTTTAAAAAGTTTTAAATTATGGTTTCTCAGATGATCCTTATATTGTAGACAAAATTGTGACATGCCACATAGTGCACCAATGACAGAATCAGTTCTTTATAAAGTGAAGAACAAGGAGGCCCCTTTGCAGTATCCTGGGATCCTCATTACCGCTATGCACAATGACCACAGCTAGGGTTCTTGCCGTGCAGTTCTTACACTCTCGCTCAGTGCAATTGCTCTTACCTCCACACATACTTCACACTTCTTGCGCTGCTGTCCTTAGTGGACTGTGCCTAAAATAAACCAGCTTCCTCTGTTCTAATGAGGAAGGAGAAATCCCCAGCGTTTGACAGACGTGTGGGATGTGTAAAGCAGCTGTTTAATGCTCATGTGAGTAGCTGACATCTTTCTGAATAACCGTTTCATAAGCACCCCTCTCTAAAAGTGGGAAGATCCCTACAGTCAAATCATACTACCTAATCTACACCACAGAGCACAAGGACATCTGGCAAGGGTATGTAAACTGGAAGATACATGGGCAACAAAATCTCACGAATAATTTCAACCAAGAGATGTAGAGACTGGGAACAATGGAGAACAAAATTGTATCCACACAAAACGTCAGCATTACAGCTTTTATGAGATGCTGAGATTTCTGAAAGCAGCAGTTTCCAGGCTTTCTGAGGATGGCCAGCTCTCGCTGGCTCTACGGTTATGTTAATTTTCTGTACAGCTAGTGTCCCATTTCACCAGATCTATTGCCTGGATTTCCCTCATCCCTGTATATTGGGCTTCTCCGGGAGCTCACCAAGGTTTCCTCAGACTCTGGTTCTTTTACTCCCTGGTATCCACTGGAAGGTCACCCAAAGGCTGAGGAAAAAGCCCAATCACCCACCACTCGAGTTTCATGACATATATTCATGTCGCACAGTACTGTGTTACAGAAAACAGTTTCACACAAACATACAATATTCATCATTCCTCTGTGCGTTTGTTAGCCCCCTTTCCTCCCCTGAATATTTTGTTCTCCTTTCATGTCATATAAACATATAGCCTTTATGAATCAGATAAAATCTAGGAACTACAAATGAGAGAAACTTGTACTATTTGTCTTTCTGGCCTGGTTTAACACTCTGGTTTCATCTCTCATCCTACAAAGTCATAATTTTGTTCTTCAGGGCTATAAAAAGCTTCACCCATTCCTCTGTTGTGAAGACACCTAGATTGGTTCCAAACTTAGCTGCAGTGAAGATAGCTACTATAAACATGAGCATGCAAGTACCTCTGCAACGTGTTGGCCCAGAAATAAGCAGGTATTTCGTTCCTCCTCCTGCATGTCTTGTTGTCTCTTAGCTAATACCCATCTCTCTCCACAACCTGCCAGCATTTCTCCTGCAGGCTGCTAACACTGTTATCACCTTTCTCCTTTCCATCTTAGAGATAGTAATGTCTCTCCACTCTCACTGGGTAAGCGCCACACACACTTTGTTTATCCGTTAAGTCCAGTCTGGGCCTCTATAAACATTTATTCACATTTGTTTCAACATTCTGGGTAGGTTCTATTTCTTTCTGGAACTCTCACTACCTTCGAGAAAATTCTCACATTGCTGCTAGTACAATTTGCCTCTGTTGGTTTGGACTGTCATCTGTAAGCAGATACTACACTATAGAAAGGGTTAAAATTCCAAACGAAAATACCATGATTATTTACTCTCCTTTTAAAATTCTATTAAATTGTAAAATAAAAGTCATTTGGAAAGGATTGAAGGGCAAGAAAGGTCATGGACTAGAAGTCAAATATAGATAAATACAGTGAAAGACAGACAGAAACAAGAATCATAGGCCACTGAGAGGAAGGAGAAATGATGTCACATGAGCACGGTACAGAAAACCCAGAGGGCAGCAGACGGGCTACACAAAGGCAGTACACAAATGCCATCCACCGACACCTGTGCAGAATGAGATCACAGACTTACACGGGAAGTCAAGGAAGACAGGGAAGACAGCTCTGCCCTAAGCAGAATCACTAAAAGCCTGAACACGAAGTTGCTGAAATCCCAGGTCTCCCCCCCTCTGAAGGAACCTAATGATGAACACTGCAGCAGTGGGTATTTCAGTGTGGCTGGACTCAGGGCAGGGGGTAGCAGGACACCTGCTTCAATCCAGAATCCTAGCAGCATGGCTGTGTGTGTGTGTGTGTGTGTGTGTGTGTGTGTGTGTGTGTCTGTGTGTCTGTGTATCTGTGTGTGAGTGTACATGTGTGTCTGTGTCTGTGAGTGTGTGTAAGTCTGCAAGTATGTATGTGTGTCTGATGTGTTTCTGTGTCTCTGATTGTGTCTGTGTTTATGAATGTGTGTGAGTCTGTGTGTGTATGTGTGTCTGTGTGTGAGTGGGTAAGTGAGTGTGTGTCTGTGTGTATGAGTGTGTAAGTCTCTGAGTATTTCTCTTTCTCTCTCTCTTTTTCTCTCTCCCCCCTCTCTCTTTGTGTGTGTGTGTGTGTGTGTGTGTGTGTGTGTGTGTGTGTGTGTATGTGTGTGTGTGTATGTGTACTGGAGAACCTGCTTCGAGATATTGATTACTGGAAATTCCACGGAAGATTAGAGAGTTACACAGAATCAGTACTCAGAGGAGCCCATAGTTAATAAAACCAAATGTCACAACCTGAAAGTTTCTTTGTTAGTGTTTTGCCCAAACATGAATGGAAATCCTAAGCTGTATTTATAATATTCAAAACTAGAAACAACTCAAATGTCCTTCATTAATTGAATTGTTAAATTAACTGTGGACTATAGGTACTATGAAATCTCACTCAGCCATAAGAAGAAAACAATATACACAACTTGCATGAAGCTTAGAGAAACTATAGTAAGTGAAACTAGCAATGTAAAACCTTTATACACTAGATGATTCTATTTATTTCATCCTTGAAATGACAAACATGTAAAAATGAAAATGAACTAATGACTATTGGGACTAAGGCATAGGGGAGAGAAAGGAGGTAGGTGTGGCTACAAAAGATGAAGCTGAAGGATCCTTTAAGTAAACACAGTCTTCCTTCTGCATCTCAATGTCATTATCCTAGATGTAACACCACACTGTAGTTTTTGCAAAATACTGTCATTGATGGTAACCAGCAAAACTCACAGAGGCTCAATCTCACTGTATCACTTCTAACCATATTCTATGAATATGGATCCATAACTATTTGAAAATAAGAACTTTAATTTAATACTGAACTATCAATACAAGAAAAACTAGGAAAAAAGAATACAAAGACATTTAAATAAGATATGATTTTTAAAAAGTGGACTGACATACAGAAGGTCCAAAATTTAACTAGCATGATGTCTAAAAGTGATAGTCCAGTGAAAACTGGAAGAAAACCAATAGTGTAAGAAACTGTCATGAACTGAAAAGCAGGCTTCAGATGTAAAAGATGAAGGAAATCTCGGTTTTATGCATCAACTTGACAACATCAAGAATGTTGGATGGACAGATCTCCAGTCAAACCTTACTCTGAGTCTCTGAAGGTGTTCCTAAAAGATAGGGTCGTTTGAATGTGGAGAGTGTGGTAACCTGTCTTTCTCACTACCACTGGTGGCTGAACCAAACCATCTAAAGAACTAAGCAAAACAGTAAAAGCTAAGAGCAAGCACTTCCTGCTTGACCTAAGCATCTTCTTGCTTTTCTCAGACTCACATATCAGCTGCTCTGGTTCTGAGCCTCCTCACTTTCAGACTATGGTCTCTCCCACTTCTATGGACTTTGGATATAGACTAGAAGTACCTATTGGCTCACCTGGGACACCAGATTGAAGATGCCAGGACATTTTAGACTTCATAATTGCATAAGCTAAATTCACACAATAAACCGTCTTTGACTTGTATGCATACATAATGCATACATATATAAGTAGGTTTCTTTCTCTAGAGAGCCCTGATTTTAGAACAAAGGCCCTCATTCAGTGCTTTTCAAATAAATGCAAAAGGCCTGCAGTACATCACCAGGGCCCAGAACTATAAAGAGTCTTAGATTTTATACAATTTACAAACTAACAAGTTAGCTGCAATTCATAAATTCTAGCAGAATATACAATGCTTCTAGGTTAGAGACAAAGGATTTTTTATAATGTAATCAAAATTAGTTTTGTATTCATATGGCTTTCTTTTACACATATTCTTGACTCCCATAGGAAAAGAAAAGAAAGATAGGAAAGGAAAGAGAAACCAAGATATATGTTGTCAATGCTATAAAGTTGTGTCACAACTGAGAAACTTTGACCTTGAAAAGCACAAGTTTTGTACAATGGGCTTCAAACAAAGCCTCACAAACCTTGTACCAATACTGCACAATACATACAATTGCCCTGTAATAAATCCATACACACACTGTCTTTTGTAATCTCTATGCAAATATATTTAAAAAGACAGTTCAGGAATCTGTAAGTTCCCTCAGCTCATGAAGTCACCAAAAATGCTAGAAGTCTATGGAGAACTGATTAAATAAGGAGATTTAAAATGTTGCTTCAAGAAAAAAATGAAGTGTAGGGTTTCCTCTAACAATTTTAGTTCTTGGAAGACAGAGAAGCTATGCCAAAAATCTAGAGCAAATTATTTTAAACCTAAAATGTATATCAAGCCCAAACACCAATCCAAATATAGCAGCATAGACTATTTCAGGACCTACTATTGTAAATGGTAATCGTTTCCAAACACCTTATACAGAAACCTGCCAACAATCCATGCAGCAAGTCAACTGAAAGAGGAAAAGGAGGTCTGGAGAGATGACTCAGCAGTTAAGAGCACTGACTGTTCTTCCAGAGGTCCTGAGTTCAATTCCCAGCAACCACATGGTGGCTCTCAACCATCTGCAGTAGGATCCAATGCTCTCTTCTGGTGTGTCTGAGACAGCTACAATGTACTCATATACATAAAATAAAAATTCTAGAAAGAAAGAAAGAAAGAAAGAAAGAAAGAAAGAAAGAAAGAAAGAAAGAAAGAAAGAAAGAAGAGAAGAGAGAAAGAGGGAGAGAGGGAGGGAGAGAGGGAGGAAGGAAGGAAGGAAGGAAGGAAGGAAGGAAGGAAGGAAGGAAGGAAGGAAAAGGAAAGGTTTGAAACTCAGCATGTAAATCAGCATAGGTGATCAATCAGTAAAGAAAGTCTGTGAAATGGGCTGCAGGCAGGAATCTGACATTAGGCTAGAACAAAGAAGTAATTTCAGGCAAGAATCTAAATCCTAGGCTAGAACAAAGAAGTAATTTCAGGCAGGAATCTAAAGTTTAGGCTAAAAAAAGGAAGTAGGCTTCAAACATGAAAATGACTTTGGGCTAGGACAAGGAAGTAGGCTCAGATCTTTTGGTCATCCTGATAAGCCCTTAGAAACAGTGATCACTGGAATGATCATGGAACTCTGTTTATTGCCTTGCTTGTTCTTCGACTATTTGTGTTTATTGTCTTGCTTGTTCCTTGACCATTTGACTATTTGCATCTATTGTATTGCTAGTTCCTCAAAAAAAAGAAGAAAGAGAGAGAGAGAGAGAGAGAGAGAGAGAGAGAGAGAGAGAGAGAGAGAGAAAGAAAGTCTGTGAAGAGAGTGAAGGAAATGTCAGCTACACAGGAAGTCATAAAAGCCTGTGCTTTAGACCAGAAGGGAAGAAGATATGATCTCAAGGGTGAGACCTGGTGCTACAGGAAATACAAGACTGGAGGTTTGAATACAAATGTGCTGGAGAGCAGCCCTACCAGTTGTCTTCTGTGAGGTGGCTTGTGTGTGGATCTGGGATTGGAGGTAACGCCTTCTGCCTCCTTGACCCTTGCCACTTGAGGCAGTCAGGAGAGCTGGCCGTGCCTCTCATCTATAGTAAAGTGGCTTGTGTGCAGGGGTAATGCCTTCTGCCCATCGCGACCTTCACCACCTAAAACAATCTGGAGAGCTGGCCCCAGGGTCATGATGATGGGTAAGCTGGCCTCAGTCCCGAGGTGTGAGAGCAAGAGAGCTGGCTCAGCTCCTTGCTGGCTGAAACACTTGGGAGAGTGGGTCCTATGCCTAGACTGGGCCGAACAAGTGATGGAGCTGAGGCGTGGGTAGAGGTGAGCCAGCCTGAGGGCAGGAGAGCGGGAGAGCTGACCCTGCCTCCTGCCCATGGCAGCATTGATGGGTCTAGCCAGAGCAGTGCTGAGAGCTCACCCTGGTGGTGTGGACTTGAGAGAGCCTGACCATCTCAGTTCCTCTCCAGATTCCAGTTCCAGGGCTTTGAGTCATGCCACCCAAAAACTACATCCTCTGGAGCACGCAAAAGGGCCAGTCCTGCTGAGCCAAAGCTACAAGTTCTCCATGACACAGAGCGACAACAGGAAAGCAGGATGGAGTCCCAGAGAGGATCCAATATTCATGCTGGCACAGAAGCCCACCCAAGACCTCCCAATGACTTACTGCAATGATGTATGAGTGTAGGGATATACCGTGGGACACATTGTAACACACTACAGCTTCCACGATGAGATATTTCCTATTATTTGTTTTTATTTTAATTTTATTTTTGAGTTTTGAATGTTTTTTAATTTTCTTATGGGGGGAGGTTTTAAGGATGGAGAGAGAATACAAGGGGATGGGGAGATGAGTGTGACTGGGATGCCATGATGAGAAACTCACAAAGAATAAAGTTTTTAAAAATGGTCCCTAGAGATAGGCTTATATATTTGAATTCTTAGGGTGTGGCACGATTTGTTGGGATAGGAGTAGCCTCTTTGGAGGAAGTATGTCACCAGGGTACACTTAGTGGTTTTAAAAGCCCTAATTAATGGTTTCTCTCAGTTGTTCTCTTCTTGCTAAATACAGATCCAAATGTAAAACTCTCAGCTACTTCTCCAGCAACCATGTCTGCCTGCATGCGGCCATGCTCCCCGCCATGACAATAATGAACTACACCCTGATACTGTAAGCAACCCCAGTTAAATGCTTTCATTTATAAGAGTTGCCATGGTCATAGTGTCTCTTCAAAGCAGCAGACCACTGACCAATACAGAGACTGACAAAGTTTTGTTGGAACTAGCTTTGGAAAATAGTATTGACATTTTCCAAATGTAAAGATATTCTCAAATGTAGAGCCTAATTAGTAGTATGTTGTTATGTTTGATGCTTTTGTATCCACGTCTACTTCATTTATGGAAGTCTAATCAGCAGTGTGATGTTAGGGACTATCTGAAGCCTTTAGGGGATGAAGAGGTCATCAGAGAAAACCCTTCATGACAGGAGTTAAGGGCTAAGACAGCCTAGACATTTGGGTATCCCATCCATCATGTGAAGACATAGATCTAAAGTATCAACAGAACTACAAACAGAATTCTGCCAGTCCTGGATCATGGACTTTATAAAGTCCTTAGGATAGTGAGAACAAAGTGCCAGTCCTTATAATTGTTCTGTTTGCAGTGTCTTGTCACATGACTGCCAAAATGTCCAGTCCAGCTGGACAATCAAGTGGGACCCCTAGACCCTGTGGAGAGGACTGAGATGCGCGAGAAAATAAAGAGGCAAAGCAAGTCAAGAAGTCGGATCAAGCTGGCCAAGATTTTATTGTTCACACCGGTTATGTACTCTGAAAACAGGATATGGGGAGGGGCAGGAAGGGAAAGGGGGCTTTGCAGGTGGAGGAAGCTGGCTGTAGCTGTGGGGTCTAACTAGGTTATACCTGTTGTTCTACAGCAAGTGAATCATGGAAGGTAAACAGAAAGAAGAATAGTAGATAGGAGAGCCAAGGGTGAGTGTTTGCCAAGAGTAAGGCCTTGCCATGGCTTCCCTCATCTCCCCCTTCCCTATATAATAGAGCGCTGGAAGCCTGGAGGGGGAAGTAGAGGCCTGATCCCCTCTGAGTTTCAGGCATTGCGCTGAAGGGCTAAGCACTCCTTGGTTGGGGAGGCCAAGCCCCAGCGTCCCTGGTGCTTTTTCAAGGGGATGGGAAGAGTGACCTACGCCAACCCGTATACATGCTCTCAGGATCCCCTCCTTGAGTGCAAAGAAAGAGGTATCCCTGCAGTACTTTGTCTTGCACCCTCCAGCATGCTCTAGGGACTTTTTGGGGGGTTTGAACTTTGAAGCACTGTGTCGGGGCTGGCGCTTAACAACTTTTGGAGCGGGTTCATCATCAGAGTCCAATTTTAGGTAATGGACCTGGAGTGGCTTGGCTGCCAGGTTATCTATCTGGGTCTTTATGAGAGTAGTGAAGCGAGAGAAGGCCCAGGGGCCAAAAGAAATGAGCAAGAGAAGGCCAATGAGCAGTCCAAGGATAGAAGGGAGCAAGGTAGAAAGCCAAGGTGAGGTAGAGAACCAGTTCTTATAACAGCTCTCGCTTTTTTCTCTCTCTCTTTTCTCTAAGCCCTTTCGAACTCTGCACATGCTATCTTTTACTGCCTCTGGTAAAAGATGATGGGCTCTCATTTTTGTTGGAGAACTTCATCGTGTCTTGAGGATGAGGTTCAGGAAGGGCACTCCTCTTGGTCCCATAAGTGGAAAAAGTCATCTGAGGAGTAATAGGCTAACCGCGGAGCAACCTGTACAAAAAATCCTTTGAAGCCTTAAAGGTGGTAAGGTGTATGCATGGAGTGAGTCTAGAGGAGCAGGCCCACCTCCTCAAGAGGGATAAGGTAAAAGTCAGCTGTAAAGTTAAAAGAGGTTTGAGTCTGATTACATAAGCAAGCAAAGGTAGGAGGCAGCTTGTTTTCCAGAGGGGTGACACAGGTACCAGATCCGGGGACCATATCCAAAGAAAATCCTTCAAAGGAGGAATGTTGCCAACAGCAGGATCTATGATCTTGGAGAAAGTAAAATTATTATGGGGAATAGCAATTCCTTCATAGAAAAGAGGGGAAGGACGCTAGCAAAGCCAGCACTCTTGCATCGGAGGGAGGGCACGAACTCTGATGTAGGGCCCTCTCTCCTTCTTCAATGATATTTTGAACATCAGGCCAATTACTGTGGGTCTTTAATAGGTCATGAATGAGATTCCAGTAATTAAAAGCTGTAACAGGGACTTTTTCTGGACCAAAAGTCTTATAATAATCTTGTAAACAATCACCGACTCTCTTCCACTTCTTCTGATTAATGGTTCCTTCTTGGGGGAACCAGGGACAAAGGTAAATCAGAAAAATCAAAAAATCCTTTTAAATCTTTCTCTTCAACCCTGGCTCCCCAGGTCTCAAGGGAATCCTTAAGCCCTGGAATGAATAAATCTTGCTGAGAAATATTCTGACCCATGTCTATATAATGCACCACCTGATTCCTCAGCAAATGCCCGTCTCAGCATGGGGAACTCCCAGAGTCCTGTATGCCGGCTCCACTGCCACTCGAAGGTGGGGAGGTGGTCCCCTCCAGGGGTCTTAGAGTCCCTTATTGGGTGCTACTTGTACAGTCCAACTGGACAATCAAGTGGGACCCTAGACCCTGTGGAGAGGACTGAGATGCGCGAGAAAATAAAGAAGCAAAACAAGTCAAGAAGTTGGATCAAGCTGGCAACGACTTTATTGTTCACACTGGTTATATACTCTAAAAACAGGATATGGGGAGGGGCAGGAAGGGAAAGGGGGCTTTGCAGGTGGAGGAAGCTGGCTGCAGCTGTGGGGTCTAACTAGGTTATACCTGTTGTTCTGAATCATGGAAGGTAAACAGAAAGAAGAATAGTAGATAGGAGAGCCAAGGGTGAGTGTTTGCCAAGTGTAAGGCCTTGCCATGGCTTCCCACACCAAAAGATTAAAATAGATCCATATTGAAAACTAAGCAAGTAAAAGATATTTTTGGCAGTTACTAAAAGAGAGAGAGAGAGAGAGAGAGAGAGAGAGAGAGAGAGAGAGAGAGAGAGAAGAAGAGGAAGAGAATGTATCATGTAATAAAACAGACCACCATTGGACAGAGACTTTAAATAGCATTGAACAAATAAAACAGCATTGGACACACAGAGACTTTAAATAGCAAACGAGTCTGAATACTGTCTATGGTATGAATAGCAGTGCTATGACTACATTTAGGAGGTGAGCATGAAAGAGTTAGAAATGCAGCTGCATACAGGCGTCAATGCTCACCTACCAAAGGAAAGCCATTAACTATGCCTACAGTTAACAACTGGGAAGTGACGATTAAAGCTTTCCATTTAAAAGTGTGGAAATGGCTTCAGGAGAAACAGCTGAGGTGGTGGGAATGGAGTTTCCTTTAAAGAGAGCGGCTAGAGAGGACATCTATGGAAGGGTGCAAAGTCATTTTACTAATTCCAAACTTACTGCGTATCTTCTGTTTCACATATTTTCAAAATGTAGCAAAATGATAGAGCATAATAACAAAAATACATACTTGGAAAGTCAGGAAATTCTCCCGTGTAAGACGCCACATATCAGAAAGCCATCAGCAGAGACATAATTTGAAGGTGAAGATGATGAATTTTTTTCTTTTGGGTTTAAATCAATCCACACTGGTAGTAGACAAACTAAACTAATAGTCCATTGCAGTTCTTCTCAGGAAATAATTTATATCATTTCTGGTATAAAATTATATATATATTTCACATTTATGTCAGCTAAATTTCTTATATCGAGGTCTCTTGATTGTTCTTAGCATAAGGTCAATTCAAATTAGCTAAGGGAAAATAAAACTGACCCTCTTGACTTGTATACGTGAAGGTCTGATGTCCAGACCCCTTTGCTGGTTGGACCTGCTCACATGCTAGGCCTAAGCCATCAAGTCTTTGTCCCCTCACCATGCTTTATTATTAAAGTGTGTTTTCTTTCTTTAAAAGCACAAATTTGTTTTCCCTCACTGGTATCTTTCCAGCATCTAGAGCAGTCTCTATCACAGAGTAATTTCTCAATAAAGAAAATACATGTGCCATTTGGTGAGTGGTGGTAAAACTAGTCACAACATTTTCTTCCAGGAAAAAAAAAATGTGACTTTGTAAAATATATTAATTGGTATTATCATCATATTTCATAAGTGTTGATATTCTTAATAATATTTTTATTTATTCTTTGGAAAATTCATATATGTTGTTTTGGTCAGTGTTCTAATCCTATAAAGAAATACCATGATCACATCATCTCTATCTCTTTCTATCTCTGTCTGTCTGTCTGTCTCTCTCTCTCTCTGTCTCTCTTTATCTCAATAAGCAAACCAAATAGTGAGGTTAACAGTAAATCTAAATACACTACTAAATAACAAAATTGAAACACATGGGAGAAACTAAATATAGAAACATATTGCTTACAAATAACACATATAAACTATAATCCATGCCAAGCCTAAGAATACAAAATAGAGTTTACACATTTAATTATCAAACTGACTTACTATGTGGATGAGAGTACTAATTGAGTCTAGTGCCTTAAGACAACTCAGCCATCCTGGCACATGACCCACAGTAACTCTTATAAACTCTTGTTTGTGGATGGCTTACAGTTCAGAGGTTTAGTGTATTATCATCATGGCATGAAGCATGGCAGCACACAGGCAGATGTGGTGCTGGAGCGGTACCCGAGAGCTCTACATCTGGATCTACAGGCAGCAGGAAGTGTGACAGTGGGCTTGAGCATCTGAAACCTCAAGGCCACACCCAGTGACTCACTTCTTCTAATAAGGCCACACCTACTCCAGCAAGACCACACCTTTTAATTCCTCTCAAGTAGTGCCACTTTCTGAGGACCAAGCATTCAAACATATGAGTCAATCATTTTTATTCAAACCACCACACATATAAACACAATGTGTCTTGAGCATATCCACCCTCAATTTCCCTTAAGGCTCCCAATCATATCTCCTGCCTGGCTTCATGTCTTCTTTCTTTCTTTCTTTCTTTCTTCTTTCTTTCTTTCTTTCTTTCTTTCTTTCTTTCTTCTTCTTCCTTCCTTCCTTCCTTCCTTCCTTCCTTCCTTTTTCCCTTTCTTCCTTTTTTTTCTTTCTAATCTACTCATATGCACATAGATGTGTGGTCATTCACTGGGTCATAGACAACCCATTAGTGGCCATGCCTCCAAAAAACAAAAAGTGACAGTTTTTCCTAGCAGCTACCAACTGCCAGTAGTTACTTAGGGTAGGGCTTTGGAAGCACCTTTCTCCCACTGTGATGGAATTTTTAACTGGCTTGATCTTGTAACCAGAGCTGAATCAAGTTCATATATGCAGCATCCATGTCACATTCAGAGGTGACAATAAACAGGCCTCCTTCCTACCCTCCAGCTATACTTTCTTCCATCCCATCTGAGCTGTTTCCTGAGCCTCAGGCAGAAGGTTGATATAGATGCCCCCTTTATGCCTGAGCACTCACACCCTCTTACTCTCAATCTTTTGCATGGTAATGAGTTTCTGCATTAACTCCTACACAATGCAGTAAGAAGCCTTTCTGACCAAGGTTGGGAGCAGAAACAACAACTACAACAACTTATGGATGGATACAAACATAATATTTAGAAAGTAATTTGACAACACAAACATTTAGAAAAACAACATATAGGCTCTCTCCCTAGGGCCTGAACCACTGTCAGGTGCAGTGGTGACACTTATAACTTGGTGGTAACCAACAGCTGTCTCATTGAATTTAAGACTTACTCAAAAGGAGGTAAAACATGTCTGGGACTCTAAACCTAGCCAGCTGCCCAGGACTGTTGAGGTCATAGATCTTGGAGAAGAACCCAGTCCTACCAATTTACTAGACCAGCATAATTCCTAACTCATTCTAAAACTTAGCCACAGATAAGTATAGCTCTCACCCAGTATCAAAGAAACTTTTTTTTTTCAGCAGACAGAGACCATCACAGAAAACTACAACTGGTCAATATGCAGAGATCAATTGTTTGTATGATACCAGGTCCAACAGATACATCTACAAATAACTATTACATCTAGGGCTCAGGGAACATGGTGGAGGAGGGGACAGAAAAGTTAGAGAGCCAGAGAATTAGGAAGCATGCTATGAGATTATGTCTCCTAGACATGACAGGAAAGCTACACACCCATGATAGCCCAACAGTATGGGTATTTAAACAAGACCTCAACGATGACAATACTATTAGATATGCTAACATGAAAGGGAGAGATTTCATGGAGGGAGAGGTGGTTGTCTTAAATGAAGAACTACTGGAACTAAGGAATGCTGAGAAAGGATGAAGTAGTCCTGCCTAAAGATGAGTCCTCTAATTTGTTACCTAATACCAAGTGTTTATCCCAGAAGTCATATACATATAAGTAACACTGAATGGACTCATCCTCATCTATATTCAATTTAATATTTAAATGAATAAGTGGCATGAATTTGAGAGGGAGTAGGGATGGTGGTGGAAAATTTAATATTTAAATGAATAAGTGGCCATGAATTGAGAGGAGGATTTGGAAGAGAAAAGAAAACTAAATTATTTTAATTAAAGTAAAAAAACACTGAAAAATATCTTTAAGTCAACCATAATCATAGATATGAACAGAAGACCTAACTAAGAATACAAATAGTCAAGTCTCCATCGGTCACTGGCAGTTAACTGAACAAACATTGTCCAAACAAGATGAATGCATGCCTGTGGGTAGCCAGCGCTTCTGACATCTCCCATTCCCTGATGGTTTGCTAAGTGGATCTCCTAGCACCTCTTCTCAGGCCAACACTGCCTAATCCATGTATTATAAGTTGTTAAATTTAGTTAGTTAATTTTTCTCTTAACAATATTAATTTTTCAATTTTGATCATTTTAAGTTAAGCTTTAAAATTAATTCGATATATTTAATTTGAGAAACTTTAAACATGATACTCTTGAGTACCTTAAGCATTTCAATGTAAGGATTGCATAGGATCCACAAACATAAACAAGAGCTTTCTTAATGTAAGGCTAACTCTTGGCAAATTAATGAATAAACTTTATTGCATAGTAAACAAGACTTACAATACTTTCAAATACTATTCATGAACTTATAACAAACACCAAAGCCATAATTCCATTGTCATTTACATGTATCAACTTAAGTGACATGTTGTCTGACTCTAATACACATTCAACACTAGGTGGGCTAGCTAGTTTTTGTCATCTTACTATAAGGGAGGGTCATGTAGGAAGAAGGAATCCCAACTGAGAAATCACCTCCATCACATTGTCCTGTAGGTGTGTGGGGCATTTTCTTAATTAGTGATTGGTGTAGAGAAGGGCCCAGTGCATTGTGGGAAGTCCTAATCCTGGAGAGATGTTCTGGGATGATATACAAAAGCCAAACCAAGCAATCCTTAGGAACCAAGCAAATAAGCAGCTCTCCTCCATTGTCTCCACATAAGTACCTGCCTCCAGGTTCCTGTCTCAAGTTCTTGCCCTGACTTCCTTCAGTGGAGGGTAAGCTGAGAGTTGAAAGCTGAAATAAACACTTTCTTTTTCAAGTTTATCAAAAACACCAAACTTAAAAAAAAAAATCTAAATCCTTTAAAATCTCCTGTTTGTGCTCCAGAAGTTTGGGGATTTGTAGCATTTCAGATGAGGGTGATATTATCTGCATGTTAGATTTTCTTAATGATCTCCAACAATTTAAGTTCCTTCCACCACCACAGAGTCTCATGAATATAAAATTTATTCTGATCTGATTACTATTAAATATATTACTTAATTTAATATAGATTATTTAAATGTAGCCTTCATTTACTTCTACCCATGTCCACTTTCATACAATATTATTGTGATACATTTTCCATGTCAACACTGGAGACAGTGGGGAGAAAGCCTAGAATGACATGTGGCCAATCTGTCAAGGATTTAAACCAGACCTGTGCCCTTCAGATTACCACATCCTTCTACAAAAGCCATAGGGGAATATGGGGAACATTTTCTAGTGGTTGATCATTAGCAGTAACACCATTGATCAACCTAAAACCCCATGTTCTTTGCCTGAAACGAATGATGGCTACCAAATCAGCATGTCAAGTTTTATCTTTATCAGTATTTGCTATTCCATTCAGATCTAATACTCTACTTCTTCTCTAGTATGTGACTGCTTTGTATGTTCTGATTGGCTGAGAAGCAGCTAGAGCACTCTAGACCTCTCTGGTAAGTAACAGGACACAATCACAGTAAAGCCCTCATTGCCTGGATCTTCAGGGTGGTGCTGGCCTCCATGAAAATCAAAAGTCATGCAAACCCGTTTCATTCACCATTTTACACCACTTTGGTGAAAGGTATAAGTTAAACAGTGCAAGTCTGGGATAGGTAAGTAAGTGAGTGTCTGCATAGCTGGAGGGAAGAACGGACAAATAGACATCATTCATACAGTTAAATACTGAAGAGTAATGTGAAAATGTAGTAGTTTTAGCTGAAACTAACAGAAAAGCCCTTTAGTAAGTAAGAATTATGAAAGAAAGGTAATTTTTCTTCTTCCAAGGAAGGGAGTTTCCGTGTTTATCTTGCCAGCCCATGAGCTTGCCCTGTGGCTGGCTCTTCCCATAGTTGCAAGACAGCTGGGCTGCCAGAGCTCCGTTTTCCACATGAGATGTTAAGATGCTGCTTCTTCCATATGCCCCTTTAAAACTATAACAAACCGTGCCTGTGCTTTCCAACAAGTGTCCCTCTGGTCTTGATGGAATCACAAACTTATTCCCAAACCAGTCACAGGAGAAAGAGAGGATCTGCCATGATTCCCAGGGTGCTTGTCAAATTCCTTGGTCACGTTGTTGAGATAGATATTTGAACAGAATGACCGTTCTTTATTAGTGTTAAAGGTAATGGCTTAACCTACCGCAGCAGTATTTGCAACAGCTATAATGTAATCAGGAGAATGGGCTCCCCCAAACTGAATAACGTGATTTTTTCATACTATCATTTATGATGCTATCTATAGTCATATATTTATAATTATGTACAGTCCATATATTTTCTAACATTTGAATTTTAGATACTGTGGATAAATATCGGCTACATGATAAAAATTCCCATTATAAAATGTAAACTCTCCAATTTCTAAGTATTAATATGATGCTGGGAGGTGTGTTTCTTGAGCAATCCATTCCCTGTGTATTGATGGCTTGTGTATCCCAGAGCATCCACTAAGCCCCTGCTCCTACTGAATGCTCTCCCACAGTCCTCCATGGACAGCAGTGTGGTTCCCAATCCCCAGTGCAGTTGTCACGAGGAGTTGTTCCTCCTCATCCTTCCCTTACTCTCCACAGAACGTTTTAATGTTGGTGACATTTTTCTCTTCCTTTCTTTCTTAGAATCCTAAATCTCCATCCTGGTGTCTCTGGCTCTCTTGTCCAGTTTCCTTGACAGGTTCTCTTCCTTTGTGTATAGATTTTTAACAAACCCTTTTGATATTTTGTCTGTTGACAGTAGCTATGTGGTATCTTCTGGGAGAGAGGAAGCAATGTTTATCATTTGTAAGCATAAGGCCTTAAGCCCCAAGTAATATTCATTCTGTCAAGTGAATTAAAGATTGCCAAAGGCCTAGAAGAATGTTCTAATGGATGGATGAAGAATTAGAATATAGAGGAGTCCATCCATACCATTCCTACCTATAAAACATAGTTGAGTGGTTGAGAAATAAACTTCTTGATAAAACTACTGAAGAATTGTCTGTTCCAGCAATTGATGCAGAGAACAGCTAGCACACACATATTCATGTAGTTGCTTCCATAGTTTTGTCCAACTCAGATACTGAGAAAGTTCATCTTCCAGATGTCTCTCCATTTGCCTCACCACCCAAAGGATATCGGTTAGTCTTGAGTATCCCTTTCCTGCATCAGACATCATGCATGGTCACTTGTTGCAATGCTTTCATAGCTGCCATTCCTGTTTATATTCTGCAGCATCCAGCCCCTTTCCCACAGTACTCTTAGAATGATCTTGGAAAATCAAGTGTGACCCACTCGCTATTCTCCCAGTGATCCTGAGGACAAGGCTCGGAGTCTTCAGCATGGCTTCTGTTATCTATCCATTCTGTACCTCTCCAGCCCCGTCCTATATTGTTTCTTTTCACATTCTATCCACTTCTCTGATGACCAGTTTTGCTCTTTACACATATTATAAACCTTATGTTCCCCTCTGATGCTGCATGAATAACAGCTAAAGTCATATTACGTCTGCAAAGTTCTATCATTTATAACTCCGCTAAATGTCCTGAGTCAGCAGAATAGCGTTGCCTTTCTACCTAATACCACTGTCTACATTAAACATTGAGAACTTTTCATTCCACCAATTAACTAAGTGGGAACAAAAGACACCAAAATATTTTTGTTACTTAAGCCAGAGATGTGATCATGTACAAGCAAGCTTCCTGCCTTTGTCTGAGACTCTCTACTGTGGGACTTGAGAGGACAGAGAGTCATGCTTCAGAGAGCAGCTTTATTTCACCTTATGTATTCAGTCCTTCTTGAATCTATGAGCATGACCCTGAAATACCTTTTCTGCTGGCATCCTTCCATCTGGTTCTTCTCATTCTCACTCTTCCTCAAAATCTTGCTAATAAGCAAGGAAAAAAAAAAAAACAAGGGTGGGGCCAAGAGCTGCAGTTTTCTCCTGCCTGGTTCCGATTGGTCTGTACTCAGCAGTCCCCACTTTGCTACAGTTTGACTTCAGTGACCCATCTTGGTGAGACATCATCTCTCCACTCCTAGTATTCTTGTACCCCTAAAACATTATGTGTGCCCATGTACTGTAGTTGCTATTCCAGTCTGTCCCACTCCCAGATGAGTTCTCCACTTAAGGTAAAGGTTTTCTCTCCAAGTATTTACCACTAGGAGTCACTACAGGTGAGGACAGAACAAATTTCTTCCCAAAAGGACCTTCAAATTTTATAGCATGTTCTCCACCTCTCTTAAAGAAAAAAAAAATTTAGTGGCCTGGTAATGGTGCACATCTTTAATCCCAGCACTTAGGAGGCAGAGACAGGGGAATCTTCAGGGTTGATGTCAGCCTGGTTTACAGAGTGAGTTCCAAGACAGCCAGGGCTGTGCAGAAAAACCCTGTCTCAAAAATCATTTTTTTAAAAATAATTTCTTTTGACAATATTATGGAAGTTTGCTAAGAGAAAGGTTAGGTTGGAATGTGACCGATTACAAAATAGTTGATCAGACTTAGTGATCTCCTGTGGGAAATCATATGCTTGCCGCATCATCATCCATAACTGATATTCAAGATAGAGCCCGTAGGTGAACAGTAGTGTGTGGGAGAGAAGACACTAGGTGGGGTGAGGGGTAGAGGAGAGGGAGAGGAAGGAAGACTGAGACTGTAAGACACCAAGAAAAGAATCTGCCTAAGATGGACTCAGTCACAGAGGAGGCTACACTGTCGTTCCTTAGCTGAGTGCTCACTGTGTGACACGCCCCTCCATACAGCTGTCGTTATTCATCTCACTATTACACATAATGACACTAGGAAACATACTATGCAACAATCACCATCATATTAATATATAAATAGTAAAATAACTAATGTATCACTTTTGATTGTTATTGATAATTATTCATTAATATATCATTAATATGATAATATTTGCCACACCCAAAATATTACACAGCCATCATTTAAGCCTTGGAAACCAGTTCTAAACTCCAAACTTATAATCAGGATAGTCAAGCCTCTTTCAGACAAACCGGTAATTATAGTGTCACATATCACAAGAGAACACTACTCCAGATGCCAAGGGACCAAAGCAAAGGTATTCTGCCAGCCCGCCGAACAGTAAGAGCACTGGGGTCTATTCCAGAGGAGGTGATATGTGACCTTTATCCTGAATTATATGAGAGAATTTTCCAAACGATTCTGATTGAGATAAGTGAGTAGGAGAAAGAAGATAAGTCTAAAAGTAGAGCCAGGCACCCAGAAGGGAGAAACAAATGTTGACTGGGAAAGCTGAGCTAGAGCCCGAGAAAACAACCTTTTGGCCGCAGGTGGCCAGGTGCAGTAACAAACACATCATTTGCAGTCTGGAGAGCTAAGTGGACCTGGAACAGCAAGGAAGAAGGAAAGTGAGCAACTAATTCTACTCAGGAGCCTGAAAGAGGAAGCCTCTGGCATTTCCCTTGAGTGTGTTCAGCCTCGACTCTCCAGAGATGGAGGAGGAAGGATGCTCGCAGGTACTGCACCCTTGATGGACTTCAGGATTGTATGCCAAGCCCCCTCAGCTCCCACAGTCACCCACTTCTCCTCCATAGCTGGGAATAAGACAGAGTCGGGATGGAAGTCAGGGACTAAGAGGGAAGGAACGAAAAGGAAAGGAAAAAATAAACAGTCACGTAGCTGCTGCACATTCAGCTTCTCTGTGTGGACACGCATAGTCATCACTCACCCGGGACCCACACGCGGCTCCTGGTCATCTTGCTGATTGGTGCTCCTCAAACACTAGAGAGACCTTCAGCATGTGGTACAAATATGCTATACCTTATTCTCAAATACAGAAAAAGACACCTACTCAAATAGTTTGTTGGGCTTAATAAGACCTACGTTAATCTCCACTATTAAACATTCTTAAGGATTTTCAAAGGTTGTTCGACATTTTTAATTTATCTTACCTCCCATGGAACCATTACTATCTAACTCCACAAGAATTGTGGCATCATCTCAATGATCTAAAACCACTTGAACTGTTCCTCCTTCCCCCAACACACACACACACACACACACACACACACACACACACACCCCACAATACAACTGGCTGGTGAGGAATAGGAAGCAAGGAGCCAAAGAACTCAGCATCTAGGATGCTTGAAGGTCTCTCCTGGGATGAGGTGGTGTGAAAGGAGTCAGTACCTCTTCAAGAAACAGAAGAACAGCTTTCATTTGCCTTTTCCCAGACTCCAGTGCACATGGTATTTGAGAAAAAGAGAATTTAACATTCTAGTCTACAAGGAAAAAAATCATTATGAAGACAGATGCAGTCCATTAAATCATCCCTTGAACTAAAGTGGGGAAAGGATATTTCAGAGGAAAGTAAAAATTCACAGGAGATTTTCTTTATTTATCACCCAGCCTCCCCTAGAAACAAAAAGTATTTCAGTTCATATCAGGATAATTAATAGGCTGGAGAAAGCAGTATTTCTAACAAAGGAGATGCTTAAAGTATCTATTGCATTAAGAAGCAAAATGTACTCCACAATATAAAATCATCCTCTGTGTCCATTTCAGAAATCCAATTTTCCCAAGAAGATAAAAATGCCCAAAGGCCCAGCACCTTAGAAATTAAACACTATCAGCTAAGCATGAAAGGAAGCATGGTGGTGATAGATTAAAGTGCTGTTTCGAAACAGCAGCATTTAGCAAAAACTAACAGCAATTTAAAAGCAGTCACTTCTACGGGGATCAACATTCAACCACAGTTTCTTACAACATAGGAAGAGCAAAATAAAGTGAAATTGAATGCTGTCATTCCAGCACAAAGGACCGTCTGTACAGGGGCCAGCTCCACCTCTGCAAACAACGTCCTGGGGGCTGGGACAAGTCAAGACTCAAAAGTCTTTTTCTTGCTTCTACCTTGGGACTAATATAACAGGGTAAAAGTTTCCCCATCTTGTCTCAGATAAAACCTCCTTTGGTTTCTACTCCCTGTCCTAAAAAGTCCTATGGGAAAGCATCCAACCCTGGTCTGGAAACTCAGGATCCAAAAGTCCCAGCTAACTGCGTGCTCTTGGCTCTTGTTAAACTGCTTGCTTGCTTCCCACTGCAACTACTGACCAGGATGTTGTTTTTCTGTGTTCGTTGTCTTTAAAGTCTCTCTGTAATACGCATCAGTGTCTGCTCCACGAGAAGGGTTTCTCTCCAGGCAGTCACCATGACTGACAGAGACTCTCATTTCAAACTTCGGTCCTTCTGAGCGGTCTCTGTGTTTCTACCCCATGACAATAACATCATGTAAATCTCCATATCTCCTGAGGGTCTAAGTGGAAGAAGTGTGAAAGAATATGTGTAATTCTGGTTTCAAACTCTACATACCAGAGTCCTGTGCACCTGGAGTTCCAAATGACATGAGACTCATCTCTCAGACAATGAGGAATGACACAAGGAAATACTGGTTTGAACAGAATTTCTCCCTGGTTAGCCGTAGTCTTTCTACTTTATTGCTTGCAACACTTTCATTATAAAAATATTTTCAAATATAACACAAAACTAAGAGAAAAGATATAGTGAATTATATCTGCCTGATATAATCACAATGGTCACTGTTCTGCTTGTTATAGACTAAACTGCATCTTCCTCCAGTTTATATATTAAAACTCTAACCCAATATCTTAGAATGTGACTGTTTAGAGACAGGTCCTTTGAAGTAGTAATAAAAGTGAAGCCATTAGTGTGGACCCTAATTCAATCTGACCGGAATCTCGATAAAAAAGAAAGATCAATACACACAGAGAAAATTCCACTGAGTACACAAAAAGAAGATAGCTGTCTATAAGCCAAAGAAAGCTGTCTCGGAACCCAGGCATTGGCGTTTCAATCTTTGACTTCCAGCCTTGAGATTGTTGGAAATTATGTTTCTGTTTCTCCCCCAGATGATGGTCCTCTTATACTTGCCCCACTAAAGCAATGTCCTAATTCTTATGCGATCTGCTCATTTATTTCTGTTTCCTTGGATGCCCTTTCACTGTGATGCTTGTGACAATATTGCCTTTTAGTTCACAGGCATCCTATTTCTGACCTGAAGAAATTAGAACCGTGTTTTAACAGAATGGTCAGTACCATGAGTTACAGAAATAGTATTACATGTGGACCTCATCTGGAGAGCTGAAGTAAAAGGAAAGGTAATTTGTATTCTCCCGGGGAGAAAGAACACAGGATCTGTTACACTAGAGAAAGAACTGCCGTGTTTTCTAATTCACTGTAGCTCTTTATGAAACAGGTCAAATTCACAAAGTTTTCAGGGTCTATATAGCAAAAATATTTTAATATGTACATGAAACCAGAAGTCTCACACTTCAAATATAATTCAATCAATCAGTAAATAAGCATGACAATATGAACCTGCTTATGCCAGGTGGTTATTGACAGGTGCGCACCTGTGTCAGCCTGGACAGGAACAAAACACAAAAGCCTCTGGATGGACATAATATCAAGGTCAGAACCCACAACATCAGGCCAAACAATGAGCCCAGGAATGTGTAGGCCAGACATCCCAGCCAAACACACATTACAATGGCATATGAGCCACGGGCCTTTATATTTTTCTACAAAATCCTTCCAATTTTGTACCAGAGAATGGCAGGAGACAAGACTTTTGAGTCGAGAGCAAAGGAAAAAACAGGAAGAGCTCAGATGTTCAACTCACTTCTTTTTTGTTTGTTTGTTTTTTTGTTTTTCGAGACAGGCTTTCTCTGTGTAGTCCTGGCTGTCCTGGAACTCACTCTGTAGACCAGGCTGGCCTCGAACTCAGAAATCCACCTGCCTCTGCCTCCCAAGTGCTGGGATTAAAGGCGTACGCCACCACTGCCCGGCCTCAACTTACTTCTAATCAAAACGGAGAACCAGAAACCAGCATGAAACCCTCAGAATGAATGAATGAATGAATGAATGAGTGAATGACCAATCAAAAAAACCTGAACACAAAGCAACAGCAATCCGTATCTCCAAAAAGACAAAAAATAAGCAAGATTTTCTTAGCCTATGAAGCAGAAAGTGGTAACCAGGTAGAGCTCAGTGGTTGAAAGACAAAGAGTAGACCTCTAAAGAGAATAAGATGACTACAGTTCAGGAGGCAGAGAAGTAGAAATGCAGTAGTACCTATATATAGAGAGACCATATATATACATATGTTTATACATATATAAATATATATTTATAATATAAGCTATATAATATATATTATATATAACATATATATAATATAAGCTCTCTCTCCTTGAAGTACTCAGCTAAATATCCCTAAGGAACCCAGAAATCTGGAGAACATCATTCATTAAGTACTCAGCTAAGTACCCATATGGAAGCCAAAGCTCCGCAAGGTTCCCTTCTCGTGTACCCATCTAGGCATCTGCCTGTGGGCCTTAGGAGACCACCTAACACCTGAGCTGGGTGGTAGCTCAATAGCCTGGGCTGTGTGGCAAGATCAGTGACCAAGGATGATGCAGCATCAAGTCTCCGATTCTTTCTAGGCAGAGCATAAAGTCTCATAATACATGGAGAATTGGTTAGAAAACCAAGAGATCTCTTGACTGAACGAACACTTTAATCAAGATTAAGAACCAGACACAAAATAACAATCCATTTATAAGAACTTTAACTGTATTGTACAAAATTGCAGAACACTTAAAGAAATAGAAAAATACTAGTATCCATCTAGGTATTATATGCAATGCCCTGCATCACATCAATTGTTGTCAGACAAGTACAGAACCAAAAAGGCACAAGCCATATTGAGATGATAAGTTATATAGATGATAAAGTCAGCCATACGTGACTTCACTCACCTGTAATGCCAGCATTTGGAAAGCTCAAGGACAGCATTAGCTATATAGGGAATTTGTAACTAGTTTAGGATACAAAATATTCTGTCTCCAAAATAAAAACTCCAAATTAGTAATGCCGTAAAACCACATATTATTTTGATCATAACAGTATTGTAAATGTAATTGTGACCATAGCCCACTGGCTCAGTAAGTTAAAGGAAGGATTAATCAAGTATGAAATATTAAAAGAGTATTCAGTTTTAATTCTAGAGAGAAATCTGTACTGATAAACACTTGGTGTAGGACCAACAACAGGTTAGACCTTGCAGGGGAAAGATTATTGACGTTGACAGCAGTAGACACCACCAAAAACAGTAAGGAACAGTAAAGGTGGTCACTTTTAAATGGATCCAGAATGCAAGTGTTGATGGCAAGACATTCTTGGATATGTATTTTGGTATATATACACATTATATAAAACATGAAGAGTCCTAAAGATATTATAAAATAAAATAATGTGTAATCTAGCCACCCCTCTTCTTAGTACATACCCTAAGGTGTTGGAATCACCAACTAGGAAAGACAACTCCACTCCCAAGTTCACTGGTCCATTCACTCACAACAGCAAAGATATGGGGAGAAAAAATAAAACAGTTGTCCATCAATAGATGTATAAAGAACTTTTCTTTAGAAATCAAAATTGGATATGAGGGAACATTATTCAGTCTCCACAGGGAAGACAGCCTGTCATCTTCTAGGCATGAGTAGGGTCAGAGGACATTATGAGAAATGCTGCACAAGTTCACCTACAGTTCCAGTCTTAGAAAAAGGAAAAAAAGGAGAAAGGTCAAATGTTTAGAAATTGAGAATAAAATAGTAGTTTGCACAAAGAGGGAAGAATGTTTTAAATGGGAAACTCAAGTCAAAAATGTACAAAGTTATTGATATGTTGGCTGAACAAGCTTAGAGAAAGGATGTATATCTTGGGAACTATGGTTAAAATTATGTTGTACTATACATTTTTGGTCAATGGGTGTTCCATGCTCTTATCATAAAAATGTATTTGGTAGGCTACAGACATGTTATTTGGCTCAACTATAGTGATTCCTATTACTATTTTTACTGAAATACATGTTGTAAATCTCAAATATACAGGAAACATTATTCTAAAGAGATGGTAAATTCAACTTTATCTCTTGCAAGAAAACAGAAAGTTCATTTATAGATTTCTATTAGGGAGTCACAGTGCTGAGTTGAGAAGGCTTCTGACATAAAAAATATATACTATAAACTGTTGTACTTCATGAGCACAGCTACAAAAACATCAACAAAGACCGTGATTTAAATGCAGCAATATGCAAGAAGAATATATCATAATCGGATTGACCTCAGTGAACAAGATTGATTCACTGTTAAAAAAAAAAAACCAATCAATGTAAGTTTTAATAGTAAGAGAAAACACACAGTACATACACACATATATACACATATACATGTGCATGCATGCACTCGCACACACACACACACACATATCTTGAGGAGATAGATCAGTCATGAAAGTGCTTGCTGAGCAGGCATGAGGACCTGAGTTCCAATCTGCAGCAGCACTCATATAAATGCTGGGTGTGGTGGTTCATGCCTATCAATCTATCACTGAGGGAAAGGGCATATTCAGAGAATTCATTGACTAACCAGCCTAGATTAACAGTCTAATGTGGTCCCTGGTTCAATAAAAGACCTATCCTCAAAATAGAGAGCGAGTAAGGAAGACTTTGACGCTGACCCCTGCCTTTCATATGAACACACACACACACACACACATACACACACACACACACACACATTCTGTGTACATGATAATAAAAAATTGGTTCAGAAAAAGCATTTGGAAAAATTTTACCATCTATGAATAATTAAAATGTAAACTGACTGAAACTCTAGGAAAAAGGGAGACACTCTTAAACTAAAAGGGGGCATTAAACCACATACGAATTCACCGTTAATGTCCAAGGACTTGGCGAGTTTTCTGTGACATCAGAATCCAGGCAATAATCGCACTCTTCCCGCCCCCTCTCATATAAGGATGCTGTAGGCAATCTAATAAGGCAAGGAAATGAAATAAAACTGTCTTTACTTGTAAGGGAGATTATTATTTATGAAAGAAAATCCTAAGGAATCTACAATTAGTTTTCTAGAATAAGTTTAACAAGGTTATAGGAAACAAAATCAAACTATAAAAACTAATCATGTGTGGGAGGGAGAGGGAACAAGACAGAATGGCCAAGGTTAACAAAATGCAGGACTCATGTGAAGACTCCATGGTGAGACCCGTTATATTGAGTGCTAATTTTTAAAATGTATGCTTTTAAGAAAATAATCTCTCAGTTATCTTTATACTACCAATGAATAACTAGAAATTAAATTTGTAAAGAAAATTGTACTTCTACTAGCTCAGAAACTGAAACTCTATCAATGTAAGACATCACATACCTTAATTACAGGACAAAAACAAGTCAAGTGGCAGCTGGGCTGGAAGTTTACTTTCTGCTAGCTAGCCCTCATATTGATGGGATAAGCTAGATCAGTGGCTGGGAAGAATTGGCATCAACAGCCTATTTAGCTGTGGATTCTGAGTGTAAAATACAAACTGGCCAGACAAGAACAGCGCACTAGTGCAATAGTGATCAAGCCTGTTATAAGGTGACTTAGTTAGGATTTTACTGTAGTGAACAGACACGATGACCAAAGCAACTCTTATAAGGACAACATTCAATTGGGGCTGGCTTACAGGGTCAGAGGTTCAGCCCATTATCATCAAAGCAGGAGCCTGACAGCATCCAGACAAGCATGGTGCAGGAGATGCTGAGAGTTCTACATCTTCATCTGAAGGCTGATAGGAGAAGACTAGCTCCGATGTGGTTAGGAAGAGGGTCTCATTTGACTACACCAACAGTGACACACTTCCTTCAACAAGGCCATACCTTCTAAGAGTGCCACTCCCTCGGACAAACATATTCAAACCATCACATAAGGATAAGGATACACAGTATGCAACTAGTCACTTTCTGATTAGATTTAATGACCACTCCATGGCAGGTAATTCATGTCTGGTACTGTGTACCTGGTTAAAAAAACATAGTCCGGAAGGTCATAGCCCCCTGGTAAAGAAGCTACAGCTGTCATTTTGTTAAGTGGATAAAATATGCCTATCAAATTGTCTTCTAAATAATTGTTTAGATATTTAGATAATCCTAAATAAATCTAAACAAATGCTTTATTCTCACATAACTGTAGTGTTATCAGCTTTGGCCAGTAAACTCCTTTTTGTGGTGGTCAGCAGTGCCTGCAGGATAGCTACAAAGTGCAAAGACGACGTTACCTTCAAATGCCAAGCTTTAAATGAGGAAATGAGGCATCTGCATAGAAATGAGTCCGATGTCTCTCAAGAAGCCTATGGATTTACACACTGTAGTAAATCCATGCAATGGGTTTTTAGGCAGTAAAAAAAAGACTGAATAGTCAACACCACAACATAAGTGAATCAAAATTCATACACAGAGTTAAAGAAGGCTGACAAACAGTCCATACTGAGTGTATCCTGTTCATAAAAAATGGCAAATAATCTATAGTGACAAAGAACAAATCAGATGTTGCCTGTAGATGGGTAGTACAGCAGAGGAAAGTTAATAAGAGTAGAAGAGGGATACTGTGTCTGCCCATTATTGTGACTGTGGTTAGTGTCATCAAACTTCAGGTGTATAGTTCATTGCATATCAACTATATAACAATAAAGCTACTTAAATCCAAAATGTCATTATCATCCAGAGTTCATTACCCACAATCCTCCATAGGACTCTGCTTTACAATTTCATGACAGGAAGGAACTGAATCATAAAGAGCCTGGACAGTGGCAACTGGGGCTTCAGTCTTTAATCCCAAGTGCTTGCTTAGACAGATAAAACCCCGCTTCCCAGAACTCTTACAGCTGGCACAACCAGAGCCACAGGCATCTCCAGGAAAGGGTGATCAGTGCTTGCTATTTGCCTTCCCAGACAGTCTTTTAGAACTACCAAGGGAAGCCTCAGCAACGCTGTTTTTTTATTTTAAGGATCCAGAGAAGCATCGGTCTTTCAAATAATAGTGTCTGTCACTATTGTAGGTCAAGTGCGGTGAAAACAAATACTGATGTGGAGTTGGATACACAATGCTTATTAAGAATCTAGCTGTGAAAAGGGGAGTGACAGGGACATAATTGGACAGCAGGATAATCAGACTGTGATCAAAGGCCAGCAGAGCCAGGTCTCCTTGGAAGGAATTTGGAAGTGTCCTGATGGCTGGTAGTGTGCCCACCTCCCACACTCTGTCACTAGATGTCAGTGCTTAAGAAAGGCTGTGGAGCTGCTAATCACCCCTTACACCGGAGACTGACACCCAAAAGGCTAGTGGCTAGGTGACATCCTGCCCATCACCTGGACCATGCATAGTCAAGGTAGCCTAAAATAGTTATTTCATGCACAGTGGTCATTAAACTTCACTGGCCAAAAGAATCAGAATGCCAACTATAAACATGGTCTCTTGGCTACTAAATGAAAAATATAAGAAAATAAGTAGGGATGCTGGAGAGATGGCTCAGTGGTTAAGAGCACTGGCTGCTCTTCCAGAGGACCTGGATTCAATTCCCAGCAACCACATGGCAGCTCGAAACTGTTTATAATCCTAGCCCCAGAAGATCTCCCACTCTTACACAGACATTTCATGTAGGCAAAACACCAATGCACATGAAATAAAAATAATAATAAAAATTTTAAAAGGCAGCTGCACTAACAAAGAAGAAAAGAAAAGAAATGGAGTCCCCCAATTAGAAGCAGGTCTGTTTCCCTCAGTTCTCTTCTGTACCTTTATGTACTGCCCAAGGGCCCCATGCCTTTTCACCACTTTGGGGTGAGGTTTGGTGATAAGTTTCAGAGCCAGCTAGTTGAAAGAAAGAGAGAGAGAGGGAGAGAGGGAGAGAGGGAGAGAGGGAGAGAGAGAGAGAGAGAGAGAGAGAGAGAGAGAGAGAGAGAGAGAGAGAAACCGCATGCTGGACCTACCAGGAAGAAACTGCATACTGCACTCAGAAGGAGTGAGGACTGAGTGTTAATGACAGGAGTTGCTGCCTGGTCTTAGGAAACTAGACAGGTATAAAGTAGAAAGAAAAGGATTGAAGAGAATGAGCCAGCATAGGCTGAGGATCCTATTTATGGGGCTAGGAACTTCACTAGGCTGTTGGCAGACACAGCAGGAGGAGCGTGGGCTGCCAGGGCTGTGATTAACAGGAGACTCTCAAGGAGCCATTGCCGCTGAAGTATGATCTTGTCAAATATCAAGAGCAAGAGGTTCATATGCTGCAGGATCCAGAATAGAAGCCGGTGACTCCTGACTCCAAGTCAGTTCTCTCAAAGATGAATCCTAGGCAGATGCTCTGCTTTACGCAGGGAGGACACTTTGCTCTCTAATAGTGTTTGCAGGGTGAGGAAAAATAATGAATCAGAATTCATAGAGTATTCCAGACGCCTGCCAATGTAAATTAAATGCCTTGCTTTTAATGAAGGCACACTTGTAGAAGTTTCATGTATGGAGTCAGGGAACAGTGTAAATAGTTCTGACAATGAATTGGCACCATGGGTAGGCCTTTGGCATTTCCTGTCCTTACTATCTCCTGCTCCCCAGCCTCACAGGGTCTTTATCCCTAGCAGCATGTGCTATCCTTCCCTTTGACCATTCCCACCTGTCCATCCACCATCCCCTTTCTAACACACCTACATGTCCTCCCCTCCTGTAGGACTGTTAAATTGTGGGCTCTTTACTAATCATCAGTTACATACATTTATCATAATATGTAAATTTCTTTTAGCAGCACTTGGATCATTTTCAAAAAACAAAACAAAACAAAACAAAAAACCCAAGAACATTCCCTATCTGTTGGTGGAAGCAACATATCTAAGTTGCTTAGGACCAGGGAGTCACATTGTCAGCAGTGACCATGTATGGGTGTCAGGATAGTTCAGAATGTAGCCTTTGTTAAGTAAAGTACATGAGAGTGAACCTTCCCTCTCTCATGTCCATATCAAGGACAGTATTGTTTTTCCATGATCCTCTTCTTGCTTCAATGTTTTTTCCCCTCCAAGCACATCAAGGGGGGAGTGGCGATAGGGAAAAGAGTAAGACCTAGAATAAAGGCTGCCTTTCCTGTACCTTCCATTAAGCCTTGGTAAAGATAATCCTCTATTAATGTGTCCATCAGCTACAAAATCTGATAGGGGCCTGGGAGATGGCTCAGCAGGTGTGAATACTTGTTGAGCAAGTATGAGAACCTGGTTTCAAATCCTCATCACTGGCATAAAAAGTCAGATGAGGTCTCACACCTGTAACTACATTACTGTGGAGGAGCAGAGACAGGAGGACCGCTGGGGCTTGCTGGCTGCCAGTCTTGCTCCAAGTTCAGTTAAAGCCCCTGTCTCCAAGGAATAAGGCAAAAGGAGACAGGTCTGACATCTTCCTCTTGCTTTCATGGGTGCACAGGCATACACAAGCAAGCACTCTTTCGATACACATGCACACCTCCAGACAGATATGCTAGGACTAACATCTAACATATACAAAGAACTCAAAATCTAAACAGCAAGAAAACAATCCGGATCAAAGGAGGGAGGACCAAGGGAGCAAATGCAGAAGTACAAATGGCCAATTAATATTTTAAAATATGTCCGTATAGCCTGAGCTTTGGGGAAAATGCAATGAAAACTTCTTAGTCTGGTTAGAATGGCTATTGCTGGTAAGGATGTGAGGAAAGTGGAAGGAAGTCTTTTTCCCTATTGGTGGAAGTGTAAACCAGTAGAACCAGATGGAGCCTTCTCAAATGGCAGAAATAGAATTTCATCATGGACCAAGAATATCACTCCTGGGCATATACCCAAAGAACTCTATATCCTGCTGTAGATATCTTTACATGTATATGTTTATTGTTTCTCCATTCACAGCAAGAAAATGGAATTGGCCTAGATGTTTATTAACTGATGAATGGATGATAAAAATGTGGCTGCATACATAGTAGAAATGTTGTATTCATTTCTATAAATGAAAATTTCAGGAAAATAATACTGGACAATATGCTATGTATGTGTGTGTCTACTTTTCAAGTCATGTGGGAACTCAGACATTGACATAGGGTGTTGTGATGAATTGTTTTCCACTTACATTTTTTGAGACAGGGTCTCTCACTGAACCAGAAGCTTTCTACTAGACTTGGTGCCACGTAACCCTGAAATCCTCCTGTCTCTATTTCCCCAATGCTGGGAGGACATGAATGTGCTGCCACATCCAATTTCTTTGCATGAGTGGGAGGGACTGAACTCAGGTCATCTAATTTGTGCTGTGCGCTCTTCACTCACTGAGCCAGTTCTTTACTAACTAGCCTCTGGGAAATGTTGTAAGCGAGGTGATCCAAGCTCAGGAAAGCAAATGTTATATGTTGTCTCTCATATGCAGATCCTAGCTTCTAACTTTCATATACATGTGTTTATGTGAGAGTGGATTTAGAAAGGGACCCATGAAAGGCTTTTTAAAAGGGCTTTAGGGAAGAGGGAGAATAATGGAACATCTGTGATATGAAAATGCAAGAAAAATTACAGGTGTTGGAAGCATAGACTGGAGGAGCACCAGGAACATGGAGCAGAGGAAAGGGCTGTGAGGAAGGTCAGCCAAAACTAAACACAAAATGCCATAAGCAACCCTGCTAGAGTGTCAACTAATTTAAATATTCTAATCTATAAAGTTAGTTAATTTTCTCTACTCCAGAGAGAGGATCATGAGCCAGGACAGCCTCAAGCTCTCCCTTGCATACCAGCCTAGACATCTCGATAGGAAGAACTCCTAGGCATCAAACACACAGGAAAGTAGATGGTGTGTTCATAGCACTAAAGCCACTGGAGGAAAATGGCCAGCCTGGTGCAAGGTGATGGTCTCCGGCAGCCGAAAGCCTTTTTCTGCCTCTGCCTCCTCAAGTGCGAAAGGAAAGTTACCCATGTTCTCTTCCAGAGGAACCCATTGAAGACGAATTGGAAACAAATCGATGTGACAAGGCTTGCATGATATACAAGGTGATATCAGGGTCTGTAACTCCTTTGAGGGACATAAAGGGAAATGTTAATGAACTTTACAAGGACTGCTGAGAAGAAATGCTAGTGTAAGAAGCAATCTTGTGCTTTTTCAACTATCCTATTGTCCTTCTGACAGAAAATTGACCTGGCTTCAGATATTACGAAGGTCTACAATATTAAACTCATCTTTTTTCTATATAGTTCATATTTAGAAGTAAAATATCTTTTAGTCTCAACAATGGTTCATATTAGGAAGTCCCAAATGCTGATGGATTGCTGAGGTTAGGAAATGTCACATCCAAGTAGGACCTTGAAGCAATCAGAGCATTTCTCACATTAAACCAAATAAATGTAGATGGGAAAGGTAGTGCTTATTACAGCAGCGTCTGCACATATCAAACTGAGCTTGACTTTCAGAAGGAAATCAACTCCCGACTGTGTGTGCTACTGTGACAGCATTGTTGGTGACTCAATGCCCATATCACTTGATGTTCCCAAGCAACACATTCTTACAAAGGTACGGAATTAGTGACAGCAATAAAGGTATTAATGAGCATGCAGAAGTTCTCTGACGATTCAGAGAAAACACTAGCGAGGGATTTCAGTCAATTTTTCATAATTCCTACCATTCTACTGCGTCACACAACATATAGGGGCAGTAGGTTCTCACTGATGGATCACACAAATCACTGAACAAAGACTACAGTGAGTGAACTTCAACAGTGTCTCCACCCCAATTTCTGTCCACCTAGAAGTAGTAGTAGATATGTGAGGTGGGCATTCTGAACACCAATCTCCTGGAAGAATGCATTCTCACAATGCCCTTCCCTTCTGTGTCAAATAAACCCTTTGGGGGCATGCCAGAAGTATGCCTGCCTCATCATTTAAACTTTCAAACGTGTGTTCTCGACCTCTTCAGTTTAGCATGCTCTTGAGTGTGTGTGTGTGTGTGTGATGTGTGTGTGTGTGTGTGGTGTATGCTCCCTATTGACAAGTTAATTCTAAAAATTCAATGATCATGTATATGTGGGGTACTTTGAACCATTTAAAAGCTTGTAAGGGTCCCCTGACTAAAGCTAGGAGGCAACCCGCATGTCAGAGAGATGGGTGGAAAAGGAAGCATTTATCAAATTAAAAACTAGTGATTTCCAAGCTGATTAAACTAATAACGTGTTCAGCCACTGAAACCTCTTGGAGATCTTTAATCCCATCCATAACAGTCTCTTGGGAATGGTGAGCGTGGGTACTTGTTTTAAAGTATCTCCTTTGTGTAACCTTTGAGATTTGTCTCCATTTCACTGGACGTGCTTCCTTGACTAGATTATATCTAGGGATCTCTCCAATCATTTGCTGCCCTCAAGTCATGTTACAGGAAATGTGGTGAAAGAGTGAAACACGAAACAGCCATGAAAACAACCATGCTGGTGACAGTAACTCTTGCAAATCTCTCCAACAGCAGAGACACTTGGAAGGAAGCTCTAACTTATTACCATCATCATCTCCACAACAGATTTCACCATCAAGATGGGCCTTCACTTCACTGCTAAGTATTCAGAGGACCTATTATGCCATGGCTATATCTATCTATTCTACTTTGTTGTTGATGTCATTGTCTATATGTCTCTGTGTGTGCACATGCACATTTGTGTACATGTGAATATTTCCAAATACCAATATCAAATTAGTCTTTCTCTGTCTCTTGAGCTATCCCATCCTAGTCATGTAAAAAGTCTCCATTATTCTGCCTTGCAAAGTGTCTTAGTATATAATTCATGGTCTGTTTCCTTGATGAAGAGGCACTGATTGCCTTCCTTCTCTCCAGAGCACGTAGCAAATGTCATCTCAGCAGTCACAGTACATCAACAAAATAAATATTAGTCAGGAAAATAGCTCTGCCTCTCATATATTGTGCAGCCCTTTATACAGAGAAAAAAAACTGGTGGTGTCCCTGGTGATAGTTGCCTGTTGCCATGGGAATGAACCTAAAGATTCTGTGACATTTCCTGCAACCACTATGTAGAATACTTTGTAGACAAAAGGCCCATCTTTGTGCATCTACCTGGTAAATCTCAGGGCAAGAGAAGCCTCCAGAGGAATGCAGTGAGGAAGAGCTGTGTGATCACAAACCAAGAAAAGCAAGACGAGAAAAATCAATAGATTGCCTAGATCTTAATTCCATTAAATCAAGTGGTTCTCAACCTTCCAATTTATGTGACCCTCTAATACAGTTCCTAATGTTGTGGTGACCTCAACCATAAAATTATTTTTATTGCTACTTAATAACTGTGATTTTGCTACTGCTATGAATCATAATGCAAATATCTGTGTTTACGATGGTCTTAAGCAACCCCTGTGAAAGGCTTATTCGACCCCCAAAGGGGTCACAACCCACCAGTTGAGAAGAAGTGGTATAGAATAAGTTTCACTCTTGACTCCAGCAAGCTTCTTGTAAGTAGCATTAAGATTTGCTGTTCGCACAATCTTGGGGCCCACAGGTTTGAGCGCTACCTCAGATGCCTACCTTCACAGACTTCTTATCCTAAGCTGGATTTCAACAATCTGATGGGTTCTGCTGAAGCATGCGCTGAAGAAGGAATCCTTTCTAACCAGCTCTATCCATCTATCCTTCACTGTGGAAGTCATGTTGGATGTTAACAGAAAGTTAGACCTTTTCTACAGCTCACGTACCCTGAGTGAGTGGATACCTTTTCTCTGAACTCAAAGGTCATTATGGGCCTTACAAGCCTGCACTTCAGGAAGCTTTATTCTTTTATAAAAGCTGTTGTTTCTATGTGTTAGGTTAAATAAATCAAATTGCCAATTCTCAACTAATTCTGACTTACAAAACTGGCAAATTCTTAGTCCACCCTATGTGTTGCTATTTTGCTAGATACTAATCAGAATATAAACATTAAATGTCTGTGTTTGATATTTCAAATTCTCTACCTTGTTTATGTATTTCTATGTGTATAGGTGGGACTACTTCATGTATCTATGTACCATCTAACCTGGCTAAAGCAATTTACTTTTAAATATTACAATCTTTCTATAAATATTGAACATTTACTGCATGATAGATGCTGAGCTGGGCATCATGTTCTGTGATTTTTTAAGGCAGTAATACTGTAGGGTAAATATAGATACTACTCAATTTATGTATTATATTGAGGCGAGGGTGGATTCACTTTTCTATTCTGGATCTCAGAGGGGTGAAGAGTTGAAACTCGATATCACCTTAGAAAACCAGACCCTAGAACTAACCTTAGTCTAGTCTTATAAAGGAGCTAACTTAAAGTCTTCAGTCCTGCAACAGCAGCAGGAATCTCTTATCAAATGAAAGTTTTATGGAAGTCTTAGTGATGAAACTCCAGAAAGAGAACTCATCAGTCTATTTGTAGATAGCAAGACATTCCCTGACACATGTGTTCCACACAGGTCTATCTGCCATTAACTGTAGCTCTGTCTCTCTGTCTCTCTGTCTCTCTGTCTCTCTTCTCTCTCTCTCTCTCTGTCTCTCTCTGTCTCTTCTCTCTCTGTCTCTGTCTCTCTCTCTCTCTCTCTCTCTCTCTCTCTCTCTCTCTCTCTCTGTGTGTGTGTGTGTGTGTGTGTGTCTGTGTCTGTGTGTATGTGTGTGTATCAGCAAGCCAGCTAGAGAACAGATGATTGATGATCAGGAGTGGGTATAAGTCCTCTATGAGAAAGCAGAGCTGTGAGAAATTCCCCATGTCAACATAAACTCTCCTGTAGGGTTTATGTTGTGTTTTCTCTGATCCAGTCCTTTCAAGATCCTTGGTTCCTGGGTTCTCCTGGACACATCAATGCATATTAGACACTTGATTTCTGAGATAGCTGTTCCACAGGCATAAGGAATTTCCGTTTGGCACAGACAGAGCCCTTAGGTACATACTGGTCTGGATGCTGAGGCTGGGACATGAAGAGAACAAGTCATCTTCAGGGAGCCTCTCTAAAGTTTGTCTTTGGTTTCTAGGAATGGAAAAAGTAGAGTGTCCTCTCTGCCCAAAAAACTGCTTATGGTGGCCTGGTGATTTCAGAAGCATTAGAAGACTTGAACTTCTTAGAGCTAATCAGTACAGATGTTCTTATACTGAGTCTTCTGTCAGAATTCCCACTCCTAATTTTCTGATCTTCCTTCTGCTCCACCAAATCTCTTTTAATGGTATATTGAAGGACTTTTGAATTTTATCCTTCACACTAACTGTAGCAGCATATTTTCCATGCAAGTTGGGAAGAGCTAAGGTGGGAAGAGTAAGGAGAGGAAGAGGAGGAGTAAGGAGAGGAAGAGAAGAAGGAGGAGGAGCTTGGGAGAGAGGGTTGTAGGAGCCATGGATGACCACACATGTACTAAGAGCAGTCCTAGGTAACAACTTATATCTAGGTTAGTCAATTGGTTAACAATTCCAATTGTGTGAGCATCTTGATATTTGAGCATTACCAAATATATAGAGTTACTGGACAATCATTAAATATTAGAGTCTCATTTCTACCGGGCACTGTGTGGATGGCAGGATGATCTGGGCTCAGCCCAACCTTGTGGAGACAGTGTAGAAGATTGGCAGAGCCATCTCCCATGCTGGCATCTTGTGGGTGGCAGGGCTGGTGTCTCTGGCCGCCTGAGCCAAGCAGTGAAGAGAATACGCCACTGCGGCTCATGGCCTCAGGCTTAGTCTAGTCAGAAAGATGGCAGCTGATTAAGAATAAGACAGATTAGGAGCCACCGATTTAAATATTACAGCAACAACTAACTATTGGGTTTGACTGACCTCAGTATGCTTTTTTCCTTCTTAAAGACTTCCAAGCCGGGCGGTGGTGGCGCACGCCTTTAATCCCAGCACTTGGGAGGCAGAGGCAGGCGGATTTCTGAGTTCGAGGCCAGCCTGGTCTACAGAGTGAGTTCCAGGATGGCCAGGGCTACACAGAGAAACCCTGTCTCGAAAAAAAAAAAAAAAAAAAAAACAACAACAAAAAAAAGAACCTACCAAGACTTCCATAAGCAGCACTATCATCTTTATCACCTGTTTGCCTTCAGAACAGGATGCTGAAATCTCAGTTCCTTCAAAGCCCATGCCTGCTTGGGCGCTACCATGCTCCTGACTTGATGATAACGGACTGAACCTCTGAGCCTGTAAGCCAGCTCCAATTAAATGTCCTTGTAAGAGTTGCCTTGGCCATGGTGTTTGTTCACAGCAGTAAAACCCTAACTAAGACAGTCTTAATGACTTCATATTTGATATAACCTCACCTCAAAACTCCCCAGACAAGTCCCATCCATTCCTGCTCTATACATACCTGTGTTAGAGAGCAGGCAGGCCACCAGCCACTAGCACCTCCATTGTGACTTATGAGTAGCTGTCATAGCATACAGCACCATCTGGCACTATCAGACCACATAAGGCTTACTTGACGCCTTATGTGGAAGGCTACACAGGCTCTTCCAGCTACGATCTATCTCCCAGACTTAAATCCATTATACCTGCACGCAAAGCTCAATGTTTATTGCCATAGAGTTAACCTCTGCCAGTATCCCAGTAAGCATAACTCCTGGATCTCTCCACTATTTTATCCTTTGGCCAAGACCCATTCCTTCTATAACACCCTGCTGTCTATCCCTGTGTGATGGTTAATTGCCAGCTTGTCATATCTAGAGTCACCTGGAAAGAGAGTACCTCAATTGAAAATTACTTCGATTAGTTTAGTCTATAGACAAGTCTACAGAGTGTTTTCTTGTTTAGTGGTGGATGTATGAAGGTGGTCCAGGGTTGTATAAGAAAGCAGTCTGAGCAAACCATAGAGGATAAGTAGGACTCCTCACTGGCCTTTGCTTCAGTTCCTGCCTTCAGGGTCCTGCATTTAACTCATGTCCTGACTTCCCTTCAGGGTGGATTTTAACCTATAAGTTTAAATTAACTACTCTTTCTTCCCCAAGTTGCTTTTGATAGTGGTCTTTATCCAAAATATAAACACCTAAGACATCACAAAAAATTTCACATTGGAACCTGAGGATTATCCTCCTGCCTATCTGCTTCTTTCATTCACAAATTACATTCTCCTAAATTTCATCTCCTAAAATCTCTTTCAGCCCTGTCTGATCTTTATTGTCCTCACAGCTATTGCCTAGGCCCAAGAGCTTGTCACCTCTCTAGACTGGCCTCTAACATCCTTTTTGTGACCACATCTCTGTACACCTCCTATTCCATTTAACCATCCCTCATTGACTCCTCCTCCCAGGACTATTACATCACAGTTCCTTCTCCTAGCCACACTACATGGAAGCAACCTACACAGCCTCAATTCTCCCTAGGTCTCTGACTTATTGAGCTACCATTTAATATAAAAGGTGGAAACTGCCTAAAGATAAATTTACTCATGTTCTTAACAAGAAACCAGGAATCATATCTGCATCTTTAGCTACTTTTATTTATTCTCATTTCTCCAGTGGGGGAAATGGGTACTTCTTGGTCTTGTTGAGTTTGATCCCTCCACTTGGACATCGGGTTCCACATAGCAGTGAACAGATCTGGACATTGCTAGATTTCTGTCCCATCCCTTTGTGTTCTTTAGATCTATCCTGGCCATTTAAACAAATGCAAACCTGTAATTTAATTTTATGTTGTATGGAGATGTAATCTATATAGCACATCCCTTCAAACAACTGGTGCTTACAGTAATTGTGAGCATATTCAGAAATGAATTATAAGTGATTAGTAGTGGAGTATGCAGTTTGACCATGGTTTAAATTTAGAACATTTGAACTTCCCTAAAAGACCCTCTACCCACTCACTATTGATTAAGCTCCATTTCCTCCTCTACTCTATTCCCTGGGAAACCTGTGCATTAGCCATTTCAGGACATTTTATGGAAATAGAATCAAAGAATATGTGTCGTTTTGTATCTGGCTTTTTCACTTAGAAAACATTTTCAAGGTTTACCCTTGTTGTAGAATCTGTCAGTTATTTATTGTTTGTTATAGCTGAAATTGTTCTGCAGTATTGTTATGTCACAGTTTATTTATCCATTAGTCAATAGGTATATGGGCTTTTTGTCACACTTCATATATATTATACATTGCACATCGCACATCGCACATCACACCACGGACACCACACACTGCACACCACACAGCGCATACCACATAATATATTATATATCATAAATCATATATCACAGTTCACAGATCCCATGTCATATATCACATTTTATATTTTAGGTATTATGCATTATATTATATATGAAATTACACATTGTATATTAAATTATATATTATGTATTATGAAATATACATACATATATATGATTGACTCATACTGTAATGGAAGCTGATAAGTCCCACTATCTTCAGGTTGAAGCAGCAGGCTGATGATTTATAGTCTTAGACTGTTAATTCCGGAGGCCAGCAGCCTTGAGAGCCATGTCTCAAACAGGAAGGAAGCTGAGGTTCCACTTAGAAAGCCATGAATCTGGAATTCACCTTATTCAATAGAATATTCCTTTTTTTTTCTGTTCAAGCTCTTACTCACTGAAACACACACACACACACACACACACACACACCATGAAAGACAATCTGCTTTACTGAGTCAAATTTACATGTAGGTCTCATCTAAAAGCATCTTAGTAGAAACACCCAGAATATTGCTTGACCAGATGTCAGACCATCCCATGACTAAGTTTACATAACAAACAGTACAGGCTTATTTCCAATCTGTGTCTGTCATGGATATTCCTGCTGTGGATGGTGTTCTGTGTGTGAATCTATGTTTTCATTTCTCTTGGGTACATGTCCAGATTTTGTGAAGTGGAAACTTAAAGGGTTCTTTGGAAAATTGGTTGGATGGTGTTTTGCTAGGGCAAACACATGAAGGAACATTTAGCTGAAGTAGACATAGGAGAAAGGATGTTCTGCTAAAGCAAGCATGTGAAAGGACATGTAATGAAGGATTCTTCGCTAACAACACACATGTATTGGTCTGCCTTACATTGCTTAATTAGGCTGCATTTCTTAGGACTCCATAGAGAGAAATGCACCAAGAAACCTCTGGTGGTATGCTGTAGTTTCTTGCCACTTCTGAGGACTCAGGCTGATTGGTAGAGTTATGTCAGCTGAGACAGATGCATGTGCTGAGGCAAGCTCCGTGGAGGACACGTGATATTTGGAAGGTATAAATAGGACTTGACAGTGATGGAGGCTGAACTTGGCTTGTTTGTAGAGCTAGCTGTGTGATGCTTGTGGGTCTTGCTTTGTTGAGAGAAGCACAGGCAAGAACTGGCGTCCCCCCAGGTCCCTCCTCCTGTTTGTGCCAAGGTTGAGGCCTGGAACCTCTGCTAGGTAGCGCCATCACTGTTGATTTGTGTTTGTTATCCCAACTTTAACATACTAGACTGCTGGTGTATCCATAAAATGTTTGTGAGTGGATCAAGCAGCCATTCCTGATCTGTGAACTGAACTTTCGATTTACAGACAGGAGTTGCTCCAAAGAACCTTTCTAAACAGGTCCACTTCCCCGTATCCAGAAGTTTGAAAAAATTAAAGTTATGGTGTAGAGTAGCTGGATCATGTGCTGACCCTGTTTGACCTTTTGAGGAAGTACCAAGCTGTCTTCCAAGCAGCTGCTCCAGTTTAGTTTCTCAGACAGTTCCAGCTACATCCACAACCTCACCAACACTTGTTATTTCTGTCTTCTGGGAGAGGGCCATGCTGATAACTGCCAAGTGATATCTCAGTGTGGGTTTGGTTTAATTTTCCTGATAGCTAATGGATATAAGCTCTTCCTGCATACTACTTTGTCATTTCTTGAGATGTCAATTCATGTGGTTTGCCAGTTTTTAAATTGAGTTGCTTTTACTTCATTGGTTTATAATAAACAGATCCCTATATAATCATACTATCTTTATAAACAAATTCTGTTCTAGGAACCTCAATTTCCTGACCATTTGGTCCTTCATCCTTGGGTCCTCACCTGGGTCCTCCATCTTCCCAGAATTCTGCTAAATTATCTCGAAAAATTACCTGTGCCTTTGTGGATGTCCTGTGCTTCCTCCATCATGACATTAAAATTCAACTTTCATTGTCTGTGATGAACCATTTGTGATACCCACCTGACCCTCTCCACAGGCTGTGAGATGTGTGCTATTATAATTCTTACTTTACAAATTTCAAACTCCAATTTCTAGCAGATATAGGAGAGAACCTAGGGAGTCTGATCTCGAACCTGTGTTCTTTGCATGCCACTGTTTCCTCTCTTGTCTTTTATTAATTTACTTAGTCAAGATGTGCTTTTCCTAGCTTTCTGTATTCCCCACCAACTATACACTGGTCAGAGAATAACTCTAATTTGTTCAGCACTGGTTTCCAGACCTATTCTAATGCTTGTTGGATCAGGTATCTTAATAACTCATTATTGAATTAACTTCTTAATTGCTCCGATAATCAGACTATGTCACGTGATGCTTAAAGACTCCAGGTGGCTTTCTTTGGAGTAAGTCTACATGGTTTTGAAAGGATAGAGGTCCCATCTTAACAAAAGCAGCACCCTTCTTGTTTTATTTTGTCATTTAAATTATGTCACTTAAATCACATGTATTGCATTTTACAGTTCTTAGCTATTTATGATTGTTTAGAAATTTTGTGTTTGTTTTCATCACTGTGACAAATAATCTAGGTAAACAACTTAAATATCAAAGATTCATTCTGGTATCTGGCTTTCGGCTTCAGGGGTTTCAGTTCTTGCTAAGCTGTCTTCATTACTATGGATGACTGTAAGACAGACACCATGACAGTTGGCAGCACAGGAAGAGGGTGCTTATCTCCTGGCAGGTTGGAAGTCAAGAAAGAGACAAACAAGGAAGGATCAGAGTGAGAGGCAGCCAAATACACACCCCTATCCACCCACTTCCTCCAGCCAGGCCCTACCTTCCACAGTTCTTACTGGCTCCCAATAGTCATAAATTAGATCAATGTCTTCAGGGTTTACACACTTCCTAAAAGCACCACCTGGAACATCCAGCTAACCAAGCCTTCAGCACTAGACTTTTGGGAGGAGATTCTATATCCAAACCATATTATTTCACTGATGGAATTTTTAGATTCCTGTTCATGTCCTAACTCAAAATGCATGTAGTTTATCCCAAGAATCCCCAGAGTCTGAGCATTTCTTTGAAGCCCCAGTTCATAAACTCACCTGAGATTCAAGACAAGATCTCCACTGCAAGCCTTTACAGAAACAAAAAGCCCTTTTACATCCCTCCAACATACATCAGCACGGAGTAAATCATCTTGGACTTTATAAAGCTTGAAATAGTTGATCCTTCATTTGTTTTACCTAAGCCTCTTATTTGTCCACTGAAGATTACTGTCTTTTTCCAGGAATCTTCTGACACATACAAAACACTCTCACCACACATGCTATGAAAAGGGTAGCCTAATGTATTGAATTTGGTTCACTTTCTTCTCTTTCCTGGAGTCACATATTCCTTATAGGACTATATATTTGTAACAGTTCATTTTTCAATCATGTAATTATAGATCTACAAAACTATCTCAGTGGAAATAAAAGAATTCCAGACAGAATCCTTCTGAATCCAGGACACATGATCTTCCTAGTGTACTTCCTTTCAGTACATCATTGCTTTACCATGTTTATGGATCAGTTAGGACATCTCCTATGTGCCAGGTTCTGTGTTAAGAGTCCAAAGGCAGAGTAATGGATTAGACGAGGTTTCTGTTTTGTGGTTTTTGTATTTCCCTAGGAGGAACTGATCTCTAAATAAATACAATACTCGAAAGAAACCAAACAATAAAGGCCTGGGGAGTACTTCGTGGACATGGCTGGACAGTGTATGGCCAAGGAAGGTCTTTCTGACAAGAGGATACCTGAAAGAAACAAAGCAATGACATAATCAACATGTTTCTCCAAGAAAAAGACCTAACACAGAGGCAGCAGTAAGCTTCGCGGGCTGGAGGCTAGACTATGGTAGCAAAGGAGCAGCAGAAGAGGAGCAGCAAACGGTGGGACCAGAGCTTGGAGATCACAGCCATGCTTGACAATGTAGGTTTAAGTACAATCTATATTGTTTAAGGGTTTTAAACAGAAACATCTCACAGCTATAGACACGCACACTTGTAGATGGACAGAAAAATACACATACATCTTTTTATTCATTTTTACTACTAGGTAAAAAGTATGAATGCTTACTTAGAGGATATTTCAATACTGTTAGCAAGGCAAGAAGGGCTGTAAGGGAACACTGGGAAGACTCTAGTTACGTTTAGGAGGTGATGTTGTTAGGACTTGGTTATTGGTTGAACTTTGGAAGACACAGGATAAGTGGAAGAGCTGGGTGTGGAAGAAGGAAGGTGGGTGTGGTGAGCCCTTGGGATCGGACTCTTTAGGGGAATTAGATGCTTCTTAGTAGGAGGTACGTTAAGGGATCAGCAGATCCAACAGTAGGAAAGTTTGGCATTGCAGCATGACTTTAAACTTCTCTAGTTTTAAGAGTAAAATACAGCATATGTGTTTATAACTTAAGAAAAAAAAACCCAATGTTTTGCAAACCGCACCACAGAGGAATTGCCATGTGTCTTTCCTTACTTGGGCCTCGAGGAACAATGGAATCTACTTCTCATGGTCTGAAAACTGAGCTCCTGGTTACTCAGGAATGAGTCACAAAGTAGAGCATTAAGAAATCAGTATTTCCTGACCCAGATTTATTTTAAACCTCAGAGGTGCTTAAATTCTCTCCGGAAGAAAATGGTGGTAAAGGATCTGACACTATTGACACACGAATAAACACGGAAACCAATTTTAAAGCATTTCCTCTCACAATTTGATATTTTAGTAACAGTTAAAATTCCCTCAGTGATCATGTTAGAATGCTTCCTTCCAACTAAATTAAATGGATGGCACAGAGAAATTAGTTGATAGTGACAAAATCCATTGCAGTATTTCAACCAAAAAATAAAGGGTAAATAAAATAGTCAGTTTGGTAACTATTCAAACACACAGCTTCAACATGAAGCCCCTTTGTTTTTCCGGTGGACAATGAACAGCTCTGCGACATCTGGCTCATAGAAGAGGTTCAGAGGTGGAAATGCATCCTCATAGAAGAAGAAACCATTTAAACTTAGATGTGGGGGTGGTATCAGAGAGTCAAAACGCAATGAAAATGGTTCAAGTCCACAGGACCCTGAGGAGAAGGAGCACCGACAGGTATTTATATATGATAGTTAATAAGAGATTTAATAGGATTCCAGAGACCTTGGTATTTATTCCTTTCTTTGTCTATTTAGATGAGGTCTTCTGTATCCCTAGCTGATCTTAACTTCATTATATAACCAAGAAGGGTCCTGAACGTCTGGGATTATGTGTGTGTACTACCAGGCTGGCTTGTGTAGAGCTAGGAATACCCCCCACCCCCCGCCCGGCTTCCTGAATACTAGCTTGCTTAGCTCTAACCATTGTGAACTTTTTTTTTTATTTATCCTGCTTAAAATGCTAGCTGAAAACTTACGTACAGGAAGAAATCGATGCCGTTAAGTGTAATGGGACAAGGGTACGAAGATTGCCATGGCAAATGAGAAAACCCTGAAGATATCATGATAACTGTGAGTCTGGGCCAACGACCATGTGTCTCCGTATGCTCTACCAAAGGGCACTGAAGCCTTAAGAAGAACAATGAAAGAAACGTTCATTGTAAATACATTGGAAAAATCATTGTATTTTCTGGACTTCTTTGCACTCGTATTGGATGCTAGGATTGATGTACTCACCTGCCTCTGTCGTACAGGATTATATTTTATGAAGGATAATTCCATTTATGTGGATATACTGATGAAGGACACTCTGCAGGCAATCTCAGATCTGAACCCTTTATCTTGCAAGATCCCATTACTCACTCTATATGTGTTGACTTGTCATGGCTGTCTTATCTCAGTGAAAAAGGCAACAAGAACTCTGAGAATCCAGGATTTTAATATTAGCTACTAAGGAAATGCCTCACCCCTGAACGGGTACAATGCCCCAGAGATTGCATTTGAATAGCACTCTTCCATTCAGCTGTGTCTCATTATTTGCCTTAGCGATAAGAAGGGCTTGTACAATGTTCTCATGGAAGCTATTGTTACCCTTTCCCATGTTGGTGGTTTGTTTTCACACATCAAGTAATTATGAATTCCTTGTTGAGAAATTTGTGATTACAAACATAAAAGACAGATGAAAAGGCCTTGCAACAGCAACGTGCCAGGGACTGTGTGTGTGTTTGCTTTGGCAGTCTAAAATCTAAATATTTATATGCTTTACCTTATGGAGCAATTATACTGAGGGTGTAGGCTTATGGGATGTGTTCGGATGGATAAATGCAGATGCAGAGAGTCAATAGAACAACACCAAATAAACCCGACAACAAACAGAGTCCTCTGTATATTCTAGCATGTATTTTCTATATATTTCAACATATAAAATATTTATATGTTATTTGCATCAGAGACTCTGGCAATTTGGGGCATAGATGCTCATTTATAATGAATTCCAGCAAGATACAGTAACAGGTTTACCATGCCAAAATATTTAAGGAAACACAGTGTCTTTGAAACCAACCTTAAATTTAACCTTCAATCCACTATGACTGCAACACGCTTTAAATGAGTAGTTTGGCTTCCTTATGTTTTGACAGAACATGGCTAACAGTCACCAGTTTCAGAGCTAGTGAGTGTAACCTCTAGAACTCATTAGATAAATATGCCTTGATTTCCCCAATAGCTGGCTAAGGGTCATAAAACCCACCAGACAGCACAAGAACATTTCGAAACAGAGCACTAAACAGTAACTCATGCAGGAACGAAATCTAAAAGAGCAAATAAAGCATTTCCTTTTATTAGGACACAGCTCTACTATCTCTTTAGTAGGAACTGAATCCCTTGAGACTTCCCCTGCCTATGATCACACAATCAGCAAATGACAAATATTGGGATAATCCAGGATCATTCACTTTTTCGGCGAAATTTTAAAATATGCTTGCACATCCAAAGCTCAAGCTGGAGAGGGTAAAAACTAGCAAGAATAAGCTCATGATACTTTGGGGGAAGCAATAGATTTTGATTATTTTGATTTTATTTTTAATACATATTTAATGCAAATAGAATTACATCGATTTCCCCTTCTTTCCCTCCTTGTGTGCCCTCCCATGCCCCAACTTTCAAGTTTATAAACTTCCTTTAATTTATTGTTTTACACACACACATTTATTGTTATATACATATATTCATGTACATCTATTAGTACACACATATATGCATGTATATATGCTTATCCACAAATATAAATACAACCTGTTGAGTCCTCTTTTGTTGTTTGTGTGTATATGGTTTTAGGGCTGACCACTGTATATTGGGCAACCAATAAGGGGGCTCACTCTTGGTAAAGACTAATGCTCCCTGTCTCAGTAGCCATTTCTCATCTGTAATTCTTTGTCTAGGGATGGGACCCATAAATATCACCCCTCCCACACTGGCACAACTATTGGTGTTGCCATTGTTGTGTTTATAAAAAGATAAAGAGAGGGGAATATGTTCTATGGAGATGCTAGTCAGGTATGGGGAAGGGGATGTCTCAGGGGCCCATGCAGAAGCAACCCTTCCCTTGAGGGACCAGCCACAGGACGATATAGTATAGAATAGAGTTTATTCAGGGCATGGGGAGGGAAAGTTAAGAGAGTAGTAGAGTCAGAGAAAGGGAGAGAGAGAGAGAGAGAGAGAGAGAGAGAGAGAGAGAGGAGAGTAAAGGAAGCTGGCCATGAGAACATGGAGAGAGAGGGGGAAGGGAATGGGGAGAGAAGGAGGAAGGGAAGCAGAAAAAAGCAAGAGAGCAAGAGAGAAACAAGAGAGTGAGGAGAGGGCAAGCAGCCCCTTTTATAGTGGGTCAGGCCATACCTGGCTGTTGCCATGTAACTGTGGGGCAGAGCTTAGACAGAACGCTAACATTGCTATTGTTCTGGTTGTCTTTACACAGACATTTCTAGGAGAGACTACAGACTTCATGCTATTCTAGTTCTCGATCCCTGCACCATCTTCCTAGATGTCACCTGAGTCATAGATGTCAATACACAGACAGGCAGAAACACACACACATGCACACATGTATGCACAAACTCTTGTGTATATTTTAAAGGAAGTTATATCACTTGAGCTGACAATGTTCCCACAGTAAACAAAGACTAACAAAATCTCCAGTACCAGGCATGAGAATCTCCTCCTTTTGGATGGCTGGTCAGAGTAGTTTGACTGACTCCTAAAACAATATAGATAGATTACTTAAGTAGCCCTTGTTGCCTCTCTGAGATTGAATGTAGAACTCAAATTATTCCCTAGACTTTCCTGTAATCTAACTTCCACAATACCAGAAAATGCTGGGCAGGCTACTGAGGGTATGGGGGATTAATAGTCCTATTCAGCTGCAATACCCATGAAACACAACAATAACCACCATGGCAAGATATCCATAAAGGAGCAATAAGTGGCACTCACATTCTACAGATGTCTAATTGGATATAGACCCCTCAACAAGTGGGGAATCATGCTCAGTCCTGCAAACCTAGTCAGCTTCTCCAGGCTAGTGAGGTCATGGACCTTAGAAAAGAACCTATTACTGCCGCTTTGCCAGATCACTATAACTCCTTACTACATTCTAAATCTCATACCTATACTCTGAGATAAGTATAGCTACCACCCCTCATCAAAGAAGCTTCTATTTACAGCAAATGAACATGTCTTAGGGTTTTACTGCTATAAATAGACATCATGACCAAGGGAACTCTTATAAGGACAACATTTAAATGGAGCTGGCTTACAGGTTCAGAGGTTCTGTCCATTATAATCACGGCAGCATCCAGGTAGATATGGTGCAGGAGAAGCTGAGAGTTCTACATCTTCATCCAAAAGCAGACAGGAGAAGACTGACTTCCAGGCAGCTAGGAAGAGGGTCTTAAAGGTCATGCCCACAGTTTTGAGAAGTAATAGATTTTACATTTAATACAGAATTGAGCATGAAAAAGACACAAAATAGATTAAATGTTAAAAATCCTCCCAGATGGGGGTGGGGGAAGATGGGGGGCATTTTGAAGATGTGCCTGAGACCTGGGAGAGTGGAGGCTGGCAAGAATCAATGGGGGTGACCTTAGTTGAAATTCACAGCAGTAGGATATGGAACCTCAAGATGCACCTCCTGTAGCCAGGGGTAGGAACACCAGTGGAGCCATAGGGACACTAACCCACCCACAAAACTTTAAACCCAAAATTTTTTCTGCCTACAAGAAATGTAGGCATGGTAGATGAAGCAAAGACTGAGGGAATAGACAAGCAATAACCGGCCCAACTAGAGACCCATCTCATGGGCAAGCACCAATCCATAACAGTATTAACGATACTCTGTTATTCTTGCAGACAGGAGTCTAACAAGGCTGTCCTCTGAGGGGCTCCACCCAACAGCTTACTCAGACAGATGCAGACACACACAGCCAAACAGTAGATGGACTTGGGGAGTCTTCTAGAAGAGTTGGTGGAGGGTTTGAAGACCCTAAGAGGGATAGTAACTCCACAGGAAAACGAACAGAGTGAGGCTAGACCCTTGGGGCTCTTAGAGTCTGAACCACCAACCAGGAAGCATGTATGTAGCATATGTAGCGGATGGTCAGCTTGGTCTTCATTTGGACAGAAAGAAAGAAAGAAAGGAAGAAAGAAAGAAAGAAAGAAAGAAAGAAAGAAAGAAAGAAAGAAAGAAAGAAAGAAAGAAAGAAAGAGATTTTATGAAACAAAAATGAGACCAAACATTTAAGATTAAAATCTACAATATATATAATTGAATTTCTATCTCAAGTAAAACACAAGAAAATCTCCTAGGACATGGAGGAAGGTGCAATAATGTAAGATGGATGGAAAAAGGCAATAGGAAAGGACATGGGTCTCCACACACATGTGGACAGATGCACAGGACAGCCACAGCACATGGGTCTCCAAACACATGTGGATGGATGCACAGGACGGCCACAGCACATGCATACAGATGCAAAAGAATAAAAAGCATAATACCCAAAAGAAAGCTTATGCAGACATAAAAATTCTAACCCTCTATGTATACTATGTATACTGTTTCCCAGATAAAAGGAAAACCAAACTACAGAAGCAAAGTCCCCAACATCAAAGAAAACCTCCAAATGTATGTTTGAGCAGAGGGAATGACTACTTAAAAATATTGTTTTTATCAATTTATGGCACTCCTGTACATTTGAAGAACTTTGTTGAGGTATAACTCCATGTAATGAACTATGTATATTTAAGTTATACAATTTAAGTTTTAATGTAAAAATGACATAAAATTATCTTGCAACTCCGGTTCGACACGCCTGGATCAGCGCTCAGCATGTCCTAGAGCTGAACTTGCTCCCTCCCTCTTCTTCACTGTTTCCGGGCAACCAGTGATCGGTTTTCTGTCACTTTTCATCATCACATTGCATTGCTAAAAACATGTCGGACCGGCAATGTGCAATTTGACTCTGCTCCTTTATTCATAATTATTTTTAGATTTGCTATTTTATGTCTTTCAATAAATTTACTCTATTTTGTTGAAGCTGCCGAAATTATTGGCACAGAGTCTTCAAGATGCAGCCTTATTTTCCTTCCAATATTAGTATAATCTGGATCGATGGTTCCTTCTCACTCGGCATTAGTAATTGCTGCCCTATCTTCTTTCCTCTCCTCTGTTTGTAAGAAGCTTGTAATTCTATTGATCTTTTCCAAAGAATTAACTTCAGTTTCACTGGTTTGTCCCACTCAATGTTACTCTTATTTCAACACTCTCTGCTGTAAGCTTTATATTTTTCCCCCCACTGGGTTAAATATTCTATTATTCTAGTTCCTGAAAAATAGAAGAAACATGTCTGAACTTAATTAATTTTAACTTGAACTCACAATAATCTCCATTTTATTCTGATTCTCCCATAATTCATGAGATATTTAGAAATATTATGTAATTTGTTTCTGCTTTTGAGAATCCTCTGAAGCCAGGATAGTAAAAGGCACCAGCGTTGGTTGTGGAGCAGTGGGGAGGGAAATAGTAGGATCTGATCCATCTGATGGGAGAAATGGAAAGTGGGAGGGCTCTAATAGGGGATGGAGATACAGAGGAAGAGGAAGGGTAAACCAACAGTAGGAAACATGGATGAGGAAAACCCATGAGGCTTCAGCTCTACATAAAGAACTGTAGAGAACTAATGAATGCTGAGAACAGGATAGTCTTTCCCAGGGAAGGGCATGCCAATCAATCATGCATTTAACATACATGCAAGTAACATTATACAGACCGAGCAGGTTGCACTTATGTATTTAGGAATAAACGTGTGTGTTTAGCAAAAGTCGATGAAAAAAGAGACCATGAGTTTGTGAAAGAGCAAGAAGACACGAGGGTGTTGGAGGGAGGAAAGAAAAATGGTATAATAATTCCAAAACTAAAAGAAATAATTAAAAATATATTGTGTACTGATAAACCATTCAGCTGGCTGATACATGAAGATCTGATTAATAAGGAATTAAAGGAACATAAAATAGTTCAAATTTTATTTCATATTTAATAATAGCATTTAAAATTCACTGCTTGAGCTATATGCTCTGATACAAGAAAAATACATGTAACTGATAATGTATAATACATGTAAACTGATGAAAAATCGAGTAAGCTGTGTACCTGTGTGCCTTTGTCATCTAGAACAGAATGGATGGTATGGAGTCCAAGCGCAAAATAATTTGAATGCTTTGATTTTTCTTTCTCAACTACTCTTATTTTAAAATATCCATTATATTTATTATAACAGACTCAATGTGGTAAACATTAACGACAGAATTGATTGATATTAAAAATCTCCTTAAATGTTACAAATTCCTCACATATTCAATGTTATATAGTAATTAAAAGTTTATTTCTAGCTATAGCTTTCAATATATGTCACCATTAGCACTGTCTGCTGACTCCTGTAAAGCCAGTGAGTCCCCGCACCAGAGAGCAACTAGCCACTGACTGACAGCAGAGGGCAGTGTGGATGGACTCGGTATCCATGGTGTGCTGATTTGCTATGTGACTTATTATAACCGAGTAGCCCTCCCCCTAATCGTGCAGATTAATGAAGGGTTGAAATTTTAACCTAGACTTGTTGTGTTTAATGATTTTAACTTTTTGAGAACGTATACATGAGCAGTGTATCTCCGTCACTCGCACCTCTCCCTCTCTTCCTCTGATTCCTCCTGTTTACTGTTCCCTGACTCATCATCTCTTCTTAACTAGTATTGTTGCATGCAGAATTGAATTTTAAAATAAAAATAAGGATTTTTGTTTGGACTTGAAGTGTTTAAATGATCACAATGAAATGTATTCATTTGCCCGCTCACTGAAACATCCTGCTTCCTCGTTGAAATTCCTTCTTGCAGGTGTATGAAATTGTTTTCCTTTTATTTATAAATTTATGTTTTCTCCCACAATCTCTCACCCATCCTCCTCCCCTTCTCCTGTGAGCAGGTGGGCATTCCCCCTGGGTATCCCCCTCCACCCTGGCACTTAAAGTGTCTGTGAGGCTAGGCACCTCCTCTCCCACTGAGGCCAGACAAGGCAGCCCAGATCCCTTGTACAGGCATCAGCTTTTGGAACAACCAAGTTGTTCGAGACCCACATGAAGACCAAGCTGCACATCTGCTGCATATGAGCGGGGAGGCCTAGGTCCAACCCTTGTATGTTCTTTGGTTGGTGGTTCAGACTCTGAGAGCCCCAAGGTTCCAGGTTAGTTGACTCTGTTGGTCTTCCTGTGGAGTTCCTGTCCACTTCAGGGGCTGCAATCCTTCCTCCTGTTCTACCATAAGAGTCTCCAAGCTTCATCCACTGTTTGGTTGTGCGTGTCTGCATCTGTCTGAGTCAGATGCTGGGTAGAACCTCTCAGAGGACAACTTGCTCCTGTCTGTCTGGTTCAGGAATCTGATGGAGATGGGGAAGAGGCAGCTGGAGAGTGGAGGAAGCCCTGGCATGGCAGGCTGCTCAGAGCAGCTTGGCTTGGCCCAGAGGGCTCCAACTGTGTTCTTAATTGAAATATACCTCTGCTTTTTTTTTTTTTTTTTTAAATATCTGTAAGAGTCTGGAGGAATGGAAAGTAATGTAATTCTATTCAATTAAAAACATATTTTTTAAAAAAGAAAACCTAGTAAAATATACTAAAAATCCTTTTTATGATCACATGGGTTTTGCCTTTTATCAGTTGTTATGCACACCCTTGTACTTTTTCTTGCTTTTGACTATTATAATAACAGTGCCATGAACATTTGTGTACCATATGTAACCATATGATTGAAAATATCTTAGATCCAACCACACCAATTCTACGAATTTCTCTGAAAGGAAAAGTTAAATAACTTTACAATAGATTTTATCACAGTAATGTTTGCATATCAAAAAATAAAAAGTAGAAAAAGTCTAACAATGGGCTATTCGTTAAATATGTTATGATATATCATTTTCAAGACATAGTATAATAATTATAAATTATTATATGCCTAAGATCACCACTTAGATCACTCTTACCAGAAATAGCATCATGAGTGAAGAGGTTTTCTGACTAATGGGATACTATGTATGTTTTTTAGAGAACTAAGTCCAAGTGTGTGTGTCTGTGTGTGTGTGTGTGTGTGTGTGTGTGTGTGTGTGTGTTTCCATATGTGTTAAGGTGAGGAAAGAAAGGTGTCTTGGGTTGTTAAAACATCCAAACTTTTAATGAAAGTAATAAATTGAATAAAATATGAAATTTCTTCATCTCTCAAAACTATGTTTTAAAAATCATTCAATGACTAAATAAAATACATCAATTTTATTAAAATGACATGCACATTTATATACAATGTCTGAGTAAATAAAATCAAAATGTTACTGATAGTTTTATTTTATTTTTATTTTATAGACGGTTTTTGAGCTTTCATATTGATTATTAATGTTTTCAGAAGAAAGACAATATGTTTTTGTGGTGACAAGAGAGTTACAAATGTAGTTAAATTTTTGAAAATAAAATTAAAATAAAAATCACCAAATAAATACTCTTTTACATAATATCAGACAGACATGAGTTCAAATGTAGTTTTTCATTTGGTACTAAGTGACTTACTTCTCATCTATGAATGTCAAAGGTTATACTTACCACCTGTGCCTCAAATTCAACTAGTGACATAAAAATAAAAATAGAATTAATAACTAATATATAATAACTGTTTTGCATCATCAAAAGATAATGAATACAAGTTACTTTCCATAAGACTACATATGGACATAGACATTTGTAGACTGTAAGACGTGTTGTATGAATGTTTGTCTGTCGTTGTGCTTTTACTAGTCTATCTCAAGGCACCACTGTCATAGGGGCATCCTCTCAGCAACTTTAAAGCTCCTTCCAGGGCTGTGTCCTGCTTCCCGCCTGGCAGTGATGCTCAAGGACTGAATAGAAGGGAACTGACAACTACAGGAATATTATCAGAGGAGACAGCGTCCACAGCAAGTTCTCCAGAAGATGCACACAGATAGCGAGCATGAAAGGAGCTTAAAGATAGATGAAATGAAGTAGGCACTGTATCTAAAGACTAAGTTTGACCCCAAAGCAAAGCAAAACTAAATATTCTTTGTTTTTGTCACCCAACTTTATCACCTATAAGGCTTGTAGGGGGAGGAGCTGATTACTAAAATCTCGTTCACTAATTGTTTCTTGATTATGTCAATAAAGACTGCAGAAGCCAATCGCTGGGCGAAGATATAGAGGTGGAATTTCCGGGTCCAAGGAGGAAGGGGAGGAAAAGAGAGAGAGAAGGGGCTTTTTGGACCAGGCTTTGGAGCAGATAGGAAGGACAGACTTACAGGTCTCAGGGATAGTTTGTAGCCTCCACAGTGGGGAGGCTCTAAGGAGGATAGGGCAGGATATTCTTAGCTCAGCCATTGAGTTATCCGGCTAGTTTAAAATATGAAGGCTGCCTGGTTGGTTATCCTCTTGGTGGCTGGAGAAAGAGCAACGGACAAGGAGCAAGCGGAGACCAGAGATTGGCAAAGCTAGCCGTGGGAGTTGGGTAAGACTGCAGTTACCGCACCAGGCAAGGAGCAAGCAATGATTTTAAAATTACACACAACAAGGAATGGATTGGTAAGAGAATGAGATCTGAGATGCCAGGAAGCCTCCAACAGGCAGAATGTCTCAAGCACTGCCTTCTGTCCTAGGGAACAATGGCAACTTTTTATTATCCTCATCTCAGCAAGTAGAGGAGCCAAGTGTAGAGGGATACTTTCAGGACTGTTTGGAAATTTGTCTTCAAGTGAAAACCAGTCACTTCTGCCACATACTGGGATAATTTTATGATATCTGGTCTGTAGAAACCAGTGCACCCTCTATCAATATACTTTTTTATACAAACAAGAACTTTGTTTTTCTCCAATAGATTTACATAGAAACAAGATCAAGAAATCTTTTTCAGCATCTTTAACTCTTTTTGGTAATGTGAACTAAACAGAGTAGTATTAAGACCAGTAGAAATAACACAGTAGCTGTAGAGATGTTATTTGCAAAATTTCAATGATTATCTTCTCTAGGCTCCCCCAAATTAGCATATTTGTTAATCAATTAATTAAGAAGCTTTTCAAAATAAAAGCAATGTTTTAAATAAATATATTTTTCATAACCATAGAACATTACTTCTTTGGTGTTGTAATGAATGAACATTACACTTAGAAGTTTATGAAGACATTAGGGTAAAATTACTAGTTAAATATAAATGACCCTATTAGCCATTGGTTTTTTACTGTATGATTTAAACAATTATTACATGTGTCTAATTAGTTCTCAATCATCATAAAGATGTTACTGACTTATAGAATTTGTGCGGCTCAATATGATGATATATTATTTTAACAGTGTCTTTACATTTGAATTTAGTACACTATACTAAATCTAACCCTTGCCAAGCACTTGTATCTGCCCACAACTGGTAATAGAATTCCATACGCCCCGCTCAAGAGAATGAGCTCTTTCTGCAAACCTTAAAATTTTACAATTGAATGTTAGTGTCACATCAACAGTGCTAGTTACAACAGGGCATTTAGTGTGTTTCAAAGTACTGCCTGGTGGCTGCAAATTCACTGTGGTCAGCTTTTCTACCAAAACCACATGCTTAGTAAACATCTACAGAAACTTCCTAAATTTGATTTTATTTAATAAGTATTTTAAAGATTGTGCTAATGAAGAAATGAATTTGTTTATCTTTTTCAGAATCCTGATTTTAAAAGATTTTCTACTCACTTTCATTTCTAATGGAATTTTTAGGAATTTTTAATTCTATATGTAATCTATAAAACACCTTTGCTTTTATAAATTTGGTTTTCTTCAATAATAAGCTGTGCTAAGTAAGATCTCCAAATTAAATGACAAAGGCAGAGAGGTAAAACTAACCACAGCAATAGGTTATAATAAATGCTCATTAGAATTCAGATTATCAACTGTCCCCGAATGATCATAAAGAAAGAATAACTTACTAAAACCAACACTACGACAGAGAATATTTTAATAGGAACTCTCATATTCTCTCTCTCTCTCTCTCTCTCTCTCTCTCTCTCTCTCTCTCACACACACACACACACACACACACACACACACACAGAGGCAGCCACATGTAAGTATATACTCACAGCTCAGAGCTTAAAACACTGCTACTAAAAGTTTTAACTTAGATAAATTAACTACAGTAAAATACTGACACTGTGAAAATATATGTTTATGTACAACACCCCACAGAGGGCATCATTTCTGTGAACATCTGTAGAATGTAAAAACAAAACAAAAAGATAAGAATGAGAAGCCAGAGGGTTCGGCGCGGGCATGCGCGCTGCCCAGCTCACAGCTTCCCGTTCTCCTCACTACTTTCCTTCTCCTCTATTGCTTCCAAGCTGCGCTTGCCCTTGGCCTCTGCACCACTGCCCGGGCCTTTACTCAGTCCACAAGACAAACAGGCCAGCTGGATCTGCTTTATGTTCTCTACAGCTTCGTTCTTGGCATTCTTCAGCAGGTCTCCTTGTCCCTGTACAGGTAGAAAGAGCAAAGAAGGTTACCAGCCAGGCTCAGTTTCATGAGAGACATTGATGAAGGATGAAGGAGACCTAGACCTATGCGCTCACTTTCCCAGGGGTACACCCAGAGTTCTTTTCCAGCATGGTTGGAGGACTTGGCTTTCCTGTTATAGAACCTCAGACCTGGCCACACTGGTTCACTGCATGCTGGCTGGCTGCCCCTTGTGAGTCCTGTAGAGAGAACCTCATGTAGACACACTGAGGGCACCTGAACATCCCATAACACTTTGCACACTATTGCAGTTCATTTCCAGTCAGGCCATCATTTCTAGATTCTGCAGAAAATGAAGAAAGATGATCGTTCTTCAGTAAAACTGAAGATTAAATTGGTTCACCAAAGTAAACAGTACAAAGCCAAGCACAACCATGGTGAAGCACACACACCCTCGTGCCTGCTAAGCTGCGTTTGATATATTGGGTTATCCCTACAAGCTTCTGCTGATGCATTGCTAGCTATCCACATCCCTTCTGTGCTTTTCAGCATCCTGAGAACAGTTCTCCTGTCTGGCTAATGGAAAGAAGTCTCTCCAGGCACCACTCATCTATCAAAATAAAAAGCACAAGACTATTGCTGGGACACACTGGTTGTTATTTGCATCAACGTGCCAGAAAAAAAAAAAAGTCTTTCCTGCTAGTTCAGTTTTGGACTTGAGTTTATTATTAGGGTGTTTAAGTGCATGCATTGATACCGGCTCAGGGCCTGAAGGACTACAGATGTGTGCAGAGGTGGGAATGTGCTTCTGTGGTATTCAGACAAATGAGGAAGTCACTCCTCCTTCCTCCTACCCTCAGGGAGAGGAGGCTAGTGCTACCCTGAAAGGATGAGAGGGAGGGTACCTGAAGACACTACAGCTATGACAGCTCGAGCATTCCACAAAGCACAGGCTCACTCAGAGAGGGGACAACCACTTATTAGACAAAGTATTCCATGATGAAATATAACCCTTCTTTAATTTTATTAATGTCATTTTCTTGAGAGGTGTATAGACTACCTGCTTAAAATGCCCACAAATGTTTATTTCCTCAAAATTGATAAAATCTGTAGCTGCTTCTAACGTGTTGTAGTTATAGCTAAATTCTTCTTCCAACACCTAGTGATGAGCAGTGGCGGCGCTTTGCCTACTTTTTGTACTAAAATGGACTGTCTTCAGTCACCCCAACCACAGACCAGGGTTTTACAAGTATATTTGGAGGCTGGATAGGTGAAGCCTTCCCATGAGAAGAAATGAGTCCAAGCATGTTGAGGTTACATGACTAGAACAAGGTCACAGCCACCTAAGGACAGAGATGAACTATAGTCTTGACTTTTCTTTAGGCCCAGTCCCCCTTCCCACACACCATGAGATTAACATCCTCAAAGGCAATAAGGAAAGACTGGAGGCTGGGACCTGTCAGTTAGAGATACATTTCCTGAGGGAAAAATATTCACAGCATACCTGGAGACTGGAAGAGTTTCTTAACAGCATGAATAATGAATGAGTCCCCTCAGGACGCTGAACACTGAAGCCATGTAAAATGTGTAAAATGCAATTATTAAGTAAAGATAATAGCACACATAAAGGGCCTACTCTGTGTAGATAAGCTTTCTGCTCTGAACTTAATTATTCATCTAGTTGTCACAACATCCCAGGAATAGGTATTATTATTAACCTCAGTTTACCTATTATAAAATAGAGCCCCACAGAGACCACCTTCCCCAGATCACGTAGCTGCCCAGTGGTGAATTTGCAGTTGTTTCAAGGGTCTGTGATCTTCACCACTTTGTCCTTTTTCAAGAGCAAATCATACACTCTTCAAAGTACAGTGAAGTCACTTACCGATTGCTACCCACACAGCAACAGAGACAGAAAACAATTACTGACCACATGACACTCACTGGCAGAATCTGGACATGGAATGCCGGGCCAGGAATACAGAATACAGTAAGAACACCTGGCAGGGACAAATGTCAGAGTACCTCCCAGGTTGGGCCATTTCCTCATATGTGGACATAATCAAAATGTCTTTAGCCTTCCTCACAGTCCAAAGATTGAAGGAAACAGGTTGAAAGGCTGTTTATGATTTAATGATTGCAGATAAACAGCTATAAAATGATCGAGCAAGCAGTTAAGCCTTCTTACTTCCATCATAAATAACTTGCAACTGTCTATAATAGACACTTGAGACGCATGTTTAAAATGCATCTGTTTTGCAAGGGTATACATATTTTTAAGTGGAAAAAGTCCTTTATAAACAAGCTATATTGATGATGTGACTTCACCTAAGAATCATTTTTATAGTTTTACTTGTAATACTTTAGACTTAGTTTCAAAATGTTCATCAAATCTTTTGAAAGTAAACTGGCATCTTTTTTAGTTGTAAGAGAAAAAACTGAAACACACAGAGGTATCAATCCTGGTGATACGAATGCATAACACGTTCACACACACAGCAGGTTATCAAGTGCTCACTGCTACTGCCTCAGTTCTGAGTGGTAGCATCCAAGCCTAAAGGCCAGATGGTGCCAGTTCTGGTGAAAAGAAGTCAGTCTCTCTATAAAACAATGGTCAGTTGGAGAAAACAGTTTGTACCAGTATACAAGAACACAGTGACATCATCTCCTGGTGACCCAGCGAAAACAGGCACCGGCAGAAGAAAAACAAACAAACAAACAAACAGAAGTTAAAATCGCTAACACATGAAGGGAGGAAAATGAAAGGCTGTGAAGAGCTTACAAAGAAAGGCTGGGATCCATTGTTTAAGGGAGCTAGGACAAGGCTCTCCCTGTTTTGGGATTCAAGAAACCACACATGCTTTTTCCTTTGGATCTTCACAATTAAGACACTGGAACAAGGAGAGAAATTCAGTTTCTAGTCTAGAACATTGTACAGAAGTGATGTGTATTACTACTAAAGACCCATTCCGGCATTTCTCCTTAATGATTTTTCTTTTTGCTCAGCAATTTCCCCTAAGCACCTAGCTGCTCTCCTCTCTGTCACAATGACCAGTCTGCTCAGAGCAGATCTCCTTCCTTCACACATCGGTGTCACTGTAGCATTTCCTTAAGCTGTATCAGGCAAATGATACTTATATATCGTGTGTTTAAGGCATATTACAAGAAAGGCATTTTAAAAGAATGTTTTGATGCTATTAAACCTCAAACAGGGATCTTGAAAGGAGAAGACAGAGAAAAAGCTAGAAAATTTTATTTTCTTTAGTGGCATACAAATCCAAACACTTCTAATACACTAAAATGAATCTGGGTTGTCATGCATATTATGCAAAATTAATGCACAATTGACCACAGAATACTCAACTTGAAAGAAATGTCAAGTTGCCACTCCTTTTCTGTCAGGAAGCCTGCGGGAGTTCACAGCTGGGATGGGGGGGATGAAGACACTTTAATCCGAAGGAACATAAGGGTACCAGCGTATCCCAGCACACCGATGCTGATGGGAGTATCCCAGCACACCGATGCTGACGGGCAGTGTCCCAGCACACCGATGCTGATGGGCAGTATGCCAGCACACCAATGCTGATGGGAGTATCCCAGCACACCGATGCTGATGGGAGTATCCCAGCACACCGATGCTGATGGGCAGTGTCCCAGCACACCGATGCTGATGACAGTATCCCAGCATAACGATGCTGATAGACATGAAGAATGAGTCCTGAAGGGCATGTACCACCCAGCCTCCATGGTTGGTTGCCTTCTGAATATCACATTGCACAGCAATTCCAACTTACTGAGAAAGTAACAGTTGAAAACATGAAAAATCATAATACATCATTACAAGTTGAAGTTAAAAATTAGTGGTTAATATATATTAAAAAAAAAAAAAAACATTAAACACTCCTTGCCAAATCCCTTTAACTATATTAATGACAATTAAAGTGCATTGCCTAGAAATCAGAAATACTCAACAGGATTTGGACTGTAAATATGGCTACTGTGTCCCAGCATTGCCTCTTTGATTAACTCTAATAACTTAGTCCTTATGATGTCTTCCTGCTTTCATTCACTAACATCTCATAAGGTTGAGATTCTTAAGCTGATTACGGTCAATATAATACTATCAGGACATTGAATAGCAGCCAGTACGACTTGAAACCCAAGATACTGAGCATGAAACGATGTCTTGGTCTCTCATGATACCATTCTCATGAAAGAAACCAGAATTCTAAATACAAATCATCAACTGGTTATATGTTTTATAATCTATCAGAAGAGATCTATGATTTTTATTTTTCCTATTTCTCTTACCAAAACCTGCAGACTCCTCCAAATGTTTGAGAATAGCATTGGCTGCAGTCTGTCCGTCCCTCAGAAGGCATCCACGGGTCTCACCTCCACCTTTCCCACGAACAACTGCACCTTCCTGTGGTGTTAGTTCATGAGAGCAGAAGAAGACAGTGGCCTGTGCCTTTGTCACATACGAAGGAAATGTGTGTGCTGTCTCAGAGCATACCACAAATATTTAAGGCAGCTAACTAGGACTCTGGAAATGGAAAGACCCTTGCATGTATACAATCACACTTGAAGAAATGAAGCTTACCACTAAGCTGTTTGTTTCTAAGTGTACACTCAGTTACAGGCAGATTGGCTCCACTGATATTCTTTCCATGGGAGAATATGTGTCCACAGCTAGGGAACCCCTATCCCATAGATACCACTAATGGAAAGGCTGCCCCCAGAGACCAAGGTAGCAAAGAGAGCACCATTTATTCTACATACTGTGTGGTAGGCTTGTTTAGCCATTACTAATTCAGAAGCCATAGATCAGGGAGTCTCCATATTACTTAAACGAGGTTAAAAGCACAAGTGATGGGACGATCTCACAGAGTTAAAGGTTTAAGTGAGGATACAGGGACTGGGGAAAGGAGAGGGTAGAGGATGGATTAGCCTAAACTAAGGACACATGAAGGTGCTCTATGGAAATTCACTATTCTTAAAGCTAATTAAGAAATATAATGTCTGTAGAAAAGGAATTTGAAGAGAAGTAACCTGCATGAGTGAACATCGCTGTTCCCCTAAAACAGGGGTCATTAAATAAAAGCTCTCATGCCCAGAGTGGGATACCTCCCTAGATTATTGGTTAGGAAGGATCCAAATAACTAACATAGGCTATTGACTCTGATCTTTGTGGCTGTAGGGGTCTGAATGAAATTGGTCCCCATGGGTCAATAGGGAGTGGCACTATTAGGAGGTATGGCCTTGTTCAATAGGTGTGGCATTGATGGAGGAAGTGTGTCACTGGGGGTGGGCTTTGAGGTCTCAGATGCTCAAGCCAGCCACCTCACTCTCTCTCTTTCTGCTGTCTGACAATCTGTGTCTAGAACTTTCAGCTCCTTCTCCAGCATCATGTCATCCTACATGCCTCCATGTTTCTCACTCTAAGAATGGACTAAACCTCTGCACTCTGAGCCAGCCCAGACTAAATGTTTTTCTTTATAACCATTGACATGGACATGGAGAAACCCTAGGACAGTTGTCTACCATGACTAGATGGTAAGACCCAACTTCTGAAGACACTGCTCACTTTAGATGCAGGACATAGAGAATCCAACCTCCACTGAGCAGGAAACTCTCTGTGCTGGCCAGCTCCTACTGCTATCTGTATTGCTAGGGAAGCAAAGACACCAGTGGTCTCACCAAGTGCTGGACTCCACATGCCGTTGACCTGCCTGCAAAATGTGCCTACAGGTACAATAGCGGTGTGGCAATTATGAGTGTAACAAGCTGATTTCTGATTGTATAGAAGGCCTGCTCCACAAGACAGATTTTCTTTCTGGTTCTATAAACCTGGTCAGAATCCCAGGGCTGAGGAATCACAAGCCCTATAGACTAACCTACTATTGCTATTTTGTTAAATGCTTGTGCTGTCAAACTGCATTCTAAATATTTATGTTTATGCAGATTTGTGCTGCTCTCATCTTTGATCAGAGAAGCTTCTTTTTGTCGAAGGTCACAGTTAATGCAGAGATTAATAATGGGTCAAAGTATGACGTGTAAATAATTGAGTGATCAGCACCTGGTGCATCATCTATATCAACATCTCCCATCCAAGAATCAAGGAACATCGTGGTTAATGGATAGAAAGAATATGGGAGCTGGCAGATGGGAAAGAGGGCTGTGAACTGCAGATGTCTGAGCATGACACAGGTGCTGCACACATCAATTCACGGCAGCTGTATTTAGTTACTTGCACATGAGCTGCACAAGAAAACATCCTGTCAAAATCCCAGCATGAATAGAAGAGGAGCCATTGGCATCTGATGGCTCCTGATGAGGAAGAGTCAACTCTCCTTTGAAGACATAGCTGCTGGTAGGTAGGCCATGTCCCAGTGGATGGTCCTACACACCCATGTGCATATAGGCAGTGCTAACTGGACTCAAGGGGTTATATAAACATGGAAGACATGAAGTTGGGAGGGATGCGATCAAAATATGTTATAAAACATATGAATGTTACAAAGAATTAAAAACTAGTGTTAAAAACAAGTCAAAACCACCTTTATTAATATCCTTCATTTGAGAAACTAAAACAAATACATACGCTGTGTATCGCTGTTTGTATGTTCTGCTCCCTCAAGAGTGCCTGTATTCAGGTTCGGTCAGGTGAAATCTTACTCAGATAAGGCTAGAGCCTGTGTTTGGGCAGTGGAAGAAAAGGTTGAGCTGAAAGTTTTAGAGACAGGGAGAGAGAGACAGAGACAGAGAGAGAGGAGAGAGAGAGAGAGAGAGAGAGAGAGAGAGAGAGAGGAGGATGGAGACAGGAGACACAAGGTGGTACCTGAAGGAACAGGATAGGATGATGAATCACGTGGTCCTAGGAGCCATGAGTAACTGGGAATGTCTTACACAGACAATTGAATAGGGCACATTTGTCCAATCTAGGTGTGTAGTTTGTTATAATATCAACTGGGTTTTGAATTCTTCGTGTGAGCATTTGGGGGTTGAAGATTTACTGTTATAAATCTGGCTGGTAAATTATGGAGTTACAGAGATTTGTGCAAGCAGCAGTCAGTTTCGGCAGGTAGCCACAGGGGTTGGATGACTTGGGAGTGTGGAACAGGTTTGCCAGCAGCTGGCCATGGAGCCGATCTTGGAGCTCTGGAGAGGCAGAACTGGCATTTGAGGGAGACCCGTTGGCTAGGAGAAGCACGAGGTCTTGGTCTTGGGCTAAGTACCAGGCTGGGAACAGACTGAGGCCACTGGTGCCAGCGATTAGCCCGATTAGTGTGGATTGCTTTTTATAATTACACACTACATACATATAAACGTTTTCATATCAGGATAAATGTTTTTCTTTTGATGGCACATTCCTAGTATGCTGCCATCATAAACCCTAATAAATCAGTTCCAAAGAGATCATTAAAGAATTTGGTTCATGATGGTCATGAGCTAAACTTAAGGACTCATTACTTACTTCTCAGATATGAGTCCTCCTTGCAATAGCAATGAGCCCAAATTACCTCTCATCAAAGTTGGTCACCAAAGAGGCAGTTCACATAATTTGAGAAGAATCAGAACTCCAGGAACGATGAACCTTGAAGCTGTCTTGACAGTGACACACAGGATTTGGGAAAGGTTCAGCTGTTCCCAAGAATAAAACCAGAATTGCAATACTGCTTTATCCTGTTTTAAAGATGTACCTGCACTAATGTGGAAGTTTAATTGGGGATTCCCCAGGATGAGTGGCCTCTCTCACCCCTAGTAGACGATTATCTCATCACTTCAATGTTGGGAACCGGTTCTAATGCTTTGTCTTATTTCGGTTCCCAAAAGCCACGCGTGCAGACCTGAGGGTCCCTGCCCTCAGATGACTTCAATTGATAATAAAGAACTGCCATACAGCCAATGGCTGGGCAGGGAGACGGAGCGAGACTTTTAGATTGGGGGGAGGCGGCAATGAGAGAGAGAAGGGAGGAGAATCACCATGATAGAGAAGCAGAAAGATAAAACTTAAAGGCCCGAAGGCATGTGAGAATCCGGGAAAGGGGCCCTAGGAATCACTTCCCTGATTGGGACTGGGGTAGCAGAGATGCAATATAGATTTTAAAAGGAATGCTGGAGGGGAATATTAAACAGCTATTTCTTTTAAAACAGGAGAAAGTACAAATGGACTGAAATTGTCTGTCAGCAAAAGGAGTTAATGGTGAACATCATCTTGGATGACAGACCTGTTATAGTTCTGTAGATTCCTTGCTTTGGGTTCCCTTCAAGGGTGCAGTGTTTGAAAGGCCATCTCTCTGCTGTGGGCAATAATTGCAAGTCTAATCCACTTACAGAAAATGTCAACAAAATTGCTTCAACACCAGTGAGCTGAATAACAGAACACCCTAAGCTAAACTTGAAAACCATGATTCTAAAAGCCTTATAAATTTCCATTCCCGGGAGGATCCTAGTGTCCCAATAATCCTTGCCACCATTCTGATACAAGAACCATTCAAGAGGACAACAGAAGGTGTGGCTTGTTGAGTTCCTACTCTCTGCCCTTTCTCTCAAGTTCATGTTCTTCATCTCTATGTTAACAGACCTACTAAGAAAAGATAGCAGATTGATATCCACCTCTTCCAGGATGCTAATGAAACTAACCACATTTCAAATAAAATTTCAAAGTCTAGCATTGTTGAAATGTTTCCAGAATCTCAGATGACCTACCAACTGCAAAACAACCTTGAAATCTAAGTTCATTATCTCATCACTTCAATGTTGGGAACTGGTTCTAACGCTTTGTCTTATTTCGGTTCCCAAAAGCCACGCTTGCAGACCTGAGGGTCCCTGCCCTCAGATGACTTCAATTGATAATAAAGTTCATACAACCCCTATGGTTGCCATATGACATCACAGGAAGACCTAGAATAACCACTACTGTGGCAGTCTTACCTCTAGTAACTGAAAACCATTATCATCTCCAAAAACTCACTCACAACAATTTGAAAGATGTAGAATGCTCCAAAGGCCAGAGCTGACAAAAGCTGAAAAGGTTCTTACTAATATTAGAATATATTTTTTAAAATGCAATATGTTATCTTCTGTGTAAGGCTTCTTTTAAAGAAGGTTCTGATTACATGGCTCCAATTATTAGTCACTTGGCTGATTGTCAAAAAGTAATTTTGCAAAAGTGCTAGACTAAAAGTGAAGATGTAAAACCAACAGCCCTGATCAAGGTGAACCGACTTCAGAACAGCCTCAGCTGCTTCAGCTCAGTGCTGTATTGCTGTACCGTAGCTTTCAAGAGCAAATGAATTTTTGGGACACCTGGCCTATTGTTCTACAACTCCAAAGACACCTTCCACTCCCCTTTCCAGTGTTGGCTTCCTACAGCCCTGGTGTCTGGTCTAGATGTCTTCTCTCCAAGGACATTCATTCTTTAGTCTCTACAACTTATGTTTAAGTAGGTTGAATGTGAGCACATGTAGCCCCAGCCTATTCCCAGGACTGGAAAGCACCCGTTCCTGCTGGCCTGAGTCCCAGTTCTGTGTAAATTGGAGGGAAGGGTTGCCAGGAAGACTTGCCAAGACACGATCCACCCAAAGAGTGAGACTGGTGCAGCTCCTGGTGAGTGTTCCCATCCTCCCAATCATCAAGCTGAGTCTATGGACCAACTCAACTTTCACATCCATGGCTGATTGGAGATCTGCTCTATTATGAGTGTTTATTCTGCTGTCTCAAAATCCACCAGAGTATTTGAATAAACACCAAAGCAATGGCTACTCCAAGGAAAGGTCTCTTCCCATTCTCTACAAGTCTGAGGCCCATTCAGGTTACAGGTCGCACACTCAAGTCGCCCCCCACACAAACTGCTACAGCACACATCTGTGTGTGTTAAATGTTTTCAACCCTATACAAAAGTGGGAGGTCTAGAAACTATGTTTTGTCTGTTCATTCAGGGTCATGCTGGCTTGATAATTCCTCAATCACTACTAGGTTTACACCACTCTATGCGTCTCTATACAAACACAATACCTCCATTAATGAATATGGATGGTGACTCTTGATATCCATTCAGTGTTAACATCTGCTGCACAGCACACATTGAATTAGCCTAAGTGTCCCATAAAAATGCTCACACTGTTATTTTTTAACCCAGAGCCCAAATCAAAGTTCACATAGCACTAACACCTTTGAAGAGAATGTCTACATCCTGAGGACTCAGTGAACAGAAGTGTCAGATAGTGAACAGCAAGGTCACGCGGCGAGTGAGTGAGTGGCATCTCTGAGGAGACTCACATTTCCACCCTCACTCCTGCTTATTTTTTTGGAATTCACACCACTAACTCATATATGTGTCAAAACATTTCTTCTAAATGTCAAATACCATCACTCTTACCTTTTTATTTTTAAATCAACTTTATAAATATATATCCCTGAAAAAACAACCCACCATACATTCACAAAACCTACTGGGTTCTGTGTCATGCCAATGCCTCCCTAATCCTTCTTTCTATCTGGGCCTCGGATTTCTTCCCAGAATAGATTACTGTGAAAATGAAGCCAGCGGGAGGGGGTGGGAGGAGCTCACATTCTGCTCTTTGACATGACAGCCGCTGATGTTCCTTAGAACTTGATGTGTGAACTAAGAAAACAAAGAAAAAAGTAAGAGGAACTTTCGATTACAGCAGTAGAAAATCAGGAACTCTATCTGACAAGCCTTCGTGATACTTTCTGCAGCCACAGATCTGTAATAAACAAAGCAACCATGGCCCCTCTTCTTTTGCCTCTTCAGTATCCTCCTGAGCACCAACAGTAAGGGTGTTTTACAAAGCCATACGAAATCATATAATTTTATATCTATGTAAAATTAACACAATGCACATAAATATATGCAAATATTAAATATACATGTAAATATATGTGTATAATTTAAATGCATTTATGTCTCTTGGGGTCATAATGTTCCCCTCAAAAATCACAGACTATCTAACAAAACCCCAGTACCAAGCGAGAGAACCATCCTTTTGAGTGTTTGTCCAGGGAGTCCAAGAAACTCCAAAAACAATATAGGCAATTGTCGTTCTTGGTTACCTCCCAGAAAGCCCTATTGCAGAAGACACCACAGACTTTAGACACAGGATTCAGAGGAATTAAGCTGACTCTGACCACAAAGTCTTCCATGAGGACTAGCTTTTGTGGTATTGAAAGGTGCTATGTAAGATGCCGAGAGAACACGTCTCACAGGCCCATCCTACTGTGATGCCTATGAGTCACGACAGTGGTCAGAACAGCAAGATTTCCCTAAAAGTATGACAGTGGCATTTTTATCTTGGTTGTAACCAACAGCTATTTAATTGGACTTAAGGATAGGAGGGAAATCATATCTGGGACTATAAATCTAGCCAAGCACCCTTGGCAGCTGAGGCCACAGATTTCAAAGAGAATCTATTACTGCCACTTTCCAAAATATGTATAAGGTCTAACTGCATTCTGAACATTTATCCTTATGCCCACAGGTAAGTGTAGCAAACAGCATTCTTTTCTAAGTAGATAGAGACTTTCCCAAGAAGCTGCAGCTAGTCAAAACTGCAGAGACCATCTGACTGTGGAGTGTCCAGATCCAACTGAAACATCTCCAATACATCTCCTGCACCTAAGGATCAGAGAACATTGAAGAACAGGAGGCTCAAAGACTGTAAGAGTCAGAAAACCAGAAATCCACTACAAGATTGTGTCTTCTAGATATGACAGGGAAGCTAGACCCATGAAATCTCAACAATATGGCTGCCTCAACAAGACCTAAACAATTCCAGTGTAGGATGACTCCCACTCCTGAATGAAGAGCTACAATCAATTAACAACTGCTGACAGGAGAGAGAGGAGAGAGAGAGAGAGAGAGAGAGAGAGAGAGAGAATTAGTCTTCCCTAGATATGGGTCCAGGAAGTAATACTAAACAGTGATACTAAACAGATTCAGCAGGTTGCATTTTATATTTATTTGCACAAATATCTGCATCTATGTGTGAAAATAATGAATAAGAGAAAATGAATTTGAAAGGGAGTGGGGGATTAACATTGGAGGCACTGGAGAAAGAAGAAATGATGTAATTCTATTTCAATTAGACAAAAGCAAGAAAGAGAGCAACGCAATCAGTAACAGGTCAGCGACCTATGAGATGGCCCCACACCAGGTAGGAAAACCAATCTGATTAATCCTTTCAGAGACTGGAAGTGGGAAGTTCAAAGAGGCTTAGCCAGTTTGTCAAGTGATGGAGCCACACTAAATTAAAGGAAGCAGAGAAGTGTGGAGCTGAGCCTTCTCAAGGCCACATACCCAGAGAGAAATACACCCACTTCCCCTTCCAAGGGAAAAGAGCTCACTGTCCCCACAGCCTGTTTGCAGAGTGAGAGGTCTCAGGGTGGGAGGTGGAGGGCTCCACCCAGGAGACGCGCTCTGTGCACTGCTCAGTGTCTCACCTAAAGAACCCAAGTAGTCTTCGCTCCTGTAATTCAAGCCAAAATGTTCTAAGTGGGAAGGGACAAGCCTGTTGCTTTTTAGCTCACACTCCCTGCCTAATCAATAGCAGGGAAAATAATTCTGATCTATGCTGTTGTTGCACTATAAGGCTTCCCAGGCTGCTTCTTTAGGAACCAACAAAAAAGGGCTGAAAGAACTGGCAGCTGGGGAAGAAGGGTCAACACTTTCTGGGTTGGCTCAGTGACCTTAGGAATGCCCTTGACTCTCCTTTTCTGGGAAACGTGGGATTTAATGAGAGCTTCTTTGAGTTCACCTAATGTCCTAAAGGTTTATTAATTAGAGTTCTATTCAAATGTGCTGTGTTAAAATCCACATTATTGTGTGAAGCAGGACAGACTACTGAGCAGGGAAGGAGATAAGGAAGTAATTAAATGGGGAAGAACAGGATCCTGTGGGAACATAGAGCAAACACACCTGATGGAGTGAGGAGGATGTGAGAAGGGAGACACCAGTGAAGGAGTCCTGAAGACGTGGAGGGTCGGCTTCCCCAGAGTATGAGACAAGATGTGTGTGTGTGTGTGTGTGTGTGTGTGTGTGTGTGTGTGTGTGATGTGTGTGTGTATGTGTGTGTGTGTGTGTCTGTGTGTGTGTCTGTGTGTGCGCGCAAAAGTATCTCTCACTTATCTGACTAAACTGGCATCAACAAGCCCTAGGAATTCTCTTGTCTCTTTAGTGCTGGGATTAGAGATGGCCACCTCCCAGCCTGACCTTTTACAGATCCTCATGATTGTAAGCACTTTCCTTTCCTGGCTGAGCCACCCTCCACCCCAGCCCAAAGGTGGGCTGTTGAGGCATCAAGGACAGACAGCAGCATCACATCCCCATGCCCTTGAAGGAAGGGAACAAGTTCAGTGTAGGTAAAACCTGGAAGAAATGATGAGAGAAGGAACTGGAAAGGATGGGGTGGGGAAGAGCAGCCACAGGCTTGTACAGAGGAACTGTGGGAGCAGCAAGAAGGGCTGAAGGAAGCTGAGGCTAGGAGGTGGTCATGCCATTTTTATGTTTAGAAAAGTCGCCCCATCTGCTGTGCTATAAAGGGAGCAGGAGCATATAACAAAGAGGAGAATTTTAAAACACATGGTGAGGAAAGGCAGCCACGACGGTGGGAGCTGAGGGAAGAAATGGCTCTTAAGGAGATGACCAGGAGGCTGGTCCAACAGAGCATGGATCAGAAAAAAGATCTCCCTCCCAGAATCCCAGTTTCATTAATTTGAGGTAGGAATGCGACAGGTGTCACTAGAGTAGACAGGAGATGCGCTGGCTTGGCTGTAGTCTGGATACTGTTGGGTGGTGGGACAGATGAAGTGTGTGGGAGTGAGGATCATCCAAAGATAAGCAGAGACACCTCTGCAAGAGAGGCCTGCGAGCTGACAGCACAGAAAGGAATCAAGAGACAGAGATAGGGGGAGGGAGAAAAAGAGGGACAGAGAGACAGACAGACAGAGGGGGAGAGAAAGAGAGAGACAGAGAAAGAGGGAGAGGAGAGAGAGAGAGAAAGAGAGAAACAGGGAGAGGGGAAGGAGAGAGAGACAGACAGAGAGATGGGGAGAGACAGAGAGGTAGAAAAACACAGAGGGGGGTCAAAGAGAGAGAGAACCTACCTCTAACCCAGAGAAACACCAACATTTAGCAGGAGGGAATGAGGGAAGAGTGAAGGGCCTGCAAAGGCTTCTGGGAGAAGGGCCAGAGGTGCAGTAAGGAGACAGGAACAATGTGGACCATGAGTAGGAGGGGGACTCTCCCAACCAATCAAGTAAGAGAAAAGCTGAAAAGTGTTCACGGTATTTCACAACGAGGTTCTGGTGACCTTGGAAAGAATGATTTAATGGAGTTTTGGGGGAGAAGACAGATTAAAGTTGGCTGAGAATGAGTGGGAGGTAAGGAGGTGAATTTAGCGTGTGTAAACAACTTTGTTAAGAAGTTTGGATGTGGGTGAGGACAGAGAAGAAGAATGCTGGAGGGGCCAAATTCGTTTCTAAAAGCCTTTTATGAGTATAAGAAATACATATATAAGTTCAGTTAAGCTGAATAATGAATTGTGAAAGGAAAAGGCAAAATATGAAATGAAATAGAGACAAGTCTAAACTTGAGTGCCATTTCTCAAGCTTGCATCATATCCCAGCATCCTAATATTTTTTTCTCCTTATTTCAGAGCCCCTTATTTGTGTAAAGTTGAAAATCTACTCAAGAAATAAAAATATGAATCACATTAATTTGCGTACGCATAAATCTACCTAAAGTTAAAAGCAAAAGCAGAGATTTCCCATGCTCCATGCATGTCTAGCACCATACAATGGGAAATTCTCACATCGTCCAGCAAGGGGCAGCCCTGCTCTGGGCTTGGGTAGAGCAGTGCCTCTAACACCACTTGGGCTCCAGGGCTTAGAAACATCCTTGGGAAGCCATTTGGTTCATTCCTCTGCTTCCATGTAGAGCTGCAAATAAATTCTGATAGCTTCCCAAGTTGTCAAATACAAGGATGTGTCACTGACCTGTGTAAGTCAGCATTGCCAGTCTACGTAAACATGCTGTTCACGGACTTCAGGTGGAAATAGTAAACCCTGAAGCTGTCAATCATGCATCTCCAAAGCCCACCATTCCACTACTGCTTATTTTCTACTATGATGCAATACACACAGACACACACACACACACACACACACACACACACACAACACAGACACAAAACAGAGTACTTTTTTTCCAGTACTAGTTAAAACCCAGTTTTTTCATCTGTCAGTCAGCTCAGGAAATGATTCCATATTTTTTACTTGCTAATAGTGCAAAATGAATGATAGCAATTCAGGTTTATAAGCCAAGAGAGAGAACAATACCAGTATACAGTAGAGATGCCACAAGCCCGTCTGCATGGTCAAGGACAGTAAAATGTTGATCTCGTGCTCTCTTATCTTCCCTGCTTTCTGAACATTTATAATCATAGATATAATGTTTTGAGGACTTGTTTGGGACTGAGCCTTATAGACCTCGGAGAAGCCATGAGGCAGAGCCATGAAAACGATTATTTAGAGAGACGTGACCAGCAGTAAAAACCTCAGAGGGACAGCCAGAGCTGGAAAACATAGTGAAAATGGAAACTACCAGGAGAAAAAGAGTAAGCGTATCACTAAACAAAATTACTTAGCAAGAGGCAACAATGTTTCTAGAAACAAATTTAAGGCAGTATGCACACCTCCCTCTACAGGATTCTATAACTGTTACCCAGAGATTCAGGAAGCTGTCTGCATCCCTAGAAAACTACATTTCTGAACGTGTACACCTTCTACAGTGTCATGTCTGCAGTGCTGCCTAAGTGAACGTCGACATAGCATCCTAAGCAGTCTAAGGCAGGATCCCGTCAGCCACTCTAGCTTTCCACAGTCACTTACTCAAAGAGTCAGGCTGGCACCTGCTGGACGACAACTCAAAAACTCACAAACAACCAGTGGATCTGGACAGCGTCTCAGCTCCCTTCCCAGGGCAACCCTGAGAGGCAGTAGAGAAACAGCCATACTCCACGGGCTGCAGTACTTTCATAAGCTGTGGTTCTGATTGTACCTTTTCGTAAATGAATGCTAGTTTCAAGGGCATTAGGCCTTAGTCCTTAGTTCCTTAGTCCACACCCATTCATTGTTTCCTTGTTCTGTTTTAGGTTTTTCTTTTCTTGTGATTGGAGCACAACAGATTGGCTTACACTGCACTCACATTCAGTGCATGTTAAAGCGAAGGTCTCCAAGGCTTCTGTGCATATACATGGCATTCGTTTTATGGAACTGGGAAAACATAAAGAGTTCCTTAGTAGGAACACATACAAGGAGCATACTCAAAATGCAAACCCTCAATATGCAGAATACTAAAAGCAAAGGAAATCTGCTTCTATTTTAAGATCAAGCCTCGTTCATCACTCTGAAGGCCAGATGGAGGTGAGATTCACACTGGCTCCTGCTGGCAGAAGCAGTCGTTTAGGTAGCTCTGCCCATCTTCACTCTCTAAGGAATTAACAGTTCGGAGTTCCCTCTTTTTACTTATCCTGCTGTGACTCAACAGCCAAGAGAGTGTTCTCAATGAAAATCTGCTGCCCACAGTGTGAGACACCAGGCACGTGACCACCGAGCACTTGCAATGGTACTCATACCATTGAGGAACAGACTGAGAGCATCATTTAATTTTAAAGACGCACTGCACATTTTAATGGACACTCATGGCTAGCATTTATTGGACAACGGGGGGTGGGGGGGCGGGGAGGAGAGAGAGAGAGTCCTGCCAACCTCCAGCAATGAGGTGAATGAAGACACAATATTTTCACTCCAGCCTCTTTCCTTACGGCAACAGCCACAGCTATAGTTCAATAGCCAATCGTGATACAATCTGATAAACTGCTTCTTCCACGGGAACCTAAGTCCCTGTGTGCAGTAGCTGCACACTCTATATTTTAGGGCTCACCTTATGACCTCAGGGAAAGTTAACTAACTACCTCTTTAAGGACCCTACTTGTAAAACCAGTTACAATCTGAGGTTTTAGGGTTAGGATTACAACATATAAACCATGATAATATAATGACTTAGAGGAGCTCAGGTATGACACTGGGTTAGACACAGACAGTTTTAATGAGAAGATGTGTAGGTGCTGGGGGTCAGAAAGCTTCCCTGGGAAGTAAGGGAAGAGCTTGTGTAGGATTTTGAGTGATTGTGTAGGATTTTGAACTGGTCAGGTTGGTAGGGAGAGCAAGAGTCCTCAGAGGAAATGGTCCTGAAGTTTCACTGGGCTTGTGGTGGAGGTGGGGTGGGGGGCTCTATGAGCCGGAACTCCAAGCAAGTGCAGACAAGGTGAAGATGCAGAGCCAAGAGAAGGCCTCCTGACAGTGGACTTTTCCAGGCCAAGCACATGAAGGCTTCTCTTTCATTTGAAAGACAAATATCACGTCACTTCTCTCATCCAAGTATGCTTGGATCATTTATAAAGGTGTTTTCATTTTAATGTCCTTAATAAGTTCAGAGCCTTTGTTTATTCAGGAGACCAAGATCTGTCCCTGGAGTTTTTACTTATCAGGATGTTTTATTAGACTTGAAAAGAGGACCGAATGTTCTAAAAATATGAGCTCCAGCAAAAATTCTACTTCTCCTGTGGAGATAGAAATTATGTCGTGTCTATTTGCCAAATTCGCCTAAGGTTAAGATCTAGCTGAACAGCAACTGCAATTCCCTCACCTAACATTTTCTGGATCTTTAAACTTCTCTATTGTGCTTCAGTGAACAATAAACAAACAAATCAATAGGTCAATCCACAAAGAGACTCACCATTACATATGAACCATTACATAGGAAATTATGAAGGTTCATTCATAAGCATAATATAAGGAATAATCACTACATTATATAATAATTACGATGAATATGAACAAATGTTAAAAGCACACAAAACATTATGGTAAACACACCAGAGAGAAAATATATAGACTGACAATTTCAGAGCAGCCATATGACAGTGTACAGAGCACCGTTGGTACAGATCCCAGGTGAATGGTACCCCAAGGCTTTACTCCGTGCAAACCTCACATATTAGGATGCACTACTCTGTCCAGCTCCAGAGGTTTATTAACTGATAACCCTAATGTGCAGACGGGGAACACTGTCACAGACATTTCTAGCAAGATAATTTCAGTTGTACTAATGTTTAACTTCAGTGAAATTCATGAACTCTCATGTGACTAATTGTCAAGGCCAGCAAAACTCAAGAATCCCTCTGCAAACAGCTACTGAGTGTCCTTGACGAAGAATCCAACTGACGTTCCCAGGAACAGCTGTCTAAACAGTAAGGACATTTAAAACCCAAGGATAGTGGTAATTATTCCACTCTTTGATCTCTCTTTCTGACCGAAGAAGAATTACTAGAACAAAATTATACTTGGGGGGAATGAAACTAATACTTCTTAGGTGGCGATTACTAAATGGAGATCACAGAAATGACTCTGTCCAGTGGGTGCAATGGTGATTTTGATGCAAGGAGTATGCTTTCCAGAAGCAGGAATTCGAATCTTCACTCTGATGGTGCTTATAGCGACTGTACTATTTATACTGCCTCCTGTTTGTTCTGGGGACAGATTTTAGTAGCTAGAAGGACAGATGGGCCCATTTCTCCAGCACTATAGCCACCCCTCCATCTACTCTTGCTTACAATGGGTGGAATCAGTGGGTGAGGTGTTTAATAAAAAAACCAGACCCCCCACATACAGGAAGTATACACGTCCATGTAGTTGATAGTTCTTTTCCATGGAATCTCCCAGCCTAAACTGAATTATGCATAAAGGAGAATGGGCAGAAAGAGGCTGGCTTTCTCCTTTTCTGATTTCAGTTTGCAAGAACTGTATGAGTTGACTCAAGACATGCAATGTCCATCATCAAAAGTCTTCAGTTCTACTCACTGTGGTTACTGCTAATAGACATTTTCTTCATATATAGGAGTTCACAGACTAGCTCCCTTTTTTAGTAGTAACTGGGAGCTATTGGTTGAACAGATCAAGGCCACAATAAGCATGAAGCAGCTTTGCGAAACATGTGCAATAAGAGAGTGAGAGCACAGTGTGCAAAGAGCCATGTTCTCACCAGCAGTAAGCACCTACAGTTCTCAAGTGTCTGTATAATTGTTCTAGCATAAACTCAAATTACGAGCTTTTAAACAGATTGGAGGACTAAAATGCCAGTTCAGGAATGTGCCCCCATAGGCCACAAGCAATTCTAAAGCAGTTAACCTTCTTTATCTGTTTATTTTTGCCTTGAGACAAAAAAGGAAAACAATGAAGTCTGATTTAATCAGGGGCTGTGAAGGTGGAGACAAAATGAGAGCAAACCAGAGCCATAGGACTGACTCAAAGCAACGGGAATGTTTGCACATAGCACATACAGTTTGTCTCTGTTATGAGAGAACTGGGATCAACAACCTTTTATAAAGGAAAGATGCGTTTGTTCTCACAATTTCAGAGTTTTCAGACCAGGGTCAGCCATGTTGCTTTCAGGCCTGCAGCAGCAGTGGGAAAGCCTGAAAGGAAAGTGCTCTCATCTCATGGGGAGAAAGAAACAGAGAAAGAACAAGGTGGGGGCTGGGTCTCCATGCAAGGCCAATCATGAACTAACCCTTCTCCCCACCTCCCTCCACACCCTACCTCTCAGAGTCGCCTCCCTGTGATTCCACAGGCTGGCAACCAAGACTGCAGCACTGCTCTGGGGATGCACTAAGAACCATCCATGACTGCCTTATATTTTAAATGTGTGTGAGAAATGCATTGTTTAGCACATGTCTAGGGAAAGCAGGCCAACCTTCTAAACTGAAATTGCTTTCCATTGACTAGGACAAAAGAACCCAGACAAAAGAGGCTACATTGAGGTTGGTCTGTTGCTGCTAGCTATTCAAATGCTGAATACTGGACCCACGATCTGGTTGCCCTCTGATGAGAAGATCCTCTCTGTACACCAAGTGATGCTCAGGTCGAGACCAGAGGGGAAAGAAGAGAGGAGAGGGTAAGAGGAAGAAGCCTCCATGACAGGAAATGGTCCATGAGCACATGGCCAGGAGAAACACAAGTAACAAGGGACATATGGCTGGGATGGATATTAGAATTCCAAACCTGCCCAATCCAGGCTAACAGCTTATAAATAAAACACCTGGACTGTGTGTTTTATATGGGATAGCTAGAATAAATAATTCCTTTTACAAACCCATAAAGCACTTTTGTTCTAGGTGATTCATAATGTTGGCTGCTGGTAGAAGGTGCCTGTTGATTGAGGGATACTTAGGAGAGATTTGGGTGGCAATCTATTTAAACTAGAGTGCACTGTAAAGCAATTGAAGAGCTTCCCATTCAGAGTACATTGGGAATACTACCCTTAAAGATGCACACTGACAGGAGTTTCAGTACTTTTAGCATAAGTAAGTTTGTCCTGTCAGGCTTACAAACTGCATCATGAAGGATCGGCATGTTAGCCTTCACAGAAAAGATTCTCCTCAGCTACAAAGAACCTACACAGCATCTCTGAAAGCCTACAACATGACTACTTAATAATCTTTCTATAGAATCATCTCACAAGCCAAGCCTACGACCCAACCATCGTTATTTTATGTGCTGGTTACTCTTTTGTCCAACTGACGCAAGCTGGGTTCATACGGAAAGAAGGGGCCTCGATAGAGAAAACCCTGTGCTTGTTACAGGAAAGCCGATGCTTCCTGGCCATGGTTGAATACTTCGACAAAATGAACTTAAGGAAGAAAATAGGTATTTTGGCTCGAAGTTCCAGAGAGATCCAGTCCATCCTGGCTGGTAAAACATGGCATCTGACAGGAGGGCACAGTGGCAGAACCAGGAGGCTGGCTGGTCACACTGTATCCACACCCAGGAATGGAGCAAAGGAAGTTGGGCTGGGCTATAGGTCTCAAGGCTCACTTCCAGTGACCCACTTCTGCCAACCTCTAATTCCTGAAAGTTCCACAACGTTTTAAGCAGCATCCCCAGCTGAGAAGAAGTGTCTAAACACATGGGACACATGGGAGTACCTCACACTCAGACCCCACACCACCTGACCTTCAAGATGCTTGTAGAGCATCTTATCACAGCCTCTCCTACCGTACCAGTGCTTACTCCTCTGTGCAATCATCCCTCATTCACAAGTCTTCACAGTGCTCTAAATCTAGATTTGGCTTGCTTGACTGTGTGTGCGTGTGTGTGTGTGGTGTATGTATGTATGTGTGTGGTATGTGTGTGTGGTGTATGTATGTATGTGTGTGGTATGTGTGTGTGGTGTTACCTATGTTATGTATACAGTACACATATTTATGTATTCAGAGATGTGAGTTCATTTTGCATCCAATTTTTTCCCTCCAGTGACTAATAAAGTCAGAGAAGGAACTCATCCATAAAAATCTAAAATAAAAATGAAATCATCTTATGATCAGTTTATTTCTACGTGGGTCACTGTAGGCAATAGTTGTAATAAAGTTACATTTAACTTATCTTAGCTACAACTCATCACAATCTGAGTGTATGTAATAGTGGATTTCTCTAAATAAAGTTTACTATGACAAAAGAGATCTTTGATAACCTCACGAGCTGGAGCCAAGTCCATTGGTCTGTGATGTATCTATTTATTAGGCTATGCCAGTTTTGAATTATTCAGAATCATTATATAATGCAGTTTTCATTTGAAAATAAAACTGTGCCTCTTGGAAACTAAATTTAGTTCTACTGGAGATAAAGTAAAGCAGTGCGTGCCTCCATAATCATGTCAACAGCCCAGCTTTTATCTCTACTAAACTCCGGAGTAGCACAGCTGGGATGCGGCCGCCCAAGGCAGACATCCGGACATCAAGTGACTATCCTGCTTAGTGCTAAGAAGCATTAATATTCTATCTTATCTGAACCGGTCTACATTGCTGGAGAAGAATTGTTTAAAATAAAACAATGTTTTAAACATGTGCCTTTAAAAATGTATTTGCCCCTTTTTAGGACACAAATATATATAATAAAATCCCCTCTTCCTTATCAGCTTTAAACTATATGTCTCTCAAAAACCCTGTACAATATCTTTCTCCATAACTAAAAGTGTCAATGAATTTAAGGGCTTCAGAAATTAAAAGTTGCTATAGATCACTTCCTAAAGGTTGGTAATTGACAATAAGACTCTTGACCAGATTTCCTATAATTAGTATGAAGCTAATGAATGGTGGTTAAATGACAAGGCAGGACTTTTAGAACATCTCGTGCCATACTGAGATGTCCTACCATATCTTCACTCTGATCTGCTTTTCTTTGCACCATTACTTTCAGATTGTCTTGGCACCCATTGTCCAGTATGGAGACACGGGCAGACTATGGACATCTTGAAAGGCTTAAGATTTTCACTCTGAGTTTCCTCATGGTAGACTTCCCCGAACTCTCCAATAAGGTCAAATCTCACAGTATAGTCTCTCTTCTTTTTAGTTTTTGTTTCAATTTGGTTTTGGGTTTTTGAAACAGGGTTTCATTCTTGAGCCCAAATGGGCCTGGAATTTCCCATGCAACTCAGACTAGCCTCAAGATGGAGACAATCCTTCTGCCTCAGCCTCTCAAGTGCTGGGATTACAGCTGTGCACAGCCATGCCCTCCTCTATTCACACAGTCCTCCTGCACGGCACTCCTAACAGTGACAAGGCTGGCACTCATTGTCTAGTAACTGTCCCAACACCGTCAGCTCCATGAGATTAAAGTCCCCAGCACAGCACAGCTCCCACTACAGACTTACAAATACATTCACCGAATGCATGGATTTGGTTTTAACAAAACAAAAAACAACCAAACCTAGTTTAGAGTCACTGCTCTCTGGGCATCACCGAAGCACAGTGACAGTAAAAGACGTGGGAAACAGAGGTAAGAAGTTTGCAACCTCAAGACCTAACCAGTCTATATACAACAAGATCATCTCAAAAAAAATGGCTAATGTGTACATCAGAAGTCACTTTTATACCTAGCACTACCTTATCTGTAAATGTTGAAGTAGAAATACATCAAATTGCTTGAAGTGTGAGACAGAATTATTTTTTATTAATAAGGCAAATAGTAACAGGAGTTTAAACATCCGTGAAGGAATGGCCTTTTAAATACCTAGTCCTAGGATCAAGACATCAAACTCAGGTGTGCCTTTTAGATGTACACGCTTCACTTTCTGAAATGTAAAAATGGATTCTTTAGTGTGTATAAAGAAAATCATACTGGTACATGAAATTCAAGTTACTGTCGTTGTTGCTGTGTGTGTCCATGTCTGTATTTATATGTGAGATATTAGTATGTATATACTGTGAGTGTGAGTGTGCATGTATGGGGGCCATGTGTGTGCATGTGAATGTGAGTGTGTCAGTGAGAATGTGTGTGTGTCCATCCCTAGAAGTATCATTGCATTCTCCCTTTTACTACCCATCTACTTCCTAGTGATAAGTAGCATGCCTTAAGAGGCATCTGGCTGAGATCATGTGAGTTAGGACTTGCTGGGTTGTGCAAGACTGAACCAGCTGCCACTATAGACCTTCACTTGGAACTTCATGACTGCCAAGCTTTAGTCACAAAAATGTCAAACACAACAGATACCAAAACTACCAAAACTCAACCATTACTTTCAAACTTGTGAATACACGAAACATAATTTTATTTAAATTGGAACGAATTTAAGTAGATGTAGCCTAGAGAAGATACAGAGGAATATACAACATGACTTCCACTAGCTCTGAATCACATTTGACCCATAACATCTGAAGCTATTTAGGTTGGCTAGCAAACTTTTGAGCAGCTAGGTGGCTAGTATAGGCGAGTAGACAAGCAGAAACACCACATAGTAGCTACTATTCCTGTGCTCTGTTCTGAACAATTTATTTTCACTGTAGAGCACCTGGCCTATTGAGTTTGGTGCACTTGAAGTGTATTTCCAGGGTGAAAGGCTGTGAGATGTCAGCTGACTTCAACTCTCAGAACCTCTACAACATTGTTCGAGAATCCTCAGTGCAAATCAGCCTTGCAGAATGAACACAGGGACATAATTTTGTTTGCTAGTGTGGACCATGCTTTCCTTTAAAACTGCAATATGGAAAGACAGTACTGGGTGTGGGGCACAATGGAAGACTGTCAGCAGTAGACTTATGCTTAGGTACTTGCCGTGCTACGAGGAAGAGAATAGAATGGTGGATGCCAGATGCAAAAGAAAGAATTAAAAAGTAGAAAGATTTACACAACTGGAGAATTTAGTGATAAGAAGTCCAATGTATTTAAGAAAGGAAATGCAGTTCAACTATAGAAACAGATTGAAAACAAAGCATTTGATGTTATCATGAAATATAAAACGTTGTAAGGATGTTGGTGATCACAAAGAATGATCTTGTCTTCAGTTTGGAATCCTAGCTCCAAAAGAGGCAGGAGAGGCTAAGAGCTCCCGTAGCACATGTGACGTTGCAGGTGTGCAGACTCACGGCTCTGTGGAATATATAATCTGGCCTCCCATCTGTCTAAACTCTTAGGTAATCCTCAGATAAGGCAGAAGCGAACTTTGAGCCCAAGGCTTCATTCTGCACATATCATTGGCAACTGCTTTCTTCAGACACAGTGGGATTCAAAGCTTTATTTAAACCCTCTTAATGTTCACCTGTCAAGGTCAGTGACTTAAAGGCTCCTCACCATAATCCTAAGGAATCTTCTTTCTTCTCATGAGCCTGCTGACGGACGCTTGGGAAAGTTACTCACCTCTCATTTAACAGTCAGCTCAGGCTTGCTATTCAAAGGAAAAGATCTCAAGATTCTTCTCTTAGAGCTCGGGTAATACAGGATTCTGAGCTGCAGAACCTTGACTATGCAGGAGTGGGCCTGAGGAAGGGATGCTGAAAGCAACTAGGACTTTTGAAAGCTTGTGTGTAAGACATAGGTCTGAAACTCCCTATGTTTTCTCAAGAAGTAGTGGGCTGTCAAGGCTAGGGAGATACCTCAGTATGTAACACACTTGCTCTCAAACAAGAAGACCTGAATTTGAATGTTCGGAACCCATGAAAGCTGTCTCTACAGCAGTGAACATTTGTGATCCCAGGTTTTATAGCCAAGTGAGAGGCTGATATGCAAATGTCTTCAGCCTTTGCTAGCAAGCTAGCCTGGTATACACAACATCAAACAACAAAATGAAACCCTGTCTCAAGATGAAAGGCACCATTAAAGGCTGTTCACTGACTTGCACGTAAGCAGCATGGTGCCTGTGCAGGTCTGTTCTCACACAAGTCTATGAACATACACCAGAAACAAGGCATACACAAACGCAACACGCTCACATTCCAGACAAGTAACACACATACATACACACACACCCTCTACCTCAAACATACTCATGATTGCCCAGTTGTAGCTGGCCTTGTATAGTTTATTGTTCATACCTATAATCCAAACCGTAGCTAGGCTGGGGTAGAAAGATACCAAATTAGAGGTCAGCCTGGACTTCAGGGTTGAACTTTTGTCATAACAAAATATAAAAAGAGCTGATGCTTGCCTAGCATGGATAAGGTTCTGTTTCAATTCCCAATGCTACAGGAAAGACGTTTTTATTTATAAAACAAAAACCTTGCAAAATGCAAAACTAGAAACACAAACTAAAAGCCAGTAAACAACACTGGCCAGGAGACAGGAACTGGGTGTGTGCTCAAGGGCCTGTGGTCTGGTCCTTCTTTCTACCACTTTTGTTGGTTTCTTGACTTTCCTCACTTTCGGGCCATCTTTCTAAAAGCTCATCTGCATTCCTGCTTTCACAGGTGAAGTCAGAGAGGTGATGGATGCACTCTCGCCAAGGAAGGCTACAGAGGTAAACCTCTAAAATAAAAAGTAACAACTCCATTTGTAAGAGAAATGAGACTCCTGGGCCAATGGGACTCCTCATGTCACTTGGCCTATGTGTTCTATTTTCCCTAGAAAAGTATACTTGGGAAGCAGGGTGAGCGAGCTCCTCGGTAAACACAGCGTTAGATGAGAGCAACTGGTGGTGTAGGCTTTGATTGACCTTTGTGCACTGGAGGAATATGCTGTCAGGGTGAAGAGGATGCCCACTTGACACAGAAAATACTGCATTAACACAAGCTCTGTTACAAGAATGCCGCTTTGATGGTGCATCACGGTTACCGGTAGCATATGCTTTGAGTGAAATCCTTATTTCATCGATTACTAGCTATATGTCATGAGAAAGCTACTCAAGCATGGTCCTCAGTTCCCCTATCTGTAAAATGAAATAACAGGAACTTGATGGGACTATTCTTAAAATCAGTTAGGATGCTGTGTGAAAACCACACCTCTCTTCACTGTAAGCGCTTGATGCCCACAACCAACCACAAGAGAAATATGTGCCCTCCACTTCATACATAACAAACATCACTTTGAGTATACTAACTCGTTTAATCCTTAGTCTACAGGTGTGTGACGGCTATTCTTGGTGTCAACTTGACTACAACCCCAAACAGCTAGGCACACCTCTGAAGAGGAATTTTAGTTATCACTGGGAGACTACCTTAAGTCTGGGTCATTTTTGGTCAGAAGACACACCCTAAATCTGGGTCCACCTTCCGGTGGCATATAGCCTACATAAAGGATATGGAAGAAGTTTTTTTGCCTGCCTGCCCTCATTCTCATGGGCAAGTTCATCTGTCCTGCTGCTGACGAATTCCATCACTGGTATTAGAGCCCATTTTGATGTATACTGAAGACCAGCTGAGACATCCAGCCTCATGGACTGAACAATTAGCAATTAACAAATCACCCATATTTATAAATGATTGCTACAACAGCCCAGAACTCTCGCCTAATGAATATCCTGTGTGTGAACATGCATGCGCGCACACACACACATACACACACAGTATCTTATAGAATGATTTAAAGTACACCCTCTTCTTATTCTCAATCTTTCAGAGATACATTGATGCCCTTCCTCTGACTTCTTCCCCTATTAACCTGTCATCTTGTTCCTCTTCTTTTACTTCTCAACAATGGCCAAAACGTCCCAGTGTGCTTTCTGGCTCTGCTACATGGTGTACTTCAGAAATAAGTTTCATGTCTTAGTCTGCAATGTTGTAATAAAATACCTGAGACTGGGTTATTTATAAATGTTAATTTTTTATATATGTCTGGAGGCCAGGTAGTCTAAGATTAAGGCAGTCTCAGGTTTGGTATCTGGTGGGAGGCCCATATCTAACTCCAAAATGGTAAATGACTATTGTGTCTTCTGGCAGAGTGCTGGTGAATGCTTTGTCAAATGGCAGTCGGGAAGGAAGAACAAAAAGTTATAGCTAGTCCCCTCAAACCCTTTTACAGGGCACTAATCAGTCTTGAGAGTGAAGTCTTCTGACCTAGTCAATGTCTAAAGCCCCTTGTCTTCATATTGTTGCCAGGAATCAAGTTGTCAACATCAGTCTCAGAGGCAAGACAAAGGTTATAAACACAGCACTTTGTTATTGATAGAATATTAAACTATCACAATTGGAACTTTGTTAGTTCTTAAGATTTCCCAACATAAAATACAATTTTACTTACAGAGCCAACGTACTGGTTTGGAAACAATGTCAGTTGTGAAAGTTTGTATCACTAATAAGAACAGTCTGCTATGAGATAGACTTGACGAAAAGTCTTAGACTCTATCCAGGGTGATTTGACTCTTAAAACATGAAAATGACATCCTCGAACTCTTGTCAAATCTTTAACACTAAAATCAGAGACTTAGACTCGAACCAGGGTGAGCTTTCCCTGTATCTAAATTTTTGTTGCTCTTGGACTACTATGTAGTTAAAGGAACTAAATTTGACTGTCTCTTCATTTTAAAACATTTGTGAAATACTGGCAGGCTTGGAAGGCTAAAGTAAAGCTTGTCTAAAGTTAAGACAAAAATTTTATCATAAAAGAACATCAGTGACATAGATGATGACTCGAGATTAATGGAGAAAGGACAGTAGAGCAGCCGCCTTCCTCGTCGTAAGCCCCACTGACTTCTAGCTGAATGATAGAGAGGAAATAAAAAATAGAACCAAACGATAATGTTGTCACTGGGCTCTCCTATTGCATATTTATTTTTCCCAAGTATAATGCATGTGGGTATGCACTGTAGAATGGACCGATTTTTATGGGTTTGCTTTAGTTGTGGACTCGTCTTTCTGCCTGACTTTCTGGTTTTGTCACTGTGAGGTTTATCTGTCTTAACAGGATTTTCATTTTCCTTGGGAAAGGTAGGAGCTGATGTTTCTCGTCTTCTCTTTTGGGTACTCAGTTCCTAACTCAGGCAGATTCCCTTACTTAGTTCCAAGATTTCGTGTCCTCAAAACTGTGGGGAGTCTTGTTACATAAGGGAAACTACATGGACATCTTGATATCAGTTCCATGACAGATCCTAAGGTATGACCTCTGGGTAAATTTGGCATTGTAATTGTAATCTATTTATTATATTCTAGAGCTCCTGTCTCCTCTCTCTTTCTCTGTATAATTTTTATTTAACTTCCTTATCATTTATTTTTAAATTATCATATGCTGAAGTGCATAAGACATAGAGCATTTATTTTTTAGTCTGAGATAAACTTTCTCTTCAGATTACCATCCGTCACTGCATGCTGACACCCACCATCACTGGGCACATTCTCATCTGCTCCTGTCTGACTCTGACTTGGCAATTACACTGGAATTAAATGCCCTTAGAAACATGAACCCACATATTTTAATTGGCATTGATAAATCCTCACTCCATTCCCCTAGATACTGGAAAATATCTGACCTACAGAAGTCTAGGGGAAGTTCTGCAGTATACATTGAGGAATTTTATAGGTGAACCCCACATACTACTGAAAACTGCTATGACTGTGTCTTGCCAAGGTAATTATTACTACTTTATCCAAGTAGATTGACTGAAATGAAATCAAATATAAAACAATAACTTATCAAAACTTAGAGAATTAATACCAAGACTGGAGACCCATCAGCAGCTAAGTTCTCTGAGTGTCAGAAGGCATATAAGGAAAATGTCTTCTTAGAGCAGAGCCAATGGGAAAACATCAACAGGGCCAGGACTCAAGTTTCTTTCTCTTACCCGATAATTCAAATTCCAAAGATTTAACTTTTCCAGCACTAATGGACATGTAATTAATAAACCAAGTAAACCCACTGAGAGAAATATCGGCATATTTCCAATGAAATAAATGATGTTTGGAAGAATTCAACAACTGTTGCCTTAGGGTTCTGTGCTCGGGCTGCAGTACTAGCAGCCCATGCACAGGCTAAAATTACAGAAGATCAATTCTGTTTAAAGATCTGTCTTGGAGTGATTTACACAACATTTGCTCAGTCACATCTAGAAATCAACTCCTGTCATTAAACCAAACAAACATACTGACCAACATTAGAAAACTAAGTGAGTTGATGTCAGAAGTTAATAACAAAACAAAAATAACAACAAAAACTTTGGTTCTGTGAGAAGTCTCACCTGGAAACTCATGAGAATAGCAAACAACGCAGTCCCATCTGGTCTTGTGCATTAAAAATTGGCTCTTTTTTTATTATTATCTCACTTAACTCTTCATGAAATCACTACCATGCTCAGAGACATTGAAATCTCACCACTGTTCAGCAGCCTACACACATATATGCTCAACCCTGCATGAGGCTTCCTGGAAACATGGATGGAGCTTTATAGAAGGTAGTTAGGGAAACTGTCAGGACTATGGGAACCAGTTAAAAATCTCAACTTTGTGTTTACTAACTATGTGACTCAACAACAAATGCATACCAGCCTCAACCTCTGTTTCTTCAACTGTAAGATGTAGGAATCTACCAAGGTGGCAGGTGATGTTGTCAGACCACATAGCTGATGACGACAATGGAAGGAAATATACAATGTGTGTGTGTGTGTGTGTGTGTGTGTGTGTGTGTGTGTGACCTAGATATGAGTGCTGGTCTCATATTAAATGTTGAATCATTAACTGTGAATTATAATCATAACTAATTATATGCCCACCTCCCCTTTCCAGCCTAGTCCTGGAGGCCCAGGAGATATATTCTTGATTCTCAGATCCCTGAGCAGCTTTCTTGATGACTGTCCCTTTAACAAACCCAGAGAAATAGCTGCTGTTCAAAAAGTGTTTACATTAAATTCAGGGTGCTGTGTTATGCCCTAGGTTTCAATTTGTTCAACTTTGGATCATAACATTATGTAAGGCTACATAGTGGTATGTAGGCATTGCAGTCCGAATACACAGCAACCAAAAATAAATCAAAAATTCAAACACATAACTAACTGGGGTTACTGGCAGCACCTGGCTGTATCACCTGACTTCATGATAGCCTCGGTTCTGAACACACACCATGCATGCTGCCATGTTAGCGGACATTGTCTCTACTTGAAACTATTCAACATTGTGTATTGTTCTCCCTGTATATACAAAACGTTCTGTCCTTACAGCAGGGCGACGGGGTAAGCACCACCAACAAAAGCTGGATGTTCCCACTGTCTTTCCTCAGCCTGTAAATAGCAAATCAATACAATTGTGGATTGTTTTGTTTCAGAAGCTTTGACTTTTAAGATTTCTGTTTGGATTAGTAACTTGAGTTCATAAAACAATCATTACATGAACTATAGGTTGGGAGTAGAGCAGAGTTTCCTACAGTTTCTGAAATGGCCTTAAACATGCTTCTACCTTTTTGTACAATGCAAAGTGTCAGTTTTAGCACTGATGATAAAGTCAGAATATCAGAACCACTGAGATGCTCTACTCTCTGCAGTACCAAATTTAGCCAAGACTTAATTTTTTATGTAGAGACAAATAACCACATCCATCTCATTAGTGTGAACATTTCATTTTCTCTTTAATAAATGGTGCAATTATATGTTTTGTAACTGTTTAAAATGAATGTCTTCATATTTATCATCACCAAATTATTTGTATGACTCTTTTATATATCTGTATACCTGGCATTGCATAAAAATTTCTCAAGGAAAATGTTCCCAAGTGGAAAAGGCTTAAGAGTCTTACACTAAAGTTCTAATGTGGTCTTCTTCTAATGCTACAACCCAAGCCCACTCCTTAGACAAATGATGCCCTTTCTACCCCAGCCTCCAGCTGCTAAGGAGGCTGAAGTCTCTAACTCTAGTACTATCTGTGTTCTCTCAATGCCTACCACAAATCTCACATTGTGGAAACTAATAAATACATATGCACTGACTTTTTAAGAGACACATGGAATATGTCTTACAGCTTACTTCACACTGCATATCTCTTAAGAGATATACAGAAGCTCTGTTAAGAAGGTCAAAGACAGGGCCGTGGGTTCAAATCTCAGCTGCACCATTAACGAGCTAAGGGACCATTGGTAATACATAAGATCCAAATGACCCCATCTCACCTGAAAAATGATAGTGATGGGGGGTGCTGAGTGATTGTTCCATATAGCTGTCAATAAATGGCACTGGATGTAATTAGGTGTTCTCTAAGAATTAGCAATTACTAATTTTGTTTATGGTTTTTTTTTTTCCAACACAATGTCTAGAATAAGTTGTTCTAACTGCCTAAGTCATTTCTCTTTTAATCAGAAAACAGAATATGGCATCTTTACTTCAAATTTAAAATTGATTTGTAGCAGGGAGAAAATTACAATCTCAAGAAACCTACTTCTAAAAATTTTAGAAAGAAACGTATTTATAGTAAATATTCTTAAAATAAAAATCCTAAGTGGCCCCAGATACTCTGTAGTATATGACTGCTCCAGATCTCTTACGTTGGAACTTGCCCGGCAGCATTTGGTACAACTTTACACAAATGAAAAAGCCATATTGACTTGCAGAAGTGTTCTCATAAATACATGCACACACACACACACATACACACACGTACACACACAAGCATTCATGTACATATGTACACACACATACACACACAAGCACATGTGCACACACACATGTACACACACAAGCATTCATTTACATATGCACACACACATACACACAAGCACATGTGCACACACATCACACACACACACACACACACACAGCAATAAATTAGGTCTCACTCATGTGCTGACCTAAGCCTCCATCATGAACCCTATTGCCCTATTAAGAAAAATAGAAAAATAAAAACAAGTTCTGTCCAGGCTTGGTCTCCCCGTCACTTAAGAGTTAACCCCAGTGGTCAGGCCCCTCAAGCCTTAAAATTCAAATTGCTGTACTTAGTGGACGATGCTTCTCTCTACCTTAGAGAGAAGAGCAGAGAAACAACCAAAGGAACAGCGAGGGGACTCGACTCGTGTACCTTCAATACAGTAATATTCCAAGCGAAGCTCTCGATGGCCTTGTTGAGTTTTCTTCCCTTCAAGCCTTCCTTTGCCCCCAGATTATGAAGTTCCTCATGGAACTCCATCCCTTTGAAGCAAAACACGTAAGAAAAGTTAGAGCATATTCCAGGAAAACACACATTTTTACCATGAAAATGTTCTCAGTAGAGTATATTTATATTCCTGTTCATTCTTATAATTTCTAAACAAATTGAATTGTCTCTGTTTTCATTCACTTAGAAGGCGTCTAAGAATGACGGGTGCAGGCTAAGTTTCATTCTGGGCATCCTGCATGCATAGAGAAACACAAGAGAAAACAAGGAGCAAAGCCTCCAACAGTTGCCACCGACCTTACTTGTCCTTTGCCTGGTTTTTATGTAGAAGGCTATGGGAGGCAGAGGTAAGCTCAGGTGACTGTGCACATGATTTGCTTTGGTAAATGAAACAGCTTTGTGGCCTAAAAGCAGGCCACTGAGCCCATGTAGGTAAAACAGTAATTAGCAGATTTGGTCCCAAATTAAAAGACTTTAAAAAAAAAAAGCAATCTTACGAATATCCACATATTTTGTATTTCAGAATGGCCTTTCATATACTTTTTGCTCTACCATTCTCTCAGGCTTGACTGTCATAAACTACATCACTATCATCTTCTGAAGCCTTCCCTAGGAACCTCAAGATAGTAATCACAGTCTCTTCTGGACAATTTGTTCCATCTTTAGAGGGCTGGGACTGACTTTGCGCCAAGATCTCCTTTCTCAGAGCTTATATTCCTCAGTGATAGCTGTTCTCAGACTAACAAGCTCTAATGAGCTCTAGTCTCTCATTCACAGACCAGTCCTTTATATGTATACAGAAAGATATTGGATTGAATGCCCTTGGACTCTCTCTGCTATGCAGTGAGCATTCTAACTTGCTTCTGCTTACTGGTGACCCATCTTTGAGGTGACATCCAGGCAGGGCCACTGAACCAGTTGGCCTTCTGTATTTGAATAATGTAGACAGCTCCGTCTGGGAATGGACAGTGTCCTGCCTCGGCTTGAAGGATCCGACCATTGGGTAGGGATTTCACACCTTGTTCCAGTCACCTTACTTTTATTACTGTAGCCTAAAATCATATTGACTTTGCAGGAGCACAGAGCCCAGGTTTCCATGCTGTCAACCACTCACTAGATGTGTGAGTCTGAACTACCCTTGAAATTGCTGGGCTTCGCTATCCTCACTGGGGAAACAGTGGGAGTGTCACCAGATGGGACTGTAGTTAAGATCAAATGGGTCAACGCATATAAAGCTTCAAAGCGCTGCCTGCACTCCTGTGTGCCTTGGGTATTTTGATTGTTGTGTTTTTCTGTCAATTAAAATATCCAAAGTTGCTCACTGGTAAGCCTAATAAGGACCACCTACTTTCAAGCTAGTCAACTCTATGGTGTGTTGATGTGAAGACTGGATCATTCACTAGCCTCCGACATGTCCCATCCATAAGAGGGATCTAATGGGCAGTTGTTATGAGCACACTGATAAAGCAGCTGTCAGCACTGTCCTCTGTCTCTCCTTCTCCTCATCACTTCATGTGTGGAGGGAGGAGCACATGGATCCAAGAAACAAAAGCTTGTTGATATGGATGAAAGTGAGCATAAACAGGAAAGAACAAATCTAAAATGAGAATCGAAAAGAACCAAAACACAGAAGTAAACAGAACTATGGTTCAAATCCTAACTGTGAAGTGGGTTTTAAATGGCCACATATAACCACAGCTTCCCCACTAGCAGTGAAAGACTGTAAGAGGCCCCCAACCACAAGGGTTTATTCATAAGCCCTCATCTCTAGACCTCTTCAAACATCACCCTCCTATACACAAATAGAACCTGCCACCACCTAAAGGTCTCCTTTACCAGACAAAGACAAATGTAACGTAAACTGTAAACACGGCCCTGAAATATCTTAATTTTATGTGGAATAACAGAAACATTTTGAAGCCGCCGTGACTTGTCATGGTGGTTTCTAAACAAAGTAGAAAAAATATATTACCTGCTTTCTGACACTGTACAATCTTTTCCTGGACTGTGTCAGCCATTTCTATGAGGACCCGGCTCTCTTGAATCATCTGCCACAAAACATCAACGAGTAGTTGTTAGGAATCCTTAAACTGGCTCACTGGGGAGACAATGCATAGAGGTGCTCTCAAAATATACCCGAAATGAGGGAGCATCATGAAAGATGGGGAGAAATGGGAAAATCTCTGTCCCAGCTCTCACCCAGACATCGAAACAAAAGTCACCTTTCTTACAATTGCCCCAGTTGTGTAACATACCAGACATGCACTGGGTACCAAATAATAATTATTCAATAAATGAATAAAGATTATAAATTAGTCATCAACACCGTACAACTTGTGAAGGTTTAGATGGAATGAAACTGCTGATTACACTAACACCTTCAATTTCAAGGAGAGAAGGGAGCATGCCTGTTACCACTGCATGTGGGAAGCAGGGTCAAGAGAGTGACTGCAAGTTCAAAGCCAGCCTGTTTAGCTAACAAAAGTCAATCGGGAATACATAGTGAGGTTTAGGCTAGCCAGGGCTAAAAAGCAAGAAAGGATAAAAAAGAGCAAGGGATAGAAAAGAAGGAAATGGAGGAGAGACAAAAGACAGGAGAAGTATTTGTAGGCTTAAAACAATTCATCAAATGGCCAGTGATGGCCAGGGAGAGGACAGCTATCAAGTGAAAGAATTCAGAAGGAAATTCCATAGGATCCCAACCTAATTTAGTCTTTCTTAACATTTACAAATGCATTTTCAGTTGAATTTTTATTCTTAATGTTCCAATGAGTCAAATCATAGGCAAAATGTTTTCCTGACCCTCAGGCAAGACAAACATTCTCAGAGGCTTGACAAACCCCATGTTTAACCTAACCAACATATGTTACTGCTACAGTCTGGAACTGAAATGCCCCCAAGTCCCATGTACTAATGGCTGGATCCCCAGGAAGGTGCCCATAGCAGGGGAGGGAAGCCTCCTGGGAGGTCTTCATGGCACTAGAGTATGACTTTCAATGGGGCTGGCTGCGATGGAATCCCTCCCTCTTGCTCCCTTTCACTTCCAGCCATGAGGTAAATGGTTGACTCTGCCAAGTGCCCTGACTATTGTCACACAGCATTCCACCAGAGACCAATAATCAAAGTGTCTGCCTCATAAGCACTAGAACCTCTAAGACTGTGGGTTGAAACAGACCATCTTTCTCTATAAACAAATCTCAGGTATTTGTTATAGTAATGGAAATACAACTAATACATTCACATGCTTTTAAGATAGGGACTTTAAGGCTTAAGGGATCTTAGATATCATAATCAACTCCTTTCTTTTGTAAATACAGAAACTATGAGGTTAAAACTCCTGACCAGTGAAATGGAATTAATTAATGATGAAGCTAAGCTCAGAGCCCCCATCCCTGGCACACAACTGCTGTCATTTTTGACTGTCATCTTTTTTATTTGCCCCTATCATGCCCACTCGAGAATTCATGGGCTCACACACAGGAGCAGACCTGCTCCAGCTCACAGGCACAAACAAGGCTGTGCACACCATCCGTTACAACCAAATTCTAATCTGTTCCTTGGAAGGCAATCTTTTTAAAAGGTGACTGATAAATTCCTTTGATAGTATCTTCACCGAGATCAATTTGTTGGTTTTACACTCAAACAAGAAAACATGACATGACTCTCTAGTAAGAAGCTCTCTTTCTGTCAATTCGCAACATTTTATTACACATCTCCTCTGTGTTTAATTTCCCTGCAAAGTTCCATAATGCTACCGCCGCTGTGACCATCTGAGATGGAAGCATACTCTCTGTCGCTCTGAGTCTTCTGTCTAGACTGGCAAGGTTGTTTTTCCCTATATCTCATGAAAACCCATTTCTAATGATCCTCTTATCTTACATTTATAATTTCTCCCTCTCTTGTCTCATCTCTTAACTAAAAATGAGCTAACAAAACCACCAATGAAATTTCACAGTGATTTGGGTAGCTGTCCCTATCTCCCCTTCCTAACAAATCCAGCTGACATCCATTGCTTCGATGCTGTGCAGGACTCATTGTGATGGTCAAACATTGGCCCTGGCTGTCATCGGTTGGTCCCTGACCAATTCTTTGTCCTAATTCACCAGTCCTGCAATTAACACTACTCAGCATCCTCCTTCGGGAGTTCCCTGGCTCTGTCTCTTGTTCCCTTTTCCATTTCCACATATGAGAAACTACCTGGCCCCAGTTCTCATTTTCTCTTCTCTTGGTATTTTCATCCCTTCTTAGATTCATCAAACATTCTGTACCCATCACGGTCATTTCATAACGAACCTCACCTCTCTCTTCAACTCCAGTGACCCACAATTGTGGTTTCAAAGGTAGGAGGCTCATGTTCCCTGTGGCATGAAGTGGGGGTGCACAACATAGATATTTGATGTGTGAGATGAAACAGGATTTTTTAACATTTATTTTATCTGCAAATATGAAAAACATAGATTGTACTACCTTGCTAAATCAAAACCACGTGTTCTCAAATGGTAGCCAGGGCATCAAGAAGAAAGAAATTAATTCCATGCTAGAAAGAAGCTGAAAGACAGTTGCTAGAAAGAAGCTGAAAGACAGTTGCCACTCCCATGTTTCTTCTAGAGAATCACAACTTGCAAATGGCTATGGAGAGGTAAACTGGTCCCATTTATATTGTTCTAAACTGACTGGACCCCAACAGGGAAAATGAAAACAACTTCACAAGTCTAAGCAAATAGCACCTTACAATAATAGACTTGCCATGATTTCTTCCCCAGATATGATGTGAACTGGAAAACAATGATGGTGTGATCAAATCTGCCAGGCTCACTCACAGAACAGAAGGAAACTGTCCACTAGCTTCTACTCTTAATATTTAATTATATATGTGTGTGTATACATACACACACACACACACACAACATATATATATATATATGCTAGTATATTACTATGCATATACAGCTTATGATGAGAATATCTGTACAGTATTTACACTGAACGCTAAGTACTATTTGCACTGAGTTCTGCTTGTCCATCCCAATTCACTCCCAGGCTCAGGCTTAGGCTCAGGGTAGGGAGGTTGATTTCTCTGGGTAGCACCATGCATGCTCTCCCATTTTTCTTGACATTGGCCAAAGAAACTACCAACAAGGATCAATAGTAGAAGTCAGTAGAGCAGAGGGTTTAGATAGCTACCTCTACATGGTTCCTTCCCTGGTGGCCTATGGTTTTAGAACTTCCTCTCTGCAAGGCTCCAGACAGGGTAGATGTAGAAAAGTACTGAGTGCCAGAAATAGTTGCCCCTTACTTCATTAGGCCTGGATTTCACCACAGATTCCACTGTTGCTAGCTGCGGGATGCTCACCACCCACTGTATCCAAGTCCCTTTTGTCCCCTGACCTTACACACATGCTGTGTATCAAACCTCTGAGCCAGCCCAACCTGTATAGACTGTGTTCAGGCCAAGCTTGAGAAGTATAGATCTTACTACTCAACAAAGAAGTTTCTTTGTGTAGCAGAAGACCATTACAGAACACTACTGCTAGTAAAACTATAGAGAAACACTGACTCTGTGTGTGTGGGGGATGGGTCCCCAGCTCCAACGAACAGATCTACAACACAGTTTTTATACTTAATGCTCAGGAAATAGCACAGAAGAAGGGGCAGAGCCAGAAGCCCAGGAAGCCTGCTGTGAGAACGAATACATCTAGACAGGACAGGAAAGCTTAACAGATGAATGGTAAGGTTTCATCCTATCATGCCTCAAACACTCTCCGTAAGCATTAGTTCTCATTGGAATTCCATTTAAATTCATAGACACACTAACTTGCTATTTAGAGTCGCTTTAAGGATAGTTTATCACGGACAATACCATTTTTTGCAGAAAAAAAAATCTGAGCTGAGAGAGA